>JAUMJL010000431.1:1200000-1800000 GCA_033558185.1 Dromococcyx pavoninus | reverse complement strand
ACATTTTGCCTCTGAAGTTCAATACATTTTTCGCCCATAGTAGTTGCTCTTCAAGGTGATTTATTTTTTACTTGCTTGTGATACACCTCTGGTCCATGTCCATCTACAATGTTCATTGCCATCAACTACCATCCTCCTCATCCTGTGAGTTCTACTTCAGGGAGCACATTTTTGATAATATCTAACACGTAGAAATTCCAGCCTGCCTGCAAATGGGAGCTTGAGTGCAGTAATTACACATTTGGTTTTAGCCTCTAGTGAGTGGTTTCACTAGGAATACCAGTAATGAAAGGAGTTACCTTGCATGCAGATCAAAACTGAGCATCTTTCAAAGAAGCTTTTTTAATTTTTCTATTTTACTGGACTAACAACTTACGTTAAGGTTTAATCATTGATGGTTTGAACACTGGTACATGTATGTGGTTTCATGCTGTACAGAAAGGTGCAAAACGCCAACAGTGTGCTTCTCCTTTAAAAATACCTGTAAAGGATTTCCTTATGAGCTTACTCAAATACATACCCACAGAGAAATAAACGCTGCTGTTTGGAGTAGTGAGAATTTAAACAAAACATTGCTAGCTTGTTAAAAGTTTTCTCTGGAGAAGTTAGTAGCATTGTGGTTCAGAAGATCTTTAGGTTGCTGATTGCTGCAGTGCTTCTGGTTCTTACTCTGAAAGTGCTAAGGAAATGCTGCTGAATTGTGACAGCGTAGCCCAGTTTTAAAAAGGTGTCCTGCTTAAGGGAATATTCATAGAGCTTAATAAAGTATTATTCAGCTTTAAGGTTTATTTGTGGAGATTTAAATTCAGGAAATGGCATTGTTATGCAAGCACTGGAGCAGCTGAAAGGAAAGGAGATTAATATACTAAGACTTGTAAGAGGAAGCTGGAGCTGGAGGATTCTGTTAGCTCAGGCACTGATTTTCATATTTAACTGAGAAACTTTCTGTGAAGCTTCCTTTTTCTATTTTTTTTCCCTTTGGAGTAGAGTTGGGATTCAGAATCAAAAGAAGTTATTAAGGTATATAAAGTGAAGATGTTTCTTTGCGCAGAAATGTTCCTGCTTATTCAGGAGGTCTGGGTGTGCTTCACTCTGGGCATTTCTTTCCAGGACTTAATAAAATGACTGTACAAGTAGTATCAGATTTTTTTATTCAGCTACATGATTAACAAAATAGAAAGTTTGAGTAATTAAGCCATGGAACTGTAAGTGTCCCTCAGGAACACCTCAACGATTGTCCCTCAGAGTGTTTCCTATTTGATTTCAGTGCTTTTTTGAACAGAGGAAAGAGGTAGCAGCACAAAGATGAGCTTATGCATGCCTAGAGATAGGAGGACTGGCATTTGCAGGAGAGTTTACAGTGTGTAATGTTTAAATATGGAGAACTTAATATCAGAAATTTTTTCATAAATATTGTATAAATTTAATTATTTATTACTCACAGTATACAGCAACCACAAACCATAAAACCCAGAAAATCTTAAAGTTTTAAAGGTTTTGTATTGCCAGAAATTATATCACAAAATGTATTACTCTAAATTATATCACAAAATACTGTATAAAGTTCCAGTATAAAGGATCCACTATGTCGCTTATCTCACTTACTATGGAGAAAAGTGTAGCATTACGACTTTGATGTTATGGTAGTTTTTTCCACTGGGGGAGAAAAATCTTTGAACAGAGGAATGAGTTATAAAGGAGTAAAACTAGAGAAAACTAATCCATAGCAATGAAGTAACTCAGACCCTAAGGGAGCACTTACCTTCCCTTGGTTTAAAAATCGAATTACAAAAACCCCTATACAGTGTTGGAAACAGAAATAAAGATTGTCAATAATTTACTGACGGAAATACCTAATGAAATGTTAGTATTTTAAAAAAAAAAGGTCTGAGAGCCAGCTGCAAAGGTGATTTTTACGTGTAATCTTTCTCACCAGTCTACAAAAAAGCCTGGGACTGACTCTTCAGGGACAGCATTTACACTGTATTCCGCATGCCTCTTGTGATCTGATGTCTCTACACTGTAACTTCCAAGACAGAAAGTGTGCATGCTGAACCCTGTTCTCCTCTGCAGTTGCACTGGAAGAGGGCTTTTCTGGCATTCTTAGCTTGGCAGTTCCTAGCAAAGAGCTGGAAGCACCATGGCCTTTTTAACTTCCACAGTTAAAAAGCTTCCGCAGCATCTTAGTAGCCTTCGAAATACCTGAGCTGAGAAGTTGTGCGTTTTGAGTGTGCTCTCTAGTCAACACGTTCTCACCTGTTACGAATGAGACAACCTGGGAGAGTTGGGGTTGTTAGTGCTGGAGAAGAGAAGGCTGTGATGAGACCTTAGAGCAGCCTCCCAGTATTGAAAGGGGATCCAGGAAAGCTGGGGAGGGGCTCTTGATCAGGGAGTGCAGGGATAGGATGAGGGAAAAAGGTTTTCAGCTGAGGGGAGACTGAGATGAGATCTTAGGAAGAAATGTTTTCTTGTGAAGGTGGGGAGGCCCAGGTTGCCCAGAGAAGTGGTGGCTGCCCCATCCCTGGAAGTGTTCAAGGCCAGGTTGGGTGGGGCTTTGAGCCCCCTGATCCAGTGGGAGGTGTCCCTGCCCATGGCAGAGGGGCTGGAACCAGATGGGCTTTAAAGGTCACTTCCAATCCAAACCATTCCATGATTCTATAAAACTTGCAGTGTCTGAAATGAGGAATACATGTGAAAAATAAAGTTCATATCTGCACAGATCTCTTCTGAGAAATATACAAGGCTGGGAAGGGGAAACAGTAGATCCTCTGGTGTGTACTTATACTCCACGCCATGTAAGTACGTATGGTATGTGTATTTCTTGACCACAAATAGCACAAAATAGCTGGTGTGTATGGCCCATCACTGTGTGTTAGAAAGTGCTTGGCAGGACCGTGTTGCCTTTAAGATTGTAAATCAAAAGTTTTATGATGGGATGTGCAAATACAAATTACTGAGGACTGAGACTTTGAGGTAACAACCCCCCAAAACTTTGGGAAATACTCATTTAGAAAATTCAGGATAGCATTTTTATGCACAAACAGGAATCTCTGAAGTCTTAACACAGATAATCTTTAACTTGCAGATCGCAGACCTTTGAAGATAACTATGCATGGAAAAAGCAAATGGGTAAAGGCAGCTCATCTTAGCAGCCTGATTTAAAAAGAGCATTTCTAGTCTAAGCCTTTAATTGTAATTCCGAGGAAAGCAACTATATTTTTCAGTCATTCGGACTTCATTGCCATTAAATAATGCCTCTTGGTTTTCTAGTGTTCCTCTGTTAGAAGTGTGTGTTTCTTTTGGCAGGTCAATACGCTGGAGAACTCGGGATAGCTTGGTTATTTTGGAGGTGCTGGAGCTGTTGGAGAAGGTAGGAATCTCTGTTTAGAATGGAAAAGTGATCCTAATGGTCTCTTTGGAGACTGAATGGTCTTTCAAAAATTCCTTTACTTCGGAATGTTAGAAAAGCACTTTTCTGTGGAAAAAAGTGTTTGTATGTTAAAACTGAAATATGCTGAGAATTGAAGACATGTCCATATAAATTCCCTTGGTTACTGTTCTCAATGAACCACTCCTGAGTGCAAGGTAATTGTAAATATTTCCTAGTGTTCACAGAACTAAGCATTGTTGATCTGGCAATACTTGCTGTTCTTGCAGTATTTATACTTCATCCACCTTAATTTTGTATGCTCTTCTATCGGTGAGGAGAACAGCATGACTGTCCCGCTCAGCAGTAGGGAATGCTGTCAGGAGACTGTTTTCCCATTCCTGTCAGCCTCTGAGGCTCTGCAAATCATCCAGAGCTACATGGGAGCAGGGAGCACTTAAGAAGTGACATTCTGGATGAACAAATTAAGGGTAGCTGCTAGTTTAAACACAGTGAGGAAAGGAGGCTAGCAATGTTTTAACAAATAGGAATAATGTTTAATTAGCCAGAATTGTGTGAGTCAGGGAGTGATATTTATAGGCTGAGACACATTCAATTGAGTTGGACTGACAAATCAATATATACCATTTCTTATTGTGAAGCATTTGAGATTTTTTTTATGTAATGAACTTGGTATAACCTTATAAAAGCCAGAAGGAAAAACTGTATATCTCAACAGTTTCCTTCCTTGAACACAGGCTGCTATTTAAGCTTCATTGTGTCCCAAGTCACTCACTGAAATAATAATTTTGCCCTATTAGATCACCTTTTTTCTAAGCTGTTTTTCTTAACTGCCTGGAGTGAGTTGGCCTGAGTTTAATTAGGTTTAAGTGGGTTCACTCTAGTTGCAAAAGGAAATTTGAAAAGACAAGACCTATTCATTAATTTGTGTCCTGTTCCTGAAGAATATGCAATGCAAAAACTCAGTAAAAGCTACCTATTTACAGTAAGATAACCATTAGTCTTTTGATAATCTGTATCAGTACTATTTTAAGTATGTATAGTTATCCCTTCCTTATTTTATTTCATGTTTCTTCTATTTTATAATTTTTTGTGTAACTTTTTTTCTCCTTGTAGCCCTAAATTGTTAACAAATTGTTGGAGTTAAGCAGCTCATCATAACACACAGTGTTCAAAGGCCTTAAGGGGAAGGTAAATGTTAGTGTGATAAAAGAACTTTAAGAATGAGCAACTATCATAGACATTTAGATTTGAAAAGACAGTATAGTGCTGTAGTTTGCTGCTTGTAATATCAACTGATGTGAGTAAAGGGTATTTTATGAAAAGGAAATTGCAATTAAGGAAACTGCATGTTCCTTAATTACTGCCATTTCAGGATGATCTAGACTAAAATGGTGTTCTACATCCTACCTTTTGTAGGAATATAGTGGACGTGGTCTCTAAGACACATCTGGTTTTTACGCATTTTTATCCTACATCGTATAGTAATTTTGCCCATTGATTTTGTAGGTGGCAGGGGGACTTGGCTAGTTATGTAGGAAGGGACAGCACAATAGTTCACATACAGCACCCGGAAGAATCCCCGCCCAAGACTCATGGAATTTGGAGCACATAATTAATGCAAATGGAGCGAGACATGAGGTGGGGCACCTACAGCTCCCTGACTCCTGTTCCTACACCTGCTTAACAAACCCTGTGGAAGAACACTGGCCCTCCCTCCTTTCCCACAGAGCAAGACTGGCAGTTCCAGCCAGCTACTCTTGAGGTCAGATTATCTCATTTGAGAGGACTTGAGGAGCAGGAATATGATTGTACTACAAACAAGTATGGGATCAGATACAAGTAGAGATCTAGCTAGATAACTTTTCTTCGTAGGCAAGCCTTCGGCACTGTGAATGCCTGCACAGAGCAAAAAGCAATTTTACAGTAGTAAGATGTGTATTCAGAGCAGGAAACACCAAGAAAACTAAGCAACTTTTATTCGGGTTCTTTTTGTTGGCTTTTTTCGGCATACACAGCAGTTCTGGCCTTACCAAGCGGACCTGGTTATTGCATAATGATTCTTCTTTCCCAGCTACTCCAGGCTTCAGGCTGTCTTCTCCCCTCTCCTGGTTCTGTGAATTGTACAGTCAAGATCAGTGTTTGATGGTGAATGTGAATTCTGTCTCTGGGCACACCTAACGTGTGTAGAGTACTGATATTTTATACTGTGCGCAACTGGACTAGACCTAGATATTGTCTACTTAGAGTAGGAAATCTTAGAGATGTTTAGCGCTTGCCATATTGAATAATTTTCAGACCTCTTGTTTTAACTTTTGGCAGTGTACATATTTTAAGGTTCCTGATATTTTGTCTCTCATAACATGGGCTTTTTGAGATGGATAATTCTTCTGCTGACAAGTTATTCCATGGAGGAACATTTTGAGAATATTTATTGACTGATAGGTCCTAATTGCTTCTGAAAAGCTGTATCTTGATTTGGTCTAGAAATCTGAGTAGAGGGCGCAAATTCTGTTTGTCTTTTGGGATAAAATTAATGAGTCTTATAAATTAGTAAGGACTATGCTCTCATCTTCCAGACCTGATTTCTCCGAGTAGGTGCTGTATGCTACCAGCTCCTCATTAGTAGGTGAATTAATAGCTGAATGTATGTATTATTGATGACTTGGTGGGAAATTTCCTGTCTGAAAAAGGGTCGTAAGCTGAAAAATATTTCTTTGCATGGAAAGGTTATGTTAAAAAATTTGCTGGTTTGTGTGTTTATTTCTGAAGACGTGTGTGTTTGGACTCGTGCTGTGGGGTACCGTGCACGAAAAGTTATCATTGTGAAGGAGATTGAACCTTGTCTTGCACCACTGTTAACTGTTCTTGCAGACCCGTGGATTTTTATTCTGACTCAGATGTAATCTGAAGTATAATCCTGCAAAAGCAGTATGATGTTATTTAGCCTGTCTTCATCAATCTGTTGTAATTTCTGTCACTGTTTTACCACACGAGAACAGGCTGCTAAGCTAAGCTAAAGCAGTGAAGCAGAAGAGAGTCCTAGATTTCACCATGGCTACTGTAGTACCCTAGATATTATCAAAACCCGTTTCAAAGTGTTATTGCCAGCTATAAGGCAGAGAAAGCAGGCATTATTCTGACTGAATAATGCTTGAATCTGCTCCTAAAGATCTATTTAGACAGAATTTTCATTGTTATGTATGCCATTAAGAGAATATATTACTAGTATATGTAGGATAACTTTTTTGCTAATGTACAGGTTTAAAATGGTTTATGAAAATAAATCAATACCTTAAAATGAAACCCAAACCTCAGAATGCCAATTTCCTTTAAGACATGGCTCATTCAGGATGATTCATGACTCCTGGTGGTCTATCTCCACTTAAGCCTATTTAAAAATGGATGTGTTCTCTATCCCTCCCACCCCATTGCCGCAAGATGATTCCCTTCCCTCTGGCTCCTCGTGGTGGGACCTGTAGAGTTCCTAGCTCAATCAACTCCCTGAACTGGCTCTCCATGGGATCATGCTAGGATCTGTGTACGCATACAGGGAGGGGCAGAAGCCCCGAAGCCACTGACAAGGGTAGGGCCATGCCAGCCCAGATTTAGATTGATTTAAGATGTAGATGATACAGACTCTTTTGAAGCATCAGTCATTTGGAATATATTATCTTCAAGTTTCCGCTGAGCCTGGAAGTTTATAGTTGAAATGGATTTTAGATTAAGCGGAAAATTTGCAAAACAATAGGAGAGATAAAAATTGTAGCATGAGTCATAAGCATGGGACCTGTCACCACTGTATGCTTAGAACTGCTGAAAATCCTGTGGATTAGTTAACAAATAACTGTAGCTTCCAGCATGTAACTGGCTACCCTGGCCATTGTACTTTCAGTTTGTTGGAATAAAAGAACCAGTTCAGTCATCAGAACCTAGTGTTAGTGTAAAACTGTAGTTTATGACCACTTTTTTGAACAATGTAGCTTAGATGATGTGCTAAATTACTGATGGTTTTTACATGTTTATTGGTTTTATATGTTATTGTTTACTTCTCATAACACCTGTGGCACGCTGGGCTCATCACAAAACACAGTGTGCATTTCTTCGAGAACTCACAGCATAAGGACTGATTAAGGAAAGGAAGGAGGATACAGTGTATTAAGTGGACTAATTGCAGTAAAACATTGGCTGGGGTAGAGGACCTGCAGTCCATCTGCTGTGGTCAGAGGAACCTGCCAGGTTAAAAAAGTGAGGATTGTAAAGTGCCTGCTCAGAGGTCACTGAAACTGCAGGTGTCTTAACTGAGTGTATAATAAAAAAATGGTGCATGGCATCAGTCACAACTCTGAGACAGCTACAATTAGATAAAAAATCAGAATCTGCTTTTCAGCTGACGATTGAAGTATAAACTGACCTTTTTATTTCAGTTCGAAACGTGAGCTTTCTTAGTTACCATAGCATGAGAGTACTTACTGCAAAATGGAGTTTAAATCTTTATTTTTGGAATTGCTTTGCTTGACCACTTTGGCATTTAGTGACAGAATCATAGGGAAAAAAGTAGTGCTTTGAGGCAGTGAAATGGCAGTGAGTATCTAATAGATGTGGGGCTTTGTGGTCTTTCTGTTTTTTCTTGTTAACTGTATTTATCGTGGAGAGGCTCAGAAGACTTCTGCAAAGCTTCTACAAGATTTTGATGATGTCACTTTGTCTCATTGGAGTAATTTTAGCATTGAGCTTCAAATGAGACTCTTTGTAAAAAGATTTCTGCCTAGATTTATTGCTGGATCATTTCCTAAGTCCCAAGTAATTCTTATCTGTTATCTATCAGCATGCAAAGCTCTGGCGACTGGCCACATAGACTTTCTCAGAAGCAGGGATCTACGTAAATGTTACCTGTCCAAGCCAACTTGACCTTCTGAACTGGCTTTAGAGGATTGGGAAGGGTTTTATTACAGTATGGCTTCCAGGCAGCTAGCTGTCCCCTCATCCTGCCTAGGGGACTGCAGCAGCTGTTGGAAAAACCTTCCATTCACGGGGCTTGGTGCTTGCTGTAACAACTGCCAGGATGCTGCTAAGCTTCTCTGTAACTCTTCAAGCAGACAGTTTGGCATCCTTGAAAACATACTTGTAAATGGCCAAGCATATTGTCTTCAGAAATGAAGAGCCCATCCTCTCCTAAAACTACTTTTATTGCTAACTCAGGACAATTTCTTAAACTCCAGAGTTTAACCGATTTTTTACATTTTAATGAATTATCTGAATAGTAGCCATTCAGGAGTAGCATTATTCACAAAAGAGGTTTTTCCCGTTGTACATTTGAGAGGCTAATGTAGCCAAACTTGGAATTAAACAAAATGTTCCTCTGCATTGAGTAGTAAATTATTAATTTGGGCAAATTTACGTGTCACCCTTCTGAAGACTTTGATGTAAAATAGTATTTCTGCACTGGCAAAGTGAAATGTGTTTAATTTTTCTCTGGATCTGGAGTTTTTGTGACTTGTAGAGTGCTTAAAAGCTATCATCCTAATATTTAACCATTTAAATACTTTCACTGTGAATCTGCTCCCTGCTAATCATTCTCATTTTTATATCACTCTTTCTCATCTCTTAATGTTTCCTCGACTCATCTTGTGTGAAGAACAGAAAGCAAATTAAAGGTATGATTACATCTGTGGTGGCACTGCAGCCCAGTAAAGCCCAACTTTCCATCCTTTCCTGGTCATTCATTTCGACTTCTGTGCTGCCTCCTGTATTGTGTCCAGCACATGTGTTTGTGCAGCCATGCAGTGAACCAAAGCAGGGAAGTGATTCAACAGGAGAAGGAAAATCCTGCCAAAAAGGACCAACTGGCAGCATAAAGCAGTTGGCTCGGGTGGTTAGGGTGGTGGAGGAACCTACAGCTGGGGGGAAAGGGTAGAAGTTGCCTAAGTTTATTCTGCTGAAAAACTTATAACGGAACCAGAACCTAAAAGTTAAGGTTGTGCCTTAAAATAGGTGATATGGAAAGTCAGGGGGAAAGGGCGAGGGAGGAAACATGAGCAGGTTTAATTAAAAATTGTTGCCACTTATTAGTGCGTGCTCCTGTGTTTGCTTCAAATTCTTGAATTGCTTTAGCCCAGGTCAGTTCCTTACTGAGTTGAGTTAAATCAATAAAGCATTCCTGAGTAAAAAAAAAAAGCATAGGATACTGGTGAGGTTTGGGCAAACTTCTTGATTGCTGACCTTTACTTCGCTGACACAAAGTTTCAGATGCAGTTTCTGTAAGTCTTTAGGTCTGCAGGTTGCAGTGTCTTTCAGGAGCCCTGTAGAAGCCGACACTGGAAATGCAGGTGTGTCTGTCACAGGCCAGACTGTGGATTCTGTGTGTGCTGGGATCAGCCAGCTGAGCTGTACTGGCAGGTTTTCAGTGTTCAGATTGATGAGCACATTACTCCATTGACTCAGCTTTGCGTCCCTCAGTAAATGAGGAGGAAGAGGATTCCTTATGGATCGAGTATTTGGTATAGTTTTTCCAATTTTCATTTTTCTCTAATGCTGGAGACCCTTGTAGCTACACGGTTGTTTGTGTGCTCACACTACCATGTGGCTTCCAAGTAGTAGATGGATGTAGCAACTTGGAAAGTATTCTCAAAGCACAGTGATCTGCAAGGAGATAATCCAACCTGGCCACTTGCTGCTGCTGAGGAAGTTCCTGAGGGTTCTGCTCTTCCTCCCGACCCACGGGGGTGCTGTCCCCTCAGGTCTGTGTCAGCCGATTTTAACTCACTCACTCTGCAGAACATGGGCCTGGCAAGAGGAGCTTGTTTCCTGCTGTGTTAGTGAGTTGCTGGGCACAGAAGAGGAAACAGAAGGGCAGGCCTGACAGTAGAGGCAGGGAAGGGAGTGAATCCTCAGGCTTTCATCTCTAACATCAGCGATGTGTAACTTCACTCTTCGTAGATAAGGAGCATTGCTGATGCCAGTAACACTGTGTGTGAGAGGTATCTAACTACAGGCACGTGTTGCAAAGGCTGTCTTGTGTGCTGTCACATGTAACACTTAAACAAAGCTGGGACTGTGAGCAGTCCTAATGGTACTGGAATTAAGGGATTTTATATGATAATTAATGGTAAGAATTAGGAGAAAGTTATTAGCGAGTATATTACGCTCAGGATGAACCTAATTAAGGTGGCAGTGAACTTTTCTGAAGTGAGAAGGCAAGCCGAGCTGTATACTGCTGTGTTGGCAAACTCTTTGAAGTCCAGATAAGCAGTGAAACCCCAAACAGGGATGCTCAGTTTGAGGTACTGTTGAATATAGCAGAATAGTGGAGGAAGTGGTTATTACAGAGAATTTCTTTTACCTTCATCCCTTCATCCTGCGTGTCAGGGAATCAACTTGCTGTTCGGTGGCTGCTTTAGGATGAGAGAGGAAGAAATCACCTCACAGGTACTGTCACCTTCTATGAAGGGAGAGCAGGACAGCTCTGAGCAGCAGAGCTCCAGTGCCCTCTGGAAGAGGGAGTCCGAGAGCATGCCATCCTGTCTAGGTGGCACGGCTGGCTTCAGCAACCTGCGCCCAGCCTGCTGCACAGCAGCTGGTGCTCTGGCCATGTGGGAAACCAAATCATCAAACTGGTTCAGGTTTAAAATCTCTATGAAGTGAATGAGAGGATGTTCATGACACAGCTTGCTCCACTGCTTGGCATCTTTTATTGTTCCATGCCATGGGAGTGGTCTCCATGCATCTTTTCTTCCTCACCGCCAGGTTATTAGTGCTCAGATCTTAGCCCAAGAGCTCCTGCCTCGACTTCAAATGATCAGAGTATAATTCCAGTTTGTGTCCTCCTGCTCCTTGGTTTACCCTGTCAGTTTTCACCTAGGAAGTGTAAGGTGTGTAGCCAAGCTGAAACGCAACTACAAACTAGCGCGTAGCTCATAATTCAAAGAGGAAGAAATGCTTTCCCTTTAGCTTACAAACTGATAGCTGAAGGACTCTGTTAAAAGGAGGAAGGACCCGAATGCCTCTTCTTGATACTTATTGCAATTGATTTTACTGTGAATCACGAACCTTCAGTGTAAGCATAGCTTCTGGAACTCACGAGTGTTTGATGAGCAGTGAAACAGGGGCACCTGAGCCTTGGCTTGGCAGCTTTGACACTGCGCTCCTGAAGCTGTACTTCCCTGGGGAGCGTGTTGTGGTAGCCTGAGCTCTTGTGGCTTCTCTCTTCTGCCTTCCTTCTGTAGCATGTAGATGCAAACTATATTAAACCTTATTAGTCTCAAGCCTTGCGAACAGCCAACAATTTTCCATTGCTTTTTATTATGTTGCTTTCCTACAACAGAAGTTCTTGAAGTGTAGTCAGCAAAAATACATTAAACAGCTTATTTACAAATGCACAGGTTGAGTATATGCAGCGCTCTGTGAAACCGATCTGTCTGAAACCGAGTGGCCTGTTAGATTGCTTTGAAAGCAAAGTTTAGGAAACAATTGTATCCAGGTCAAGTTCCATTTCAGCCCTCTGGCATGGAGGGAAATGCTGATGAGTATTATGCTGTTGTTCAGGGCAATATCTTGTAGAGGAAAAAGTACTTCAGTTCAATATACATAACAGATTTTTAACTCTTAAATACACCATTCCTCAAAGACTGTGGAATAATCACTTTGCTTCCCTTCTATAAGGAAAATCACTTCCAAATTTCTTAAATTACAAAAGGAAAGAGGCTTTATGGTTACCTTAGTGTACATTTCTAAATATTTTTAATGGTTGAGTAGCTATTTTCACAATGGTATGAGCTTTCCTGTCTGTATAAATTTTGTGTATTGTTCAAAACTCTGTGTGGAAACAGGTCTTAGCCTAAAAGGAAAGAATGGAAATCACTCTTTGAGCCGTAATTCTCAGCACCCAGGAAGATAATGTGTGTCTCTGAAAAATATACAGTGAAGGGAGGCAGGTAGAGCTGCAGCAATGCAAAACCATTGGTATTTTACATAAATAGTTGAAATAAATTCCTCTCTGTTAGTGCTGGACTATTTGCAATTCCCCTAGGCTTAAAAGAAAAGAAGGAGAAGGAATTTTAACCAGCTCATTTGACAGAAAAATGACCCGCAGATGGGAGTTTGAGAGAATAATGGGTGCAGATTACAGTGAGGAAATTGTGGCGGAGCAGCCGCTCAGACTTTGATCCGTGTCTGCAGAGTGAGCAGCCAAGGGATGGGAAGAATTCTCTACTGCAGACGTTTCGGAGCACCAACACAATACATTCATGTCATTGACCCTGACTGCTAATATACTGTAGCTGCTTTGAGCAGCATTAAGTTTATGAAGCTGTATGCTGAAAAGTTGTAACATATCAGAAACATTACGTTGGGTGGAAATATCTGTGGGGTTTCTCCCACTTGTGTGCATATTTTCAAGTACAATAACGTATGGAAAACCCAGTATTTCTTCAGGTGTGATCCTGTTTTGATCCAAGGCAAATACTCCTGCCCTATTCACTTCATGCAGTTTACTGAAAATGCAAACATGGAGGTTTTTTCAAACTTTCATAACTGCCAAATTAGAGGGACTATGAAAACAGTAAAAATTTTATAGTCACAAAAATTCAATTACCAAGTGAATTCCTAAGTGGGAAAGCTCGGGTGTGATATGGTAGCACTAGAAAATCTTTTTTCCCTCTCCTCTTCTTATCCTTGGGGAAATCTGAAATATACTCATTGCAACTTAACAACAAATTGGGGTTGCTTGGGCAGGCTACAGAAATTAACACGTTCTCCCAAATGACACCTGCAGGTAGTTTTTATTAAATTATGGAAACCACCATTTTTAATACAGCTTACAGCATTTCTGAGCACGATATTGATCTGGCAATATATATGCTAAAATTCCAACGTGGGCTTCTACAGCCCAGGGATGCGATGACACAGAATACATGTCATGGGTGTCCCCTTTGGGAGTTTTCTTTTTAATTTATTTTTTTTAATAAGATTCTGGTAATTGAGATATCAGAGGTTGGAAGTGGGCAGTTTCTCAGAAATGTTAATAGAACACATTTTACAGCAGCAAATGAACGGTATCGATCTCTAGAACTCCCAAAGCTCTTGAAATCGCACTTGACCTTGCGTAGAAGCTGACAACAGAGAGGCAGGCTCTGACTGTGCATGTGCAGAGCCTGCTGTGGGTCTGTTTTGAAGCATTTTCTGCATACAAGAAGTTCGCCCCAGGGGGACTGTACTTGCAGTGACCTTAACTGACCTCAACTGGAATTCGTTAAATACTCCTTTAGGGCAGGACAGTTGCCACAAGCTGTGTCTTCCTGTTCTGCTATTGCGTGGTGGGCAGTGGCAAGTGGAGAACAGCAGCTTTGCCTGTACCAGGCTGCTCCTCAGTGCACACAGCAGGGACCCAAGGGGAGCATGTTCTCTGAGCTAGAAGGGTGAACCCAATCAAAATGCATTCTCAAATGTTTTCTGAAGGGTTTGTACTTTTGGAAGTGGATAATAAAGGTCCCAGTTGGCTTTTATAGAAAATAAAAGTACATTCCAGGTATTACGCTTACAACTTTACAAGTATAAGATGACTAGAAATCATTCTTCGTCCTCCCGTACCACCACCCACTGACCATTTATTTGCAGTCTGTTTCACTGCCATTATTTCTTTTCTTTCCTCACTAAATATAAATACTACTGGAATACAGAATCTCATTAGTGCACTGCCTCTAGCATGGTTCTCTCTTTATGGATGGGGCAGAAAGGTACAAAATGACACGAAGCACTCATTAGGGGGGGAAACAGCACAGAAATTATTTCAGCTCTGTAAAGCATGAAGGCACAGAAATTATTTTGTTTATACTACAGATCTTAAACATTTTTTCCTATTTTAAATCTTCTTTTATTAATGCTTGAACAGTTCTGCATCTTGCAAATACAATGACAGTGAACCTTCATTTATTTGCTATGTGCTTTTTTTCTGTTGAAAATTTTTCTCTACCTTTGAACATGCTTCTATTTTCACTATTCTAAAATACTTTCACCCTTTTCTCCAAAGCGTCTGAATATAACACACAATCTAACTTGAGGAATGCAGGGCGTAGGGTTGGAGGTACAGAGCAGCATCCACTCAGAATGGTTATGTACCTCAGGACACTCAAACTGGGAGATAGGTTCAGGGAGGCCGGTGACAGAAATCACAGATCACAGTGCTGTAGGAAACAGTAAATAGAGGTGAGACAGAGAAACATGGTTTTTGACTGTTTTCTGTTTTGTTTCCGACAAGAACCTGACAGCTCAAAACAAACACAGAGTTACCTCAGACAAAGCTGTTAAGCTGTGGAATGTCCTTACACAGGATGTGGTGGATACGAAATTGTAAATGGGTTCAAAAGGTAATTGGATAAATTTATGGAGGAAAATTCCATGCGAGACTGTCACGTACAAAGATGCCCTTTCTTTTACAGGAAGTCTCTAAGCTGCAAATTGCTGGAGATGAGATTGGAGAAAGTGTTGCTGTTTATGCTTTTGTTCTCTGGGCTGCTGCCAGAAGCAGACTAATGGATGAGCCAGGCTTTTGGTCTGATCGGTGAGGCTGCTGTCATCTTGTAAACCATTTTTCTCCTCTCTGGGCTTTTCTTGGCGTCTTTATGATCCTTATGGTCATTTTTTTCAACATCTTTGAAATTTGGCAGCTTGGCTTAATCTGGAGTTTGATGCCTCTGTTATTTAAAATGCCATCAGCTGAATCACATTGTTGCTTCTTAGACCAAGTCTAGTATCACTGACTGTCAGTTCATACTTAATGAAAGTTAATTGTTTGTCCACCACAGATGGATCAGTCTTATTTTTCCATGAAAGTCAACTCCTCTGTCCCTGAATGTGCATTTAGGAGTAGAATCTTTGAAAAAGTAATTTATAACTTCAGCTTTTCCTGTTTGGAGTTTTATTTTGAACTAACATATAATGAAATCATTTTCTAGAGAAGCGTTTAACAGATTTCTCTGTAGCTTTGGTAACCGTTATTGAAGGATAACGTTCACTGAGGTCATTTCACCCTGGGCACCTTCTTTAGCTAACTGAGCCAGCTTACTTTAGTTGGTCCTGTGGCCTGCACTGACCTGCCAGATTGCTCCTTTCTAGTGCAGTGCTTATTTGTGATCCAGGGTTCTTCCCTTATTGCTGTCGCTGGTTGCCCCCTGTCCGTGTATTCCCAAGCAAATGGGTTTTCAGACATGCATTTCATCAAGTGACTCCTTTGGCATTACTGCTTGATAGTAGTTTACTACCCTATTTTAACTTTGTCTTGTTTTTCTTTAACTGAAGGTTTCAAATAAACATCTTTCACTGACGAGAGTTTAGAATTAAAGCCTAGGGTTCTCCCATTTCATACGAGTTCCTCTGTCAACACATGTGTATAAGTCTTATATTAAGCTTGATACTAAACTTCAGTATCATCCTTTTGGTATTGAGGACATGCTCTTCCTGTTTAGAAGCAGGAAAAGATGCTGCAGCTAAGCTGTGTTGTTAATCTAATGGCAAGCTTGAAAAATGGAGGTGCTTTGGATTATGATCCCAAAGTTCCCTGCTGTGTGCAATTCATATGCCGTGATGAAGTGGTTCAACAGTTGGGTTTCAGCAGTGCAGGTGACAGGCAAGAGAATTTCAGATAGCTTTGTGGAAAAGTGTGAACCATTGAACCACTTGCTGAGTTTTGTGTCCCTACAGTACCTGATGTGTGGTTTAACACACTGCTTCAGAAATACACAGCGCCGCTTGCAGTTCCCTATCAGCTCTAGATTATTTTCATCAGTAGTTTTAAACTGCAGTCTGAGCCAGAGGTGGTGCCTTAAAATGTTTGAGGGAGAAAAATAACATAGAAAGAAGTCCCAAAGCCTCTTTCTGATACCCTCCAACTTTTGCTGTGGGGTTTCACTCTCAGTCAAGCGCTGTTTGCTTTAAGGTGGCTTTTCAGTAAATACTGCTGATGCTGTTAAATTTGTCAGTGTTCAGTTAGATTTCATATTCGGAGCACTGTAAATTTTGACCTGTCTTCAAGCTCTGTTTATGCTGTTGACTGACCCTACTGTTCTGCTCATTTTACCTGAGCGATACTCATTTTCTGACATCATCTCACTAATTCATTGCCAGGAGCATTTGTTGCATTGATATGTCTTCTGGTTATCCTAACCAATTCAATTTGCGCTCTGCCGTAGTTTCTTGCTGTAGATTTGCACGTTACAGTATTGCCTTTCTCATTACTAGGGCAAATGGTACTTCATTGAGAAGTCAAAATGTGTGGATTGGCTCTTGTCATAGACTTAATTTAACCATCATTTATGGTCTTGGAAGTACTCCATTTTTTTGATCCATTTCATTTATATCTGCTTTTAGGTGAAACTTTGACAAATGATAGCAATACATGGAAGATATTTTAGCATAGTCTTTAAAAAATAATTTTCTTAAAGATCAGTATGAATCCTTGTTCAGGCCAGACTTCAAATAATCGTGTTATGAAATGAAAAGGTAAGGCTATTAAAAAGGAAGGGTATTTTGACTAATGGCCCGTGTATGTGGATTAACATTTAAGTTACAATTGCATGTCTGACTTTAGAGATGAGAAATATTTAGCTAAAGCATTTCTCTGTAGCTTCCTGCTGCATTAAGTTTTCTTTGTCTGCTCATGCCTGTGGGAAGAGCTCAGTGCGACACATCTCTGGAATTTTCCAGCTTTGTCTGGGATTCCGCTCACAGCCAGGAATGCTCTCTCCTGGGGCACCCTGGCTCTCTGGGCTCCAGGGATGGTTTGTGTTAAAGCAAAGGCAGTGCTTGGGTGGCGGCCCACGCTGGGAAGGGCAATTTCCCTGCAAGTGAATCAGGAAACTGGGTGTTTGACAAGGCAGGGAAATGGCAGGATTAAAAAGTCAAGATTCTATTCTGACAGAGCCATCAAGGTCATTCCTACAAATACATAATTCAAAATTGTTTGTTTGTTTCTGGTTTAACAATGTACTATATGCAGTCCAATATCAGTCTCAAATATTTTTCTTTTATTTTTTTGCTTTTCAGTTTTTCTCACCATATGAATTGTTATTGATTTTTTTTTCTTTAATGCCTCGCACCAGAATTTTTACGGGAGTTTTGTATTAATTACTGGACTCTCTGATAAAGTCTGAGCTAAGGGTGCATAAAAATATGCCAGCTTCCTGCCACGTTACCTCATGTCCTGAATGCAGGTGGTGTGTTTGCTTGTCTGCTGTTTGGTTCAAGGGATGCAGAGGATGAACAGGAGTGGCTCTCTGTCTTGGCAAGAGGAGAGATGCAGGCGTGTAATGGATGAACAGCACATGTGCGTACAGCGCAGTCGGAGTCGGTCCCAGCAAGTGCCATGGCTGCAGAGCGCAGGGTTAACCTGCTGCCCTCGGAAAGCGATATGCACAAGAAGGGGGCATTATGGTTCATGCTGTGTTTGTTTTGCTGCTCAAAATGCAGCTGCAGCAGTTCTTCCAAGTCCATCGATGCTGGGGCCTGTCCATTTGCGTCTGTACGTGCTGTTAACCTGCGCAGCAAGCTTAGACCAGAGTCTGCCCTCTGCTCCCAGGAAATCCATCCTGCAGTGTTCTGTCAGGGCAGGTTTCACAAGGAGGATGCCAGGCATGAATCCAATCTGCCAGTTTCCCTTCCTGTCGCAGGTCACTAAGGCTTTCTGGTAGCGTTTGTCACACACCCCTGCGTGCCTAGTCCTGCCTGGAGGGGTCTGAAATGCAGGCTGAGTCAGCATGTTAACAGCAGGCTTGTTCGCGATGCTGCCACAGAGTTCTGCCTTTCCGCATCTCTCTCTGTTGAACTGAAACCATTCCACAGCAAATCAACATTTTGTATTCAAGAGCAACAAAAATGGCATTTGCAGCAGAGTGTGACTTTCTTTGTGTTGTCCCAAGCATTCTTTTCTTTGCAATTGTGGCTAAATATATTCATGATACCCTGAAAGAGGTATGTAGAGGTGGAAGGGGGGCATAAATTGCTTTTATTTTTGTTTCTATCTTATGTAAATATATATATATGTTCTGTAAGGATCACAGGTGACCTCAAAAAAGGATTTGTAGGAGGTTTTTTATCCAAACGATATTTTTTCAAATAGAAAAGATAGGAGGAAAATAAGAAAAAAATAAGTTTGTTCTTTCAAACTTCCCTTTTATTCAAAGCTCTTAATTTCACTAGGGATCTTATTTTTACCAGAATTGCTAATAAGCCACTGAAGTATGCGCTAACAGAAGTAATGTTGAGTATTTGAATAAGAATTTCTCCTCCTAGTTGATCACACACACACACACACTCTGAGGTTGTTTCATTAATTCTCCTGAGAGGTTCCAAGACACTTGACAAGAGCAGATCTACTTTTTATACTGTTATTTGAAAATATATGTGAATTTTTTCTTTTCAAGTATACTTTTAAATTTTTATTTGCATATAAAATTTATAAAGTTAGATTATGACAGTACTGTTTCTCTTGCTTCTGAAACCACCTTTTAAGTCTGCCTTGCATGATCTGTCAACCCAAATTATTACATTTGCATCTCTTTTGTAGAGCCTGTGCAAGTAAAATATCTTTAATTTGTCTGCTTTTGGGTAAAATTCAAGGGAGAAGATAAGCCAGTTTGTTCAAGACCATTTTCAAATGCTGTTTAATCCATTTATTTAAGACCAAGAAAGTTCTATTATCGTTAAAAAGAAAGGGTGGGGAGAGAATGCCAAATTCTAGAGTATGAAGCTGTGAAAGTCTTGTCAAAGCCTGAGTACTTGAGAAACTTCAAATGATCCTCTTATTTGAACAGAGAATTGAGAATGTGTTTGGGGAGACATGGGCTTTCTGTTGTATAAAGCAGAATCAGAAAGGTCATGAGCAAAGACGTCAAGGCCCGTGTCTCCAGTATGATTTATGGAGATAAATGCAATTCAGTTTTTGTGCATATGGGGAAAAAGTTATTTCCAGTATTGAAGTAACTGGGGAATTTGAGATTCCACAAATTTATGCACCTATAAACATTATTTCAAAGGAGTTTAATGTTGTCTATATATTTTTGTTACCTTTTAAATAGCAACAGCATGGAAAAAGACAGAAAATGTTTATAATATTATAAATCATGAAGTAGGAGTAGTGTTTCTCAGATATTAAAAACATGAGTATTTTGTGTTTGTATTTGAAGTGCATTTTCTTCATTAG
Source organism: Dromococcyx pavoninus (assembly GCA_033558185.1). Lineage (NCBI taxonomy): Eukaryota > Metazoa > Chordata > Aves > Cuculiformes > Neomorphidae > Dromococcyx > Dromococcyx pavoninus. Next base: position 1,780,420 of record JAUMJL010000431.1, on the reverse strand, counting down.
AAACATGTTTTGTGAGATGATTTGAGAAACCTGGAAGAAAAAGGTTTTTCTCTGTTAATCCTCCAAAAGTTAAGGTTTCATCCTGCTTTTTAAGTGGGCAAAGGCACCTGCAGAAACACTGAAGGAGAGAAATTTCAGAACTATTTGAAGCACCAGGATTTTTTCATTTGTGGTCGTTGCCCTGCTATGTGCTACAGGCAGAAGCTCTCTCGCCATGAAGATGTTCGTAGTGGCAATGTGGAAGTGAACAAGTACATCTTAGGAGAGTTGTGTAGAAAGATCTAAGCTTAAGAAGCAGCAGCACACAGAGGCTGATAAAGTCAAGGAGAGAATGGCAAAGTGTGTTGTGCTTTAAACCATTGTACAACATTGTGTGTGTCAAGGTGTGCATGGAAACACACAGTGGTGAGAATTTATGGTGAGGTGAGTACAGGGCATTGTCGTGATAGGTAAATAATGAGATGCTTCTGATAAATAGAAAGTCTAAACCCCTTGACTCTTGCATTCAAAAACTTGTAATGCTTGCACGTATACAGAAAACCACTCCAGTAGTGCTGCTCTTCATCGACAATCCTCCTTCTGAGCTCTCCCCTTGACTTTGGTCAAGGGGATTCTCTAAGGAAATGCTGCTGTGCGTGGCTTTTGCCTCTGATGATCCTGAAACTGTCCTGCAGTGGCAGCTTGCTGTGCTTCAGTCAAGTAGGGCTTTTGTCAGATAAATTGCATGGGGAAAATGTTCTTGATCCCTAAAACCTTCATTCATCTTCCTATTAAAAATATATATTCTCCAACTTCCATTCTTCCTCTTTAATCTCTAAAGCACAGCATATGATGTGGTTTCTTTGTTGATTTTAGAGATAATTTTTAGCCTGTCAAAGACCTTCTGTCTCAACAACTTTGAAACAGAGATTTTTCAATACATGTTAAAGCGCAGCTGCCAGATGAACAGACATAGGGAACTGAAAGGGGAGGATCTCGCAGATGGCTCTAATAAAACTCAGCAAACAGCAAAGGAGTGTGGTGGAGTGCATTGAAATTCAAATTGTAATCCCAGTGCAAGTTTGGGGTTTACTTTGAAAGTTGCATCAGCAGCCATTTGATGGCTTGAGATTGGGTGAGGGTTTATTGTTGCTTTCAGTTTGTTCTCTTGCTATAGTGCTCTCAATTTTTCCTTCTTCCTCTATCCCGATGTCCACCTTCCTACCCCAGATGTGTTTCTCTGTGCCAAGAGTCCTCTAGAAAGCCACGTGCGAATAGTCATCAGGTTTTTGTGAATGTAAGATACCAGTATAAGCTCAGATTTTCAGTAACTGTTGATAGGAAATGTTTGTTCTGACAGCAGAGAATAGTACCACTGATGCAGTAGACTTCTATTGACAGGAGCTGCTCCTGTCCCACAGCCTCCCTCCCAGTACAGTACAGCTCTCTGTGAATTTAATACGTTCCTTTCAGCTAAGCTTGAAACTCTTCTCAGCTTTAACAAACCACCTGCTTCTTTAATTTAGAAGTTTGTACTACAGGATGCATACATAAGGAGGGTTCACTAGTAGTAAAGTCTGTCTGCTCTCTAACTTTATCCTCTTATTAAATAATATTAGGTCTTTAATAGTAAAATTAATCAATAAAAATTGCAGTAGGAAAGATGCAGCTGAGGGCCTGGATAGTCCCTGGTGGTGTCAGAATTTGATTGCTTTTTTGCTTGACATGGCTGGGATTTTTTGGTGCGAGGATGTGGGTAGGTGGGATTTGGGTTTAACCATTTTGTAGAATCGAAATTGGAAAAGACCTTTGAGATCATAAAGTCTAACTATATCTGTCCACTACTAAACCAGATCCCTGAGCGCTTCCGCTACCTTTCTGCTAAATACCTACAAGGATGGGGACTGAGCCACCTCCCTGGGCAGCCTCTGCCAGTGCCTGAGAACCCTTTCAGTGAAGAAATTTTTCCTGATGTCTAATCTGAGCCTCCCCTCACGCAACTTGAGGCCATTTCTTCTTGTCCCATCACCTGTCACTTGGGAGAAGAAACCAACACCCACCTCACCACAACCTCCTTTCAGGGAGTTGTAGACAGTGCAATTCAGACGTGCTGTGTTTAGTATCTTGATCTTGTGTCTTCATTTTGCAGTGTCAAAAGCTTTTCAAATCAGTAGTTCAGGAGTAGCAGATCCTTCAAATGCATGAGTAAGAGATACTTGTTTTTAAGAGTCCTTGAGCATGAGCAAGTCATTAATTGCTTCCTTTCTCTCCATGAATCAGTTCTATTTTAAACAGCATATTCGTGCTGTATTCAGTATTTTTAAAAGTAAAACAGTTTTGACTTTTAAACTCTCTTCTCCTGTATATCTGTGAATTTATATTAAAAACATCAAGGAAGGCACATTCCCTGTACTGATTCATTCCGTTTATCTCCTTCAGGAGTCGATGCGATCTGTCTGCAGCATTTCTTCACTCATGGAGGCAACTTTGAAATGAGTAAGTTATTACTCTCTGTAAACAGAATGCATCCCTCTGTTACCTGATCAAGGGCCAAGCGATGACCCCCCGAGCAGCCCACAAATGTGTACAATGATAGCCAACAGCAACATCCCCTCGTGCTTCAAAGGGAGCTCTGAAATTCTGGTCTTCAGGTGAGGATTTTCTGTGCCAGGTAGTTCCTGCAGCCGTGTTAGCAAAGCTGCCACATGTCCATTGTGTGCAGGAGGCCTGTGGAATTTCATTGAGGGAAATCCCGTGGTTTGAGGGCATGCTTTGGTTTTGATATTGACCCTGCAATACTGTGTTACGCTTTGCTGATACAACCAATTGGAAATAATCTGTTTCTCCTCTTTGCTGTATCAAGCAAAAAGGATAACCTCACATGCATGTTTATAATTACTTATTTTTGCAGACGTTTGTGTCCAAGATATCAACATGCTGATGCATTCAACAGCACAAGTGCTGCCAGAATCGTTTTAGCTTGGCAAATCTGATAGCTGTCTGAAAGCCAAGAACAGTGCTTATGATAAAAATCAGGCAAAGTACAGAATGCTGACGCATCAACCAGTCATTCCCAGCCCATGAAGTAGTTCACTTGCAGTCAACATTAATAGGAAAAATATTCCCCATGTCAGGGCTTTGTTTCCTGGTGGTTTTCTTCAGTTTTTGCCTCCTTATTCAGTCAGCAATCATAACTTGTATGGTGGGTTTTGAAAGGTAGACTTCCTGTCACTGATGTTGTAATTAGGTGCCCTTTTATACATGGGCTGTCACTCAGATTGACAGGTCCCGCAGCTCCCAGTATTGGCAGTTGCTAGAAAGTAGGGGATGTTTTGCAGAAATGGCTTGTGATTCATTTGTTTAGCATTCCTTGCTCTTTGTTTTGTGAGGACAGCTTCTATGAGCCTGAGTCATGTGGCAGCTCTTTTCATATCAGGCTTCTACTGCCCTTGCAGCCTCCGTGGAAAGCCAAGGAAAAATTTGAGAGGGATTTATCTACATCTGCATTCACTCCATCCATGTTAATTGGGTAATAGAGTGGCAGCTAAGAGGAAGGATTTATCATCTTTATCAATCAACTTAAAATGTTGTAAGTTAATACATACAACTGAGCACAGAAACATAAGTAAGTATTGAGTGCTTAGGGTTTGTGCCATGGTTTGATTCTTTGTCTTTTGGAGTGGTAAATCGCATTTTTTAAGACAGCTTGTTGTTTGTGAGTACAGAAACAACTTCACAGATGATCTCCATATCACTTGTTGACTTAGCTACCTTTTAATATGCAGTGTGCTTATGTTGGAGATGAAGTGTTTTCTATGGCACCTATAAAATACAATGTAATGGCAGCTATAAAAAGCACAGGAATGTTTCTCCCGAGCCACAGGAACACCTGGTTTGTGTAAAGCTGTGATGGTGAAGCTGTGCCATCTCCAGCTGTGTCAGCATTGTTGGAGTACAGTAAGGAAAGATAAACAGTGAGCAAAACCCTTCACTTCTGCAGTGCAAAGGCTGCTGAGTTTCAGGACAGAAGTAGAAATGTCTACGTGCAATTGAAATTAGAAAATGGTTGTAAATGTTGATGTTTTATTATAATGTTCCAGCTTATCTACATTTTAAGAATTGGCACAGTTGGAAATGGAACCACATGTTAGGTTTGGTTTTAGTTGAGGTGAGTTCCTGTGAGAATGGTCCAGGGAACTGAGAGGACATTGTGTAGGTTCTTTGCTAGCCCTTGGTGAATTTTAGTATTGCCATACTTTCAGTACTGTATCTTCCATTATTCTGTCTGTTTGGAGTTAGACACGGATACAGCTGTGGCAGTGTTTCCTGTCTTGGTATTTCCTACAGGGATACGCCCAGAGGTGCCTATAGTTGGAGAACACTGCAGTCCAGTGGAGCCGTGGCCACCTGCAGCACTAGAGGGGAAAAATGCAGCCCCTTTCAAATGGGCATGCTGCTAAAATCCACAAAGTGCCCACTCCCCCGCCCTTTTACTGGGAGGGGTTAATATTGTTACTTATTTTGAGACATTCAGTATACATGCAATGCAACCACTCCATGCTATGAAGCACTTGCTGACTTCTCTGTTCTTCAAGGCTGTTTTGTGTTAATTCAAAGGACTCCATAATATGCAAAATTTTGTTTAGCTGCAGAGTGAGGTTCTCAGACAGCCAAAGACTGTGGTATTCTCTCATCACTCTTGCAGCTTTGTAGATCTCTGTTGTCCTTTCTTCTCTTCCCCTACGTTGTATTTCTGGCCAATCCCATCTGTAAAAAAAAATTGGTTGATAACTCTCAGACAAGCTGGGAGAACATTAAATCTTCTCCATCCAGAGTAAGCTCTTGATTGATCTCTAATATCTCCATTTAGATGATGAGCCAGTTATTGAATTTTAAGACTAAATACCTGCAGTAGGAAGTGTGTTTGCTTTTCTCATTAATTACATTTTCAAGCACATAATCGTAAAATTGTATAATCGTGGAATGGTTTGGGTTGTTTGGAAGGGACCTTGAAGATCATCCCTGCATCGCAGGCAGGAACACCTTCCACTGGATCAGGGTGCTCAAAGCCCCATCCAACCTGGCCTTGAGCACCTCCAGGGATAGGGCAGCCACCACTTACCTGGGCATCCTATTTCAGTGCCTCATCACCCTCACAGTAACAAATTTCTTCCTACTATCCAATCTAAATCTTCCTTCATTCACCTTAAAACTGTTCCCCCTTGTCCTATCCCTCTACTCCCTGATAGAGCCCCTCCCCAGCTTTCCAGTAGCCCCCCTTTAGGTACTGGAAGGTGTGTTTTGTTATGATGGTTCTTACTCATTTCACCTGTATCTGCTCATCTGCAAAACTATTTAATTCTCTTCCATTCAGATGTCTTTTAGAAGTGGTTTGTTGGGATAACTGAGGCATTTTGCTTATGCTGCTCTGTGGTTGATGGTTTTGCTTGCCGTGCTCATCAGTGCTGTCCTCCTGTTGTACAGTCTGTGGATGCTCACATCTGGTAACTACTTTTCACATAGGCTATAAAGTGCTTTACTTCATGCTACCGGTGGCTTTCACAATACAAATAATTTCTTTGGGCATTTCTGTTCATGTTTTTTCTATCAACTTCATCATCCTTTGTCTGTTCTTACCTGAAGTCATGGTAGCAGAATACTGGTAGGAAACAGGTGGAATGAGGAAAAAAATCCAACTCAAGCAAAACCCAGAAAGACCTAGACAGTGCTGTCTCCTGGAGTAACTCAGACCTCTGGGGATGTTAAAGGCACAGCCTGAACACTGTCAGAAGACCCACAAATACACCTCTTCTGCTGACTGGGAGATGAGCGTGCCTGCCAATGTGTCTGTCCTGTTACACCAGATTAAGACGAAGGCTGGTTATTGGAGTAACTTACTAGAATGAAGGTCTATCCACCATCCACGGCTGATATGAAAACATCAGTGACATAAACCCATGTGCTTTTGCTCTGTTAAAACCTGTAATGCATGTAGCCAGTTCACTTCATTTTTTTTCCCTAGCTAATTCTTTAGATTTTGTTTGGAAATTGTAATTGAAAATAAGGAAATGGCTAAGATTGCGTGTTCCTTTTCCTAGGAGAAGTCCTCAGTTCTATCAGCCGGCTTCTGTAGGCCGCTCCTCAGTGTACGTGCTCCAGCCCGTGCTTGTAGTGTAAACCTGGTAGTGTGGCTGTATAACAGATGGTAGAATTAAAAGAAGAGTGCTGCAGTGTACAGCTGGGGTTTGGAAATGGCATTAGAATGGTGACAAGGAGGAGAAGTCTGGTGCACCAGCCATGCAGCCAGAACTCCAAAAAGAATTATGTGGCTCTTGTAGCATTTATCAGGTCAGGAGATCACTAAAGAAGGAAAATTAACAATAACTCACATTTGAAATTTGTTTGAAATAATGTCATTGTGTTTCTTTTACAGAAAATGTTGCTGTCCTGCCCAGCAGTCATGAAGAGAAGGGGGTGAACGAATTTGTCTGGACAAGTAGGAAGTTCTGACATTTTTGGCAGGATTTATTGCCAGTAGCTGCAGAAGGTTTTGCAAAACCAACCCTTTGCCTTAGAATGGATGAAATACCGCAGACTTAAGTGGTAACTATTTTTTCTGACATCTTTTATTTCCCTAAAACACAATCATAAGATGATTTATATGAATGATAGAGGATATAGTTTTCCTACTGCCAGAGTTTAAACAGAGCAATCTCACATGAGCCAAACATTGAATGAAGCTGTAATTTTATGAGTTTCATTTATTAGCAAGAAGAATTTTAGTATCTAATGGTTTACTTGGTAGTTGAGATTCCTTTCTGAGGGTTCATCCCATCTCTTCATCATAGAAAAAGAAAATCAGATTTTGCTGTTCGTCTGTTAGTAACAGTCTTCCTACCAAATGGTAACAAACTGCAGTATGGATCAAGTTGAAGAAGGATCTGTGTACCTGATTTTAGTAGTATGGAAAGAAATTTGCGTGGCTTCTGAAACACATGGAAAACCACACATGTAGGACGCTAGGATGGTTGCTCATTTCTGCTAATGATCGACATTCCCTCAAAAAATTTCTGTTCTTTTTCCATTTTCTTCTTTCCTTCGCTATTCTTATTTATCCTTTTCTCTGCCTTTCATCCATTCATATTTAGATATGAACCATATAAAATACTTTTATCTTGTACTTGAGACCTGTACTGTGTCTTTGCCTGGTCAATGTACTAGTCAGGAATACAAAAATGTGCTACTTTAAGTTAAAGTGAGAGTAGAAAGACCCTTGGCTTCTCCTGGTTATCCTGGGCTCTGTCCCTTTGTAAAAGTGGGCATAGTGTGACCATTCACTGAAAGCAAATGTTCAGCGGAGGTGGAATTAGCACACCTTTAGTAGTCCAAGATGGTGAGTCAGTGTCTTTTGAGAGAAGAGACTAAAGGGTCTTCATGCACTCCTTGAAGTTTTTCTCCATCTGTGTACAGTAGCGTTTCCTTAGTTTGGTTACACTGATGGAAAACAATAATGTAACTGCATATAAACAGTGACATCTCCATGTGTCTCGCGTTGGGCATGAATAAAAAAAAGCACTCTGTATATGTTGTTGAAATAGTAACAAACAAAACCACAATGCTAAGAATTCGGATTTTCAGGCAATTCTAATTGTTCCTTCCTACATTGCCCACTGTTCTGGAAAGGGAACAGGGGTGACTATTTGTATGTGACTTTTGGTAGGAGAACTAGTACTGCGTTTCTGACCCTTACAGGTATTGCTGTTCTCCCTCACCCAGGTCAAGTAAGGGGTTTGTTACAGCCATGTATCAGAGGCTGTGTTCAGACTTCACGGGAAGAAATGTTACTACCCAGGGATCATTCTGTCCTAGTTTCAGTGAGGGTTAAAGACAGGATTTAGAAGATGTTCAGTATTAGCATGACTGTTCCTATCTGGAACCCACATTAAGGCTAAGCAGGGCTCTCGTGAAAGCATAATCATACTAGGACTTAAGAGCCTCCCAAGCAAACCTTACAGCTTGGCCAGTGCGGGAGTTGATCAATAGCCTGTTGGGGTTTTTCCCAAACTGATTTCCCATCTTTGTCTGGTTTGGTGCCAGAGTTTTATTGTATTTCTCCTACTGTATTGGCGAGAGGGGAGGGCTTGCAGATCCCATTCATCTGCAGTGGTGACAAATGAAACTCAGAAAGAACCTGCAAGAAAAATGTTTTTCTTCTTCCTTCAGGTTTTACTATGTTGTATTTACTGTGCTCTTTCTCATGTTCTTTCTCTGTTCTTCACCTTACCTCTGTGGCTCTTTCCCTCCGAATATGTGCATGTATACTTACAGATCTCTAATTCACTGACATGTCTGAGGAGAACAGGGCAAAAAGACTCTTTCTCATGTCTTTATTTTGCAAAAGCAGTGGAGCTAGGGTACTTCAGTGTGCTTTCACATTTCTATAAGGCACTTTAGAGCCCAGAAATACCAGCAGCAGCACAAGTTAAAAAGCAATACTAATCACAAGCTATTACTCATTCTTGCTAAGGAAAATGTACCACCTTGTCCTGCCTTTATTCAGCACAAATAGTTTACAACCATCATCGTTTTAGAGGGAGAATGCTTAGAAAACTGAAAGATGATGTTTTGTTTTGTACCTTGTACGTTGCTGCCTGGCAGAGCAGCTTTTTCTTTATGCATCCAGTCTTTGTTAAAACAGCATTAATTGTAAATCTACCAGGGATAACGGCTTCAGGTGAGGAAATAGGTTCCCACAGTTGTTGCCATATTCAAATTACTGCTATTTAGGTGATACAAGTGGCAATCAGTGGCTCTGGAACAGGAATAACATGCTATGTGATAGATTGCTGGCATGGGAAGACTTTAACAGACTGCACATGAAGAGAGGTTGGTGTATTTTGAGGAAGTGCTGGGTGAGCTGAGCAGGAGGAGGCCTGAGAAGAGGCAGGAGTTGCTGTTTTGGGCAGATCCCCCTTCCTGCTGGAGGTGCTCTGGAATGGCCTAGGTGGGAACTGATTCGGGATGCCACGTGAACAGATTCTTTGTCTCTGAGAACAGCTGGAGGATGTTGCACAGGAGGTGCTCTTGGCTCAGGGATTTCAAATGGGAGGGTTTTCTGTCAGCTCAGGAACACATTTTTTTCCACTTGACTCACCGAGTGAAGTCTAAATGAGTGATAAAATTTCTAAAAGTAACATTGAGTTGGTTAGAATAATAAAGAGCATTTATCATCAGGAAGGAAGAGCAAAATATGGGGAAATATTCAATGATGAGGAAGTCGCCACCTTCTCAGTAACGGTGGGAGGCTGTGGGCAGCTGAACACCTCTGGTCACCAGCCCATCTGTTCTCTAGCCACACAGTCACTGCTGGAGAGAGTTTTTCCAAAACTATTGCCAGCCTCCTCTCCCACGTGCAGTACCCACACACTTTTCTGTAGGGACACCTTCCATTGGGAAGACATTACACTCTTAAGTCCGCATGAAAGGAAGCTGCCCACTCACTCATGCAGAACCCATTTTTCTCCAGGAACAACACCAACCTTTGTTTCTTCTCTTTGGCTTGGCACATAGAGCAGGGAGGGAACGTAAAATACTGGCACCGCAGCGGAGTCTGGTGTGACTGCATACTGTTGATAAAACTGGGTACCTGCAGGAGACAGGGAAGGGCTACTGGCTTGAATGTATTTATAAGATAATAACCATAAAAATATCCCTTTAATGATTTTACATTCCTGTTGTGCATTTCCTTTGTGCATTCCTGATCAGTGTACCAAACCTCAGCTGTTGTATCAATTACATTGCACTTACAGTTTGGAAAAGCTTTGGGAGTTGGGAGCACCGGCACTGTCTTCTGTGTGCGTCCTGTCCAGAGCAGGCCAGCTGCAGTGCTGTGGGAATTGCTGAACCAGGGAAGAGAGAGGGTGACATTATAACTTCTATGACATATGAGCAAAGATTCAGACTCAAAAGTAACTGAAGGTATTAAGTTCAGGATGCATTTTGGATTGGGGGGCTAAGAAAAGACTCTGTTCTCCTCTGGAGATCTGACTTGCTATTTTTTCAGGTTCAACCAAGCTTTTTCAGTTGAGATTTCAGCGTCTGAAGATGCTGATTCCAAATGGAAACGTGGACAGAGTAAGCAGCAGTAACATCAAAATATTTATTAAGCGTCCCTATCAACAGTTCTTCCCTGAGACCAGTTCTGATTTTTCACTAGTGTGTGTTGGTCTCCATTTTCACTTATGCTTATCTATGAAGTCTGTTCAGTCACAGGTATGTTAAATACTGTCATTGTCAGTTCATCTGATAAAAGGAGGCTGATGCTTGTGCGTGTTAAATTCCTGCTGTTGTGATGGCTGTCCCTGCAAACCTTAAATAAGAGGACAGGCAAAATGGAAAAATTATCTCCTAAACTTGTAAAGCTCCAGGCCAGCACCGCTCTTCCTTTTGAACCCATCCTGTACCTTACATCAGAATGGCTCTGCTGCTGGGTCTCAGATCCACCAGCTTTTTTTGTGTGGGGGTGGTTGATTGCTTGTTGTGGGAGCAGGGAATTTTCAGTGATGAGGGATAAGAGGCCTTGCTTATGGTAAGGTTTTCAGTTTTCATTCGTTCCACATTCATGAAAAATTCACCCTCCCTTAATTTCTATCTCATGAAGCCAGGGTGCTTTACTTTGTCATTTCATTTATCAGCTGTTCAGTTAGTGATAATTAAATTGTATTTTTCACGCTGAGCCCTTTCATTTGTCTTTAGCCTCTTGTTAAGTGATGTGGTCTTGGCAAGAAACACATTCCCATTCTTTACAATAAAAAAAAACCTGAACACATCTCAGATTCTGCTAATTAAAGAATGATCAGCTTCTAGGGTTGAAAAAGATAATCAACATGCTTGAACATGCTGCAAGCAAGAATCATTTTGTATGAATAACTTTATTATTCAGTTGGAAGCGGTTACATATGTAGTTACTATAAAAAGATTTTTTTTTTAAATGCTGTCCAGATACTCAAGAGTTACAACCAACAGTATTGGTGCTGTTTTTTGCTATTGCCTGTAAATCTGAGGTTGTTACATGAGCTCTGGACTCTCCCCATTAGGACATGGCATATAAGCAGTTATGGAAATACCCAGCTTGATGTCTGTCTGTAGTGTGAAGAGTAGAGCGAGGCAATGAGGGAACAGAAGGCAGCCCCATCTAAAAATACACCTGAGAACCAGACCGCAGATAGAAGTGGCGCGTATTCTGTAGAGAGAGGATGTCTGCACTGCCTACAGCACAGCTGTGTCCTTAAGGCAGCCACCTTCAGGAGGTACTGGAAACACAGGAAGCTGTGAGGGTAGTGCCACTGTCCCCAGGCTCTGGCCAGAGCCAGAGTCCCCACTACACTGTGGTGTCCACCTCAGCGAGGTGCTGCAGTGACGTCTCTTGTCTGGGCTTTGAACACAGAATAAGGGCAATATTCGAGGCCACTTTCAAAGGGTTTCTTAGCAGTTCATCCCCAATGCAGTTCTTCCTTTCAGCCCTGGATTTCCTTAACTCTCTTCAGTGTAACTCTCTGAAAATACATTCAGAAGTAATTGCTGATGCTTTGTTCTTGCAAAGCAGGGTTTTTTTCAGCCTGATCATCATTGTCTTAAACATGAACAAGTGCAAAAATGCTTCACAGGTGAGTAGGTGGGGGTTTAATAGACTTCAAAATAACTCCAAAAACACATGACTTGCTTTCTTTTTCAGCCGTGTCTTATATGTCATTCTTTATATGACTTAACCTATTTTTTTGCTAAGCTTTATTTTCGTTCCATTACTTTCCATTTCAGGAAACAAAAGTCTGTGCATTCTCCAGAGAGAAACTACGGGTTATGGTTTACCTTGCACTGTTGCAAGTCACACTTTTTGATTTGCATTACAGTGGCATTCCAAAGATCTTTGACAAAATTCAGACTTTTCCAGCTAAAGGAATATGTTAGACACTGTGCAAACATCATTAGGATTGTTTCTTTTTCAATACCAGATAAGAAGGTGTGAAGACAAATAAAGTACAAAATGAAAAGAATCCCTATTCCAGATTCTTTAGATTCTTGCCTCCCCACCCGGATTTTTTAAGAATAGTCCAAATATGCTACTGAGATGCATGATGTTTTTCTTTGTAGTCCTGCCCAAGATCTGACATTTATTGATGAGTTGTGCTTCTTGTTGTACTGTGTTTTTACCAAAAGCTTCTGGGGTGTATCCCTGTTTGTACAAACATCTCTACTAGGTTAGAATATTTCAAATCTTCTGCAGTAGATTGCTTCAGTTAGTAACTAGAAGTAAAAGTTACAGGAGCTACAACTTGATAAAAAAGCAGTGAGAAAATGTTTTCTCCTGATCAGTGCAGCACTAACTTGCTGTAGGACCAGTCAGAAAGACTGGATTTGTCTAAATATTCATGTTTTCAGGGAAAGGACTGCTGAAAATAGAATTGAGGAAGACAACTTTCTCTTGTTTTTACTGACTTCCTCTTTCAGATTTGTTTTTTTGCTGCAAATGTGATTTAGATACCTAACAGTTTAAAAATGTATTTAATTACAAGAAGAAGAAGGGACGCCTTAGCAGTTTTGCCTTCCAAGCATGAGATTTCTTGAGCACTCTCTCTGCCATCCTCTTTTGTAATGGTTCCACACTGACTGCATTGGCAGTCAAATCAGTATGTTTGATTTCTGGCATTGAGGTATTTGGCTTCAAGATCCAGATAAAGCTTACTTAGGAAGGAAACAACCCCACAAATTTAAAGATGGCATAGCATGAGAAATAAACATGTATTACTACAATAATGCCTATTAGAACGTTTTGGGGTTTATTTTATTACCTCAGTGTTGTGGCTTTACTGTATTTAAGTTTAGGGCTTCAGCAGGGTGAATTCCTAGGTATTAAAGAGGCATTAAGTTAATCAAAATTTATGACTTTGGGTTTTTAATGGAAAAAACATTTCTTCTGCAGCTAAAGAAAGATAGCTCCAAGCTCATTAAAGGAAGAATAATCCTTGCCTCACTGTGTGACTGATTTTCAAGTCTGTAGCTGATCAGATCTATTAACCCTGATTTCAGTGGTGGATACGGAAATTAATCTTGAATGTTTGAGTGGTAGAGATGTACTTGAGCCTTGCATCAGCCAGTATTTGGTTAATTATCTAAGTATCTATGCAAAGAGAGCAGAATCCAGCTGGCTGTGCTTAGGGCTGAATTGTTCCATGCCTTCAAGACAATTTTGACATTCATGGGATCTGCAGCTTTCCGCTGTCCTCATTTCCTGTAACATAAAAGCACTTGTATCTCAAAGAATTAAAGGGAGGCAAGCAGTGGGAGAGGCTGTCTGGGTGACTCGTGCTGACATCCTTAGAGGTCTTACTGAGCAGTCTGCACTGCAACTCTCATCCCTTCTCCAAAAAAAACCTCCCACAAATGCAGAAAAGCAGACAGTGGGAGTCCTAGCCAAAAAGTGTCATTTCAGTTTTTCACAAGAAAAGGATCTTTAGAAAGCACAGTGGGTTCCATAAAATCTGAAATCTGTGCTCTGTAAATCTTTGTCTTAATGAGAGGCACCAGCCTGTGCAGGCAGAAAGTTGCATAGCAAATCAGGGGGACATGTGGCACAAAACAGGCAGTGAGGATTCAGGGATTCAGTAGCCATGGGATACAGCACTAACACTGCCATATATCACATCCAATTTGTTGAAGTCAGTCTTCCTTTGGTTGTCCTGAGGCTGCTGGATTCCTGGCACTGCAGTAGTGGCGTTCCCTGTTACAAATGTCCCAGCTTTAGGACACACTCCTCAGTCTTGCTTTCCCTCTTGGGTACTCAGGTCAGCATGACCTGTGCTGTGTGCAGCCTCCGTCATTATCTGCCTTTGTGTCAACTCACAATCAACACTAGGAAGTTTTCAAATTATTTGTCTTTTTGGTGAAGAAGTAGCCTTTTGTTTAATTTGCATGTAAAATTACGCATTGGCATTTAAGTGGTGTCCAATGCAGAGGGTAAATACCAGGAACTGTGGGGGGAAAAAAAGAGGGGGGGGGGGGTGCAGCAATTAATTATTTTAAAAGCATCTACAGCTTCCACCTGCCATGCCATGGGCAAGGACACCTTCCAGTAGACCAGGTTGCTGAAGACCCCATCCAACCTGGCCTTGAACACCTTCAGGGAGGGGGCAGCCACCAGTTCCCTGGACAATCTGTACCTGTCCCTAGCCTCACGTGAAGTACTCTTATCTGTATCTTGAGAGCAGGTAAAACAAAGTCATGTCTTTTTGTGATTTACTCGAGTCACTCACAGTTCCCAAGGAAAACATTTGGCTCTAGGGAGTCTACTGGATGGAAGAACAGTGCTAATGTGGCCCTCACTGCAGAGGTTGTGACTGCTTCAGTAACTTTAAATGACTGAAGTATATTCTTCTAAAGGTGTACTTGGGCAGAATGGAATGGTTTTATGACACACAATAAGTCTGTCAGTGTGAGCCCAAGAGCTTCAGAACAACATGTGTCTTGCGATGATGCCCCCATATAACTTGCTGCTGTTCATCTGCTAAAATCTCTACCAACCACTCTTCAGTGCCATGGCATTGCTCACAAGACAAACACAGGTAATTCATGTATAAGAGCACTGTTACTGTTGCAAGTCTGAAGTGTATTCACGCAAGAAAATAGATTTTATTTTTTGTGCTGAAATGATCTTTTTCTATTTTATTTTCTGTACTTGATTACATTTTTTAATAGAGAATTCATATGCATTTTGCTATTTAAACAAGGATGCTTTACTTGCTGAACTACACCTGTAGAAGTTTATATTCTCCAAGATCAGAATTTAGAATCAGATTCTGTTTATTGACTGAAAGTCTCTTAATCCTCAGTATCTATATAATTTCCTTGAAGCTTTACTATGATGACTATGGAAAAAAGTATCTGATAGCTGAATCAATGTGTACGTTACTCTTTTGGCCCCAGCCACACTCCAGTAAATCGCACTGTACAATCGCTTACACGTGGGCTGCTCTGGAAGTCAGTCTAGTAACAAGCTGTGAGCAAAGGGAGTCGATGCTCTGTCCCTCCCCATTCCCACAGACCAGAGCTCTCCTCCTCTGGCCTGGGGTAGCACGTAGCCAAAGGAAGGGGAGGGGGCGAGGGGAGTGCTTCAGTTCCTTCTCTCCCCATGTTAAGTTCCCCGTCTTCAGTTTTTGTTTCCAGCAACGTGGATTTGCTGCAGGATTTCCTAAGCACTAAGACTGGAGGCACAGCTGTGCCAGTGGCTTATAACATTAAATATACAAACTACACAACTGTGACAGGCTTCACTGTGTATACAGACCACATTGCCACAGTCTTCATTGAGCGGGTTTGAGCAATCTAAGGAGGATATGTTTTCCAAGTATATTAAAAGAGAATTCAATTATCACAGCAAAATGTTAAAGGTACAACTTGAAGCAAAATCCAGGAGCTCTTCAAAAGTTCCTCAACTCCACACTATAGCTCGTGAGCTGATTAATCCTACAGCAACCCTGTATTCCGAACTGCCTCCCCTCATGCACAGGTTTAAAGCATGTATCTTGCAGTTCATGTTACGAAGATCTGTGTCACTTCCAGCATGAGGGATAATGTTTCATAATTGTTTGGCATTGAACATAGACTGCAATAACTACTAACCTCTTCCTGCAAGCGTGCCACAGACGAAATGGCTTTTGTGTTGAAATGTGATTGGAGTCCACTGTGATGTTAAATGCATCAATTTAGCTGGACTCTGAAAAAGCCTAATATCTTAGTATGTTATTATCTCAGCGTCTGCAGTTGTTTCCTATTTAAATGTCCTATCTCACTTGAGAATTAATGTAATTAGAACCAGCCTGTGGAAAAATCTTTTTCTATTATATCTTAGCTATTGTTCCAGTCAAGATGGCAAAGCAAATCAAACAGGATATAATGAAAATGATAAAAGCATTTGCAAGACCGTTTTCATGAGGGAAGTAAAAGGCAGCACCACTTTTCATTTTGCTTTGTGTTTCTAAACATAGTATGTGCCTGGAGTAACTCCACTCAGACTTATCGGATACACCTGAGAGCACAGCCAGGTACATCTGACCCATCTGACTTAACCAGTAGAAAAGGGAACCAAAAGTAATAAGCTTCTTTTGCTGTTGATGTTTCTTTACTGGCCTGCTCTAGGGCTACCTGCCAACTAAGGTGTGTTTGAAGGAGTTGGGTTCTTCATTAATAAGGATTTCCTTAGATTACCTTTTTCCTCTCTAGCTACATCATCTGGGATGGGAAGGTATGTCCAAAGTGTAGTGTCTAAAAAGACACTGCCATGATATTCATACCAAAGCCATAGTATAATGTGTGTTTCTCGGACAAGAAGTGATGTTCCTGGTACAAAAGGGTGGGTAAAATAATGTCAAAGGCAGAGTTAGTTATTGTGTTCTGGTTGGAGGCAGGGTCACAGTAAGGCAGGTGGTCTAAGCTTGTCCCTCACAGTGCTCTCTACTTATGTGATTTCTGATATTACTCTATATCTCTTAGCTTTTATATTAGGTTTATAATTTTATGCCAAAGCTGTTTTGCCATATCGTTTCTTTTCTGTGCATAAAATACTTGTGAACAGATTTTTGTACTGTCAGCCTGCAGTCTATATTCATTCACAGCAGTATTGATAAACTTTAAGTCAGAGAGGCTTAATCAAGAAGCTGCGGGCCATGGAATATAGTGAGAAATGCAGGACTTCCAAGGGGTGACAACAGGATTTTCAGTCTTGCTATTTTAGCTCCCAGCAGGTGTGTATCAATGGATCGAGTTTCTGAGTCAGACAGTGCCTTGCTATTGCAAAGCAGCCAGATTTGTCTGGTGCTGTGGGGTTTTGAAAATGCAGAGAAGTACAGCCAGATACATCTGTCTTCATGCAAATGGCAGAAGCAACAGAGCAATCTTGTTTTTCAGAAGCTAACGGGAATTCAAATGATCAAAATTCAAATTCAAGTAATTCAAATGATCAAAAAGTCATTAGTTCGGTACCTGCAAACTGTTTTAAAAGATCAGATGTAATTTAAAACAAGAAAAAAATCTACCTGGAGAAAATCTCATTTGTTAAGTTCCTGGTTTTGGTGCTGTCTAATTTACAGAGCACTTGGGCACAAGTTTATCTTTTCTGTTGCCTTGAATTCTTTGGAATTTAGGAAACAATGATTTCTTCCTCTCCCCTTCCCCCCCATTCCTTTTTTGTAAAGAAATGATTAAATGCTTAGAGTACAAATGCTGCACATGAATATTTATAAGAACTTCTATAACATTTAGCAAGGCAGTGCTTCATGGCTGTCTCTTTATGAATGCACATAATAAAGTGCCCATAATTACTTTGAAGCTGCGCTTGCTCTTTAATAATTTGATGGCAGGTTGGTAGGGAATGTGGGCTCCTCGATGCTGTAGGGCTGCACTTGTTGGCGATGACAAAACACAGAGATCAGTGCTGAGTTCCCTACTTTTCTGCTAAAACACTTGTGTTTAACATTTAATAAGAATATTTTTCATGCATCATCTTGTAACCTGCATTGGTTAGATTCCCTGCATTTATACTTTGGTCCTGGAAAATACAGAGTATTTTATGCAGAAGATCTTTAATGCTGTAGAACAAGCGTATGGCTCTACAAACCAATTGGAGGGATTCTCCTGTTAACATGAAAAATGTTTCATCTCCACTTCCCCTGAAAGTCTCTGGGTAATAGCGCATTGTACGGATACCTAACAGTGGGTACAGTGCCTCAAAGTGCAGTGCACCAGTTTCAAGAAAGCTAATGGACATTATTGTCTGCTAATAGTGGGGTTTATCCCCTTGACATCCTTAAAGGGTTTATATCGGCTTAGGCATGTGAGCAGTATAAGGAGAGGAGAAAGAAGGAATACTTCAGGAACAGGCAAAAGGGAGATGAGGATAGAGTTTGATTTATCAAAGCTGAAGAGAATTTTAGAACTGGGTTTGGAAGTTCCTTGCTCATAACGTTATCTATTAGAACATCTCTCTTCTTCCTCTTTAAAATAAATAAGCTGCCATAGATTCCATGTGCTTGTGGCCACAAAGTTACCACGCTAATTGAAGAGTTACAGGGCTTGTTTAAGAGCTGGATTGTATTTTCTGTGCTGGAAGTTCATTGTTGGAACTCTGTAAATGCTGTGTGGGTCTGTATGACTGCATGTATCTCTGTAAATACCACACAAAAGCCCTCCCTCAGTCACCCAAAGCAGCCAAAGCACTACAGCAAACAATCCGTGCTGCTTATATTCACCCTGGGCTAAAATTCAGCTCTGAACTGTTCAGATGGTGTGGTGGTGAAATGTTCCTAATGTTAGGGTTGATACAATAGACCCATTAGGAAGACAACAGTGAGAGTCATCCCTAAAACCATTGCAGTGGGCAAAGCTGTATCATCTCAGGCAGAGTCAGCTGCGATGGGTACCCAGAGGTGTAAAGCTGGGATTGCTGTGTCCGTGGGAGCTGTAGTCCTGTGGGCTGGTTTCTAGAGGTGCACTGTAAACATTCACTGGGCTTACGTCCTGCTCTGGGTAAACTGGCTGTCTGAATTAATTTTTCCTTGGATTCATTGCTAGTTCAGGTTTTTTCTTTATTTTAATATCTTCTTAGTTCTAAGTCCTCTTTTATCTGATCACACTTAGTTTAGCTTCCTGCTTGTGATATGTACGTCTTAAGCAGATCTCAGTCTGAGGATCTCAGAAATACACAGACATATTTCCTACTTGTGAATGCCTTCCTTTGCATGTCTGTGCTTATAGACATGGAGAATACACACTTCTCTGCTTCTAGAGTATGGAAACCGTACAGATGTATTTTCAAAGAAGGCACTACTTGTGTGACTTTAACCCCTAAACATAGTAGCTTAACTTCCAGATAGTGGAAAATGTTTTGGGCACAGCAATTTTTAGCATCACTTTCATGATTAGAAAAGGAAAACTGAAAGAGATAATATCAACAAGCAGCTTATGTTTCAATTAAAGTTGTATACTTGCAGTATTACATTTGTCTCTATATATGACAATGAAGGAAAATAATGCTCTCAGTTGTGCTTTAGTTCCATTTGCGAAACTCTTAAGCCAGCCATCTGTTGCATAACTTTGGAACATGTAAGATTCACAACTGAGACCTGTCTGAGTGTGTTTAGCAGCAGTGGTAGTGCTGAATCTTGGTATAACAATCATATTTTACTTAAAGCTGGTCACTACAGAACATTTCCATTGCTAAAGGAACACACAGGCAGGATCAGGAATCAGCTGTTTTCCTTCTTTAGCTCAGCACTGCAGACATTAACAATGGTGCCTAATTTCAGAAAGCAGCCATCTCATGATCTCTGTGAAGTCTCTCTCATGCTCTTTTCCTTTCCAGTTGTTATTTCTCCGAGTTTTAGCATGTAATTATAAAAGCACAGGGACTGAAGAGTGAAAACTGAATTTTTCCAAATGCTGCTACTTGTGAAATGTAATGCATCGCCCACACATCCCGAGGCAGTGATTGAAGATCTCATCTGATTTCTCTTAGCTGAGATTTAAGCAAAATCATCTGCTGAGTGCTTCAGACTATCTGTGCACATCACCATTCATCCAGGCTTCTCTGAAAAGAAAAATGTGAAAATAAGACATGGTTAATGCACCAGTCTTTTATGTCTGGAGAACAAATTTAACAGAGGACATTAGAGATAGAAGACTACATTCTGTCTTCTGACTACACAATGCTAATTAGCGTTATGAAGCCATCCCTTTGTTAATCGTGGTGAATTATATCAGATTTGAAAGAATTCTCTGCTGGAACAGGAGTGCAGTGTGTTGGTACTGAATTGTGCTTGGCAAAACGCCGTGGGGTTGGCAGAAGCAGAGCAGTCACCGGGGCAAAGCAGTAGCGTTGCTGTAAACGGCGTGAGTGTAAGGGCTGTGCACCTGCTCTGCGAACCCAGCCCAGAGCTGCTCGGCTCTGCCTGCTCCCTGCTGGCGTTCGGTACGCCAGCACTGGAGGGGAACGGAAATGAGAGGTGCTGCGAAGCTGCTCTTCAGAACCACAGTGTTCTGAAAAGCACTGTTAGCTTTTTGTCTCTTCCCGCTCCTCTCTTGCCTTCCTGTCCCTGCAATACCATGTGGAAGTAAGGAAATTATTTTGCTCTCTACAGAAAAAAATGAGATAAAATGCTTCTGTGTAGCCAAAATGTTTGTAATAATCTGTGGTGAGAAACCTGCGCAGTGCAGAGGAAATCTGCTGCAGTTTCTAAGTACACATGTATGAAGCAACGCAGGGGCCAAGTCCTTCAACTGCATACAGACGTGATAAGTAGCCAATACATATCCTATTATTGAATTTCATTATTTATTTATTTTGCATACTGCTTTCTGGCATCCAAATGTAGTTCTGCTGCCTTTACTGAGTTTGACTTTCTGCAATTTCTATCAGAATGAAGGTTTTGGGATCAGTTATCATACTTGGTTTCAACAAAAGGCTTTTTAAAACAGCTGACTTTAAAAAATTGACACTTTTCTGAGTGATTGCTATATGAGAAATAATTGCTATATGAGTAGGGGATGCTTGAAGCCACCAGAGAGGGTGAAGTTAGGAGTCATGAATTTTCTGGTTATGCCAAAAAATATTTCTGCAAATCTCCGTGGAAATCCAGAAAATTAAGCTTTGGGTCTTTATGCAAATTACTCAGACAGGTTTTTTTCTGATGAATAAAAGCCTGATAATATTGCAAACCAAAAGGGTTGCTTTTTAAAATAGCTTTAAAAATAAAACACAAATTCATTGTATTTGCAAAACCACTTACTCTTTTCCTCATAGCTCTGTATGTCTTCTTTCCAGATGCTGAGTTTTTGTGAGCTGCGAATAGGCACGTTCGTTAACAAGTGAACAGAACGCTAAATTAACTTTTAAATACGGCATGGTTTAACTTAATTTCTGCTATTCTGTTACTAAGAAACTGAAATTACAAGAATCCAGTATAGGTTATGTGAGTTAGGCCTGCCTATAGATGATAATTCTGAACCTGGTTGAACACAGGAGGTTGTTACCAAGGTGCCATGGGATGGTGTGTGTTAATCTTTGTGCTAAAATTAGTTTGGGGTTTTTATGAGTAGTCTGAAAGAAAATGTAAGTAGAGCAGGGAATTGGAAAGCAGAGATACTGATCACACTGCAAAAGGCTTGAGCGAATCACTTGTGTTTATTGTGTATAATTGTAACCTGGGAATAGAGTTTAGGCCAGGCTTTCCTGACTCTACTGAGAGAAGTGAAGGTCCTCAGAAGGTTGTGGAAACATGCCCAAGCCGTTATCCTGAGTTCTGGGTTACTGCCTGGGCTTAGGACAGTGCCCGGACTCCACATGCAGAGGAATCTGTTTCAAGAGCAGGAAGGTTTTGTTTCCGTTGTGTTTGTCACCAGTACAAAGCTCCAGGAACGCTGCGTTGCGTTTTGGAGAGCAACAGTCTGAGGGTGCTGAGACAATTCACAACCGTCACTAGTGATTAAAGGTTGAGTAGCTTGTTTTACAGAAAAGACTCAAGAGCTCCCTTTGGTAATTTTTTTATTAAACAAAGGCAAATTAGAAGCAATCATACTTAAGGATGGGGGTAAAAGAGCTGAGTAACGCTGTGTCACATAGCTGTTGCAATTACTGTCGCAGTTCACCATTTGCCTAACAGTTGGGATCCCATACACTGTTTATGTAACTATAACATATGCCACCGTGTGTTATCAGCCAAGTTTGAGCCCGTAACCTTGAAATCTGCCATACTTTTTTTTTTTTCTGTATGAATTGCAAGATTAAGCACTACAGAGAGGATGTCATTTCTTCTGTGGACTATGCTTGGAAGGCCTGGCATCACCTTCCCATCCATAGTCTTGGGGAAGCATGACATAGATTCCTGAGGGATTTTCCTCAATCAATGGAATATTGACGTTGCCTATGGAGACTGAGTCCAGGACTTCAACAGGGAGCAGCGGGAAGAGCATTGCCACTGCCTGGCAACTTGGTGCTGCCTACGTGAATGGGAGAGGACATCTTGGTCTCTGTTTCTCTTAGTCATGTTAGACTGGTTCTTAGTATTGTAAACAGTTTAGTTCAAAATGGCCAAGTTTTGCGTATAGCAGGAATAACACCTCCCTCCAAGAGGACAGGTAGCATCAGCCTTTCATGTCTTACTCAGGCTGGCAGTGACAGAATGTGGTTGCGCTGGGCTTAGTAGGGTTTCTGTGCATTCCATTCCTGCACAGTGGTGGACTTCCAGCCATCCCATGTGCTGATGAAGTATCCCATCAGAAAGACTTCCTTAGGCAGGCGAAGAATTCAGTGGAGTGGGATTCTGCTTTTACCTTCCAATCACTGTATTGAGTCATCAGAGCAGTGGCGAGACTAGAAGATTCACAGTGTGGTTTTTCTGGACAGAAAACGGTTAGCATTCTTAGGATTCGGCCAAACACAAGTAGCAAAATTTGTTTGACAATCTACTCTTTTAGGAAAAAATTTATTTCTGCAAAGAAGAACTAAAGAAAAATTTAAGAATATTGTTCTGAAAACAATTGCTTGTGTTGATTTTCTTTCTCTTTCCATTGCTAGAGCTTATTTACAGTGCTTCAGTTTTGTTGTTCCCTACTGTGTCTTGACCCAGGACTGAGCGCTGGCTGGGTTTCAAGTTTGTGATTCCCAAGTATGATCAGCAGCCTCTCAATAAGTACCTGAACCCTCTGAAAGCATGGCTATCGTAAGTGGAAGGAACGACGTTGTGGGCATCCTGGGGTTGCCAGAATGCTCGGAGATGCGGGGCTGGTAGGTGGTGCCAGGCTCAGTTCTGGATGCTGTCGCTCTTTGTGATGAGCCTCCTCTGCTTTTTAAGTGCCTGGGAGCAGCTGGGTGCTCCTGCTGCCCACAGAGCAGATGGGTTCTTAGGGTGGGGTTTGCCTGCGTGGTCAGCCTTCTCAAGCATTAAGCCATCCCTTCTGTCTCTCTCCTTGCCTTACAGTGCTAGGGTAAAAATCATAGTGGTTCATGTACCCTGATAGGTTTAAACATTTCTCTTTGAAAATGAAAGGTATTTCTTCCCTCATGAAGTAAACTGAGCAAATTCTTTGCCTGCAAAAAAAAAAAGTCATTGAATGTAAAGATGAAGACTAATAGAGAATTGCTGTTGCATTTCCTTTTTGATTCTGTCCTTAATTGTATCTAATGATGCCGTCACTGCATAGCTCCTCCATGTATGGATTATTTTTAAGTATAGAATCGAATTTTGTGGAATAAAATAAATTACTGATCTTATTCCCCCCTGCCCTCCAGCATTTCTTTTTTGATACTCTTCAAAGACGATCACTGACTGCTGGATGCCCTAGGTTGTGCTATTAGTCCTTTCTGTCCCCATGGGGGAACACAGCTGCATCACGGAGTGCTTCCTGAGGTGTCTGGAGCACTGGTGTGTTGTGGATTTTCCAGGGGCTGTGACATTGCTAACTCTGACAGTCAGGCTAAAGAGCATGGAAACTACTGGGTTTCTCACAGGGGTCCACAACGTAGTCTTTTAAATGCAGGAAGATATTGATTTGCTGGGCTTGTGGATCTGTTTCCACCCTGCTGTCACAGACATACTAGGATTTTATACCTGGAAAATCATTTATGATGCAGGTAGTTGTGTTTGATACCTTTATAGTTAATCCCCTCCGGTACCAAATGGTACAAAGAAGCAAAAGACTCTATTAGCAGAAGCCTTGTTTTCCCTGTGCAACTGAGTCCTCTGTGCACACACAGTTGTGGAATAGCATCTTTTCCTACTTGACCGATCCTGCTTTGCCAGCAGCATTGTGTAGTGGGAACCTGTGCCTGGTGATGCGTAGAGAAACTACAGTGAACGTAATCCTGGGGTTTGGGGGTGCTGTCCTAAGGTGGTCAGGCACAACACTTAATAATCAGAATAAGTAAAAAATTCTTGTTTATTATGAGCACTAAAAGCATACAATTTCAGTATCTGGTAATTCCTTTTCTGAATAAAATTTCCCGTGTGATGGTGCTCTTTACCCCTACAGCATTCTCATCAGCGGTGGTGTCCCATTTTATGGGGGTGGGGGAGGCATAAGGTGGACCTGAGAATATCTGTTGTAAAGCGTTGTCATCTTGTTTTTAACTTCAACGCTAGTAAACAATAATATCTTTAACCTTCTGACTTACAGCTCATTGCTCCTTTCATTGCTGTGGCTTATGACTGCAGATTAAAATTTCTTGCATTCATCATGCCTGGTAAAGTAGCTTATTGGGGTGAATAACTGACATACTAATTAGAAGAGTCATCTGAGTGAGAATAAGCTGCTTGAACTAGCTTTGATGGGCAAAAAATCACCTGTGGCTAGTTTCTCAAGATTATCAAAGAGATCGTCAAATTAGAATGTCAGTCTTTGATTGTAGATGGATGCAAGGAGCAAAGCAAAACGACTGCATGAAGTGGAAGGCAGTGGGAGATGGGTGCTGTGCAGTGGGAAACTGAAGGAGGTTTTACAAAGATTCAAACCCTTTGCAGGCACTTGCTCCATAAGTAGTGAATGAGATATCACTATGTGGCTTTTTTTAATTGATCTTATATTTTCCACCATAAACCAGTAACATACGTGTCTTCAACAGTTCAATTGTTTAGGTTCGTTGTAGAGGAAAAAAACACTTCTAGATCATTCCTTTGTCACTTTATTCAGATTCTTCTGTCTCGTTATGTGACAACATTCAAAGAGTACTAATCTTGTGCAAGACTTCCATTTGGCTTCCTTACATTTGTAATCACCACCTTCTTACTTACGCACTGCCACGGATTTGTGTGGATCACTGTGAGACACCTGCTGGTGCAACACTTGGCCTAAGTATCTTGTAGCCTGAGGTCCTGTTTGCCCAACATCAGCCGTGGTGCAGTGGCGTTGCAGGCGTCAGGAGGCTGGCACGGGGTGTCATAGGGAGAGACGTGTGGCTGGGAACAGTGTCGGCTGTGCTCCCAGGCTCCCAACGTGGCCCTGGCCTTCACGCTTCCAAAATGAACAGTAAAGGAATAATCTGCTAGTGAGTGAGTGCTCTTCTCAACTCAAAGAGTTAATGCTTTGTTTCAGCACTGGAAGGGGCAGCTTTGGGCTTACCCCACCTAATATAATGGTCAGTGTCTCATCCTATGTATAAATGTCTCATCGACTTTTCTGAATCCCGCTGACCTCTTGATCTTCAGTGCCAGCTTTCTCCGGGAAGCATTTTACATGGAATAATTTTCTTTTTACTGATTTAAATACTTTGCATTGGGTTTGTTGCTGGTTTTTTTGAGCTGGACACTAACGAGGAGCTCCCAGTCTATCTTCTTTATGTGATGGATCATTTAATATAATGTTATTTTATTTGTCTCAATTCTGAACTAAACTATCCTAATCTTTTTGTTTCACTTAATATGCAAAGCTTTTCATCCCTTAAAATATTTTTGTGGTTGATTTTATGCTGCATTTGTTCCTGAGAAGTCATAAATAGAATTGAACACATACTCAGTAAATCACATCATGCATTTTCTTACACTGAAAGCATGTAATCTGCATTGCCTTGCATATTCTATTGCATCATTTGCATGTCCTGCAGTTAGCAATTTGTGAGATCTTCTTAACTCTAAATAAAATTGTACCGTTTCTCCTTTGCCCAGTATTTCATTGTTCAGTAGGGAAAAAGAGCACATTTCCTTCACAAAAGTTATGGTAAAAGCCATGTCTTATTCAGACCATGCTTGGTTCCTTGCTGTACCATTTCTGATGATGAGGGGCCACATAACTGTGTAGCTCAGCCTTCTGGTTCTCAAGGTTCTCCACAGTCCAGCCCTACTGTGATATTGCTCGTAATTTATCAGTTTTTTTTAATATCTCATTATTTATAATGACTGATAGCATTTTATTTTTAAACTTAATTCTCTTGAGTCTTTAATAGCTCATAAGGATCTTAGGGATGGGGGTGAGACTGATGGAGAGTAATCATCTGGCTTCTCCATAATGTGTTTTATCTGCTGCTTTCCAGCTGACCTCTTATGCTGGCTGCAATCCACTAATTCTCTCATAAGTTATCTGCTCCTGATACTACAGTGTTTTGTTTCTCTTTGGCTACTTCTTAATAAGATCCTTTGCATCCTTTCTAATATTCTTGTGTATTTTGCTATCCACAGGTTCCTTTGCTAGGCTGAAATTCCATTTTTGGCAGTTGTGGTTTTTGTTGCGTCAGGGGTTCATGGTAAAGATCAGGAGCCGGGAGTTGCAGTGCTTCAAGGGAGAGAGTTTGAAGCAAATGGAAGTTGCAGAATTGATGGGTTCAATAATACAGGGGTGTTTTCATTCTCGTGCTGTGCTCAGCAGAAGGATACCCACCGCCGTTACTGGGGTTTGTAGCTATCA
This sequence comes from Dromococcyx pavoninus, assembly GCA_033558185.1. Taxonomy (NCBI): domain Eukaryota; kingdom Metazoa; phylum Chordata; class Aves; order Cuculiformes; family Neomorphidae; genus Dromococcyx; species Dromococcyx pavoninus. Next base: position 1,754,002 of record JAUMJL010000431.1, on the reverse strand, counting down.
AAGCAGTTCAATGTTGATGAGCTATTTCATTGTTGTTCATTGTGAATACAATCTGGAGAGGTTTAGTAAAGGTTTGGTAACATTTCTTCTTCGATATGTTCTCACATGCTTAAACAACAGGCAAAAACATCAAAGGGCGGGATTTCAAGTGAGCCTGCGAAAGGTAAATCACATAATTAGATTGGTCAAGGTATAGTGCATATTTAAGGCCAGTGCATATTTAATATACTGTGAAGGCATTAATTCTCATAATTTTGCTTCAATAGAGTTGGGACAGACTTAAATGCACTGAAATTGAGGACTTTTTTAATTAGGATTATCATGCTCATTCCTGTCAGCTGATGCATTTACCCTTAATTTGCTGCTAGGTTTTGGAATGTTGTGCACAGCCTTTTTTAGGAAGCAAGGTAAACAAACTATTTATGTCTGGCTTATCTTATTGGGGTTTTCTTTTTAAAAAAATAAAAAAAAAGAGGACTGATTTTCTGTGCAAGAAAAAAAGTATCCCTAAAGAATATACTGTGCACCATTGTCTGAATGATCATTGCACTATGATCATATGTATATCTGAATGGTCATTATAATTTAAAGTTTTATTAATGCTAAATGAGGATTTTGTCCAAAAAGAAAAAAATACTTTACATAGTTTTGTGCAGTCCAGAAGCTCTTCTTCTAATTGGACTAAGAATAGTTTGTGTTCAGATATGTGCCTTGGCTGGTCTGCTGGGCCTCACCACAATGTGTGAGAGCTTGCCCTTATGATTGGTTTTGGTGTTCTCAGTGTGATGATCAGATCTGATCAGATTACCTGGGCAGATCCTGAGGGTATTCCTTGCCTTTTCCCTGCTCTATGGCCTTATCTGTTTGGGTTAGGTAAATTGTAGAGATGCCTGTTTTCTTCTGAAGCGTTACAGATTGCCTAGCCCTAGGCAGGATTTTGCTCCAGTTCGTTGGTTATTTCTATCATGTTTTGTTCTTATAGGTTTTAAGTAGAAAAAACATTCAAGGGTCTCCTTCACTCACTTAGTTTTATGAAATATTTATGTGATTTAAACTCTTGTAAAATGAGAGAAAATGTAGCGTGGGAGGTTAGAGAACTGAATCGTTTGAAGTTGTTTTCCCGATTGTTTCGTACTGTCTTGCAGCAAGGTTGCAACGAGGTTTTTTTTCAGTACTTTGGGTAAAAGTGATTCTGTTGTCCCCTCTGTCCTTCGTACTCCTTCTCTCTCCACAGCACAGTACCTTGGTGCTGAAGAGGGGCAACTTTTTAATGCCTCCTCACTATCCAATGCAGATTCCCTGCCTTTGCTGCAGAACTATCCATCGTTTGATGGTCTGGGATAGTTACCAGGGCACTCAGCTCTGATGGGAAGGGAAAAACAGCTCACCTGCAACGAGAGAGAACTTCTCTTTTTTAACAAAGGTGATTGCACTTAGCATTTATGGAAATGTCCATCTGTGCTCTCTGCCGGAGTCACAGTTTTGACTTATTGCAACAATGATCCAATATTTGGTGAATATTAGAGTACTTCGGGAATACAGTTAGAATTACAGAATCATTAAGGTTGGAAAAGACCTCTAAGCTCATCCAATCCCACCATCAGCCCAACCCCACTGTGCCTCTAAACCATGTCCTAAAGTGCCACGTCTACACATTTTAAACCCCTCCAGGGATGATGACTCCACCACTGCCATGGGCAGCCTCTGCCAGTGCTTCACCACTCTTTCAGTAAAGAGATTTTTCCTAATATCCAGTTCAAACCTCCCCTGGTGCAACTTGAGGCCATTTCCTCTCATTTCATCACTTGTTACTTGGGAGAAGAGACCAACACCCACCTTACCACAGCCTGCTTTTTGGGAGCTGCAGAGAGCAATGAGGTCTCCCCTCAGCTGCTCCCAGAACCCCTTGGACTCCAGAGGCTTCCCCAGCTCCGTTGCCCTTCTCTGATCACGCTTCAGCCCCTTGGTGTGCTGGGTCGAGGCAATCTCTAATACCATCAGTTTCACATTTTTTCCTGCTGTACCTCACGTGCAGTAAGTGCTGTGACTGAGCAGGGCATTGGACTGGGGAGTCCGGCTCTGTTTCTTGATCGTTCACCGAACAGTGGGTCACTGCTCCTCTCAAAAACCCATCTTCTAAAGCGCTCCTTCATCTTTGTGAAACGCTGCGAGATCCAAGTGCCCTGCTCACATTTTTTAACGCTGATATCCAGCTTTTATTTCCACGCTTTGCAGCAATTCTGTATGGTATTGGTGGATGGATTGATGGATTGGTTTACATTTCGTTAGTAAATGCTGCAAGATGATTCAGAGCACGGTGCTTCTGGGTACCAAGTGTAAACAAGGGTGTTTCTCCACACGCCTTTCAAGTGGGACCCTGCCTCCTCTGGCTGTGAAGCGTGCCCTGCGTTCTGTTTCATGTCTCTAGCAGATGTTGTGGTGAGCTGCACTTTGGGTTTTGCTTTCCTTTGAAGTTAAACAAATGATGTAAAATTTGAGAATAAGATGGCATGAAGGACAAAAAAAAATGTAATTAGCTGCATTTGTTTGCGGTCTCAGTGATCTGCGCTAGGTGGTTGGGTGGTCCCAAGTCAGTCTCAGTGCTGTCTGGGAGATGCGGTGTTTCTACAGCCCAGTGTCACCCAGCAGGACTGCATGTGTGAAGTTGGAGCATTTCAGTTTCTCCAAAAGCCTCTTAAAAGGTTTACAATTATATCAAAGTTTAAAAGAAACAGAAATCCAACACTGGGAGAGGGTAGTCACCACTACTCATGTTAGACTGACGCTGCTGTTTATGATGATCCGTGAGTGTCCAGTACCCTTAAGTGGTTCAGACCAAACCACTACACTGTAGTGGTTTTGTGGTGTTGGGGCACTCCGATATAAGAAAGCCAGGTTGGATTCCCTGTGAGTTTTCCAGTCTGAGCGTATGCCTGGCAATGGTGAGAGGTTTGGGGGTTGTTGAGAAGCAATTTACTGGGCTGCTGGCTGAGAAGGCTGATCAATACAATTTATTCTGCAGCATAAAAACTGCAGCCCCATTTGTTCAGGGGTAGCAATGCTAAAGCTAAATACCTTTCCCTGGAGGAGGGGCAACACACCGAAGGAAATCTGGACCAACCATCTAGAGACCTAAGAAGGGATCAAAGAGTGATAGTGTTGCAGTTCCAAGTGATGAAGCACACACTTGTGTGTATGGCTCAGGAATGTAGCAGGCAGTCATTTCAGGGGAGGGTTTTTGCAGCATGCAGCATGGAAAACACATGTCTAATAGGTGCATTCATTTTAATATGCTCATTCATTGAGCAGGCCTGATTAATTAGTGCATGTCACCATCTGGTACTTACTGAGACTATTCATTTTTAAAATGTTGAAATTGTAGGGAATGTTGCACACCAATTAAGTTCCTTTTAATTGGATTATGTTAGTATAAAGTATTACTGGAAAGGCCTTCATTGTGATTCAGCCAGCATGCATCGGAGGGAGACCCGCCAGCCTGAAATTACTTAGAACAAAGGGAAAATGCCTGAAATGCATGTTTATTGCTATCTCTGTGCACTCCACAACGGTGATGTCAACAGGAGCCACGCAAATACGTCTGCGTTTCTATGCAGGGTTCAGTTTCTTGACATGAGGATCTCTGAGCCGATACATCATCTCTGCACTGCAACACTGGATCTGTCAGCTTCCCCTCTGCCCTGGACAGCGAAACACACCTTTGCATTTCTGTTTGTGTGACATCAACTGAGCAGGGCCAGACTGAGTCCTCCCATGTGCATCTGCCGAAATGCAGAACGTTATTCTCATTTGCACAGAGTGATTTGGCCTTTAAAGCTGATAAACTCTCTGTGCTGACTCAACCACTTAGTGAATGAAGTACTGGGATCTGCTGGCTGCAGCACCATGTTAGGAGAGCTTGTCTGTCTCTGCTTGTTCTTGTCACTGACTCACTTGGTGGGTTTTAGTGACTTAGTGTCACTGCACTTTAGTCTCTCCCTGTAGAAACTGTGAACAGTTGTTTATCAACGTACATGAAAGGCACCGAGGTACAGGGGTGGAATGTACAAAGTTGGTATTATGGATTTGCTTTCTTGAGAAGCCTAATGCTGTTTCATTTTGGACACAACAATCCCATGCAGAGCTACAGACTGGGGACAGGGTGGCTGGAGACTAGTCAGGCAGAAAGGGACCTGGGAGTGCTGGTTGACAGGAAGCTCAACATGAGCCAGCAATGTGCCCAGGTGGCATTCTGGCCTGCATCAGGAATAGTGTGGCGAGCAGGACCAGAGAAGTTATCGCCCCGCTGTGCACGGCACTGGTCAGGCCTCATCTTGAATTCTGTGTACAGTTCTGGGCCCCCCAGTTTGGGAAAGATGTCAGGATGCTGGAGTGTGTCCAGAGGAGGGCAACGAAGATGGTGAAGGGGCTGGAGCACAAGCCCTATGAGGAGCAACTGAGGGAGCTGGGGCTGTTTAGTCTGAAGAAAAGGAGGCTCAGGGGAGACTTAATTGCTCTCTACAACTATCTAAAAGAAAGTTGTAGTCAGGCAGGGGTTGGTCTCTTCTCTCAGGTGACCAGTGACAGAACTAGAGGGCATGGACTCAAGCTTCGTCAGGGAAGGTTTAGACTTGATGTTAGGAAAAAGTTCTTCGCTGAAAGGGTGATTGGCCATTGAAATGTGCTGCCCAGGGAGGTGGTGGAGTCGCCGACCCTGGAGGTGTTTAAGGGGAGACTGGGTGAGGCACTGAGTGCCATGGTTTAGATGATGGTGTTAGTGTTGGTGTTAGTGTTGGGATATAGGTTGGACTCGATGATCTTGGAGGTCCTTTCCAACCTTATGATACTGTGATACTGTTTGGTATTTAACGTCTGAGGTTGTTACTCCCTTGATTTGACGGAGACTGAGTATCACACTTCTGATCTCCAAAGAGCCAGGAGCATTGTGGAGTACAAGTTCCCGTTCCTTACAAGTGCTATGGGCTGTCATGGAAGCAGGGAAGTTGTGGAAGACAAGACACCCGATCCCTAGCAGCTGAATGACTGGCCATGGGACTGCCTGTCTCTTCCACTTTCTGAAAATGCGCTTCCAGGCACAAAACAATATTGAAAGACAAGAATCACAGGATGACCTGAGTTGGAAGGGACTCACGAGGGCCATTGAGTCTAACTCCTGTCCATGCACAGGACAACCCCAACATTCACACCGTGTGTCTGAGGGCAAATTCTTCTTGAATATTGTCAGGTCTTGTTGATCTCCTTTGTTTTGGAGAGCAGGCTAAGAGTTGAGATGTGAAGGGTGTCAGGCTTTTCTTTGCTGTATTTGTGTGGATTCTCCCTGCCTTCCCTGGCCTCTGCTGCCCTCTACCAGGCCGCAGGGCTCCCATTCCCAGCAGCCTGGACACAGGAGGAGCACTGCACGTGCTGGAGACACAACCACTCTCACTGTAACTATCACTCACCATAAGTAATCCAGAGTAGAAACAGTAAGTGTAAGTTCTTTAAAGGGAGAGGAAAAAATCAGAAAAATAGCTCGTAGTTGTGCAGCAACGAAGAAACTGCTTGGGTTTGTTTTAGAATGCAAATATTGTTAGGCATATAAAGGTCAGTAGGAATCTAATTTGTAATTGCACAGGAGCGCTTCTGATTTCAAGGTATGGAAGTTGCACGCTTCTGGAATTCTTTTGGTTGTTTCCTTACACTCCATTTCCTCTGGTTTGAAGGTGCCTGTTTCCACTGCGTTACAGCTGCAGGCGGTGTAGGACCGTGCTGCAGGAACTGCTCATCCTGCCTGCGCCGAAGCCAGCTGGAAACCCAGCAGTAGTTGAAAAACCTGAGAAGTCGGTGGCTCTTTTTTTGCTTCACAGTGTCAAAAACCACGTTAGAGAGCATGATTGTCTTCAAACCATTTCTGCTAGGTGTCAAAGAGCAAAAGATCTGAAATACCTATAGATGTTTTACATATTTTCTTGAACAGGCTACATGTCTGCATTTACACAGTTGCTGTGAGTGGTGCTCCTGGGATGTGGGATTACATTTGCACAGAGCTGTGTCCACGCCATAGTTTTCAGTCAGACTGGGGCATCGTTCTGTGGTTCTGTGAAGTTCCCTGCAGTTCACACTCATCTGTTGAGTGCAGCATTCATCTGGGTTAGAGGAAAACCAATCATTATCAGTGTATCCGAGTAAATGAGAGCACATACTGCCAGCGGTAAAGCAAAAGCATACTCATAGGAAGGTGTGCAATGGAGAGCTTTCTTATTTCTACCCCAACATCATTAGGAGAAAATGCTTAGCCTGGAAGGCCATAAACCTGTCTGGTTTGCGATAGCATTCCAGAGCAAGTGCAGCTTATGCAGTTTCAGAGAAATAATATCACCCCATTAAATCTTCAAAACCACACACGCAGGCACTAACCCTTCTGTTTAAATTGTTTGTTCTGAGGGTTTATGTCATGGAGAAATATATTTTAGTTTAGATGCCCATTAATGTAACGTTACTGCTTCGGTTTGTTAAATACATGAAAGCAAGGAGCTACCCAGGGCATATAATTGCAGTATTTGCACTCGTTTGCTCTGATTTCAGAATTATTTGTTAATGTAATTTTTCTGCTTACAGTATATGGGCTTGCAAAGTGTTGAAACAACAGATCTTGGCAGGGATCAAAAAAAATACAAAGACTTTTTACTCTATATATATAAAATAAAGGCTGAAAGTTTGGTCAGATCTCTTATCTGGCACACTTTCTATCTCAGGTCATATGGAGAAAGCTTTTGGCAAAAATCTTTGTCTGGAAACATATTTAGTCAATGTATGAAATATGATAGCCCTGGTACCAGGACTGTGTCTGAAGAGACTCTGATAGAGTTAGACTCCAGCCCCATCTGGCGTCGGAATGGGATTGCTCTATTAAGAGCTTTCCGGCATCTGACAGCCATTTGCCAAAAGCCCGCGCGGTACGTGAGGAGCCTGACAAATCCATAGCAGTGGCAGCTGTGCTGATGATCTCTATTGTTTGCTGCCCTGATGACAGCCAGTTGTGCCTGTTGTGAGTTCCAGCACAGCTGTCCTGCTGCTGAGTTACTAGAGAGCCTTCTCTTTAACTGCAAGGGTTTATTAATACCCTTACAGTGTACCAATGTGATCAGCGAGTCTATTTTCACCCAAAGCCTGTGAGAATATGAACTTATTGATTTTCAGTGCCTGTGTTTACAGAAGTAGCGGTGGACACACAGATTCTCTCACCTCAGTAAAATGTCTCCAATAATGTCAGTTATGCAACAGTGAAGAGGAGACCAGACTTGTGGATTTGGCTTAGAAGGCTTAAAATCTTCAGGCATTAATCTCAAACCCTGAGTACTCCATTGACTCTAAAGCACACCAGATTCATGTTTGGTTTTTACTTAAGGCTGATGATTTCAGGAAATAAAAAGGCTCACTTTGAAAGAGATTTTCAGTTCTTTTTCAATTGTTATTTCTGGAGGTAGGTAGAAAAGCTACATGTGAAACAAATCAAGGACTAAAAATCCATAGCCTTGTTTTAAGGATATCAGAATGTTTCATTGCCAGTACCATAAGCTAAAGGAGAGGGAAAAATTACTTTCTCAAAAGCATTTTTGTCTGCCTTTCCCAGGATGGCAGTCCAGCCTGTCCCTCATCCACAATGCCACACCAGTTATCATTTGATTCTGATAAGAAAAGCACTGAAATGGCAGGGTTTGGAATTGCTTGAATGTGTTTTGTCACTTAAGCTGAGCTCATTCACATTCAAAGCTAAAACAAATTACCTCAATTGCATTTAGGAGGGTAAACATACTCTTACTTTCCTGTCTCATGTTCAAGTAGTGATGTTGAGAGCAATGTGCACTAATCTTTGGTTTTATGGCCTCTTCCTAGGATACATCCTTCATTTTTCCCTCTTTTATTGGGCAGAAGTAAAGATCAATGGTCCTGAACTAGTCAAGAGAATTATTCTAAATCCTCAGTCATTGCCATTTCTCCCTATCTCTGCCTTCAGTACTACAGGGCTTAGCTGCCAACGTTTTAATTCTTTATGTATGACAAGAATGATATTTGCAACTGGTTTTGCATTTCAGCTAGATAGTTTTGTAAATTTAGGTAAAAAGAGCTAAGATAGCACCAAAGGACTACTTGCTTATTCCGAGTCATTCATGGTGCAGAAAATCTAAGTCTAATGATCCATCTGGTTTTCCCTCATTCTTATCCCCATTCTCTTTGTGTTTCAGATGATCTCTGCTCAAAACAGTAGCTGTACTACAGGAACAGTGTGGAAGCATATGGATTAAATTCTTACCATGCACTGAACAGCACAGCACTGGCGCAAAGCTCTGGGAAAATGTCTGCTTGCAACACTTTCACTGAACACGTCTGGAAGCCCGGTGAATGCAAGAACTGCTTCAAGCCCAAAAGCTTGCATCAGTTACCCCCAGTATCCGAAAAAAAAACCCTCTCACATGGAAATCTGAAAACCAATGCAAACCAAAGTAACAGCCGTAGTGGGAGAAATACAGGAAACTTCCGACCGCCTGTGGCAAAGAAACCCACCATAGCTGTGAAGCCCACCATGATGGTAGTAGACGGGCAAGGCGTATGCGGTGAAATCAGCACGCTGGATCATTGTGAGAACAAATCAGTGCCTGCATGTTGGAACCGTAACAAAGCTGTCTCGAACAAAAAACCACTGAACAATAATAATGAAGATGAAATTGAAGGTTATAGCCATGTTCACAGGCCTTACGGCAACAATGAAGGTGTAGGTAAGATACCAAATAACAATAATAATGGCCTGACAGAAGTTTTGAAGGAGATCGCAGGTTTGGATACCACACCTCAGCTAACTGGAAATGAAATGAACTCAAGAGAAACCTTCTTGGGAAGAATAAATAATTGTTATAAAAGGTCATTAGAAAGAAAGATCCCTCCGAGCTGCATGATGGGTGGAATGAAGGATTCACACGGTAAGCACGTTATTCTGAGTGGAAGCACTGAAGTAATAAGTAATGAAGGTGGACGTTTCTGTTATCCGGAGTTCTCTAGTGGAGAGGAGAGTGAGGATGACACGTTTTTTGGCAGCATGCAAGAAGAGCACGAGAGCTGGGATGAAAGCGATGAAGAGTTGCTAGCAATGGAAATCCGTATGAGGGGCCAACCTCGCTTTGCTAATTTTAGAGCTAACACCCTGTCTCCTGTTCAGTTCTGCATTGACAAAAAATGGAATACTGTGCCCCTTAGAAACAAGTCTCTCCAGCGGATCTGTGCAGTAGATTATGATGACAGCTATGATGAAATTTTAAATGGTTATGGGGAAGAGACTGTGATCCTTTATGGGCAAGAGAGCATGCAGAGCATGGTATCTTCTGATTCTACATCTCCTGATTCTTCTTTGACAGAAGAGTCTCGTTCAGGAACAACCAGCAGTTCTTCACAGAGGCTCTGTAACGGAGGGTTATCTCCTAGTACTCCTCAGGACCTCAAAGTAATTGAACCAGAATATGAAAGTCTTTGTGATAACCAGCAAGTGAAGGAGGTATCAAAAGCTCCCAGAAATGTTCCAAAAAGTCTAGAAACACACAAGGCTGTCCTTGCACTTCGACTGGAAGAGAAGGATGGCAAAATTGCTGTGCAGACTGATAAGCAAGAGAACAAAAGTCCTTCAGATGTTGCTGGTCAAGCTGTAACTGTAAATTTGGTGCCTGTGGAAGAGCAAGCCAAACCTTACAGAGTGGTGAATATGGAACAACCAGTTTGCAAGCCATACACCGTAGTAGATGTGTCAGCTGCCATGACCAATGAATGTAAGGAGAACCAGACCGAAACCTCAGAAACCAAAAATACATCATCTAGCCCAAGCTCACCAGTGACTCCCAGCACACCTCTTACATCCTCTGCAGCATCGCCTGTACGAGTAAACGCTAATCTGAAAAAATCCAGTGCAATCAGATATCAAGAAGTGTGGACTTCTAGTACCAGTCCGAGACAAAAGATTCCCAAGGTGGAGTTAATTGGTAACAGCTCAGGACCTTCTGTTCCTCCCAGGAAGGCAAGCCACAAGTCAGCTCCTACTTCACCTACAGCTACAAACATTTCTTCAAAAACTATCCCAGTTAAGTCTCCCAATTTATCTGAGATAAAATTCAACAGCTACAATAATGCTGGCATGCCACCTTTTCCTATTATCATTCACGATGAGCCCACTTATGCTAAGAGTTCCAAAAATGCTATTAAAGTCCCTATTGTAATCAATCCGAACGCGTATGATAATCTGGCTATCTATAAAAGTTTTCTAGGCACCAGTGGAGAGCTGTCCATCAAAGATAAAACCAACAGTGTCATAAGCCACACGTATGAAGAAATAGAAACAGAAAGCAAATCGACTGAAGCCACAGGAGAGAAACCTGCTGAATTTCCCCAAACAAAGGGAGGCACTGGTGGCTCCGAATGCAGGCTGGGTTCTGTGGCTCAGAAGGTCCAAGAGTTTAACAGCTGTCTCAGTAAAAGTCAGATATCACCGCAGAGAAGTCATAGTTCTGACCACAGCTCCCCGTCAAGAGTTCAAAAGACAACACAAGAGCCCGCAGCAAAACCAGATGTAACACCAGAGGCTTCTGTTGGCAGTAGCAGCTGCAGGGAGAATGCAAGCACAGTGCTTTCACAGATTGTGGCGTCTATCCAGCCTCCACAGTCTCCTCCAGAAACGCCGCAGTCTGGACCCAAGTCTTGTAGCGTAGAGGAACTGTATTCCTTACCCACTGATGCAGATGCTACTAAAAACACCCTGGTACGACCCAAATCTCTGTTTACATCACAGTCTGAAATAGAGTCATCCAAGCAGGTGGAAAACCCTGCCACTAAAATGCAGAAAGATTCACTTTACCAGCCAGTTGCTGTGCACTCTCCAAAGCCAGTGAGAGCTACTCCAAATACTACAAGTCCCAAAACAGAACAAGCACCGCCATTTCCTCCTCCGCGTTCCACTTCTTCACCCTATCACGCAAGTAACTTGTTGCAAAGACATTTCAGCAATTGGACCAAACCAAACAGTCCCACCAGGTCAACAGAGGCTGAGTCAATCCTTCATTCAGAAGGTCGCCGAGCTGCTGATGCGAAACCCAAACGCTGGATATCCTTCAAGAGCTTCTTCCGCCGCAGAAAAACTGACGATGAGGAAGACAAAGAGAAAGAAAGAGAGAAAGGAAAACTGGTGGGTCTTGACGGCACTGTTATACACATGCTCCCCCCTCCTCCAGTTCAACGTCACCACTGGTTCAGCGAGGCCAAGTCTGACTCCAGCGAGAAGCCATCAATTGTTTTCATGTATAGATGTGAACCAACTGAAGCAAGGGCTGACCATCAGAACAGGGGTGGAGCAGAGCCTGCTATCACCGATGCCCTGGCAAAAGACAAAGGGGAGATGCAGGAAAAGGCTCCAGAGACCTCTGAACAGAAAGTAGGAAGCCATTCGTCACCGCCTCAGATTGCCAAGAAAATCCCCAGGTAATTGCTCATCTTTTTTAGTCACTTACTCAGTTGTGACCTGTCCTGTATAAACTGCCCAGAAGGGGAGAAATTAAGATGTTTTATTGCGTTAAGCGTAATTTTTTCAAACTCTCTTTATTTTAGGTATCTTAAAGCGTATTTTTTAAATCTTTGTGTTATGTTGGATATTAGGAAAGATTTTAAAAAATTAGCAGAAGCAGTACCTGGTGTTTGGAGCTTGTACTGCAGGATCACTCATAACTTCACCATAGCCACGTTACATTGAATCAGGTACATGTTCCTGAATTTCTAGTGTAAGAAAGTGTTCACATGTTATAGGAAAATAAAGACCGAACTCTGCAGTAACAGAAGACAACTATTGACCAGTACAATAGAAATTAAGAGACCTGTGACTCATGAAGGGGGGATGCTAACTTTATCTCATGTGCCCAAGAATACAGGAGATTCTAATGAACTTGATGCTACGCTGCAACATCAACTGCTGCATTCCCAAAATAAACCATGTGAAAAAGTGATACTAGAATTAGGTTAACTATCAAATAATCTGTCTCCATGTTGCCAGGCTTTTAGTGAGGAATAAACAGTACTGGATTCCATAGAGCTGAGCACTCCATTGCTCAATTTTGTTCAGTGGTTTCATCTTTACTGTTTTTTTCAATCAAAATTTACTGAAATGATTCCTTGTTTCAATTTCTGTGAAAGTTCTTGGGACGCAGATATTTATTCTACTTCTGTAAGTTCATGCTAGTTGAATGTTTTTGTTCGGTCTGTTGGCTTAAAGCTCTGTCTGTTCCCTTATTGACGGTCCACGTTCTTTCTTGGGTGTTCCTGAAGGTGGAGAACCCTGTTTATTTCCAGCTCAGCATTGTTCCAACGCCCCCCGAGGTCCTACAGTTCACGACAGGGCCGAACTTAGCAGGGCCAGAGACAGCCGTTGCAGTTGGTTCCCTGGGCATAGCACACATTTCCCCAGGTACAGACCATGACTGTCAAGGTATAGAGAATATATCTTCCAATGTTACTATACAAACCAATTCCAGAACAGCTTCCAACTTGCATTATTTAATTCATTATTACAATAACCCAATGGTAGGAAATTAAAGCATATGTGTAGTTTGAACTCTGTGTGAGTTTTGGATAATGTATCATAGCAGTGTTCTTTTGTTTTCTTTCACTATTGTTTGTACAAGAAATTTCCAGTGAATTTTAGTTAAATTGTTTTTAAAGTTGACTTAAACTAATACAAATCCCTATGTGAGCATAGTTTGAGTTTACTGTAACCAGATTGCTGCATGCCTTCAAGTAAAGTAAATCTGTCAAACAAACCAGGAGCAACCATTTGCACCAGGGTGATTAAATCACTTCTCTCTCACATCTTGGACGCTGATGGGGCTTTCTCCTGAGGATCAGCACTGCTTTCCAGCCTGTTGTCAGGCGTGGACAGCTTTGGGGTTTGTAATGGAAGGTGTCGATAGGTATTATCACGCTTTGATGATTTCGGTAGGTTTATGTTTGAAGTAGTTGCCCCAAATACCAGATGGGATGGTCTCCGAAACCCTACTGCACTGTCTGTATCTGCAGGTGTGGATGAACTGCAGTCTCCAGGCCTAGGATTCCATTTACAAAAGTAAATGAAAATTAACAAATGGGGTTTAAAAGAAAAATCCCAGTGCAAATTGTGGGTGTGAGTTTCAGAAACATTGAGCGCTTTCCTGCGCTGTTAAGGTCCGTGGGAGCTGTCAGCATTCAGCATCTCCACAGGACGTACAGCACCACAGCAACACCAGGTGTGGGCAGTGCCCTGTATTTACAGTGCACATTGCAGTTCCAGGCTGCAGGCAGTGGGAAATATGCCCAGGGCTAGGATAATCCTGGGCAGGAGCCTCATCTCTCTGGACTTATCCTAAATTAAATGAGGGGAGGCAGGCACCTTTAGAGAGCAAGTGAAAGAACTGTAGAAGTTCGTTTTTTTTCCCTTTTCGTGGAACCCATTTTTGCTGTTATCTCCAGAGGAACCCAGAGAAGATGAGGTTGTACAACATTTTTATGTATTGCCATCGGGAGATTCCCTCACTCTCACCTCCTTAGTGCCAAAAAGTTTGTGTTGTCAACAGTGGTGAGCCAGGCTGGGGAAGTGATCCCAGCAAGAAATAACAGTGAGGTGGTTTTTCAGGCCAGTCAGTTCACTGATCTGGTGAGGAGCAGTCGGAAGCAGCAGCCTCTTGTCTCAGTGGTAGAAGGGCAAGAACAGGCCACTGGCTGCTAGCAGAGTTGGCTCTTGTTCTTAGACTGCCCTAGAGAGGGTGCTGTGATCATGTCTGATGTTTTTGCACTGTTGCTGGAATGCCTTCTGCCCTGAATACCAAAGGACGCTGGTCATTCTGTCCTGTCTTACTTATTCCAAAAAGGATATTTTATTCTTCGTTTTTGTGCAAGGGATACTGGCTACAGCCATATCTTAACAATTTTCCCTGGTGAAAATTGGAATTTTCCAAATGGAATTTCTTCTTCCTAACAATATTGTTCTATGGTTTATACAAATTTCAAAGAAAATATGCTGAGGTGCTGTGAAATACATTGAGGGAACGGTGGGCAAGTATATATCTGTATCCTCCAGTTATCTTATTCAGTTCCTTTGGTGGAGTTTGATGCTTTAAGTTATTTGGGGTTTTTACTTGATTTTTAATATCATTAAAGAGACCAAGTAAAACCTTATAGTGACAAAAAAAAAATGATGTGGGGATTTTTTTATTTATATAAGGGGTTTGGCTTTTGTTTTCAATATAGAAGCAGGTGAACACCAGAGTTGTCCACTTCTGGTTTTGCACAAGCGGAGACGTAACATACAATCTTGTACTTGTTTTGTGTTAACTCCTCAGGTATTAGTAAGAGGTTAGTGGTAGTTCAGGCCGAAATTTGTGCATGGAAAAGATGTTTAAAATCTTCAGTTAAGCTTCAGAGGCTTAGAGGAAAACAGAAGGCATGGAGATAGCAATCAATGAGCATGACACTTCTCTAACTCAGAATGCCAGCAACAGTAAGCTCACTGCAAAACTAAACTGATGACCTGGGAAGTAAGATAAGCTGTTAAAATGTCAGACAACTGAGGGGGGTCTCGAAAGCAAATGAAATGAAGATACAGTACTTCCTTACTTTGCAGTGGATTACAAAGCTGCTAAAGATTGATAACATAACTACAAAACAGGGATGAGAGTGTTTAAAGTTAGCCCTAGAAAGGTCAGGTTTTCCCTTTGAGCAGCACTCACAAAATACTCAATGCTGTGGAAAGCTGAAAGCCATCTCTGTTACCTGGAAGAATTTGGTTTTGGTTTGTCCACGTGATCATTTCTTTCTGTTTGATGGCAGGACGCACATAGGGTGGTTCAAAAGGAGCTCGCAAATACTAATGTATTAAATTCACCTGGAATTTGTAGGTAGATTAATAGGTTAATTTTTGCTAAAAATCAACAACCACATCAGTTTTATTATTATTAATTGGGATGAAAATCAGGTGTCTGTAGAGCCCCTGTAGTACCTGAGGCAGCAGTTGTTCTCAGGCAAAACCTACAATTGACCTCTGAGGAGATACCAGGATATCTCTGGCTTGAGTCACTGTAACTGATGAAGGTGGTGCGGCACCGCGTGGAATCCCCACAGAGGTATAAAAACAGTTCTTCAAAGGCTTTGCTATCTGCTGGATCAGACTCCTGCTATTGGAGTTTCACAAGATAAAGGTTTTTCTTCTCCTGCATTGAGACATTGCTGCTTGTACCCAACAGCTGCTTTTTAGATTGCTTCCTGAAAGAGAACTGCAGCGCAGCCTTCTGATTCTTCCTTTCCTGTCTTCATGAGCACAGCAGAGCTGAACTAAAGCCTCGTTCAGCACTGGTTTAGATGGCAGTGCCTTTGTAAATCAAGGTACAGCTCGTTTGTGCACTGCCATTCCCACTTCAGGCCCATATTAAACTGAGTAATTTCCTTCCATAGCTACAAGTCAGCGGTAACTTTCCCTCGTAGGATCCTTGGGCCAGGCTTGGATGAAGTAAAGACATAACCGTGTGTTTACTGAAATACTTCAGGTAGTGATGTGAGCTTATTGATTCATTATGGTTTAGATAAAGCATTTCTTCATAGCTAAAGTTGGGATTGCCAGTCTAATTCCTTAAATTATGCCAACTTGTCAAAAGGATTTGAAACTAAGCTGGGAATTCATAGATAGGATTTCTGTTGTTCCATAGCTGCAGAAGATCACTATCCTGTTATTAGATCTTGCTTCCAAAGGCAGTGAAATGCTTATTATGTGTTTATAGACACACACACACACACATTTTAAAGGTTTGATTTGAACTTTTTTCTTAAAAAGCCTGCTTCCCCATTACAGTTACATACACCATGAGGAATTTGCTTGCTTTTAAAGCCATTTTTTGTTCAAGTAGCCACTGGGCATTTCACTAGACACTTCCATGGGTTCTACACTTATCAGAGGCCACCAGGTATCAAAGCTTTCGGAAACACCTTGTTGTCCTTCAGATCCTACCCAAGTGCCACACTCATTGTACAAACAGTTCACCTGGAGTAACTTCCAGCCAGATCACTCCTTCAGAAATAATATAACTGTCGATGATGGGTGAGAATCTTCTAGAAGACTGGTCAAAGCTTGCACAGTTCCTGCCTGCCGTGGAAGCATTTTGGTAGTGTAAGTGATCCACGAGTGCTTTTTGTGATGCTGATTGCCTTGAGGTTTCTGACAACTGTTCGCACTGTTTGCTTTAACTTACAGTAAGCCAATGTGAATTCAAGACTCCAAGTTAGGCATCGAATTTCTATATACAGGCAGTGCAGAAAGACAATTCCAGTGAGATGGTTTAGAGCACCAAGACCCAAATGGGTTCTCTCTTCAGTGGGTTTTCTAGTACTTTCTGTCATGCCACCAACTGTTACTTAGGTGAAAAGAAAGAGGTGACTGGGACTAGAGGTGTGCCACAGCACACATCAGTGTGGTCTGGTCCTTAAGAACCAGAACAGCATAGGGAATCGAGCTTATACGTAGGCTCTGTTGATTCAGTGGGGCAGGAGCCAGGAGATTACTCTGAGTGCCCTGTATGTCTAGAGGAATATGTATGTTGTAACAGATTAGTCAGTAAAAACAACTGGAATCATAGTTTTCCAAAAATGTTGTCACATGTTAAGATCAGGATCACATCCAGAGACAGACAGGAATAACCACCACTGCCACATTCCACTTTCATGTTGTCTGTGATCCAGTCCTGCAGATTCCACAGCTGCTTGAGAAACTACTTGAGAACAAAATTGTTTACACCACAGTAGGGCTCTGTTTAAAACAAGTCCTTCCAGTTTGGAGGACCTCTTGTGTAAGTCTTCAGGTAAGGTTCTCACCTGAATCCAAAACTGTTTCAGTGCAGCTTGCATAAATTGGTGAAGAGAATTCAAGGACATTAGAATTGAAAGAAAAAAGTCCTTTTTGTAACACACGGTTAATCTGTGGAACTCGTTGCCATTCAGCTTCACTGATGCTAAAGAGCTTAGCAGGATGTCTTACTGGATTATCAAATGTATTCCCTTTATCCATGCAAACATTGCGTTATACCAGATTTTAAAAAAAGAAGAATATGCATTCTCATGCTTCAGGACTAAGCCAGCTTCTAAATAATGAGAATTAGGAATAAACTCCATGGCTTAGTTCTTTCAGGTTGTCAGTAGAGAAGTTTCTTTCACTTTCCTCTAGGTTACTGTTCCTGGCTAATGGTGCTGACCAGGAAGGGCATTGTGAGAGGCCTTGGGATGGATTGGCTGTACCCATGATTCCTCTGGTTGAAACCCAGGCACTGCTCATCTTTGATCAGTGTTTTGCAGAAACAGTGGTCTGTGTTCTGAGTGGAAGTTCTGTGTGGCGGCCTTTGTCCGCCCTCAAGCCATTAATGTCTCCACATTTTTCCTCAAGCATTATTCAGTCAATGTAGGCTTTATATTAGCTTGATTAGCCTAAAAGTGCAGGGCCTGAGGGCATCTCACAGGGACCTCTTTGAAACTAAATATATCTACAAGTTACACAGATTTGTTGTGTGTAAAACTAAGTTGTCTTCCTGGTCAGGCTCTCTCATCTCAAACTGTGACCACTATTGATTATCATTTTGCTGATGTCCACTCAGGGAAGATCAGAGCCACAGCTGGGTCTGAGGCCACATCAGGTTTTCTCTGTGTTCCTGTCACTAATTTCTGCTGCTTGGATTTGTGTGCTGTCTTACACAGAACTGTACTCCACAGCCTGACCTCTAGAGCTGACCTGAATTCCGGAATGCACTCAGAATCACTTCTTACAAGTATTCCACTTTATCTCCCTCATATTCATTGCTGTTTATTAATCACTCTAATGGAGCAGGCGTGCTCTGAATAGAGGACAATACAGGTCACACAATAGCTGTGATTTCACTTGTCCTTACAGAAATTATATACTGCACAGGCTGCTTTCTGGATTCTTACTGTTCCCAAAAGCCCAAGGCGAGTTCGACCACACCGTCTTTTGGCTACTCTCCAAAGGACAAAGGGAAAGAGTTCAGGGCATTTGTCCCTGCAGAAAAAGTGTGGAGTTTGCGTACATATATGTGGATTCAGTGGGATGCTGTCTGAAGGCAGTCATTCCTATGGCAAGGTTTTTTGCTGCACTTGATCTCAGCTTCTTAGGAATACAAATGTGCTCTGTGTGCAGTGGGCTGCTCCTCCTGGTAACCAAGTAGCTGTTTCGTTTCAGCCCACGTGCTGGAGGAGCGGAGTTCTCTAAGATAGTTCATTTCCTATGGAGTTTGTATTTGAAATAAAAAAGGGAAAAGAAGAAGGCTTGGACTGAGGAGGTTGCGTCCACTATGGTAAAAGCTAAATATGTGCTCTTATGCAAGGCATCAAAGAATCCATCCTGGCAAAATGTCTACAACTACCCCAAATAAGGAGATAACTTTAGGTCTCACTTGCTATCAACAAGGAGATGCAAAGTTATCAGGCTTTAATGGTACTAATCTCCAGCACTGCTCTCCTATCAGTTGCTCTCCTTTTCTGGTAAACCAGTCAGGTTAACTGTTTAGACTGTTCCATGGAGCAAAAGCAACTGGGAGTTTGATTCTTGCAACTTACGGAGGTTTTCCCCTGTTGTTCCCTCTGCCTTACGTCGGAGCTGATGATGAGCTGGCATTTTGCTCGCTGAGTCAGTGCGTGTGTGCATGGTCTCTGATCCTTGCTGTTGAGCTACAAGGAAGCGTTTCCTCGCAACTTCATGTCCTGACATCTCATTGCTGTGATTTAAAATGTCTAAGATGCAGACACTAAAACTGGTTGGGATACAGATTTGGGATACTCACTGACTTTTTAGGAGCAGGTTAGTCTAAGTTCTTAACTCTTGAAATTTGACCCTGCTCTTCCTTAACTCATTACCATGACTCAGACCATAGTTGTCATACCAGAGCAGTGATGTAGCAGACTATGAACTCTCTTTCACCCACGGAGGCAGTGGAAGAGTTAAGAAGGCAGGGCTGTAGCTCCCTGGCTTCCTGGGGCTTTGGCAATCCCAGGACCAACCCCGAAGGTAAACATTAAGGTGCAGTAGGTATATCTGTGCAGAGTTCAGCCCTCTTGCTTACAGCTTGCACAACTTGTAGCACCCCAGAGCACTGTGGAATCAATGGCTCGCCAGAGTTTCAAGACATGATTAAAAGACTCAAGAAGGCCCTGAAAGAATTTCCTTTAATGGGGAATTGTGTGAGTGAGTACAGTGGGTGAGTTGGTATTTTTTTTCTTTCTTCCTTTCTAGCCATTGGGTTACTTTGGCCAGATGCTTCTGAGCTTAGGTTTAGTGTATGTGCTTGCATGCATCCGATTTGGAGAATGAGTATGTTCTGTCCCTCACCCATCAATAATAAACAATGACTTTGAGATACGATAATTCCTGGTTTGTGGCGATGACAGAACTGTAAATCTATCGGAACCTATTTCTTCTTAAAGAAAACACTCTTATGGCAGGTATGTATGTGATTTACAGCAACTGCAGGTCTTTAGTTTAATTTCTCATCATCTTTAGAGCATTGATACTGCTTTAATTTTATGTGTGCTTTACTCTGAAACAGTACTAGGTTAACTCTTTAATGTCAGTATGTTTATGGCACACGGAATGCTCTTCACACCATTCCTATGCATGGTACTAAAAAAGAACAAATAATTTTATGCTGATTAAAGATTACTGAACGTCTGCTGTTTTTCCTCTTTACTAACAAGTTTTAATGAGTTTGGTTTGAATTGGCCTGCAGTGAAAATTCCTGAGTCTGAGTAGCAAAGGCATGTGTGCTGCACCAAACCTGGGGTCTTGTGTCACGCAAAGCACTGGCATGGTTTAACCTTTGTGTACGGCCTGGATCACTGGGACACTGCACAGCATGTTCTGCTTTGGCAGAGCCAGCCATGTGCCCACAGTTGTGTTAACCCTTAGGGAAGTCTTAAATCTTTACTCAAAAATTGATTATCTGTGCAGGTATCTGATGTGGGGACCATCCCTGGGAGGAAGTGCTTTACTCCTGTCCCCTATGGGAGTCACAACTACTTCAAATTCTGGCTTTTGATAAGGCTTTAATAATGAGCACTAGTGAACAGGACACGTGATTTGGCCTATAATGAGTATAAAGACACAAATATTTTTGTTCAGACATGGGGCTTTGTGGCATATTATTGGTAATTGCTGCTACATTTTCATAAGACTGGAGTTTTTTAAATAAACCTGTATTTTTTTTGATCTATATATAACACATAATTTTTAAACCATATTGCAATAAATGGAAACCAATTGACCATGATTTTCAGAGGTTTGTGCTGTAAGTCATCACAGTTAGATTAAAACTTCACAGCTAAGAGCAAGCACAGAATGTCTTCATGGCCTTTTGCAGCTGGCCTGATGCAGATGGATTTTAATCCTGAAGCATTTTATATGGGAAATAGATTACTGGCTTAGATGAACTACTGCTGTTTCCCAAGATCAGTTCCCAAAATCCTACCAGTATATGAAAATATATCCTTAAAGTTTTATGCCTTTATTAAGACTTAGCAGCCCCCTTGATGTACCTTGGTATCCTTGATTACAGCAAAATTGTCCCAATTGGTAAAAAGCTCCTTAAACTCTGCTGTCCTCGGCATCCTATGTGTTTCATGCAGAGTTGTGCATAGATACGATGAAGCAGCCAGCTGTAAAACACCTCATTATGCCTTTTATGTGAAAGGCGTGACCCACAAGCTGTTATTATTTCACTCAAAAGTTTTTTCTTCTTATTAAGGAAAATAAATATTGTAGGAAATTGTTCTTTAAAAAAGGAGGGTGAAAGGAGCTTATTTCTTTACCAGCTCATCCCCTCTCCTGAAGGTATTTGCTGCCCAGTCTGGTGTGTTGTCAGTAGGGTCTGGTAGCTTTGGTCTCCAAGTGATTTTGTTGTGCTTGTTTCAGTCAAGTGCCTGATGATGCGACGCTGGAGGATTTATCCCCCCGCGTTCCCAGAGCTGTGTTTGTGAAGCAGGACAATGGTGGCAGTGCCTCGGTCATTCCGGTATCATCTGTCCGTGTCCCTCAAGGGGAGGAAGAAAAGGAAGAAGCTTCAAATTATCCTGACTTAAATCCTTGCAGTGCCACATACAGCAACTTAGGTAAGTGTGTTCTCCTGAAAAAACGTTTAGATTAGATCGATTTTGGATGCTTTCCAGGCAGTGAAGAACCTTTTATTCTGAACACTTTCAGTACGCTTTCAGAAGGTCAGTTTTTAAAGACAAACTTTTTAATGTTATTTTATAGAAAATAAAATTATGTTGTCTCATTCTGAGATACCCAACCAAGAAAGTGAAGATTTAACAAACTCACAGCTTTGTTTTCTTTCCTGTGATTTTAAAACTGGCTTTTAATTGCCCTTAATGATAAACATCTCATATACTCTTGAAAGATACATTGGTTTATGTATTTGCAGCAATTTTGATCAGACTTAAACGTGAAAATACTGAGCAATTTACCTAATTTTTTTTAGAAACAAGAAGTAGATTTCATTTTTTTTTCCAAACTTCAACAAAAGATAGGAATTTTTATTTTAGGGCATCAATAGCTGCTAAGGGATTTGTAGTCATCTTTTGTTGACTAAACCTTTTTTTATCCTAATCGGAGAGTTTTGTTTTGCTTCTTCAGAAAAGTTTAAGGTACAACTGTCCTGAAGGTGCTGCACAGTCTGTTCAACTGTCTATTGAATGCTGCACAGTCTATTCAACTGTCCTGGCTCCTGTTAAAAAGATACACATATGTAGGGCTTGTCTGGAAGACAAGGGAACAACAAACGAGCGTTGTATGGTAACAATATTATTAGCCAAATTTTCTAATGCGTTTTGATTTGAAGTACTGCAAATTCAGGAATACCTACAGCCAGGTTTTCTAAAGAATAAAACTTTCTGATTTATTT
Organism: Dromococcyx pavoninus; assembly: GCA_033558185.1. Lineage (NCBI taxonomy): Eukaryota > Metazoa > Chordata > Aves > Cuculiformes > Neomorphidae > Dromococcyx > Dromococcyx pavoninus. The sequence continues at coordinate 1,732,004 of JAUMJL010000431.1, read as the reverse complement.
ATGTTCCAGAATATCTGACAACGTGTTTTTGAGCAGGGCTCTGATCCTGTAAGCGCATCAACTTAGTAAACACCTGGACAAGAGTACACTGAGTGCACTGAGATGGCTCACCAGGGCAGGGTTTGGCAGGTCCACACAGGTCTGAGGGATCAAGGACTGAATTTTAAACCCCCAGGTGCAAACATTCCTTAGACATTTAGTTATACTGTTGCATTTTTTTACTTAAATGAGAATTAGTGGCAAACTTATTAGTGTGTTCTTCTAACGAAACATTCATTAGGTATTGTTTATAAAGCATAAGGAGAAAACTATCCTGCCCAAGGGTGATGCTACCATCTATTAAGAAACTGTAAATTCAAGGAGAACAATTAAAATGTATATTTCTGTGATGGAATTATTCAAATATCTAATGAATTATTTTCAATTCATTGAGATACACATGTCTATCTGTAGCTATGTATTTTCTGTGTTTAGGACACAGCTACATTGCAGTAGGTCTAGCTACGTCAAAACTATTTGTAGCGTGGTCAGCCCCTGTTCCTAACCAGTCTGATATACAGAAGGATCAAAATAAATGAAATATCACTTATTCCTCATGGTGAGAGTGCTATTCTTTAGCCAGAGTGTTCCTACAGTCAAGGGATCACCTGCATTTCATAGCCAAAGCGATGATATTGTGAATCTCCTGTGTAAATCTTTACTCGATGTTTTTTACGTAAGATGCATGTCAGCTGCTTCATCGTACAGAGTTAGGTGTGCTTCTGTCCATGGAGCTTTGTCCTTCCCATAGCAGCTCACACCCAGAGAGTGGTAAACTTGTGGGAAGTGTAATAAAATACCAGTAAACACTGGAGCATGTTGCCCAGAGAAGTTGTGGAGTCTCCATCCGTGGAGACAGACAAAACCCGACTAGACCTGGTCTTGGACAGCCTGCTCCAGCTGATCCTGCCTGACCAGGCCATCTCAAGGGGTCCCTTCCAACTGAAGTGATTCTGTGATCACTTCCAACAGTCCTTTTGTCAGCATTGTTTCTGTGTGCAACTGCTAAGTGGGATAAAACAGAACCCCTTGGCATTTTATGCACAATCTTCCCATCCTTGTGTCCCTTTCAGATTTGCTGTCACCAAAGTAAATTTTAGGTATGAAAGAGTTAAGTTAATGTTAGGCTTGGCTTGGTCTGTCTTGGCAAGCTTGCTGCTCGTTGTTAGAGCAATGCTACCCTAAATGGCACTGAGTTCTCTGGCTGCTGTTCAAACTCTTTTCTGTTTTATTCGAGCAACCTCGCTTTCTAATTCCGATAGCTATCAAGAGATTGCTAGGTAGGGGTGCAGAATAATTCCTGCTTGTTTTCTCAGTTTTCATCACCTGAACAGCAAAATCATAGATTTTGTAGAATCAACAAATACTGTTGTGTGTGACTAAAATAAAAGCTAATATGAGAATATGTAATTTAGTTAAATTATGTCACATTTGACTCCTGCTTCAACTGCAGCCGTAGCTGCAGTTGCCTTTTATAGCTGCACACTGCAGTCTGTAAAATATATCAGGTGAACATAACATGTAATTTGCAGCAAAATGCACAATATTCAATTATAAATACTAATCGAATACATATTCTATGTTTTTTATTGAAAAACGGGTAGCCTTCCTTTGATAAATGTCTGGTCTTGAGGTGTGACATTCAGGTGAACCTTTACGAGCAGAAATAATGGCAAGCTTTGGTAAGTTCTCATCTGCAGTTAGGCAGTAGTTGATATCAGGTACTGCCCTCAGATACATTTAGTTTTGGCCTTCTCCTGCTCCCATGGGAGTTGTCCCATCATCAGTTTATGGTCCTGCCAACAAGAACTGCAAGTGTGCCGTTATGTATTTCTCAGAAACCAGACTGCATATGCTAAATTTGAAAAGAGCTCATGTATAAAATCTGAGCTGGATTAGTTGGTTCATCTAACGTGTAAAGTCTTACCTCTAGCAATTAACAAAAAAACAAGTATAGCAAGGTTTACAGGATAGAGACTTCTCCCCTGGGAATCAGGTACAACACAAAAGACTTGGGGCTTGAGGTCCCACCATGATGACAGGATGAAAGAGCCCAGTTCCTGAGTGTCTGAAGTATAGGAGTAGAAAGGTTATGTGTATCCCATTTTCACCCTGCAGCTGCCATGTCCATAGTCAAGCCCTGGTGACCACAGTGTAAGAATGTTTAAAAACAAATTGTACAGGCTCTAAAGAGAAGCTTTGAGAATGCCTCATGTTGTGGCAAGCAACTCATCAGGACTAATTCAAGAATTTGAACCTGTTTAGCTTAACAATGAAAAAAGAGTCTGGCTTGCTCATGGTGTGGATGCTCATGTGGTGCACGGAACTGTGATAAGGGGATGCCTTTGGTATCAACAGTCAACAGATTTAACAAAATCCAGTGGCTGCCCGTTCAATCTAAATGCAGAAACAGAAGTTCAAACATGTGAGGTAGGGCCTGGATGTTTCTTTTTTAAGGTGTGAACTTACTCTAACAGAAGTTAATTCAGGTAAGCCCTGTATCTTATCATAAGGAAGACAACAGACTAGAAGATTAAAGTCCGCTCCTTTACAAACTTTTAAATTTTTCTATTTTAGTCTGAATTTGTTGGGGAAACAGACTTAATTGCATTTGCAGTGCTGTAAGTACACAAAGATATTCTCGGTATATACAGGATAGTATTTCTATCATTTGAAAAAGAACGGGTTATTTTATTTCAGCTGGTTTTTCTCCTTACACCTAAAGAAAAGGTGAAAAACATGAGGCTAATTTTCTAAGTTTTATGATTGCTGACATTGGAAAGAATCCCACATCCCTGCATCTGCCATGGCATGTTGCCGCGGTTGGTGAGTTGGAGCAGGCAGCGTGCTTCAGCCAGGCTGTCAGGAAGGCAGTGACATCATTGTTGATGAAACCTGCCAGTTCAGTGACAGACAGTGATTACAGTATCAGTCTGATGCATTTTGTAAAAGATATAATTAGTACAGGTAGAGTCTTTAACGTGGCATGATGGGATGTGGGTAGCAAGACCTGACAAGTCACCAGGGCTGACAAGCTCTTGTGTCTGAAGTGTTTATTGACCCAGTGCCACAGCCCAGGTTCTGCACAGTCTGACGCTGCTGGTGAGGAACTGGAGGGGCATCAAGGCAAGTTAGTTCACAAAGGTCACCTTTCCCTCCTGTTATGTGTGTTAGCATTCTGGTAAGATTTTATCTATTAAATTGACAATAAACATGGAAACATGTGAGCATCGTGGGATTAACAATCGTGTTCGTGTACTGAATAATTTTACAGGACAGTGCGTTACAGGTACAGCCTTTGGTGCATTTGGGGCTGTGGAGTCTGCTCGTCGCTTTTGCAGTGCTTGGAGGATACTCCTACGCATTGTGGGGGTTTTCATGGTTGGTTATTTTATCAGTTAGGATAAGAGTTTATTAAGGAGTGATGTATTTTGCTGGTATTAAAGATGGGTAGGATTGATCTGCTACTTACACAGAGCAATCATTTCGCAGGCTCTGAATTATAACAAAAATGCTGATTGCAAAGGGTGATTAATATCCAAGCACACGGTGGGGAAGAACTAGGACAAGGGTAGAGAGGGGGAATTTGTACAATGGTGGTGGCCAGCTTAGTAAATACCTAAATCATCCTGTATAACTGGGCTTTCTAACATGAGAGTCACTGGGACATCTGACTCCATGCCTGGCTATGGGGAGAAATGATTCAGTGAAGGCTGCCAAAGCCAACACTGCTGGACTGCCCAGCCCTATCACACAGGGGCTTTCCTGCAGACACAGAAGAGATGCTCGTAATTCCTCTTGCTCACTGGTCCCCACTGTAAAGAGTCTGCAGGTCTGATTTTAGTTCTGTGGGGCTTTTGATAGATGTGGTCTTGGAGGCTTGGTTACCCATGCTGTAATGCATAATCATTACTTTTTGCTGTTCTTGGCAATGTAAAACATAGATTTTTTGTCAAACTTTTGGGATAAGTTGGGGAATGGCAGAGAGTCTTTTTGGCCATTTTAGCCCTCTGGGTCCTGTTCATTCACCTAAATCCCTGCACTAGGGAACTGAGGATTAACAAGTACTGTAATGGTCACTGAAACTGAGAACAGAGTTAGTAATCATAGCAATCCCTTGGTTACTCCTGTGAACACTGGAGTATTGTTTTCAGCTCTGTTTTCTAATTGACCTCTTCCCACAAGGGAATGTTATCCTTGGATAAGAGATGGTAATGGCATATAATCAGGAAAAAGCTTTCAAGAATAAAGGGGGGACGTAGAATAGATTACCATGTCAGGAGTAAAATGGGTTTGGGGAAAGCACAGAAGCTGCTGTCATTGGTGTGTTGAACTACCATATGTTATGCACTGTGGAGGAATAGATGTCTCAGGAACAGTTTTGTTCAGGGAAGGATGGAAACATGCAGCCTGTCCCCCACTTGGGATGCCTCATTCACCATTAGTTGTTTTCCCAATTAAAGAAGCATTTTCTTTCACAGTTCTGAAATTTCTTAACCATGTATAATGCTGATCTGGTCTGAGCAGGAAAAAAAGATACAAAGACTATCAAGAGCATTTCCTTGCTCTAAGAAAAACACGCTTAAGGAACATAAATTTGAATTAAACCTGAGCTCAGTGTGTCAGGTTTGATATTTTTGTGAGCTATACAGGTTGCACTGCAAAGTCTGATTATAAATCAGTTACCTGGAAAAATTAATTTTTTTTTTTTTCAGACTAATTTAGAGTTTCAGACCTCTTCATGTGTCTGGAGACTTTACATTAAAATAGTGTGGTGAGATTCTCTAATGGAAGATATTGTTGCAGTATAGAATCACTTAAAGCTCTACAGAAAGCTGCTGTCCAAGGAGGGTTTTTTCCTGTCTTTGAACAGTCTGGAAGCCACTTCAAAGATCTCTGTAAGTGGTAGCCTGGTATTGTGCCTGTTCCTCCTTTTCATTTGCCACGCAAGAGCGTAGCTCAGGCTGAACCTTGTAATGCTGGAGAGTCTGTGCAGCAGGGAAGGGAATGATGGGGTTTAGGGGTGCAAGGGGAGAAGGGAGTGGTAGGTGAGAGCAAGAGGCACATGCTCTGTCAGTACTTGTGTGCAGAAGAACGTTCTTGTGCCTTTGACAGGAACAACATTTAAGATGACCTTTTTCTTGCTAGACAATGAATTTAAAAACTGTGGGACATTCAGTATCACACCCAGCTTGGGGAAAACTGAGCTGGAAAGAAATGGACAATAAAAAACTCAGCATAAACACAGTCCAGAAATGAAGCTTTTTAAACACATAATACTGATGGATAGGTTTCAGTATGGAGACTTTGTTGTTGTGGGGAGGAACTGTGCTGTAACACCACCCAGGTGTACAAACTCATTTTCCTCAGCTGAGAATACTTGAAAAAGGAACTATGTGATGATTTGTATGTGCAGTTCTCTGCATGACACCCCCACCACATCTGCAAAGACAACCTCTGGTTAGGAAAGCCTCCTTCAGTTGTGTTTTGATGTGACAGCTCCAATAGCTATGGAGAAAGAACACCTATGCAAAGTCCCTGGTTGCATTCACATGAATGGCTTGTGGAGGACAAGGCCATTAAAGCAGACAGGAAATAAGAGAATCAAGAGAAATGCTGTTAAAAACGTTACCGTTCTTGGGGGAGGCGCTGCTGCTGCTGGAGAGGTGCAGCTTGCTCTAAGCTGTTTTCTTGCTGTTCCCCTCTAGCATCTGTGCAGCCCTTGGCGTAGCAGGTCACACAAGCAAGACATTGGGAAACTGCCTCCTGAAATAGCAGCCCTACTCATCGCCCAGCAGTTGGGCTGCTTTAGCATGGTGGGGAAGAGGGCAAGAGTGAGAAAACAGGCAAATGATCTTTAACACAGAATGTTGCCAGGGGAGAAGTACATAGGTCACAGGTTTTCTAAGAGTAAGAAACTATGGAAGCTGATACAAGTTTGGATGAGTGAGAAGATTGGATACAAGGTAGAAGTGAACTTGTTTTAGAATCATACAAAATCATACGCGTCTGGATGTGCGTGCCTGGCCTGCAGGCATCAACCCTGCATGTGACTCCGAGTTGTGCCGCTCTTGGACCCCGCAGAAGGCCCCTGCGCTGCTGTTACGGGCTGTAGTGTAGTGAATGGCGAGAGGAAGAGCTGCTGTGGTAGAACACTCACAGCCATGCCAAGATCAGAAAGGAGCAGCAGAGGTTCCCCTGAGTGTTAATCTTTTTAAGCAACCATGACATGATTTGAGAGAGATGCAGGGATCCTCCAGGATTTCCAATTTTTGAGCATTTTTATGTTGTGGGACAAAGAAGTGATGATCCAGGGGAGCAGTGCAATGCAGTCTTCCCTGACCATCAGGCACATAGAAAGAAACAGAATTTCCTGCTCAAAATTCAGTTTTTAAACATTGGACATCCAGACTTATCACAGAATCCGTAAGGCTCTTCCGAGGGTTTCTTGAGCTTAAACAGAAGATAGAGATAGAACTTTCATTTGTGATGTCATCTCCTTGGAATGACTGAAAAGAGGATGATTGTTAAGAATTCAAGAGCCAAGGCTGCTCTGTGGAAACATTTAAAAATACAATCTTCTGTGTTCTGAAATCTGAAAGGCTTTTTCTGCATTCTAAGCCAGGGTTCCAGGCTTCCGTGCATCCTGGCCAAGAAAATCTTAGGTTCTGTGGTGTTAATAAAAACTGTAATAACATATCTTGAAGGGTAAAGGAAGCTATCTTTTTTCTTCTCAGATACTTCAGTCATTTATTATTAATTATGGACCAAAGTGATGCAATTCAAATCTGAATCTGGGATCCCCCACTTGGTTCAGTGTTCCAGTTCAACCCTCTCTTTACAAGGATTCAGCACATACTATAAACAGAGAAATAGTGGTAGTGTCTTTGTATCCACTGTTCCCTTTTTATTGCAGCTCCACTGCAATTACACAGAGCATCCACTTCACATCTGCTGTGTTGCAACTGTGCAGATTGGCTGCTTACCTTACCACGACAGGCAGTGGACCTCACATGGGTAGTAGGGAACTCATAAAATAATCTCTCTGAAAACAGCAGCTGATTATTAAGAGTGGAAAAATCTCATTTTGATTTGAGTAACAACTGTCCCAGAGCAGCGAGCTGGTCATTTGTATTGGCTGTTTATTGGGTTTTACCCTCTCCTGTGTTCTTGTCATTTATTTGTTGCTCGTTTCCAAGGACTCTGGTAGTTATAAAACATAATTGTCTTCTCTAAGATCCATCCGAAACACGTGACAGGAGGTTTATCTTCCCTAGAAGCACACAAATGCTTGAAACAGGCTGTCGGTGGAGATCATGTGCTGTTGCATCTGTAACCTGCCATTGGGAATCTCTTGACTGAGTTCGGGTCAAGGTATCTATGAACATAATACTGCCCACGGTAGCCATGGCAGGGGAGCTAAGGGACTGCATCAGAGGGAGTTGGGGGGGGGAAGTTTGAAATTGGAGGGTAAAGAATATTGATATGTTTTGGTAATCTCAAAATATGGTTGTACTTTCATAGAAAGCATCAATTGACACTTGTCAGCTTGAGTGAGAGTCAGCTTAACTTCCTTGTTTTCAATGCGTGAATCTGCCAGGGCAGTGCTGATGCTCCAACAGGACCACCGGAGTATCTAAATTCCATTACCAGTCTGAAGCTTCTGGTTCCCATTTGGAAGTGATGCTTTCAGCCTTTTAGCAGCTTTCCAATCCAAGTGATCCCAGGTGCTTTACAGGCTGTTTTAAGGAAATATTGAAAAAGATCACCTCACCTGCCAGAGAAATGCACCTCTCTCAGACAGCGCACACCACTTACCAGCACCCACCTGCAGCTTTAGAACCTTTGAACAGGAAAGGAGGAATGATGTTACAGTCGATGGCCTACAGAAGGGATTCCGGGAGGCCATGTGTAATTACTGAAACTGGAATTTGGCCAGAGTGCCAAAACTGACTTTCGGTTTTTGCTTGCACTTGTCACTAATCCCATGTGCTGTAAAATGCCAGCATCACTGGCACTGAAACTGGTTTTAGTGCTAAGCTGAGGCAAATAAGAAGTGGCTGTCCTACAATATGGACGTGGTGCTGAGTTGGTCGGTTCATTGTTTCAGAGATCTATTTAGGTTTTCCCCAAACATTGGGGGGGTCCTAGTCAGCAATTTTTTTTGCCTTGAACATCTTTGCAGAGCGTGAATATGAGCAGCAGAAAATCAAATTACTTTAATCTTCTGTTACTGTTATTTTCTTATTCTTCAGGCCAGTCTAGAGCAGCCATGATACCTCCGAAACAGCCGAGGCAGCCAAAGGGAGCCTTGGATGATGCCATTGCCTTTGGCGGACTCGTAGACCAGGAGACAATGAACAACTTACAGCCAACACCACCTCCACTGCCAAAGAAAACAATTTTGAGAGCTAACACGGAGCCGACTCCCAGAGATCTCCAGAAGCAGGCTCTGGAGAACAACCTGTGCATTGTGGCCAATCCCACCTATGACATTGACACCAACTGGGAAGCAAGCAGCGCCTGCTCCTCCGTCAGCCTGGAGCTCAAAGTACTGGACAACGAGTCAGGAGACTCCTTGGACAGGCCTGCAGAGAAACTAAGGGCAACCACCTCAGCAACAAACAGTGTTTCCAGCCTAACCACTATCAGTATTAAGGACCACTGTTCCAATAGCATGGAGTCTCTCACAGGGAGACGCATCTCGCAGACGAAGCAGGGCAAAGGTGTCCAGAAGCCGCAAAGACAAGCACTTTATCGAGGGATTGAAAACCGAGAAGAGGTGGTAGGTAAAATCCGAAGCCTTCACGCCGATTCACTGAAGAAGCTGGCACTTAGGTGTGAAGACTTGTTCATGGCCGGACAAAAAGACCAGTTGCGATTCGGGGTGGACAGCTGGTCGGATTTCAGGCTAACCAGCGACAAGCCCTGCTGCGAGGCAGGTGATGCTGTGTACTACCCGGCTTCTTACGCAAAAGATCCTCTCAACAATTACGCAGTCAAGGTAAGGGGGGGCTTAGAAATGGTAACCCTGGCATCAGTGATGACTTTTAAGACCCATAACTATACTCTGTAACACACCCAGCAGCGCCAGGCACTGCAAATGTGTGTGCTGTGTGCAGAAGCACCGTGTGACCCCCAAAATACAGGCTCTTCCTCTGTCAGCAGCCATGTTTGTCATTGGTTTTGCTGTTTAAGTTTCATCTGTTTCTACTGCAGCTCCAAAATTACTAAAGCACAATCAGCCCAACTCAGTCTTTACCACGGTCATAGTTTAATGACATGCTGAGAGAAAAGCTGTATTATTTTGACGCGTCAGCAGTTTTTTGGAAACTGGCAGTAACAAAATCCTTTGGTTCACCTGCATGCAGATGACAGTAAATTGCCACACTTGGTTAGGAAAGATCTCAAAATTTTCCATGTTCAGAGACGTGTAATTTAAATGTGAATTCCAGGCTAATTTATCTTTATGATCCCATACAAGGTCTTTTATTCATCAGTGCTCATTACCAGCCATTCACAAGCTCTCTCCAGCCACCAGTGTTGACTTGTAAGCTATACTGCAAAAAATTGAACTTGTCAGGGTGAGTTTTGTGGCCTGTTACTAAACAAACAACTGACTTGTGTCTATTTATTCTTCAGCTAACACACAAAAGAAATGAGATGTACTAGATTTACTGCTAACATATTAATGAATAGCTGGCAGCTGCCTCTCTAGATGTTGTTACTTTATGGACTTTTATAGGGGTAATTCTTTCTGAGCGCTGTACCTTGAAAGTTCTCGGTGCTTATCTGGGTAGTGAGAAAGACAGCTGAGACTCAGCTGTCAGGCCTCCTGTGTGACCTTGAGCAAACCATTGAACTGCTGAGTCCGTGTTGCTGAAATGGAGATAAAACAGTTTATTACCCAGCACAGGTATGAGAGGCCTAATCGATTATTCCTTATAGTGCACGTTGACATTCTCACAAGGGCGGTGCTTTACAGGAACACAATGCTGTAACCGCTCCTGTGTGATTGTTTACAGGAAAGATACATAAAAATTAAAGGTAAGATTGGTGCAACTGATCTGTGCTTCTGAAACATGAAAAGGCATCTTTTTAAGGTAGATTTGTGGGCATAAACATTTTTATTTCTTTAGTTATCAGGGAGCTGTTTTAGAAAAGATGTGAAATGAAATGTGGATATCCTGTGGATGCCCTGTCCAGTGGTACAGAACAGCTGAGAGCCTGACCATGAACAGATCTGGCAATCTGCCCTGGTTGCAGAAAGAGCAGTCTGACATTGCTCACTTAGGGTGGGTTGGTTTTAATACAGTGATGCTGTTAGGACCCAAAGTGGTGTTTTTCTATATGGGCAGGTCTGAGTTCTCACTGATGTGATTCCTCTTTGCACAGCATGGATGTGCCCTTGAAGCATTCCTTGGCAGGCAAGACCCATGCAGTTGTTTTCTTATCTGCTGCCTTCCTAATCAAGCTTTCTCTTGTAGAAAGCCAGTGAGGAGAAAGAACAGCAATGTAGCATGGTCAAATATGTGCTATGGTTTTTTTCTCTCACAATTCAGATGTTGTCTTAAATATAGTTCACAGGCTAACAAAATTTATTGTAGGGTAATAGGAGTGATGGCCTCAAGACTGAGGGCAGTATCCGCAAAATCCCCTTGAGCTGGGGGTCTCCATGAGCTGTCGTGCTGTTATGATGAGAGAAGTTACTCTTGAAAATACCCTCCCTGTATCAGCTTTGTATCATGGGGGGGTTTGTTTCATCATCATCTACTTCCAACAAGTAAGCAATGTATTTCTGCCATTTCAAGTCCTTCGTCACTAAAATGGGATGGTAAAGATAGTGAGGTTGAAATTACTGGTGTGCCTAGTGAATCCAAAATATAGTCTTCCTGATATTCTTGATCAAGTCTTAGAAATACCCTTTGGAAGTGTATATGGAGCCACATCTCTGGCCAGGGTAAATTTGTGTAGCTCTTCTGAATTGTAGAACTACCCAAGCGACACTGGCTAATGAATCACACACTTGAGTTCTACAATTTTAATATTAGATTTGAGAAGAATTGTGTTAATGGGCTTTTTTAATTTTCTCTCTTCATAGACAACAACAGATTCACCCCAAAAACATGTTGTCTTAATGCAAAAGTAAAAAAAAATTATGTTTTAATAGTTGATCTACACAAGTAGAATTACAAAAGCACTGTTAAAAATTAAGTTTTAACCATTTGACTGCTGCCAAATTAAATTTAGAAGAATGAACCTTTTATGCAGAGGAACGTACAGATGCACCTCCACATTCTGGTGGTATCACTGGCAAAACATGATCTGATAAATTTGGTGGAGAATGAGCCCAATTTGCTCTGTGGGTGCGGATATTAGAGGAAATGTTTCAAAGCATTGTATTACACATTTTGCTTCACTCTCACCTCTTCTGCTTGTAAACATCCAGTGCAGAAAAGGTGCAGGAAGCTATGTGGAAATTATTTTGACTGAAGCATTATAAATAAAAACAGTAAATAAGTCAGGATCAGAAAACTGCTTTTCCAAATGACAAAAATAGAAATACCCTTTCAGGGAAAGTTTCTTTAAATTCCCAGTCCCTGAGGTATTTTTCCTTCAATAAATGCAGTACCATTTTCTAAGTATCTGGTAGATTTGGGACAGTATGGATAAACATTCCCCCGAAACCACAGTCTTATCAGTAATTCCAAATATGTAGTGGAAAGGTTACACTAATGTAAAAGCAGCAGAGCTTTTTGTACAATGTGGATTGGACAAGTTCAGGTCTTGGTATCTCCACACAGACTGAACAGGACAGCGATACATTAGTCAGGATGACTGATGGTTAGATGAGAGTAGTTGCTGTGACATGGAAGAAACTACTTCCACTTTCAGTATTAATGCCTCTTCAGGGCGTTCCAGTACAGTGTCATCGACAGGCACACACGGAAATCAGGATTCAGAGTCCACGTGGGACAATACCAGTGTGAAAACCCAGCGGGGTTGTGGCCGGCACTGTGTGCTGGCTGGGGGAAGGTGTGATAACACAGCTCAGGTAGGATCCGAGGGACTGCAAAGGGGCAAACAGCTCAAAACGAGCAGTTAAAAATGTATTGCTTTGGTTGCCACAGGGCAGCAGAAGTTCTAGCTGCAGCTGCAGTTCTTTTCTAGTTAATCTTTGTCATGGTGTGCTAAGAGGTGTGCTCGATAATTCGGTTTCCTAGAGGAGATTCTCAGGAGAAGCATTGCTAAAGGCCACCCCAGAACTCCATCCCTCATCTAAGTAAAGCTGTGTCCATTAAACCTTTAGCCCATTCCAAGTTCAATCACAGCAGCTTAGAACTCTGTATTTTGGCAGATTGTTAAAAAGTCAAAGCCCTCTTCCAAGGCCAGATGAAGAAAATGAGGTCAATCAGAGATCAAACTGGCCTCCTTGGAAAACAAGGTTGTGCCAAGAACAAGCTATCAATTTGGGATTAGCGAGCTTTCGCTCAACACAGAATTTCATTTGCAGTTGTCCCTCTGTGCAATACAACAAAGCAGCACAGATGGTGCAGTCTTTGTGATCTTCTGTGTTTCTCATTTCCAGCACTTGTAAATTCATTTCCCACAGTATTCATCTTGCTTTGAGTTCACTGATGCCCTGTAAAATGCATAGGACAGAGTGGAAATGAGATTCCTGCTGGTGAAGTGGAAGTCAGCTGATGGCACAGTAGGCTACTGGACTCATAAAGGAAAAATGAAAGCAAACGCAGAACAGTTCTTAGAAGCTCTGAAACATTAAAATCTTGCTTCTTAGGGATGGGGGTTGGCAGGGGAAGAAAATTGAAATGGCAGGATATAAAGAAACCTGTCCTGTCCCTGTAAAAGTGATGGAAGTTCGAGTTGGTGTGGCTGCACTAAAGAAAAGGCAAATGATGGCTGCATTCCAGCGAAAAGGAAGGTGGAATCTTTCCATTCCTTCCTACTCGTGTATCACCTTTTTTCTCATTGCTTTCTTGCATCATATGGGAGGGCTTTCACCAACATTGCTTCACCTTTTGAACAACCAGCTCTTTATCAGCTTCAGAAGTGAGGCTGGCCAGGCCCTTATCAACACCTTCCTTTCAGCTGTTATCACACACCAGATCTTCCCAGCTCAGCTGACTGCATTTCCTTAAAGCAAATGGTAAATGACTGATTGAGCCCTCTTGCTGTTGTTGGTGTTTTAATCAAAGTATTTTCACCTTTTTCTTCTCCTGTGCCCCAAAATAGGAGTTCAACACACTATAGATGTGAAAGGCCACAGGATTCCCTTTTTTTTTAAGTAGATGATTTGAACAGATAAAAGCTTTAAAAATCATGCAAAGAAAACTGAGCCGTATATTTACTCACAGTTTTTACACAGAATAAATTGTCACAAACTGAAAAGCATCTTTGTAGCCACTCCCTTATCAATTCACCACAACAGGCTAAAACACTCGCTAGTTAGGCCACCGAATTTACAATTTGTTCCCTAAATCTTTTGAAATGCAAATGTAGAACATTTGGTTGCATAACCTGCTCTATCAGATCATTTTGAAAATGTTAAGTCTTGGTCATTCAAGTCATATCTTGGGTGACAGAGGAGTGACTCCAGTTTTAAATCCTATCTTGAGCATTATTGTTCATTAATATATTAAACGCTAGCGTTCACTATTTGGTTGGAAAATGGTAATTAAAGTGGAGTCCTGATAGAAGCTGCAACTCATAAAATGATAAAATAGTACAAGTTTGTCAGTAAATAAAATTCACATTCTATAAACTGTCTTTGAACAGACCAATAAGAAAACTGAGTTTGTATTCACTGCTTTGAGTACCTTTTCCCCATTCTAATCAGGTGGTGGTAACTCAGAATTTGAACTCTACAATCTGAATCCCCAGGACTTCTCTGGATCCGTGTAGCTATATGTCACAGCAAGAGCCTGAAGGGTGGCCAGTGCCACACATCCCTCCTGTAGAAACTGTTGCATGAATTCCCATTTGTTGTCACACTCCAGTTTCTGGGTGCTGCTTCCAGACAGCCTGGCTCTCTGCTCCCATTTCAATTACAAACTATCTACTGTACAAATGTTAGTGTTGGTGTAGTCAGCAATTTAACCATGCTTAAATAACCCTGCTGCCTCTCCCACGTCTTACTTCATGGGCATTGTAAACAAAAAGCAAGAGGCAGAACCTGGATCTGTAATCAGATCCCAGCTCTCTTGCCCTTGCAGATAGTGCGTGTTTGTGTGCCCATGTTCTTTCTTGTACTCAGCAGAAGAAGTGGAAGTGTCCAAAAGCCATCACTATTGGACACTTGTGGGATTACAAATTTTTTCTCTTTATTGGTTATCATCTTTAGCAGCAGAACAAGGAGAGGGAAACTGTTTCCATTAATACAGTCACTTTAGTAGTGATTTCAATCAGAATACTATTCAATTTTTAATTTATGTTTTATTGCTCTAAAGAAAGAAGTTTGAAACAAAAACTGGTATTTAAGAACTGACACTGGGGAAAGTTTGGCTCTGCTGTGGATTCAGACTTGGACAGTGCTTTGCAGTCTTCATGAACCACATGAAGCTTAAAGCATGTGCTTCACCTTCCATGCTCTGAGTGATCCCACTGCAGTCAGTAGGACGGAGGTGAATGTGCAGAGGGCAGCGCTCCCGGGCCTTTGCAGGGCTGCAGTTCTTCAGTAAATGCCTTAGAACTGAGGCCCTAACAGAGGCTGTCAGAAGGGAGGTGGAGTTGTCATGGCAGTGCAAACAATTAATAAGGATAATTATTATGGTGATAATGTACGTATCAACAAGATATTTCTGGACAGAACTTAAATACAGCTATATATGGCAAAATAAAAGCATAGACCTAGGATCTTGACAAGTGATTGAAAGCAACTGTGGTACCATGAATCTAATGGGTTTGCATTCCTCACCTGAGCGCAGCAGGCAGGCCTGCCCACAGCCCCTGCCAGGCACCCTGCACCCCTCGCTGCAGAGGTGAGGTGGCAGCCTGGCACTGCTGCCGCTCACCACTTCCAGTTCCCAGTTACAGTGGGCAGGGAGCATGCGCCCAGCCCCTTAACTCAGCTGGTGGGCGGTAACTTGGTAGGCCCTGCGAACCACGTCATGTGCGATCATTTGATTGTATCCTCCAATAATCTATGTATGTTTCTTTGTATCTCCTGGTGCCATTGATTTTTTTTTTATCTTGTTCAAGCTTCACACAAAGCTGGGAAAAAAACACAAAATACAATTACATGGATAAACAGGTGACTGTCCTGTAAGCGTCGCTGTGCATTTCCCACACATGAGCTGCCATTCTGACTAAAGTGCAGTCTGCCTGCACTGTATTTTCCATTGAATAACACACACACAGGGAGCTGCCTGCACATGTCTGTCTGCAGTTGTGTACTGTCCCATGGAACCTGCACCTTAAGACAGTCTGCCAAGGTCAGTTCAGTAAAGAACTGCTCAGTGCTGGTGTTTAGGGCGAGACTGTGGATACCCATCAGCAAGGTACATATTGAAAAAAATGATACAGAATTTAGAGATGTCAGAGTTACGTTGTGTCTGTTCTGTTTGTAATTCTCCCCCAGATCTGCAAGAGCAAAGCTAAGGAATCCCAGCAGTATTATCACAGCCTCTCTATCCGGCAGAGCCTGGCTATCAACTTCAACATCCAACAGGACTGTGGCCATTTCCTTGCTGAAGTGCCAGTTCGCCTCCTCCCATGGGAGGACCCTGATGCACCAGACGTGGAAGAAGAAGAGCGGGAAGAAGAGGAGAAAGAGCCTGAGCAGAAGAACAGAGATACTCCCTCCAGTACAGAGGATACGCAGAAAGACAACTCAAGCAACCAGGGGACCATCAGCAAGGCACGCAGCCGTGTTGTTGTCATCACACGTGAGGTCCCCTACTTAACGGTGGCCGACTTTGTGCGAGAATCTGCGCCCCGCCATACAAAAAGCCCAGATTTATATGAGAGGCAGGTCTGTCTGCTCCTTTTACAGCTGTGTTTGGGCCTGGAGCACCTGAAACCCTATCATATCACCCACTGTGATCTGCGGTTGGAGAATCTGCTGCTGGTTCATTCCAGACCAGGAGGCAGCCCTCTGAGCTCCGAGTCCATGGAGCCCAGTGCCAGCACTGCTTGTCCAGCCAGATTAATAGTGAGCAATTTCTCCCAGGCCAAGCAGAAGAGTCATATGGTGGATCCTGAGGTCCTACGGGATCAGTCCCGCCTGGCCCCAGAAATCATCACTGCAACCCAGTACAAAAAGTGTGATGAGTTCCAGACTGGCATCCTCATCTACGAAATGCTGCACTTACCCAACCCCTTTGATGAGAATCCAGAGCTGAAGGAGAAGGAGTATACTCGTGCTGATCTCCCCAAAATCCCTTGCCGTTCCCTCTACTCTCAAGGGCTTCAACAACTTGCCAGCTGCCTACTGAATCCCAACCCTTCAGAGAGGATCCTGATATCAGAAGCCAAGGGAATCCTTCAGTGTTTGCTTTGGGGTCCACGTGAGGATTTGTTCCATGCCCTAAGTACATCTTCCAACCCTGCCCGGAAAGATGCTGTACTGCAGAACTGGCTGGATATCAAAAGGACGCTGCTGATGATCAAGTTTGCAGAGAAGTCCTTGGATAGGGACTGTGGAATTATTCTGGAAGACTGGCTTTGCTGTCAATATCTGGCTTTTGCCACTGTAGACTCACTTCACCGCATTGTGAGAATCATGCAGCAGCACTAGTCTGTAGAACCTGTTGCTTTTCACCAAGCGCCCTCACCTCCACCCCAGCCCTCGCTCCAGCCTGCCCTAGGGCTCACACTTTCTGCAAGGGTTGAAAACCAGCCCAGATATCAAAGCCAGCAACTCTGAGCAAACAGGTTCTAATTAGAGAAATTGCATCCTCTACCCGATGACAGAAACTTTGCTTCCTGGCCAGGCCTGTTAGAGATTGATTATAGGTATAGACATGACTGCATTTGGATCAGACAGTATGTCATTCACATCTGACTGAAAAGGAGAGCAACCTTTGATACCACTATTTCTACCACTGCAGTAAACAAAATGCCCTCCTCTTCTGGGTAGTGTCTGTCAGTTCCGTATGTAGCATTGGTTAGTGAATAGCAGTGACCATGAGCAGAGATGGGTTAGTTGTGAAGGAGAGGTGAATGAGCCACCATGCCGCAAAACACTCCTCTGCTTCCATTCCACAAAATTTTCTCTCTGCTCAGTCCCTTACTGGTGGGCTGGACTCCTCTTTCCTTTGGTCTCAACCAAACGGATTCTGATCTCTCTCTTACATTTTACATGTTCTTTTTTCCTTCCCCAGATGTGGTTATCCTGCTGATTGCAGCACGTGTCAGTGGGCAGTAAGCACCTGTGTTCACTCCTGTTCCTCTGGCTCTCTGCCTACCCTTATCCTTTCTAACCACAGATCCATGAATTCCAGCAGTGCTGCCTTAATCACACCATTACCCTTAGCTTGAGACCTCTGCATTAAAAAGCAGACTGTGCACGCTTTGTCTGTCCCATTCCCTACATGACATTCACCGGTCTGGGCTGATGATGTGCTGTAGCCATAACCACGCTCATTCAAGAACAACACAGCACAGTGGGCAATTGAAATTCCCCTTCCATCGCAAATGGCACTAAAGCCCAATTTGACATGGATAGGACATACAGAACCTACTCTGACAATCACTGTTAGGAATCGGGGATGAAAGCAACAGCCACCTCTTCTATGTGGTTCTGTTTTGCTCTTGTCACTTGTGCCACGTTGCAAAGTGGGACGGAAATTGGCTCTGCTGGAGTGCTGGCAGGAGATTGAAATGTTTAGAGCTTGTCTGTGTGTAGCTAACAGGCCATGTGGAGACGCTTTTCTTGCAGACAAGTTTTCTGAAGGGTAAAAACACGGGGGCAAAAACACTGTTGTTTCATTACTGAGGGAGCGTTAAATTTGGCAGCCACCGCTAACAGTACCATGATCCATTTTCCCCACAGCGGTGCTTGGCTGCCTCTCCCTCTCTTTGTAACCAGTGTTTGCTAATGTTGCTATAGACAACATTTATTCCCTAAAAATGGAACATTGTCAGAATAGCTCAAAGAACATTGCAGTCAGAATTTTGGACTAGAGCAGGAATTAGTGAGGATTAAAGAGACAGAATCTTCAAAAACTCAACCTGAAGGAGCTTTTTTGTGTTTAGAGGCTGCTGCTGCCTTCCTTCCCTGAACTAAGAGCCATCTCCCCTGGAACCTCCACGGCTGTACAGGCAGTGGCTTTGCTCAGCATTGCCAGGCTCTGAAGCATTTACTGAGTCCCTCTGAAGAACTGATCTGGATGCAGGGAAAAAGTGATACTGACTGTGCTGACAGGGTGACGGAAAGCAGACAGCCCTAGCTGTGTGCCCGTGCTTCTCTCCTATGGATCTATGTGCAATCCTTGTATGTATTTTTTAAAGCTGTACATTACAGTGTTCAATTTACACACCAGCCTTTATCTGATGCTAGATCTGCAGCCCCTTCCTTTCCTTTCCTGGCACATAAATGCACAGATATCCGTGTGTTCTTTTTATGGATTGATGTTTCATTTTAATTGTTAGAAACTGTGAGGAATCAATTCACTTCAGCCTTGAAACAAACAGCCACTTTATACAGCATACGCATGCTTGGACCAGATGCATGGAACCTGAACAAACAGTCCTGCAGGCTTCCTGTCAGCAGAACTAGCTCTAGATCCACACTGCGCTTCCGCAGGGGTCAGATGTCTGTCATGTTCTCCTCTGGCATCTCCTAGAGCTAAGCTGACTCGCGTGTGGAAGCCTACATCGATTCTGCCGCAGTGTATAGACTCTCTTTGTGACACTTCTAGGGATTTTGTTGAAACTTCTGATGATTATTCTTGTGTTTGATTCACCTGTATCAGTGAAGGATCGGGCAAGGATAAGGATAATATATTTTAATGTGATACATATTTTTTTTTCTTTCTCTTTTGGCAAAAAGGTTAGGATGGCGGCATTGATGCAGGAAAAGAGGACAGTGCATTAAAAGCCCAAGTGCAATGTATGTAGTTGAGGTAGTTCCACTACATCAGAAAAGAAAGTTTCTAGACTACTGCTGAGCAGCTCGTAGAGGAACCTTTACAAAGAGTGACAGCCATTCAGTGCAGCCCTGCGTTACCTGGACACGGGAGGCCAGTGCTCTCGTGGCTTAAATACACCAAGCATGACGAGTCACTCACGTACTGTTAGCTTTAGTCACGGTGTGCTGAGCTATGAGTAGGGCTTCTTGTTCTCTGTGGTCTGGTTTTGTGTGTGTTTCGTAGTGCGTGTGCACACATAACTTCTCACCTAACTCCTACAGGCTGTACAAGCAACTCTTGGACCACTGCCCATTGCAGTGGGCTCATTCTTTGAAGCCGGTAGGTGTTTCCGTGTTTACGGACACATGTTCTCAGTGTCACTTTCGTGTCAAAGATGCACATGCAAAGTTGAATTTTGAATGTTTTACAGCCGTACATATTTAATGCAGCTGGTCCGAAGCCTTTGTATCTCTAGCTATCCGATTTCCGTTTGTACCTTTTGTGATGAACCGATACTCATTTTAGCTCTGCAGTGTAACCAAGCATGGATAGATGTTCACTACCAATCTCTTTCTTGTGCAGCACTGGGTAAACTTTAACGATTTGTAATGTGTGTGTGTTTCTCTAAAAAAGAAAGAATGGTCAAGTAGTTGAACTTTATCTGGCCTGAGCTGGTCCTTGGGGAGCCTCAGGCTGGCTTGGCTGGTATGCCCAGAACTGATGATTGTAACTGTGTGCGTGGTGGTTCTCCATCCTGGCAAGATTGTGCCACCTAAATATCCAAGAATGTATGCATTAAACTGATTGTAAACAAGTCCCAAGAATGCTACAGCATAATTGCTAAGCAAAAGGAAAAAAACCCGCTCTGTTTGTAACTGGGATCCTGTGTATGACAGGAACAGCCCTCCAGGCCGTGCACATTATAACTTACTTGAATATGTGCACAGATCTTGAATGATTTTTAGCAATGTTGCACTTTCGGCTGAGCTCCAGAATAGGAAGAGCTGCAAATCTAAGATAACAGTATTGACTGTAAATATATATTTTTCTATTAATAAAAGCTGTCATTCAAATATTTTTAACATGAACTAAAGATTTTTCCAGTGGAAACTGATTTCTGAGAAAATCAAATGCTTGTTTGAAGAATTATGATGAGTGGTTTCTGATCCTGTTAGAGCCATTAAAACCCTCTCTAGTGTTACAGAGAGAGCACAGTGATTGGATTTGCAATGTTTAGTGCCTTGTCAGAAAACTAAAATGTAGCTGGTCACTTGGTGGAAACCTTGTTTTCATAATAGCCCTAAAAATATTACTGCCCACATTAAGATGCAAAAGATGTTACAGAATGACATGCTGTACTTTGTATGATACCGAGTTGATCTGTTCCGTGAGATTTGGGATTGGATTTATGTGAATGAGTTCCTTTAAGCTCCTTGTCGTGTAGCATAAACCTTAAGCAACCAAACTGTGGGGTTTCCAATTCAGTATTTGCCCAGGGGAAGGATAGTGGATAAAAAGTGAATGTGTCTCAGTGACCACAGCACCAAACGAAGCCTATTGCTTTGACAATCTACTGCAGACACAGCATCCTGCAGACGAGGAACCCGTCTGGAAGGAGCGGTGAAGATGTGCTGCTGCTCCTGCAGGCAGTGGATACACTGCACACCAGGCTCTGTGGTGTGGGATGCAAAACCTCTGCTAAAATGGGGGTTCTGAAAAACTACTCCTGAGATCTTACGGAAAATTATTTTGGTTTCTATTTCTTAATTGAGAATTACTTCTTCGCTAATTATATTGCAAGCCTGAGATCTGATCGAATCAATATCCATAGCCAGGTGAAGGTAAAAGAATCTGCTACTAAAAACTTGGCTACAAATTTTCAGGAATGAGGAAATCCAGAATCTTACTCTGAAACTTCTGGAATGTCCAAATATAGAAGCCTTATCTCACTTCACTATTCAGGCATGACAGAATCAATAACTCACGGTCGGATATCATGTTGCTGGCCTGCAGGGAAGAACGCATGTAGCATTTACAGAAATGTTCCACCTTAAATCTTCTGTGCTCCACACGTCCCAGCAGCACCCACAAGGTATGAATGGATCATCTTGACATGGTAACAAGGGGGAATTCCCACATATGAAAGAGAAAAATGTGTTATTTAATTAAATCACGTGTGTTAGGGTTCAGATACTTGAGAGGATTTTTTTCAGCAGCTTCACACTGTAGGTCCTTAACTTTAGCATGTAAAAACAGTGTTTGCTGCTGAAATAAAATGTATCTGTTTCTAGATTCTTGTGCTGAGATGTCCCACCTAAATTAGTTTTCATTTGTAATAGCAATTAAATTCATATGTAAATATAAATTAAATAGTCCTGGGTTTATTTAAATCAGTTGTAACTTTTCTGAGGGACACAACGAAAACAGAATGAGACCTTTTCATGCACTTTCCCCCTTCCCCCAACCAGGAACTAAGCTGTTTCTCTGTAGGAACAGCCCTAAACATTCTTCCCCGCACAACTACACCCTCTGTTTTACTCTGGTTTTGCAGACGTAGTGCTGGTTCTGCTAAAACTCCTGTAAAACCCAGAGCACAATCAGAGCCCTTTGGTGCATGTAAACAGAGATGTGATGAGGATTTAGTTCGGCAGGAAGATAACATCAAAGAAATGCAGAATAGAATTTTAAATACCTCTATAAAAATGCACCTGTGGAATTATTCTGCAAACAATCCTCTGGGTTGGAAACACTTCAAGGGAGAAATCCGAAAGAATACTTCCCAAAAAAAAAATGCTAGGGAGAATTTTCTTGAGGGCACCCTCACCTCCAAAGGGAGGAGCGAGTCTCTCACTGCTGTGCTGCAGAGTGTTTCTAGTAGCCAGTGGTATGGATTTTATTATTCACCTGGATGCAGTATTAAGAGGATGGTGATTCTGAACAGATGCAGAATGTAATTTAACTCATTCCCTGTAAGTCTCCGTGGAGTGGTGCTCCACATTTAGTTGGAAACCACAGAACGCTTCCCAATCGAGCAGAGTTGCCCATGAGAAAGGAAATGCTCCACTTGCCTATACATAAGTGTTTTGCCACTCTGCAGAATTTCAGAATTTGGTTTGTACTTCAGACTAGAGATATTTTTTTCCCATAAACTCCAGGGGAAGATTTCAGGGATTTAGGAGAAGTTGGACCTTTTTTTTATATGGAGGAAATCTTTGTTCATAGATATAGATATACATACATATATATGAGTGCATGTGGGCGTGTTTTTATATATATATGTATGTATATGAATTTTTATCCCAAAAGTATTCTTTGCTCCTTTTTGCTTGAAAATATATATATTATATATTATATATATAATATATATTTAAGAGAGTGTAAATTTGAATATAGTAACTTCATAAATAACTCCTTCAAAAATTACTCAAAACTTCTGTTCCTTTGTCCTTTGCCTTGTTGGTATCAGAAGGTTTTGCAGTTGAAATCCTTGGGTTTTTTTCTTTTAAAACTTCATTATGCTGAGCATTGAAGAATATGTTCTTGTTTTTAATAAAAGGGTGAAAATTATTTTTAAATTAGGGGTTCAAAAATCAATGGACTTTTATAAATGGGATTTCTTTAAACCCCTTGAATAAGGGTTTGTTGGTTTTGTTTTTAATTTCGGCTCCATTCTTGTGGGTAATTTGTATTTGGAATTCCTGGTTGCATTGCTTTATCTGGTGCTTCATATTGATATTTACACGTTTTTATATAAATAAGTATATAAACTTCAAGCCTTCCTTTGTGATCAGGGGCAGTTACACTTTGGTTTGCTGTGGTACTTTGCTGTGTACTCTGTGGCATTCATGTTACTGTGTAAATAAACTAGTTTTATTACACTCAAATCAAACCTGCAGTTGTCTCATTTTCCTCTCTTCCTAGGCAATTAGACCAAAATGTGTGTTTCTGAGGAAGAGGCACGTGGCAAGTCCACAGAAGGTTTTGCTACGAGTAGCTGGCTCGTTTGCCACAGCAGCAGGCAGTGTGCAAGCAGGGCAGGTACAAACTTCAGCAGGTGAGACTGATGCTCTGCACCTCCAGCCAAGCCAGCACAGTTGCCACTGCCTGGGACACTGCCACCTCTGGTGTGTTCCCCAGAAGCTTCACCGTGGCTGCCACTGTTTTGGCTCCATCTGGACAAGTGGCAGCAGCAGCCCAACAATAACCTGGCCACCAGCAGCTGCTGTTGATTGAACCACTGTCCTGTAAGGCTTCTTGGAGAGGTGACACGACACATTAATGAGAACAGAGACACAGCCGGGCCAGCCGTTACTGCTGAGCCAGAGCTAACAATTTCCCTAGTGCAGACAGGGCTTAAATGACCTGCTCTGAAGGAATAAAATTACTCTTAAGTCAAATTTTTATATGCTGTGACAAAGCAGGATGCCTCTAAGGCAGTCGTCTGCAGTGGAATTAATTGTCTCATCTCTTACCTTGAAGCATACAGCCTGATGGAGGGTCTGTGAAAAACAGATGGGATAATACGTATCTTCCGCGATCGTGCAGACACACTTCAGTGGAAACAAGATCAAACAGCTCAGTTTCGTACCCGGATCTGATAGGCAGCCATGGTTGCTGCAGGTGCTAATTTATTAGCGTAGAACAGATGACACCCCATACATGGGAGAAATGCTGTGCTGCTGCACGACAACCACACTGTGCACAAGTACTCATTAACAGCAACAACAAAAAGACCGCGACAAAGCATCCGAGGGCTCTGTTCTTCTCACAGTCACACTGGCTTTGCCCAGGTATGTCAGCAGTTTCCATGTGCTCAGAATTAGTCTGGAGTGTAGCTACAGGCCTCTCCCATTTCTTCCTTAGCTTTTCAATGCATTTCAGAAACAGTTTCAGCTACTGTCCTCAGCCTATTTAAAAATACAAAGCTAACCAACTCCAGAGGTGCCAGTAAATATGCAACACAATTAACAGCCCAACAGATACTTCGGCTTTGCCAGAGTAATCCCTGGTCACTTCAACAAAGTGCCATGGACTGAGCTAAACAGAGTGCAATTATGCCATTTGTGAGCGGCAATCGCCACTCTGAAAAACATCCTCAAAAATAGACCAAAGCCTTGCAAGACACAATAATTATATTAGTTTAACTGAAATCTGTTTGAAATTAATTTAGTTATGTCAGTGCAAACTCTCGTGGGTGTCCTTAAGCAGTTGCAGTCTGGCATTCTCATTTCAGCTTGTGCCAGACATGAACCCAAGTGAAGCCAACAGATGCCTGGATTCAGCCGATGCAAGAGCGTCTGTACCAGGTTTTTCACTGACTCAGAGATCACCTTATGGTAGACAGGCCCTAAGGATCTACGTTCCTCTACATGATAAACCCTGATTTTCTAGAAAATCTTCATGTTATCAGTTGAGCTCTGCAAGCTGGGTCTTTTTGCCCAAGTGAGTGAGCTTCCATGCTGCCATATACAAATCACACCATCCTTACCGAGCAGTGGGTTTAACCAGAACTGGATAAAAGCAGCTGGCTCACAAGGCAAACTCTTCCAGTTACACATTTGCCATGATCCATCCTGCAGAGAAAGGCTGTAGTTTCCCTTCTATTATCAGCTAGGACTCATAGCTCTGTAGAGAAAGCAACATACAAAAATCCTGTGTTGGGCCTTCAAATGTACTGCACAGTACTGGGTGCTGCCGCTGCCTCGCAAGGCGACACCAGAGCCAGTGCTTAGCCCATCCCCCTGGAAGATGGAGGCAGGCTTCCTGCTACCAGCTCAACTTTCAAATGAGCTCAGCAGTCATGGTCTGGCAAACAGACACTGAGGGAGCCACTGAGAGGGCAGCTGGGAGACTCTGAAGCAGGCTGGCACATATCAAACCAGAGAACGCAAACTGATGGCTATCAAATGTGCATTTTCTATTGGTGTGTCCTGCTCTCACCCCTTGTTTTACTGTCCTTAAGGTGGCCATTGCTGCTGGCAGCCAGGACGTACACAGAAGTGGACACTGGCAATAACTGACAGTCATTTAAGGTAAAGCCACAGAACTCTCTACTACATCTTATACCCCAAAGGGGAAGAAATGGGAGTGGACGGCTTAGTGCCAGGTATTTACCAGTGTCTGCTCTCTTTGGTACCAGCCAGTAGTCTCTGTTCAACAAGCACCTAGAAAGCTGCTTTCTCAAGCTGCTGTGTGGTGTTTTACAGGTGCTGGGATGTGCCATGTCACTGGTATCACCCAAAGAACCTGGCTTGGCACCTGGAATGCAGGAAAGCCCCTGTTCAGTACCCCCCTGCACAGCACCACGCTGCCCTTTAGAGACAAAACAACCCCAGGGGCAGCACCTGTGCACAGCAGGGCAGGAGGCAGTCACAGACCTAACATCAGGTGTGAGGTTTTGCTTGATTTCACTGGCCTTAATGGTCCAGATTAACTGCACGGAACAGCAGAAGATGAACCTTAAAAAACATGAAATCCTTGTAGTTTATCTGTGAAAAGCAAGCTATTATCTTTGTACCTCTCTAAAGTGCAAAAGGACATAAATGTTCTTCTAAAAAAACAAGAGAATTAAATCAAGATAATAAAATTCTCCTGGTTCTTACACAGGCACTAAAATTTAAATCAAGTTTCTGTTGGAACTGGGCCAGTAGTCTGCCCGCGTACAGCCACTGCCTCATCCATCAAAAAAAAAGAAATGCCCCGTAACCTGCGAGCCAGTCATGCAGCTTCTCATGTCCAGGGGAGAAAGCCCCCTTCCAAACTTATTCCATTCATATTACTGGAAAAAAGTTTTATGCTCTGCCCCATTAATACTCCAGCTTGTGAGTTTGTGTTAGTACAGGAGTTATTGCTGGAGCTGTGATCTCAAGGCATGAGGGTGTGCTTCAGCTTCAAACAAGGAGCACCAGGCTGTCAAAGGATGTTGTGGAGTACCACTCGACAAATTTATTCATGGCATTAGTCACAAATGTTTTAATACCCACTGTTTCATAAAACCCAGACCCAGAGCTCCACCATCGCTGATCCTTTAGCAGAAGTGAATGACACAAATCATTTCCCTGTGGCACGAAGGATTTCTCCCCGTGTGTATCATCACCTTGAAGGCTTCAGCATGTCCTTCCATAGCACCCTCAGCACATGGTTCCTACTCTCTTCATTGCTGTGAGTGTAAGTCTTTTTGTTGTATGTTTTTGAGATGTTACAGCTCAAACTGAGGGACTAAGAGAATGATATCAGTATGCTGTAGAAATATCGGAACACATCTCATCCCCAGCCCATCAGCTCCCTATTTGCCTGTCTTGGGCAGAAACCTCCCTGCCTGGAGCCTTGACTTTTGAAAATTCTGGACGTTCACATTAGACTATTAAGTTTATTTTTCATTAGGAATTAAGCTTGTGTTTATCCAGCTCAAAATCTTCTTTGCTGTTTTTGTCTGCTTTTTCAAGTAATTCAGATCCATCTGGAGTCTTTTACAACCTTCTGCAATTTATGCTAATCTTGAACAGATTTCAATTTGTGATTAATCACTTCTTCCTGCAAATTGCCAATCAGAACCATTGAACTAAAACTAGTTCTTGGACACAGTTGTCTGTCTTCTCTAAAGAATTTGTTCTTGTTACCGAATTTTTGTTTTCTATCCATGATTAAAAGGATTTTCTTTTTCTCCACTCACCAAAAGTAAAATAAAAATACAATGTGAGTTTTGTGCTGATTCTAAAGCTCTTTGCTAGGAGGGCATAATTCCTATGTCACAGATCAGAAACTGATGCACAATATGCAAAGGAACATATCCCCTATGACTTGGGAGCCTCCATCAATTAAATCTATCAGAACGATTTTTATAGAATTACAAGTGCATTTTGTTAATTTTAATAATAGCTGTTCGATCAAGAATGTTAACAAAATTCCACAGCCTCTAAAAAGAAAGGAATGTAAAGCTGTACCTATGGAGTGGCAGATGAAGCTTCTCTGACATCTGTTTCAGCTCCACTGTACATCTATAGAGTAAGACTACTGACCTCTGCCACATCACCATCCTCTTCTGTCTCTCAATGTGGTGTCAATATCTCTGTTTCGAAGAGACAACTCTGCCTTGGACATCTCTCCTGCTTGGACTGGTCCTGTTCCTGGAGGTTATGAGTAGCCTTTCTTACGAGTAGGTCATGAGCCTTATTAACAGGAGTCCAGTGTTCAGTAGCCTTGGCACACCATCAGAAACGTGTGTATCATCTGTGGGTTTCTTAAGTCCCAAACTTTGTCATGCTGATGACTTCCAGCAGCCTCCACTGCAAGCTTCAAAGGCCCTTATGTGATCAGCACATACTCCCCAAAGGAGTGCAGTCCCTTCTGAGGTGGTGTGTGATACCCTTCATCGCCACAGCAGTGTAAACCAGCCTGAATGAAGCTTCAGTGAGAGTGCTGGGAACTTGGGCAGAGAGCAATGGAATAGTGGAACATGTCAGCACACTGTGTAAACCTTCTTTTTGCTCTTGGGAACTTGCAAAACAGCAAACTGTCAAGGCTCACTCTTCTGCTCTTGTCAAAAGGCAGACTCTTTAACAGCTTGGGACCCTCATACTGTGCTGGTCTCCTCCCAATACTGATGTACTGGAAAAGTGCCATCTGCTGAGCATCAGACCAGGGGCTCCATTCAGCCTGATCACTCAGGCATCCAGAGCAGTCACAGGGGAGGTGGGTGGAAAACAACCAGTCCAAGACTCCACTGGAGCTACAGGCTGATCAGAAAGGCTGTCATTGCAGCAGTAGTGCAAATATGCCAAGAAAAGGTAGTGGACAATAAACCACCTACTTCAGAAGCTTCCAAAGGTGGTTTCTATAAGAAAACAAGAGAGGTGCAGCACAGTCTCCTCAAGTAAGCCCCTGCCAGCCTCTGTCAAGTGCCGTGAGATCTGGCAGCCCTATGGCTGGCAGCTCTCAGGCTCCAGAGAAATGGGGACCTTGTGACAGAATTCAGCCAGGCCAACCAGAGAACTGGCCGGTGAGCCTGACCGGCAACTGCCCCACGAGCTGGTATGAAGCACAGCTGCTCCACACTGCTCCAGGTACAACCTGGATTTAGAGGCACACCACAAGTTTTCTCACCAGCCCTGACTCCTGCCCTGGCCCAGGACTCTACCAGGTAGTACGTTCTTCCCAGACAACCCACTGGACAACAAGGAGAGGCTTTCCCATAAAAAGGCTACCAGGCAGACAAACTACAATCAGGAAGAGAAGCTGCAGATGACACAGCCAGAGTTCAGTGGAGCTATGCCAGCTTACACCACTAAGCATCTATCCTATAAATCCCATTAGTAAGTTTAAATAAGCCTAAGAGGAAATGATGTTAGATTTACCGTAGATCTCATTCTTCTTGGAGCTCTGTCAATACTGTCCCTACTGGACCGATCTGTCACCCATGGCTGACACCACTGGCTCTGCATCTGAGAGGCTTAGACTAGTAACAATCACTGGCAAAAAGAACTCTTCCACAGTATTTTCTTCAATGTTGTTTGTCTTTCTAAGGCCTCTCCTCTCTCCTCTTTTTATTTTTTGTCCTTTGATTCTTTTCCAAATTTTCCCTGTTAGTTACTAACTAAATGCCAACTCACTGTGTATTTGGTAATCAGATTAACTGCTAATACCTGCCTAAAGCAGTCAACATTGATTAAAGAACGGGTGGCCATTATGTTATTTTTAATACAAATGATGTAGGTCCTGAGGCTGAGACTGAATTAAAGAGGAGATCAAATTAATGAGGGATTGAATTAAATTAGAAACATGATTGCAATATTTCCTACATCTCCAAACTGCCAAAAGAAGATTGTGGTATGGCTGTGAATTTATGCAATCCCATGAAAAGGTATGAAGAACACCTTGTTTTAACAGCATCTGGGAAGAGGGCTTTATCTTGTCTATAGTTAGGGAAGTGCTTAAAATCTGAAGCATTTTTGAAAGGGGATATAATGCAATAGCAAAAGATTCTATCTGAATACCAGCCACGAGGCCATTGCTAATTTCTTATTCCACAGCACTTAGGCTAGATTTCCACAGCACTGTCTGTTCACCCACCCCCTCCCACGTAAACATGTGCGCACGATCACTGCGACAGAGAACTGGAGCCGTGAGTGCACGCAATCCCTGAAAGCAGTGCTTTATGCCACATTTCGGATGTGGCAAATTTAATACAGTCATCCAGCTATTAAGATTTCTTTTTAATAATTTTATCTTTTCACACTTCCCAAAGTGTCTTAATGAGGACTATGATGTGAAAACACATCACTAGTTTCTAATTTGGATGCATTTATTCATTCTAAATAGCACAGGGAATGAAGGTTTCAAGCTTGCTCTCTACAGGGAGCAATCAGTGGGCTCAGGACACTGTCTGGACTGAACTGAACTCCTCAGTTTTAGAAGTGATCCTTCTAATCCTACTATTATCCTACTAATCATCAACAATCCCATTGCTATTCCTGCCCCGAATTTGACTTCATCACAGAAGTGCTTGTGTTGCGATGCATTTCAGTCATTTCAGTGAGATTCCAAACTGCTTCTCAGAAATGCTTTAACTGACTTCGATTGATTGTCTATTGTCTCCTGATCATAAATGCTAATTACATAGCTGAGAAGACTGGTTTGTCTTTATAGCCACACTTTCACATAGAAATGGAGAAAATTATTTTGTTTATGATTTCAATGAATCTCCTTTGTACTTTGATCCAGTGATTGCAGAGAAAAGATTATTCCTTCCAGCCTGGTTAAATGTGAGAGCCTGTTTTACAAAAGCAATAAGCAAATCAAGAGAAAAATCTTGGCATCCTGAAGTTGTGACCTAATTCTATCCTTCACTGCATTTCCTCCTCTCTCCTAAACAGCCTAAGTTCAAAACAGTCGCCCTTACACAGAATAGTTCTCTCTCCTCAAATAGCTCACTTACTTAGAGTAAATGCCATAACTGCACATAACCCTCTGAAGCACAAAACCGCCATAGTGCTTACCCAAGCAGCACATGGGTGGGCTCTGGAATGCCTTACATCTTGGGAAAAGGCCTTCCATGTGGTAAATGCAGCTGTGGCTTACATTCAAGACAGAATGACTTCTCCCTATTGGTTTGAAAAATCAATTGCAATTACAGTCAGGAAAAATGCCCAAGTTCAGTGTGCAGCTCACTGGGCTCCAGGCTCAGAGAATCCCCGCACGTGGCAGATCTCTGGCTTGACAGCAGTTCATGCACAAGGAGGCTCCATTTTGGATGGAGATGTGTGTTTTACAAAGGTGCATCTTGCATCTGTGGAGGCCTGAAGGTAAATAAGACAGCTCCACTGAAGGCCACAGAGCGATGCTTCCAAAACATCTCAGAGCCCAGTTTATGGCATGCACATCAAAGTTATGAAAGGGGCAGCTCTAACATATTCTTACGTTTCTGCCAACTGTGTCAGACAGTAAAACAGCATGGCCATGAACCTAGGAACCCTAGACAGTTAAATGACTTGACAATAAAACCTCAGAGGTCAGAAGCTCTTATTACAGAGGCAGTAGATCCCTGGCAAAGCTATCCTGTGGCAGGACTTGTGGTTGGAGGTACCAAGGTTCAGTGCTGGCCACCCTGCAAACACTTGTCTCAGCAACTACACTATACAAAGTGAGGTGAGCAAAGGATTAGCAGTGAGCAGGATGCTTGCTGTGAGCTGAAAGCTTTCCATGCCCTACATCACTATTGCCTTGTCCCAGTGTCCTGATTGTTCAGAATGGGAAAGGGTGAGAAATGCAACCTGACCACGCTGGCGCTGCATTCCTCATGGGGTCGGTAAACTCCACCTCTCCTCACACTGACTGTTAGGTGTTGGTCAAATGAGATGCTTCTTACCCTCAAGAAGTGAGCAACAGGATTTCTGTCCTGTTGAACGACTCAGGTTATTGGGAGCATTAGTACTTTAACTGTCACCAAGATAAAAAAGAACAAAGCATTATTGGACAAATACAGCATGGTCAAGGCTGTCCTTGTAAGTATATTTCAAAGAGACTGTGTCATTACAGTTAGGAATTTCCAAATTCAGTCTTTTCCTTCTGTTTTCACTGGAGTTTACAGTTACTTTTTTTAACCAAAATTAATTAATAACAGTAGTATAGCACATGTTGTCCCTATTGCTCATATATAAATATATTTTAAAAGCCTACACTAATATATGCCATGTCTTTCACTACAGAGAAGTTAAAGGATCAAACCAACAAAAAATGAACATAAAAATATGAGTTTTCAATTGATGAAATATAGATTTCCTCAATGGTTTACAGAGCTGCTGGCTTCTGTATTTACAATGAGGTTCACCCCTTATTGAACTAAATCTCAGTATAAAGCTATA
Organism: Dromococcyx pavoninus; assembly: GCA_033558185.1. Lineage (NCBI taxonomy): Eukaryota > Metazoa > Chordata > Aves > Cuculiformes > Neomorphidae > Dromococcyx > Dromococcyx pavoninus. The sequence goes on along the minus strand of JAUMJL010000431.1, from coordinate 1,700,515 downwards.
TTTTAACATTCAGCAAGTTCTTTGTCCTTCCAAAATATCCTCACAGCCTCCTTGCAGGCTTTACAGCCATGCAAGTTGACATATGTGTCATGCCAGGTTGTTTCATCAGAAAGCAAAGGACCTTGGACACTGTGGGAGAGAGGTTTTATACAATACAGTGTCATTGGCAAATGTGTGATCACTGATCCTCATCCTTCCCTTACTGCTAAAACAGATACACCTGTCAGCTTCAGCAGAACAGGTCATCAGATAAACTGCTGCCACTCTACTATTTCTCACCTACAATACCGACTGATTTTGTAACCAGCTGTCCACTGTGCCAAATGATAAGAAACTGTTCTCTAATGAATTAAGAAAGCTGCTACATGAAAAAAAAATGAAATGAGCCTTAGTAACAGCATTTCATTCTTGCAGCATTTGTGTGATTATGGCTGCAGGAAGAACCTTGTACGCTGTACCTGGACACAGACACATGATATTTTGCTTAGACCACGCGCTATTCCGCTGTAACAAAGCAGTGTTAAGGAAACTCATGTAAGTGATTCAGAGATCCACAGCTGCTGAGGTGATTGCCTGAGATGTGTGGGATTTAAAGGATTTATGGGTTAAAACCCATGATATTCCAGTCAATTACCTTGGGTTTAAGATGAAATAGAGCTGTACTGAAATCAGTGGTACTATGGTAAAATGCATTGGAGAATTAAGCTCCGAATATTTTCACCTGCTCTTTGCTTACAGGAAAACTAAAACCTTTTGGAGTCTGTTTCTGTGTGGATCCATGCATCCAAATACAGTTAAGGCACCCACGGATGATGTTTACAAATGGACGACCCAGTTCACTGGTTTTGTGGAAGTAAAAGACAGCACCCTGTTCCCGTGGAAGGTGTCCCTGCCCATGGCAGGGGGGCTGGAACTGGGTGAGCTTTAAGGTCCCTTCCAACCCAAACCATTCTGTGATTCTAAGTAAATACCAACCCCCACCATACACCATACACACCCTACAGCAAAGGGGCGATCTAGACAGATTTCTGCTGTTTGTTCTCCAGCCCAGTGAATGTGGTACTACATGGGACAGCTGCGAACCAGAGAGCAGACTGGAGCAGTGGGCAGCAGAAGAGAAAGGCACAGACCAAGCTGCAGTCTCAGCCAGGCAGGAAGATGGGTAGCCAAGACAGGCTTGCCGACTGCTGCCGAGACTGTGACGGGAAAGACTGAGCTTTGCCTGCAGAGCAGGCAGACAGAGGGAAAGCATGTCTATATAGTAAAACATGAGGAGAAGGCCACAAGCACCAGCAAATCTTCCTGCTCCCCTGCACAAATTCCTGGAAACAGGTATTGAAAGCATATTTCCGCATTTGTATGGGACTGAGAGCACAAGGAGGAGGTCTGCCGGGGAATACTGACTGAATCCCTGTATGCGATGTAGCAAGGTACATAAATCCCTGCTTTGGGATCCTGCTGTGCAGAAGACACCAGATGGTGCTGTACATACAGGCTTGGAAGTTCTTTATCTTAATGTGGGAACATGTATGGTCTTGGAGGAAATCGTTGCTCTTGCTATTTTTGTGAAGCACTCCTTTTAAAGTTGAATTTGCATCTTACTTTTTCCATCGCAAACCACATTTTGGTTAAATTGTTTATCCAGAGCAGTCGTGGAGTTGAGATTTTTGAAAAGGAATTTACAAGCATGACATTTGCAGCCAGGTCTGCAGAAAGTATGGAAAATATGGGAGAAATGTCTAAGCTGCACTAAGAAAATATTTAGTCATTTGATTTTTACATCTTTCTTATTTTTCTGCAGTGGGAAATACATATCCGAAGCCTGAAAATCTTCTGCATCACAGTGGATATGGGACATCAATCCATAAAAATGGTACCATGTAATAGAAGAAATCTTCTGAGGATGTGGTGAGGATTAAACAATATTAGTAAGGTATCAGGTTTTCCAGATTAAAATAACTATAGCATAGCATAGCATTCTCACCTATTATTAATACAATGCCAATTGTATCCATGTCGTACTCATCTTTCCTCAAATACTACAATGATCCTGCTTCAACTAACAATAATTTAAGAGAATCGGTAGAAGCATTCAGAATACGGATTGCTCTTTTTCTCTTTCATCATTCTTTAAAAAAGAATTGATCTAATTAAAATATATATTAGAAGTCACACGTACTACGGCTTTTAACATGGATTTGGCCGTCTCCTTGAAATGTTGAGCCACGTCCAGTAGATGGCAGGAAAGAGCACTCCAGGGAGAGAGACTCTGGAGGAGAAAGCCTACGAGCTGCTCAAACGCGCTCACCGTTGCCAATTACATGGTTTTTATCCTCTACCCATTACGAACTAAACTCATTTATTCTGTTCTCTGCAGAGGCAGAAAGAACAAAGCCACCTGAGACTTTCACAATGTTGTACTCAACCAGTGTGTAACATGGTAAAAAATATAATAGCACTTTAACTTGTCATTTGCATAAAATTTATAATTATTTGAATCATTTATTTCCCCAAATGAAGACTATCGCTACAGGTGCCTTTGCATAAATCAAGAAGGCCATTAAAAATAGTTTCAGGAGGAGAGCAATTTGTTCTGAAATGAAGGTCAATCTCATTGGATCACTGCAGCAGGTATCCTAATAACATCCTGGCAGAAATGAGATCTCTCATTACAGAAGCTGTATTTTGTTTGAAATATTAGGTCATCATTAAGTAAGCACCAAAATACACATAATATTGGATGACATAAATTGTTCACCTGAAAAACTGGCCTATGTGGAGGCGCTAAAACAATGATGAGGGTACTACAAAAACATCTTCTATTTTTTATAGCTCAATTCACCTACTTGACCCCACTTTGTTTTGTTGCTCCTTCTGGACACAGCTCGCCTGATGGAATCATACAGAGTGCTGATATCACACTGTGACTCGGCAAACTGCAACCAGAAAGGAAAACGTTTAATTTTCCTTGTAACAGTGGAGGAGGACTAAGTATCTGCCAGCTAGGAAACACCAAAACTTAAAAAGGAAGAGAGATGTTTACAGAGTACAGAAGTAAACATTGCTTTTATAAATACAAGAAGTTATTTCCCCTTTAATTATCCTTATCCATTTGGAAAGTTCCAAGTGTTTTTTTCCAGACCGTTCACGCTACTGGAACCACAACTGAATGTATGGATGTTTTTAAACACTTCTCTGCTTCTCTGGACCTGTGTCACAGCACTTGACACCTGATAGGATTACATTGAGCATATACTCCAAGCCAGTCAATCATAACCATAAAGACACCACCCTGATCATTCCTGCTGGGATAAGCAGAATATCCATGAGAGAGAGCTCAACAGTTGCAGGAGTCCTGCTTTCCAGAAGCTCCACACCTCCTAGGTACCATCTGAAGATTCATAATACACCTGTAAGGTACACCAACAGCCTCGGGAAATTGTGAGCAAAGCAGAAAAAGAGGTTACATGCACCTTCTAGTACCATGAAGGGAATCCAGGCAAGGTTCTCCATCCATGGAATGCATGGTGTAACTGTAATACTCTTTCCTCTCAGTATAGAACCATAGAATCACTTATGTTGGAAAAGACCTACAAGATCGAGTTCAGCCCTTAACCCAGCACTGCCAAGTCCACCACTAAACCATGTCCCTAAGTGCGACATCTACACATCAGGGTGTGGCACCACATAACTAAAATGAAGTCATACCCATCAGGCAACAGGGACACAGGACATGCATGCTGGACGATGTGCCCAAGCAGTGCTTATTCAGGCCAAAGGGTAAGGAAGCCTACTTATTTGTTTTTCTGTCTGTCATTGACTTGTCTTATCTTTACATCAGCTTTAAAATATTGTTTTCTTTTTGAAACACTTTCTTAAGTAAAACACAGACTTAAATAGGGTTAGAGAGTTGTGAATAGGCTCGAAGTGGATGCTGTAAAAGGGAAAAGGCAATATAGAGAACACACAACAAGGAACAAGCATGGCACAGTGCAAAGTACAAAACCTTACTGAGGATGACCTTAACAGCTTTTTGAACAAAAACCAAACAGCAAGCGATGAGAATTTATATAGTATCTGTTTACAGCATGTTAAAATTCATACCCGTGGAAATAGTTTGAAAGACTGCATGTCTTTCATCATTCTTGAGAGACACTTGGTTTTAGTTAATAGCAATAGCTGCACTAGAATTCTGTAAGAAATCATGCACGCCTTTGGCTCAGAGCTGCAGGGAACAGTAACAGTTCACATTCAGGAGAGCTCATCTGGCCAAACACTTCAGCTGCTTATTCAGGGTCTCTGTGTTTAATGGATTGAGAGCCATCCCTCCAGGATGTGATGCATTTAATCTTAAACATCTCCTTTTGGGTGGGATGAACCATCCTTTCCCTTTCCACTGATTACAGAACCCACATGGGGAGGTGCCTTAGGTTGCCAAAAAAGACTGGACAGAAACCGATGAACAGGTAAGGTGAAACACATTCCAGGTTCTTGGAAGCTCAAGTCTGAGGAACATTTCTGCTGAAAGCAACTAACCAACCCACACTTGCCCACTGTTCATTTCTGCCTCTGCATGGCCATGGCAGGCGGGTTGGTGCACATTCTCTTGGAACAGACTGGGGAAACATCCAGGTTAAAAATACAACCCTTTTTCCCTGAGTTATTTTTTAACATAATCTACTCCCGCCTCCTGGTCTCCATGGTTACCCAAATACTTATACTGGTACTTTTGTTGCCATGTGACGGGTTAGGGAGAATAGAGAAGCCAGCAGAAGGCTGCTGAAGCCAAAGCCAACACTGCTGCAGAAAGGAAAACATCATCAAAGTGTGCTTGGAGGTTTCACACACCTTTCCCTTACAGTAGGTCTGATTTAAGGCATTCCCATCCCCCAGTCACTTCAGCAGCACCCAGCTGTCTGTGAATAAAAAAGCATCACCCTTTATTCAAATAGTTTTGCTGGTCCAGCTGGAAAGGGAGTGGGGCAGTGCAGGAACAGGAGTGTGTGCCTGCCTGCAGGTGTGGAGACAGAAGACCTTTGTGAGCAGGCTTTGCTGCCAAAGGAAACATAATGTTACACTGAAGGCATTTTCCAAGACACAGATCCTGAAAAATGAGCCAAGGGGAGCTGGCAGAGAGCTCACGCAGAGAATGTAATGATGGGGGAGTGAGAAGGGAGGAGGTGCTATTTGTAGTTTGGTGTAAAAGACTCCAAAGAACAGAATGGACAGGGCCATGATTTCTCCCTTCTTCTCACAGCATGAAATGGATGAACTACACCTATTCAGTACCTCTCCAGCATCAGAGTGGACTTGGAGGCCAAACCACACCTACTTCTTAATAAAAGCAATGTTAACGCACCTCCAAGAAAGCTGCCAAGAGCAGTGCCACGTTTCTCCCGTGAGATCATTTACTACCTGTGAAGGGCAATTAATGGATTGCAAGTCATGACTGGCATTCCTGGGGGCTAGAAAATCAGATGGGTAGGAACCAAAGTGGTAACAGATCTCTCCTGCTGCAGAATACATGAAAGACTGAATTTCACCACTGCTGCCCTCCCTACTTATCATAGCCAGTCCCAGTTCCCACCTATATTCACTGGTTACAATAGTCTGACAAAGAGATGCTCCTGTTTGCTAACTGTAATTCCAAACGATGAACGAAAAGGCTGGTTGGGAAAATCGTTGTCAGGTAGTCAGTCATTTTTACCATGCATCCTGCAATGTTCATGGACCTTTCCAGGCTACTTTACACTTGAAAGTATTGAAGCAGCTTATGATTACCTCTTCAGAAGCTGGTGAAAAAGCATGAGATTCTTCTTTACTACCCAATTAATTCCAAGACTAAATTCTATTACATTTACTACATTGTTTGTCCTAAAAGCAAGGATAGTTTTACTTTTCTAATGCACGCCTGCAAATAGAAATTATCACTGCTGTGGAATTGTCTACAGGCCTGTCCAGATCAGTGATTTATAACAGTCTAGACTCAACTGTGTCAATGCGAAGTGCACTGTGCCCACAGAATATAACTCCCAGCATTTATATAAAAAATGGAGAGCTGAATCAGCCATAATTAAACTGAAGGGCAAACTACATCATAATTGCATCTGCTTACACTTGTCTCAGCAAAACAACTACTTCTCAAGCCACTTACCTTAACCAGCCATTCAGCCAACCTCCGCAATCTGTGCCATGATGGCATCTTAGATCGAATGCTGAGAGAGTGAGCCTCTGGGAGTTCACAAATTATGCAGTGAATATCCTGCTAGCACAATTGCATTCTGCATTTGGGAACTTTGGGACACTCTTGCCCTGCACTAGTCCTTAGTCTTAGACCCTCCCACTCTCTCAAAAGCAGTGAAAGTGCAGGATATCCTTGTATGCATTTCTGGTACGCGTTTCTGAAACTATTGCTATGATGATAGTCAGAAGGCGAATGTTGTGAAATGCTGCATAAACATTCTTTGAAGAATTTCAAAGAGGCTTAAACTGTATTAAAGACAAAAGCACATCTCAGCAGTCAAGCTACCTGTCCACGTGAAGAAAGGTAAAGATCTAAGTAGCAAAGCTGTGCTGGAGACAGTTCAGTTCACTTCAGTCAAGTCAGCTATTAAAATTGCAGACAGTTTTCAAACTGCTGGCTAAAACCTGCTTCTAGCATGCCTTGCTCCCTGCTCTCCTGGGAGCCGATTGCCTATCCTCAGTTCGGCAAGCCATCCCTCCTCCTCTACCTGCATGGGCAGAGAGCTAGAATTTCCTGCCTACATTCCCATGTATTGAGAAGAGGCAATTTCTGATGGCAACTTACGACTTGTCCCATCTTTCCCCTAAATGCCACTTGCCTGGCATGCCATGCCCAGTATGAAATGCCAGCACAGGCCAACACCTTATTCCAGAGAGAGCCTGTGGATTTTAAGTTAAGGAGACAAGTGATACACAAAAGTTTTGCATGTGTTTTCCAAAGTACCAAGAGTATTTCTCTGCACAAGAGCCTGACAAAGACCCCACACTGGCACCCACTGTCAGCCAGCTTTCTGTGCATGAAAGCAGTGAGACAGTGCACTGTGAAAAAGAATGCCAGGCACTGTTGTATTTACTTCTCTTCAGGCACCATGCTTAGAGAAACGCTTGACATTTATCTTTTCCTTGGTGCTTGATGTTGCCATCTCAAGCAGCACAAGTTCAGCCCACACAATCCCACTGCCAATTCAGAAGACTGACTGCAGTCTCCATTCCTCCTCTCTCCCTGGCACCCTTTGCCATCCTCCCCCTCCACAAGCCCCTTTTGCCCCCTGTACTTATGAAGCTGCAAGCCTGTCACTGGCCCTCGCATAATAGCACTTGTCTCCTGTTCAATCATGAAGTCCCAGCCCCTTCTTTCATCCTTTTCATCATTTTCAGTCATCAAAGATAGATGCGGAAAAGAAACAAAAGTGTTTCCTATGAATCTGTAACAAAATACGTACTGTGTTGTGCAAGTAGAGAAAATTAATACAGAAAATACTAAAATACTGTTTAAATTCAACACTGAAATTGCATAACAGCATCGTTGTATTAAAATCTTTATGAGAGTTTTTAAATATCATGATTAATCCATTTTCTATCAAGCTCCTCTTAGAAAGCCTTTATTTTCTATCAACTCTTAATGGCATTTGTGATATCATGATCTATATACGCTCTTAAAAATACCATGTCAAAGAATATATAATACATAAAGCACAGACAATACATTCAAAAGCAGGAATTACAAGGCACAGTCTTGCCCTAAATGCCACAAAGTCAATGCAAAACCATTTTAATAGTGCAACCAACTTTGAGCATAACCTCTGTGTATATAAACCAATTTTTAGTGATAGAAAATGGTCTGATAACACTTCCAAGATTGGGAAGTTTCATCCATGGGCATATAAGGACTTGAAAAGAAAGCTTAAAAAAAGACTCAGTATCTCCATGGTATCCAGGAACTGGTTCTACACAGAACTTCACAAAATTGTAGGAAGGAAAAACTAACTTTGCTACCATGGAAACAGAACAGTAGAATATGTTAGAACAGAATAGTAGAAGAGATTGTTACTTGCCTGTCTTTACAGGACTGCTCTTTAAAACGTTAAGGCCCTCAATAACATGGGTTGTTTCATTTCCACACAAGAAGTAAATCTGACAGGAAAGGAACTAGGAAAAACTATTGAGCACGTTCACCACAGAGGGGAAAGCAGCTTAAGAATGACAGGTATTTCAAGGAAAAGTGGAGGATTAGAGAGGAGAGAGAGAATAAAAGGAAGATCAAGATGGAAAATAATATGATGCCAGAGAAATGGGGTAAGGAGGGGGTTGGTTTGACTAGTAAGGCAGCAAACACAGCCTTCACAGTGAAGGGCTGGATTCTGGCCATACTAAAGGGAACCTTATGAACGCACAGGGCAGCAGACACTGGATGGGTGTTACCTTGCCCTGACTCCCACAGCACATGTGCAGTCTCAACGAAAGCACAGTTTTGTGGAAGCCATGCATGTCTTCTCACATTCTCTTCAATTACCTTTCTTTTGTTCTTCACTGGCAAATCAATTACAAATGCTTGCACTTCCCTCACCGTTTGTTGGGTCATGCAGCAGCAGCCATGCTCTTTTACTTCACTGGAAACATTCCTCCATCCCAGTAGACAATGACTGTAAAACCTCTGCCATTCTCCTCACTGAATACTCGCCTTCCCTGCCTGCCACACCCGGTGTACAAATGACGTTGCTGAGAGCCAGGTCCAATTTTTCCTGCAAAATCCATGGGTGTACCCAGACATCTCCTCACAGCCCAACACTGCGAGCCTCTATACCCTATGGTGGTAGCAACTGCTCTTTCATAGAATCGTAGAATTGTTTGGTTGGAAAAGACCTTTGAGATCATTGAGCCCAACCGTATCTGTCCACTACTAAACCAGATCCCTGAGCGCCTCGTCTGCCTGGCTTTTGAACATCTCCAGGGATGGTGACTCTACCACCTCCCTCGTCCTCTGCCACTACCCAAGAACTCTTTCTGCAAAGAGATTTTTCCTGATGTCTAAACCTCCCATGGTGCAACTTGAAGCCATTTCTGCTTGTCCCATCACCTGTCACTTGGGAGACAGACCAGCACCCACCTCGCTACAACCTCCTTTCAGGCAGTTGTAGACAGTGGTAAGTCCTCTCCTCAAGGCTCCTCTTCTCTCGGCTAAACAACCCCAAGTCCCTCAGCTGCTCTTCACGGTCTCCAGCCCCTTCACCAGCTTCATTCCCTTCTCCAGATGCACTCCAGCACCTCAAAATCCTTCTTGGAGTGAGGGGCCCAAAACTGAACCCTGTCTTCATAGAATCACTTGGTTGGAAAAGATCTTTTAGATCACTGAGCTCAACCATACCCGTCCACTACAGGGGAACGACTACCCCCCTGAGCCGTGCAGCTTCCTGGAGGGTCAGAGCCCACCATCAGGCGGCAACTGAGCCGGGTTTCTTTTCCCTCACGATCTAAACGCCCACTGAGAGGTGCCACTAGCACTGGTAAGGGGCAGTTCTGAGGACGAGGACAGCGCTGCTGCTGCTGCTGCTGCTGCTGCTGCTGCTGCTGCTGCTGCTGCTGCTGCTGCTGCTGCTGCCCAGGCCGAGGCGCCTCTCCTGAAGGAGGTGACTGAGCCCCTCAGCTGGCGCGCCCGCCCGCTCACTCCCCCCTCCAACGCCTCACGGAATAGGGCTTCCACCATCTTATGTTCCTCCGCCCCTTCTCCCGCCACGTGACGCGGGCGGCCGCCATCTTAGGCCGGGTCACGTGGGGCAGCGCCGGTGGCGGAGGCGGCGCGGAGGGGAACAGAGCGGGGCGGCCGCGGGCTGAGGAGCGACGGCACCATGGGGCAGTGCGGCATCACCTCCTCCAAAACCGTCTTGGTCTTCCTCAATCTCATCTTCTGGGTGAGTCGGGGGAGGCGCCTGGGGTCTCCGGGCGCGGGGCTGCTGCTCCCGCAGAGGGGAGGGCCTGGCCCTGAGGGAGCCGGTCCGGTGTGTGGGGAAGAGCGGCTGAAAAACTGCCTGGTGGAAAAGGACCTCGGGGTGCTGGTCGGTAGGTGATGAACATGAGCCAGCAGTGGCCCAGGGGGCCAAGAAGGCCACCAGCATCCTGGCCTGGATCACCCCATGGTGTGGCCAGCAGGGACAGGCAAGGATCGTCCCCTTGCACTCGGTGCTGGTGAGGCCGCACCTTGAATCCTGGGTTCAGTTTTGGGCCCCTCACACAAAAAAGGATATTGAGGGGCTGGAGCACGTCTGGAGCTGGGGAAGGGTCTGGAGCCCAGGGGTTCTGGGAGCGGCTGAGGGCCCTGGGGCTGTTTAACCTGCAGAAGAGGAGGCTGAGGGGAGACCTCATTGCTCTCTGCAGCTCCTGAAAGGAGGTTGTGGTGTGGTGGGTGCTGGGCTCTTCTCCCAACTAACAAGTGATGGGACGAGATGAAATGGCCTTAAGTTGCACATGGGGAGACTCAGATTGGACATCAGGAAAAATTTCTTCTCTGAAAAGGTTCTCAGGCACTGGAACAGCTGCCCAGGGCAGTGGTGGAGTCCCCTTCCCTGGAGGTGTTTGAAAACCGGGCAGATGAGGTGCTCAGGGATCTGGTTTATTAATGGACAGGTATGGTTGAACTCGATGATCTCAGAATGATTTGGTTGGAAAAGTCCTTTACGGTTCTATGTACAGGGATCTGGTGCCCCTTCACCGGGCCCTACGTGTCACGGTGGGCGCAGACCCTTCCCTCCCACCCCATCCCCGCAGTTCAGAGGTGGGGAAAGCAGGATCTGTGGCCTCAGCAGCCTGACAATAAAGGTTTGATCAGCGTTAGAGATCTGGCGGTTGAGATGCTGTGCGGTTGAATACAGCTTGAGTTGCATTATCGAGTCTTTCGGGCCTCTGCCGGTTCGGTTTCTGTACAGCTGTTAGGGCCACCTAGTTTTTGTCCTGCTTTAAGGATGCCTGTCCCAGATATTTAGTGGTGAGCATGGAGCATTGTTTTCTTCCTCGTATTTTTAACATACTATTAGGATTGTATACATATATAAATAATTATAACTTAACAGTCCAAAAGCAAGTCTTATGTTTCACTTCTTTCAGTACCTGCAGTTGTGCCCTAATATTTATGCATCGCTTAAACCTGCCACAACTACAGTAAGACAAAAGCTTACAGGATTTGTGGAAAAGTAGGTTGCTGTAAGCGACCTTTCTAAGGATGGACATTTGAGGCTCTAGCTTTGTGTTCATTGTGATAATTGGCCTGTCAGAATGACATAACTCCTAAAGAAATCAAGTCAAATTAAAGTATATTCTGTAGACTTGAAGAATTCCTTTTCTACATTTAGCTACCGCATTTCTCACCCTCTAATCCCAGCTCCAAGAACAGAAGATCTGTTGTCCCAGCTGTTCAGAAGTAATAGTGGGTAACTAGATATTAGAACATTAAAAGGTAGCTATATATATCTACATCATTTAATATTGAAAGCCATATGAAATCCAACAAGTGGTACAGGATAAGTGTCCTTGTCTGAATTTTTACCAAGGAATGCCTCTCGTGAGTGCCTAAAAATGAATTGTGGTCAGGCAAGATGCCTGTCTCTGCAGTCTTACCAGCAGTTGGGTATAAAGCTGCTCAGAGAGATGAACAGTAAATGCTAGGCTCGTTTGGCTTGAAGTGGTGCATACTGGGAGCCTGTAATTTTGGCTGAGGTGTGTAGGCACCATTCTTTATCTCTGAAGTGTTTTTTATCTCTGAAGTACAGGTAGTTACATCAACCTTTGAGTACAGCCATTTGTTTGGAATCTGCTTTGGTGGGTGTGGCTTTTTGTTATGTGCATAGTTGCAAGTGGCATTTAAGAAGCTCTTTGATAGCTCCTACATGGTACCTAAAGTCTTTGACTGGACATGTAGGTGTGAATTGCATTCTTGATAGTATCTTGAAGTAGATTTTTCTTTAGTTGCTGATATAAAATAGGCTCTGTTTTGAATAAATGAATACAAATTCTGTATGCAGTTTCTCCCCCACTCCTAAAGCTGGGTGATAGTTTTCATATTTTATATACTTGAAAGGTATTGTTTGTTATTTGCTGCATTTAGTAATTTAATTGCATGTTGAAGTTTGCAATTACTCAGCTTAAACACTGGTGGGTACAAAGTTACTTTGTGTAATGCCAAATCTAGCGCTTTACAATTTTTTAATTACTTGCTTTTGAGACAAACTCAACTTGATTTAAAAGGGACATATTGTATTTAGATAGGATGTACTTCCTGACAAATGAAGATATCGCCAATCCTGTGTTCTGCAAACCATTTCCAATCTAACAACTCAACTTGTGCTGGTAGCTTTGTGGCAGATAGGTCACTGGGTTACTTGTGCTGGAGCAACCGTACCACCTCATGCATCTCAGCAAATAGAGTGAGACAGGCTTCCTGAAAGTGAGAATTACAAAAATCAGTGGTTTTCCTCTCTTTAGCAAGGTTTAGCCTAAAATATAGGAAATCTATACACTTTCCTCAAAAGTAGCACACCTTTATTTTAAAATGGCAAAAGAAAAGAATTCCAGCTCTAGCAGGTTTTGTTTGTTGACCGAGCTGTGCATGTTAACGTTTGGTCCCCATGTAGTTGACAGTGTAATTCCTTCTGTGCTGTTACAGAAATGTTTTGCTTGTCATTTGAATGTAGTTCCAATTTTGATAAGTAGATCATCCAGATTTCCACTGAGACTTTTGACAGTAGATAACTGCCTATAATTGGTCAAGTAACTGTAAAACCTCCTTCAATTGCTTTTATAATTTTAATGTGTCACTGGGGCATCATATATAAATCTTATGTATTATGATCAGCATCAATTCATGGTCATCTGTAGTAATAACAGGTTGTTTCTGCATAGTTCGCTATCAGAAGTTCTGCAAGGGTAACTGATCAAAGTGATTATTCAGGGTGCTTTGTTATCTGTCTTATTATGAATGTGAGATGTTCAGGAAATTATCACTTCTGCTGAAGAAAAAGCAGGCATGTTTTTGTCATACTCTGTAGTCTAGATTGTAACACTTTTTTAAATGTCTTTCAAGCCTTCTGAAAAAGGCAGATGGGGCTTGCTGACAGGTCACAGCCATGCTCACTCATTCATCATCTGCGACTGCTGAATTCAACTCAACCTCCACTCAGTTTGCCAGTGACTCCAGAAGTTCATCTCCTTTTCAGAAGGATCGTGCTACTCATTAAATTTTCTAGTTCACTTTATAAAAAAGTAATCTAATTTCTGTGTAGTCTTGTGAAAATGCTTTTCACATTCTGTTACATTTGTATGTTAACACATTCCCACATGTTAATAATTACTGCAAGATTATGATTTTTTTTTTCTTTTGAAAGAAAATAGGCTGCGGAAACTGGCTTCCTCTCGCAGCAGGACAGGAGCTGGTTTATCATGCAGAAAGCTGAATGTGCTTTATGCATCTTTTCAGGTTTTTGGTGTGGTACTTTGATAATTTAGCTGAGTTGTGTTTGCAGGGGTATCAAGCATGGGAATGCATTACACATTGCTGAAAAACAAACTATTGCAGGAGAACAGATTCATAAATAGTAGTTGAGAGCAGCATAATACAGATATTGCATGAAGGACATTTGAATTTTGGGTAATTTGGCAAAGAGTGCTTAAACTCAATTTTATCTTACAAAGAAGTGCATTAAGAAGCATCAGTTATAATTTGCCCTTCTTAGAAAGATCAGAGGAGTACAGATCAGATTAATATGTTTCTTAGTGTTTTGTTATGAATTGTTTTTGGAGTACATATAGTACATGGTAATGGAAAAGCAATCCTTCAGTTGACCTTCATCTTGTCTTAAGTTTGCAAAAGATGGTGTGGTCCACTAGAGAGACTTAATTTTCACTTCAGTGATGCCAACTCCTGTACTTTAAGGAAAGGGATTGCATAGGAAGTAATTGTGATGTGAAAGACTGTACATCTTAGAAACAACAAAACTTCTAGCACATATATTCTTAAAAATATTTTTGGTGGAATGGGAATCCCAGCATTGATCTGTCTGAGGATTTAGGCCATGATGTGAGTTTTTTATTCAGTGGGGAAAGATTAGAGAAACTGGTATGACAGGAAAATGTTACACTGTAGTTTTAAAACCTGAAGTTCAAATAGCAGTTGTTAATCAGAAATACTTGCTGATCTGTTGATGATGTAATGTTCAATATGACCATTTACAAATAAAAGATGATCATAAAATACTTGAGAATAGCATGGTTTTTTTTAAAAAACCCTTATCTTAAAGTACAAGTCAGCATTGATTTGAAAGGGGAAGAAATATTTACCTGGAACAAATCTAGAAACTACTGTCTTGATCAGGTGGCTTGCATAATTGAGTTGAAAGCAGTTTGAAGAAATAAGACGAAGAGAAAAATGCTAGGTCTTATGTTTAGGATATAGGGTAGAAGGATGAAATATTCATAGACACGTGTCTTGGTTCATGAAATGGCATCTGTCTGTTTTATGTTCCTGAAGAACATGCGTGCTTTGGCATCCTGCTCTGCTGAAACGTTATCTGATATGCTGTGCTTGCTTTGGGGTGTTTTATTCACCTCTGTCCTGCGCCTTGAGGAGAGGAATGAACTCCGCCTCTGCGATACTTTCAGTTCAGTAGTTGCAGACAATCTTTCTAAGTTGCTCTTGCAATTCTTTCACTGACTTGAAATCATTAATTTTACAGTTCATTTGACTAAGCTATTATAAAACGTTTTCTGTATAGCAAAGAATGTATTCTATCAGGCTGTGCTCCCTTTACACCTTATGCATGCTCATCACGGGACAGCAACCGTAGTATTAGAAATGATGTAGTATTATCTTGGAGGTACTATCTGTGCATGTAGTGTGGTTTGGGTTTCTGTTGGAAAACCAGAAAGAAAACACAGCAATGGGTAAAGAAAAACTACAAAGATAGAATTCTGTTCCTCTTACACATAGGAATAAGCCACATGTTTTTTTCTGTTTTACTGGGACCTTGAGAATTGTTTCCGATCTGGACTTTTACAAAATTTCTTGAGAGTTTTTTGTGGCTAAAGACTATAATTGACAGATGGTGCCAAAGGTACCTATCAGGAAATACTTGACTGAAGCTTTTTTTTGTCTTGAAGGAAATATTTGACTGAAGCTTTTTTTGTCTTGAAGGACAGTCACTTCTGTATGTGCAAGTTGAATGTTTTGTGCTTCTACTGCTATATAATCAAAGGGTTATTTAGGTTGGAAAAGACCTTTAAGGTCATAAATTCCAAATCTTAACCCAACACTGCCAACTCCTGCACTAAACCATGTCCCAGTGCAGGGGACACTATGGTAGTGAAGTGAGTGTATTTGCAGGTTTGTGTAGTGGTTTGGAATCCTGTCCATTAAAGGATTTTTTTTTTAAATAAGAAACTCTGGAATTGTTGTGCCCTCTCAGGGTGATTTTTCTTATAATATTTGGACCAGGCCCTGGCCCTGATTTTTCATTTCAATGACCAGGCCCTGATTTTTGCTAAGACTTCAATTTGCTGTTAAGTAACATGATAGTATCACTTACGTTTCTTTACAGCATGAATTTCAAGTCTTTGCCTGAGATTTTTCAGGATTTTTTGCATTTGGACTTGTGCTTAAAAGTAAAGTGAATATGTAACAGAGGCAAAACTAACCTGCAAAGTTAAACGTGATGCCTTGGATTAGTACATGGAATTTCAAATATCGCATTACCTGGCGAAACTGTAGCATGGAGTGATCATTGTTCTTGTGCAGTGCAAGGAACCTGGAAACAGTGGAGCGTCAGGTCGAGTTACAAGCCTGATGGCTAAATAGGTGTAAAAGAATGGCTATATTGTTAACATCTCTTCTAGCTTAAAAAAAGCCAGAACCCACAGCACCTCAGTCTACTGGTTAACTGTGTCTTGCAATTAGTGATACTTCAAGTATGTAATGCTAAATGCAAAACCAGCATAGCTCAGCCTTTTGCTTTAGCAGCAAAAGCATCTGAATTTGAGGGGTTTACGCACAGCATTAGAGTTTAATTTGTATAGTATAGACAAAGCAGGTGGGCTTACTTGAACTTTGCATGGCTTTGTTTTCTGAGCCTTTAAACTATTTCTATGTTTCAAGGTTGAAAGGAGTTGTTGGTTTTCTCCTCCCAAAGGTTTTTGTAAGACAGTTGTAGGTCAGTGTTCCAGTTAAATTACTATTGATGAGAACAAAGTAGACGAGTGTAAGGAAACTGTTGGGTTTTGAGGTGGATGGGCACCAATTTAAGCAAGTAGAGAAAATAACATCGGGTATTTGTGTTTGTTTGGAAGGAAGTGCAGAGGGAGATGTGGAGTAGTGAAGTGCTGAAAAGACTGTAAGAGAAATAAGCAGAGATATCCTAAAGGAGCTTTGAAGTTAAACCTGAGAAACTGGATTTTGAAGGGCAGAAAGCTGAAAGAAAAACTTAAAGCAGCAGATCAAGAAAACTCTTTGTATGACAGGAATCAAGCTATGAGTACTCTAGTGTTGGAGAGAACTGAAAATGTCAGAGAAATAACAGTAGAAGCCAAATTATGGAAGAGTAGCGTGGAAAAACACTTTTTTAAAATACTGTTCTAAGCAGCCCAAAAACTGGGTGGCAGACCACAATACCAGTATTCCTGTTTATTGTAGAAAATGTTCAGGTGTTGTATGGTATGCATGGAGAAAAGTTCCTGTTATGAAGAAGGAAACTGATAACACCTGTAGACCCTCAAAAATATATCCTGGAGCGGATGGGGTTTATCACAAAAACATGTTTACATCAGACTGGAAGGGCAGTGAGAACAAAGATACACGCTGAACTTTAATGTAAGGAAAGCAATGAAGAGGCTGGGAAGGTGGTCCTGTGACAGGATCCAGACAGAAAAGTTGAGGGACTGTTAGTGTGAAGAGGTTTTTTTCTTACCATTTTTACAGTTTTTCTTTTTATCAGACAATGGAGGTGGTCTATCTGAAAATAACACTGAGGTATTTTACAGTCCCAGGGTTTACAGGGTTTTAGTAATGAAATGACCAATACTTGAGTTTAAAGTAGTATCTCTATTACTACCAAAATTTATCAATTAGCTATGGTAAAGTTGGCGGTAGTAGGAGTTTGTAAGCAGGTGTCCTTACCAAAAAGGACCTCTTGGACATTGGGTGTGTTTTCTCCTAGCATATAATACTGTGCTGCTACATTCATTTTATTGTTCAGTTAGTATCTGTTTTTTTCTTAAAACAGGGCATGAAATGCAGATTCTAAAGGGGTAAATACTACTCTTTAGCCTAGTTAATTGAAAGAGTACCAAAAAAATTTCAAAAGCTCTCTTTTGTCAGTTGTGTTGTGGCCCCAAAGTGAAGAAAACTCAGTAGCACGGTTCACAGCAAAAGTAATGTGAAGGATAACGCTTTGGAAAGGTCTTTGGACAAGTTTTCATCAAATCTGTTTGGGAGCAGCATTAGTAGGGTATTGTAAGGAAGCATTAATTTGTAAATGGAGCTGCAGTGTCTGTGGTTAATAAATAAATGATCAACAGAACAAGTAGTTTAAATATGCTACTTCATAGTCGTCATCTTAGGTAGCCAGAATTTTAGCTTTCAGATGACTGCAGTGTGGTGAGCATCTCTGAAAACAAAAAAATGGTTCTTGTGTGTTTGCAGCCTACTTAGAAAAACACAACCAAACAAAAAAATCCAGCCACAACAACAAAATCATGAACCTGAAACTGCTTCAAGGTGCATCTAGATAGTGTGTAGTGTTGTATGCCTCAGTGTGTGTGAAAGGTGAGATTTTAAGTGGCTGTGTTATACCAGCCCGAAGATAGAGGGGGAGGTTTGCTCCCTGTAAGGACCCTGAATTTTAAATACACTTTAGTATAATGCTTTGAGTGATATTTATCAGAGCATGTATCATTGTGTCATTAGCTATTCTGGTTTTCCTTCCAGTTCTTGGCATACTTGTTTAGCTTTGAATAACCCTGCAGAGGCCCATGGCAAAGCAATAATATCGTGCTTTTTCTGAACTGTGAAAGGTCTGTGTTTTTAAATTTTTCCTCTGATGAAAAGGATGCCTAATTGTTCAAGCCTTTTGCGACAAACTGTCTTCACTGACTGCACTTGTCTTGTTAGTCTTTAAAGATTAATTCGTCCTAAAATAAGAGTATGCCACTTCAGGTTCAGTACTACAAGTTAAATGCAAACAACTCTAAAAGGGTGTGTGAATGCTGGATAACCAGCGATCTCCCTAGAGCACGCATGTGACCTGGCACAGAGTCAGGAGCTCTGCCAGCTCTATTCAGAGCCCTGAGCAGATTAAGTTTGAGAAGTCTTCCTTCAAGGCCTGTTTATCAAAGACTTATTTGAACTGTGTGTAGTTCATATATTTGGCTTCTGTGTAATGATAAGAAATGCGTGATTGTAAATGTGGTAGCTTTTTATTCAAATGTCTTTGGTTTCAACGCAGATTTGCTGTTCTCTCTGCTGGAGATTTGGGATTTGGATTGCTGATTTTTTTGTTGTTGTTTTAAACTATACCTGTGATACAGATTTCAGTACCTCTAAGTGATTCCCTTTCTGAGAAGCAATTGCTTAGGCGCATGGTACTAGTTTGGTTATTTAGTTGGTTGGTTTGTTTGTTCTCTTTTAAAAAGCACATTCTGCTTGGTTCTTGAGTTGCAACAGATAATAAATGTGCACTTAAGTGGTGCAGCACTGATCAATGTAGATTGCATACTTCATGTACTTAAAACTAGCTCTTTGTCTTTATCTGTTGTTGCCATATTTATGCTTTAGTTACATTAACATATAACATGGTGCTGTGGAGGTGGAACAAAACCCAGTTGTGCTGAGGAGCACAACTGAAAACTACTGTTGAAACTACTGAGTTGTAGGGAGGGAGAAAGGACCTCAGGTTGGTCAGGTCCCATCAACTGAACACCTATTAGCAGTTAGCACTGTAAATGCACTTGTCTTCTGGTTTAGTTTCATCCAAAGTGAGTACTGTTTCACGCTCCTAAGAGTATTCAGTGATGCAAACAAGAAGGTGGTAACTGAATATTATCAGAAAATGAGCAAGAAGGATTACTTCAAAAGCACTTTCCTGATCCCAGCTAAAATGCTGATTTAGAGATTCCCCCACTTCCTGATTTAGAGCAGGCTGAAGAAAACACTAAGCGTCCCATAGTTGTGATGTGGAAGTAAAAGGTATGGCGTTGGAAACTTGTTTTCACAGTATCACAAGGTTGGAAAGGACCTCAGAGATCATCAAGTCCAAACTTTTCCTGTAAACTGGGTAGTGTTGCTGTTTTCATTGTTCTGTGATAGTCCATATATTGTGTCTGGTCAAAAATAGCGTTAAACTATGATACCTAGAAAAGGAGTTGTAATTGTCAGAGCTTCTAAAACCTGGGAAAGCTCCAGCAGGCATCTTTGCTTTCAGGACTTTGACACATGTGAATGCACACACACTCCATCCACAAGATTACATGTTGAAGCAATTCTGAGGAAGAGACAACAGTATTTAAGGATATGGTCACTTCATCAAGTAGAGGCTATGTCTTTATCTTCAACTTCCTCGTGATTCCAGTGTGAGCTTTATAGACATGTGAATACACACTGCTGTTCCCCAAATTCTGTAGCATCTTTCACAGAAACACCAATTCCACAGCCTTCTTTAGAAGCAAAACCCAAGGCTAAATGTTGTCATGGCTGATAGTTCCATGAGTGGAAAGGATTTAGTGAAGTCTTCAGACCAGGCTGCGTTAATCTGAGAAGCCTAAAGAAAAATCTGCCTTTCAATACTCATTACAAAATAGTAATTTTTTTTTTAACAAGCACATTGTGGCTTTTCTGAGTTTCTAAAACAATATGTAATATCTATACTTGCCAAACTTCTCTTGTCTGGCATAATACTGGAAGAGCAAAGTTTCTTAAAATGTGTTTGCTTCTTGAAGTAGGGGACCGAAGCTAACACCTGTAGACAGGTTTTTTAAAATGTTAAACTTTTTGTTCCAAATGTATTCTTTAAATACATCCAGTTTATGAACCAAGCTTTTCCTTAGGAAGCTGCTTAATTATGCACACGAGAGAAGGACAAAGGGGTTCACAAATGGTTCTGATTTCAGTCTTGTGGTGTATTTTGTGTTTGGCTGATGCCAGGCACAACTGTGTTTTTTCATCTGCCACCTTGCAATATACCATATTTCTAACAAGCATTTTGGTTCTTAGAAATGGGAGATTACACCACTGTCCTGTCATTCACACGCTTCATTGCTAGGCAACAGCTAATGTAATTCCATTGTTCAGTGACACTACTTTGAATCTTTGCTTTGTGTACAGAAATTGCATGTCTGCATTTTGCCATGTCATACCTAACATGGCAGAATTTGTATCATTGCATTAGCATTTCAATATATATTATGCAAAGGGATGATTTTGTAATAGCTTATTTACTTTACATTTTCTTGACTGGA
This sequence comes from Dromococcyx pavoninus, assembly GCA_033558185.1. Classification (NCBI taxonomy): domain Eukaryota; kingdom Metazoa; phylum Chordata; class Aves; order Cuculiformes; family Neomorphidae; genus Dromococcyx; species Dromococcyx pavoninus. The sequence goes on along the minus strand of JAUMJL010000431.1, from coordinate 1,680,007 downwards.
GATGCTGTTTTGCTCTTTGGTCCTTGACTGTTGAATTTTCAGTTTCACTGCTGTTGTATCTAAATAGCACCTTTTATTGGATGAGGTTGAGCCTCCTGGATGCTTTTAAGATTCCTGCGGAGTACGCACTTACCTTCACTGCAGAAATAGAGGCAGAGAGGTGAAATATATTGTTCAAATCACTGCAAAACTGGTGCTACTTCTGAGCAGGCTCTTAATACCTTTTTCTTTTACGTAGTGTTTCTATAACAAAGTGGCACAGTGGGTATTCTACATGTAAAGTATTATTCTAGTAGTGTTTATGCAGTATTGTTTTATAGGAAATAGTTGCAGTAATATTGCAGTCCATGCTAGGAAACAGTGTTAAAATACTAGGTTGTCTTATGGCTTGTCTTCTTCAGTGCCACACTGAACACGTGTCTGTAGAATCTCCATCCTTAAGTTTACAAGACTTTCTGTCCAAAGCCTTGAGCAACCTCGTCTGAATTCATTGTTGACCCTGCTTTCAGCACGAAATTGTACTAAAGAAGCTCCTGAGATCCCTCCAGGCCTGCATTATTAATTGACTCTTTGATTCTTCCATAGCATGACCCAGTCTTGTAGCAGTATGACTACTGGAATTAGCTGTGTGTGTGTCCACCCTCCCTTTTGCAGTACAGGGATACAGGGTAGCAACAAGGCTGCTGAGTGGGGAAGGAGGGTGGGAGGCACCCTGCAGTGCTGTCCCATGGATCAGAGCTGAGGTGTATAATATTGCAGTTGGGTGAACACATGTGTTCAGGGTATGGATTGCATTTTAATGGGGACACTACCCTTTACTGCAAAGTGAAATTCCCCAAAACATAGCTCAGTTGTTGCATCTTTCAAGTGGATTATTTTAGCTTAGCCTTGTGTTGGAACACGGGAAAAGTGTGTCATTCACACTACATTGTCCATCACTGCAAATCAGTTGAACATAAATGCTTCATTTTAATATATAGCAGGACTGTTTAATTCTGCATCAAATGTGAACACAGTTATGAAGGGCATTTGTAGAGCAAGAATTGATAGGGCCCTTTAATTTTGAAATGAATATATGTTAGCTTGCTCCTCAAGTGAGAGCTGTCTGCCACTAGGTCTGCTTAGCTTAAAGTTAATGAAGGTATTGATGTGTTGGGATCCCTGTAACTGTAAGGGAAGTAAGGTCATATCAAGTCGATGTAGGTGCTTTATCTTAGTGTTTTAAATCTTTATAGTGGCAGATTCATCCTGCTGGTCTTACTTGCAGTGACTTTAAAGACCACTTTTGTATGGTGATCTTTCTGAAAACATCTGTTAAATGGAATATTTTGTAATGTATGTCTCTAGGTAGTTGGTTCTGTCTTGCAATAATTGTTGTTTCATATTTGTTCCTACCTACTGCTTTGGTTGGAATAATTTTTTTCAGTGCTGTGAATGCTTCAGAAAGGCTGTTATTTCTGGCAATTCATCTTTTCCTAGCAGAAGTTAACGTTTGCTGTGTGTATATATTCTATTCAAACATTAAATCAGAGGCAGTGATCAGCAAAAAGGAAGAATAAGTACTAGGCAAATAATGGCAGAAAACCTGCATATGTGTTCTAGAAAGCTGTTGAACAGCCAATAACTTGCTGCTTGGATGGGCTGCAATCCTGTTCTCAAAAGTACCTGACAGTTTGTGAATGTTAGACTATGTAGAAAGCTTAGTTCACAGCAGGGGGAGGAAATATTTGAGAACACGGAGCAAGATTTTGGTGTTTGTGGCATGGTTACCCTCATTTCTTGATGAAGTACCTTATAAGACTTCCATACTGTAGTCAAAACTGAATCTAGCATTTATGTCATTTGAAAACTACGGGTTAGTCTCCATTTGAGATGTTCCTAAGAAACATATGCTATCATGAGATATCAAAATTTGCAAAAAATGTGATTTCTGAGGAGGACTACTTTTTGGTGTTTGAAAGAATTGTTGCAAAGTAGCCTTGCTGAAAGGAGGATTTGGTCTTCAAAGAAACTTAACGGGTTATTGTGTCTGTTGTAGGCAGCAGCAGGCATACTGTGCTACGTGGGAGCTTATGTGTTCATCACCTATGATGACTATGATCACTTCTTTGAAGATGTCTACACACTAATTCCAGCAGTTATCATCATAGCTGTAGGAACACTTCTTTTTATTATTGGGCTTATTGGGTGCTGTGCCACAATTCGAGAAAGTCGCTGTGGACTTGCAACGGTAAGTTGAGGTTTTATGATAGTGTTTGCCTGTTGTATATTTGGCTGCCTTCCCCTTAATGGACTTCTAAAACATTTTTATAGGTTTGCTCTAATCTTATTTAATATCGCTGAAGGTTTTTCCCTTATATTTTGTTGTAAACACCTTATTTCAAGTTTTTGTTCTTATTAATAACAATAAACAGCCAGATCTGGTAGCAGAAAGCTCCTCAGTCTTAGCTTTTCTGGGACTCTGATCATTTAATTTAAAAAATGTTAAACTATATTGTTAAGTTATAACTGGTTTGAAATCCCACTTTTATCTGTTCTGGTTGAAAAGCTGAAATTGGACAGGGAGAAGGGTGAGCCAGGAGCGTTCTTGTTTTCGCTATATTGGGTTGAGGTTAACTGACGGTTATTATAATCCCTAAATATTTTTCTGAATGGCTTAATTGGGATACTTTGTTTGCAGTATTTTATACCATGCGTTTCCAAGCATTTTAACCGTAATTTCAGCTTGAGAATTAGGTCAAGAGAGAGGAGAGGCCAGTATTTAAAGTGTCCCTGCTTTTTTGCATTGGGTTAGGTTTTTTGTTGGGTGCTGCATAGACTTCTTTAACAGGTTATTTTAAAAGGGCTCTTAAATACGTCAAGACAAGTGCATAGCTTGCTGTCTCTGTCATTTGTTACAGGACTTAATCTGAGGAAATGTTCCCTTAGTCCAACTACCACTCTTAGTGACAACCTGTTTTAGTGTGAATCTTCAGAAAGAAGATTGAAAGAAACACTTGATTAAAGCACTCCAGTATGGTGTTTTCAGTCCTAATGATCAGCACTTGCCTGGCTGGGGAGCTTATTACTTGGCAAAGCTATGAATGCTAAAGTTCCTGGAATGAAGTTAATTCTGGGCTCATTTGGTCTATTTAATTGTCTGCTGTAAGTTATCTGTTAAATGAAAACCAGGCCTGAAAAATTACTGTAAATAGCAAAATCTGTATGGAGACTTTCAGAAAGCAAATGGATAAAACTATTAGCCCAAGCACTCTTGATTGTATTTTACAGTTTGTGATCATCCTGCTCTTGGTTTTTATCACTGAAGTTGTGGTGGTCGTTCTCGGATACATCTACAGAGCAAAGGTAATAATTCCTCGATTTCAGTAAATTTTGTTGTGAGCTGTGACCAGAATGCAGAGGTTTAGTTTTTACAGTATTTGATTCTGTATAACTGTGAATAGATATTTGTCAACGGAATAAAACTAGACCTGTAAGTGGGTTACATTTTACATATCAGTATCTTAAAATTGAGAACATCAGTATTCTTCAAAGCAGGATTTTTTTTCCTCAAAGGCAAAAAAATGGCTGGAATATATCATTATCAGCTGAACAGTAAAGAGGAGCTGTGCTAATGGGTACTTTTCCCTTTTCCAGATGGTCTTCTAATTTATTTATGATTTGACTTCGTGAATTATTTAAGTTGCACAATATTTGAATGTAGGGAATATTGTTTTGGTTTGCAATCACTTAAATGTTGTCTTGTGTTTTGTTGTGCAAACTAACGCTGCATAATAATGACACCAAATAGATTGAATCTGTTAATGTTTGCAGTTTAGCTTTATGGAGGTTGTTTACAAGGGTTGTGGCTGAAGAAAGTGTGACTTGTCCCACTGTTTAGTGGAAATTAAGAAACAGGACCAGGAAAATGAAATTAATTGTTTCTACCAGCATAATATGTGGCAGAAATATACCACGTGGTATTAGAGATACCACTTGCACAGTTTTACTGGCTTTTGTTATGTCTACATCTATTTAAATTTTACCATTAAATTATCAGAAAAGGCATTTTTAGCTTGTGACCTGTAATGTGATCACATGGCAGGAAACTCCAGTGATATCTTAATAGCAAGGTGAATTACAGCACCTTTCTTTGGCCTTGTGTGTTTATATAAACAACCCAGGTCTTACTAGTTCATTGTTCTCTTCTGCTTGCTTTCTCCTGCTATACTGGAGGAAACAGTGAGGCAACCTTTAAGTAAAAATCTAGAGGTTTTGCCTGGTTTGCAAAGGAAGGCTGCCTTGTGTAAGCAGCTCACGAAAGGACCTTGAACTGTGCGTTATAAAGCTGGCTTAGTGGCAGTTAGAATAGGTTGTTTCAGCAGAAGTGCTCTATTGGCGATACTTAAATTCAGGATATATTTTTCTCATGGTCTGCATTTGATTTTTAGTGTCATGGCAGTGCTCTGAGAAGATCATTTGGGGCTCTGAAGCCTGTAGTGGAAGTAGTCCTTAGAAAAATGTAGGAAAGTAGTACAGTTCTTGGAGAATGGGAAACAACTTGAGTTCTTAGATGTGAACTTCAGTGATTGCCTTCTGCTCCAATACTTGCAATATTCATGTATCACAGTATCATTATTAAGGAGTTACCGTGGAACTGATCTGGACTAAGCTGTGGTCCAGTTCTTCTGTGTTACAGTCTTAAAGTGGCATGCTCTTGTTCAGTCAGCAGCATTCAGAGCAAGTAAAAGCAGATGCATGTGTCTTTATTTCCTAGCATGTCTGAATTACACGCTTGAAACATTTGAAAATTGGGTTGGTCCCAGCTGCCTCTTCCTGTAGATTCTTGGTTTTGTCTTGCTACCATATAGTTTCACAGCTGTAGGTGGTACAAGGTCAGAGCAAGAGGGAAGAGGGAAGATATTGTCTTTGGTAGCAGCTGTCTTATGTTAAGCCATTTGCTGTAGTCAGTGTTTGAAAACTACGTCTTAAACCTTTTGAAAGGACAGGCAGGTTTTGCTAGTAAAAATGGTATTTTTTTACAGTTCTGCAGTACTTCACATTTCCAAGTGAAACAGGAATGTAAAAAATAATGTGGATTTAGTACCAGTGAACTGGGAGGTGAAATATGCTTAGATTTCTGATTTTTGTTGCCAGCATTAATAAGGCAGCTCTGTGCTTTGCTAATATTGTTCTGTTGTTTCTGACATGGCACGTATAGATTTGTGAAGGGTTTTTTGTTGTGTTTTGATTTTGCTTTTTGTTTTGTTTTTTCCAAAAAATGGCATAAATCATGTTTAGAATTACTTTAGCGTTAACCATACAAACTTTCAAACAAAACTTTACAAAGGAGTGATTGAAGTCAGGGCAGTTGTTCATCAAAACTGCTGGTACCCAGTCAGACTGAGTTGTCTCAAAGTGGCATTACGCTCTTCTAAATTAAAATACAGTGACTGATCTTGTAGCTTAATTGTCCAACCTGCCTGTATGGATCCAATTCAGACTCCTCCTTCAGAACAATGTGAAGCATGCCAAAGTCATGATAGACTGACCTGCTGCAGAATCTGCCAGCATTGGTCATTATTAAAAGTAAGGCTTTTTGTAAATGGCAGTAGGGTTTCAACAGGCAGTCAGTTGGTTGAGCGTTTACTGGCTTTTTTTTGCGCTTGATGGAGTAGTTCACTCTCTTCATTTTCATAAACTTGCCAGTTAGCTGGTGCTAGTGACTTCTGTTTGCATTGTATGTGATTTGCATAGCCTTCAGAGATAGTGTTGCCCTAATTGAATCAAATTGGCGGTGGAGGCAAATGATGTACAAGAGGAGACTGAAATAAATTATTAAAAAAACTATATGACAAATTGAACAGCTGTTTTGTTATATGAATCAGAGTTGTAAATCCCATGAGTTAAATCATCAAACCATTGATTTTAAGCCAGTTTGAAACAAGCTGCCTGTGCAGGCTAAATTGACTTTTTTCATATGTGTCTTAATATAGATTTACTTGTAAAGATGACCAGCATTCTTGGATGAGGGCAAATGAAGTTTGTGCTGTTGCTGCATAAAACTCTTCATTTAAAGCTTTAAAGGGAATGATGTGTTGGCAAGACCTTTCTTCTGTAACTTGCAAGTGTGAAGAATACGTATTCTTAGTTAATGCTCAGCCCCAAGATTACACTCCTTGCACGTGGTTCTGGATGGGTATAATAGAAATATTAGCTCTGAATTGATTTTTTTCTATTGTACAAATGTTTAGCTACACCAAACTTTCTGTGCGTTTAAGAAACTGTTTACAGTAAAACTTACTGCCTAAGAAGTTCTAGTAGGATTTTCTCCAAAATGGGCACTGTAAGATGCCTTTTGGGGGACAAATGATGATTCTTGGGTGGTATCCATGTACTTTACAGCATCTTTAGCAGTGACTCATCAGCAGTGGCTTTGGGAGCTATTCTAGTAGCTGTTGCTATGTACAACGTACTGCCACCAGCATTTCTCAGGAAATGTGGGGGAACTGGGACTGAATATAGATCTTGGTCCCTGTAGGGTAGAATAATTGGCCAAAAGACCTCATCTTTGACAATTTACCTGTGCTTCAGTCAGAAAAGGGCAGGTGTTACCACTTATGTCCTTGCAGTCCCAAAGGGAAGGGGTATAACCACCTGGGCTAACTTGTTTGGTTTAGAACTTTAAAGAAGGAGTAGAAAGTGGAAGGGCTCTCTGTAAGAACACACCTTTAACTTCATGGAATGCCTGCCACAGTGTGATAGAATTAATTTCCTTTCCGAGATACGTTGCAAAGCCACTTTGTCTAAAATCTTAGGGAAGATAGCTGCTTGTCCATTAGCTGCAAGTAACATCTTTGCAAGAGTCAAGTTAGAAATTGAAGGAGCTGTACCACTGAAGTGTGCTGACTTCAGATGATAGAGTGTCACCTTCGTTTCCTGAATTGCTATAGCTAGAAGAGAAATAATTTTAGCTAGATCTGTACTACTTCTGTTGCTGTGCTAATGCAGGTGCTTTCCTAATACTTCACAGGTGGAGGATGAAGTTGATCACAGCATCCAGAAAGTATACAATGGATACAATGGGACAAATCCTGATGCAGCCAGTCGTGCTATTGACTATGTACAGAGGCAGGTAAGACTGCCAGACACATGCCTGTGAGAACTTTGCAGTCTTTTCTGTCCTTAAAACACAGACACTCTGCTTCTTCTGTAGCCGATCTTCCTCCATTCTGATAAATCTGGGAAACAGTTGGCTGGACAATAAATAAATAACTCCGTTAAAATTAGTAGAATTATGGCATTGTTGATGGGGAAATTCTTTTTGTGTAATTAGCTATCTATGAGTTAATGTTTGGAGTCAGATGTTTAGTGCTTATGTGTTTTTCTGCAATGGAACATTGCAGAATGTCCTCACATCTACACAGATTTATCTAGAGCATGCTGGGGGGGGAAAGTGTTCTTAATTGTAGCTGAAAGCTAGTGTCACAGACTTCTGGATTCAAGGCTAGAAGAACCAATCAGACTTAGGAATATTTAGGAGCTTTCAACATTTTTACAATTGCATCAATTAAAGTCATCAAATATTTACATATTAAATGTCTGCTGATTAATACCTTGTTTAAAATCCCTCCTGAAAGGGAAAAAGGACAAGCAGTGTGTAAATTGACACTTAGGGCAGTGCCTCTGTTTGAGAGTGCATTGCATGCATGAAAACTCCAAGGAGTACAGTGGAGTAGGAGCTCTCAGCAGAATGGAATTGTATTTATTTTTAATTGGTTCATTCCTGAAGGCTTTCTACGTGGCCACATCGGCATGTGACTGTATGAAATGAGCTTTAATTCTGTACCACAGTTCTGTGAGAAGAGCAAACGCTGGTTCATGCCAGAACTGTGTCCAGATAGCAAAGGATTTTTTAAGCATCTGTTACGAGGTTTAAGGATAGAGCTGTTCTAAGCCAAAAATAAATCTTTTGTCTTGTCTGGGAGGCATGAGAGAAAAGTGGCATGTCTGATGTTCCACAAGAACTGGAATTTCAAGTCTTTTGTAAGGAGTGTCTTAATTGATTGAAGGCTGTAGACCCCTTTGCGATGTATTTGGTCTATGATTTGCTTAAGTAACTGTCAAATAATTTGTGTTACTCAAGTAACAAATGTGGCGTAATCTTAACACACTTGTGTTCTTGATAGTGCACTTAGAATTGCCATCTCATCCCAGATCTTGACTGATAATCACACTGGCTCTTCATGCCTGTTTTTTCAGCTGCGCTGCTGTGGGATCCATAACTATTCAGACTGGGAGAATACTGTCTGGTTCAAACAAACTAAAAATAACAGTGTGCCGCTTAGCTGTTGCAAAGCAGCCCTCAGCAACTGTACTGGCAGTTTGACCCGCCCAATGGACCTTTATTCTGAGGTAAGACAGCTAAAGTACAAACTTGTGTAGGCTAATGCTTTTGCTGACAGTCATTTAATTTTCTTTTTAGTGGGAGCATGAAATCTTGAGTGTATTTGCTTTAACAGGAAACAAACATGGTTTCTAGAGGGGAAAAAAACCTCCTTTTCATCTGTGATATACTAAATAGTGACTTTTTTATAGTGTTTGGATTATTTTTCTGCCCTATTGGCTTTTGGGGTTTTTCTGGTGTGCCTAAAAGTGATTGCCAGATGGATATCTGAGAAGTCTCTTGTTGCAGGGGTGTGAGGCTCTGGTTGTAAAGAAGCTTCAAGAGATCATGATGTATGTCATCTGGGCAGCACTAGCATTTGCTGCTATTCAGGTAAGAGAATATTCTTTAGCTGTAAACCTTTTCTCAAGAGAAATTCTAAACTGCTGCCCAGATTATCACAGGTATGCACAGGCTGATGACAGCCAAAGCTCCTGTCTGGTTTGGGGGATAAATTAACATCAGTCAAAAAGATCTAAACACTTTTAATGCACAACTTCATGCGTGACTGAGGTCTAAAAAACACTACTGTGTGGATGTGTGGACCAGGAATAACTGTAAATGTGATGGAACTACTTTATTTTAAATACATGATTGGAATGAATTATGGCAAGTGACTAAAGGTGTGTTTCTGCAACACACTCTTCATTTTGTGCTTGTTTAGAACAGGAAAAAAGATGAGGTTTTTGTACTTGCAGGCTGCAAGCCTCTTCAGAGTTCTGTAGCCACTGGCAGCTACCATAAACTCTCCATCTTATAGTCTAAGGGATTTTCAAGGGATCTACCTGTAAAGAGTCTCTCATGTAACTCTGTTTTTCTCCTACTCTGACATGAATGTAACGTGTGTTTGGGAGTTCATCTATGAACTGGAGCCCCTCAAGTGCTGATGGGAAGTGGAGGGCCCTGGTTTTGCCAACAGCCAGAGGTGTCACGCTCTAGGTTACTCTCCATGTGCTTTTTTGATCCTGAGCTGGTTTCTGCTATAGATTCAAAGCAAATAATGCACTCCAGACAAAGATCGTTATTAATCTTTACGGCTTGCTTCTTTCTAGGAAATTAAAAGCTCACACTACAATGTGATTGTGCCTCTTTTTAATCACTGCTTATTTAGACTCAGGATTTTTCACGCATTCTCTCTTCAGTAATTCAGCAAGCTTGAGAGCTCTGTTGCATGTGCCATCATTTACCTTTAAAACTTGTCACATGTGATGTTTGCATTAGACTTTAATAAAAAAGCAAGTAATTCTCCTTTTGTCCTAGTACTGGGCTTTCACTGGATGTTTCCTGTGGCAGTGAAGAAGGTTTACACTTGGTTTTCTGCTCACCCATTTCTTGTTTGCTTTCTGTTTGTGGGTTTTTTGGGTGGTGTGGTGTTTTTTTAGAAACTTATTTACCTTCTGGGTAATGCTTTATAATCCAGAGCTATGACAGGAGCCTCTTGAAATGTTTGCATCTGTGAATTAACTTCTGCGCGTATGACCAAAGCAATACAATCTCTTACTTTACTAGATTATATTGCCAATTACTGTAGGCCACAGGACTCAACACTGTACCAGATTCTGTTGAGAGTGGTACAGTCTTATTTTGCATTCAGTAAACATGCAACTTATGCCCTATGTACCTGAGGACACTCATCTGATTTAAGTCTTGTCAATATATACTGGGTGATCATACCCTAAGCTGTCGGCAAACTTGCCAGCACAGTCCATGGTACTGTGGATCTTAACAGCAGGAAAGTGTCTAAAAGTGAACAATTCACAATGGACTTCAGCTTTCTAGTACATATTAACAGAGATGGAGCATTTGAAAGAGATTTCAGCAGTAAAGGAGGTTCATAAAACTCCGAAGTTTGGCTCTTTCTTATCATAGCATTTAGAGGCTAATGCATCTGAATTTCGCTTTGGCTTTTCCTACCCAATACAGCATCTAAAAATCTGTATCTTTCATAAAAAATTCCTAATCCCTTTCATCTGAATTACTGAGACAGAATGCAAGTGACTGACCAAAAAAAAAAACAACCCCTTTTGTTAAAAGTGTCTGAGACAATCTTGCAAGAAAATAAGGCTGGAGGTCATGGCCCTTGCTTTTTGCAGCAGGACATGGAGCTTTCTCAAGAACAATGCATTTTTTGCCATTTACCTTATGGACAATTGCAGTCTTGCGAAGCGTGCTGGTGATTTCTCTGCTGAGCTTAAATCTCTTGAAGGACATGTTTTGTACTCAGCTTGTTTTCTGTTTTCTTTCCGTAGCTTCTGGGCATGTTGTGTGCCTGTATAGTACTGTGTAGGAGGAGTCGGGATCCTGCCTACGAGCTTCTCATCACTGGCGGAACCTATGCCTAGAAGAGAAGGGGAACATGCAGTTCAATCTTATCTCACTTGTGTGGAAGGTGGATGGGCCGGGCCTGCTACGATAGCTTTCTTGCCCCAAGCTTAGTCCAAGCGCACCTTTCACAGATGAGGACAGCCGTATTGTACACTGGTGATGGGCAAAACAACCCAGCTTTACACACACCCATATCATTACCTGCGACTTTCACTGTCTTAGCCAGCTATTCATGTATCTCAATGTTTTAGTATTCTAGTAAACTTTCTAATTTCAGAACCATTTGCAAGTTAAATGTAATTTGGTTGATATGAAAGTCAAAGGATGTGTGCCTACTTTGGTAGATTACCTCTGAGCATTAACTGGCTGATTCTCACATACAGAGAGAATTTCTTAAACCTTCACTACATGGAACTTCTTTGGCCAAAGTTGTACAAAGGAAGCCAGCTGTATTTCATTTGAGCAAAAATATTTTAATCTTGCCCCTCACCAGTGTCAGTTTTTAGAAACACTTAAGTGAAGTCCAGTACACTTTATATTTAAAATTGAAAAAAAAAAAAAAGACTAACCAAAATTTTAGGATCATATGACTGCAGTTTTGCTCTTCAGAGAGCATGTCTTTTCAAACATTAGTGGTTTAAAATACAAGCTGGCTTTTCAGGAGTATACTGTATGCACTACTGTTCTATAATGAAATATTTCCTTTTTCTATGAAGAGCGGTTTTATGTGTTGAGTGGTCTGTTAGACTGTAGATCTTAAGTTGGTTTGGAAACAATGTAGCCATGTAGAGTAGCAAAGTAATATGTGAAAGTGTTCTCAACTGTAAATAGTAAACCTGATTAAATAAATCTCTGTATATCCTCCCTGTAAACATGTCTTGTTTTCTGTTTGAGATTGCAGTGTGTTTGTTCACATGGAGTCCTCTTATGCTAGAACCATAAACTTTGATATAAAAGCACTGATTTTAAGTGACTTGAATAGATTTGTATTTAAGGTTTGGTGGAAGCTTCATTGTATCATATTTATTCTTTTTATTTGAAATAATACTGCAAAGACACAATTTGGTTGAACTTGGTGGAAAGTTAACATCATGGAAATATAATTAAGGAAGAATCTGGTGCCTCTGAACAGTGGGGGATGAGTACCCGTAATATAATTGTGGTGTGTTAAATTATGCATTGATGTGTCTTTGTATTACTCTGTTGCTTATTTCCATGGCCTCGTTCTTTGCTGAAGCCAGAAATGTTCAGAATTTCTACCAGTTGTTTTTGTGCTTTGTTACGCAAAGTAGACATGCTCAGCCAAACTGACATTGACGTAATATACTCAAATTCCCAAAGAACATCACTTGGGAAAAGGTAATTCTTATAGGTACAGTCTGTTGTTAAGACCAATGTATTGGATGAGGGATTCGAGTCTCAGAAGTGCTACGCTGCTGTAGAAATACACTTTTGGAATTCATATGAATTTCTAAAGGTAGATTTCAGATGGTGCATCCTTGGGGTTTAGGTTTTCATTCTCAGTACAGTATGTGGCTTGACCTGAAAGGCCTCCTGCGACTCTGGCGTTACATTTCCTGGATACGGTGGCAAGCCCCCAACAGAAACTACTGTCAGAAATGTTCATGAGTGTAAGGATTATCTGCACCGTGTTGTGTTGCATATTGTACATACGCTTGGTTAAGATCCCAGACAAATAAAATCAAGATGACCCTGGCTTGTTAGAATCAGACTGAGGAGTTTTTAAAGCAGACTTCTGTGCTGCATAAAACAGAGCTAAGGGTGCTTCAAAAAGTAGTCAGCTCTTACTAGCTAGAAGGTAGAAAACCTCTACAGTCAAGAGCCTAAACACACATCTTTGAAGTGAGGGTTGTTATGAAGAGGTTAGAGGGTGTGTGCTTGTTAATCTTGCTGCAAAACATGGGTTTGTAGTAGAGATGACTTGATAGTATGGCACAAAGTACTTGCTTGTAGATCAGGGAGGTCGCTGCTTGCTTTAGAAAATGCAGAGAGTTCATGCTAGGATGTGGACACTTTCTGAATCTACTCACTAAATAGTTTAAAGCTTTTTGGGGGCGTAAAACACAATCTGAACTAAGCCTAACTGGACTTTTAACTGTTGTGAATAAGTTGTTTCTGAGAACCAGTGGCCTTTTTGCATTGAATCGTTTGTCAATAGGTCTCAGATGTTTATATAGAGTTATGGATTTTTGTTTTAAAAAAGAAACAAAAGGAAAAAAAAAACACATAACCCACCAACCAAGCACAAACTTGCAAGGGTCTCATGTGCTGTGTTTTGTATGATTTTCTGAAGTTGGAACCAAGTGGTTTCTCCTTAGTAATCACACATGGCTACAGCTGCAGTGTGAGCTGACTTGTTTTATTTCTTACAGTCTTTGAATGATCCTTTGATTGTAAATGTGCTTAGGTTGCTGTCAGTTAATGCAGACAGTGAGATTCATGCTCAAATAAGGAGGCACACACCAGTTCTTCTGTAGGGATTGAGATAATACTGATTTCTGCCACCATACCCTCTACCATCGCTTCCGATTATGTGCATTTCCTGAATTCTGAAGGTGATTAGGAGCCAGACAGCTTAAATATTTGTTACTGGTTCAGTGTAGTTCAACTTGATCAATGTTGAATATTACCATAGTGTTAAAAGCCTTGGATAGTCTATAAATTCCAGAACTGCAAACTGATCTGGCAGGCTTCTGATATTCGGTCTTCAGTCCCAGAGGTTCATTTCATGTTTAATGTTGGCTGTAGTAGAACAGCGCTGTATCTGGGTGAATGTACAAAGAGAGCGTACTCCATTGTAAATATATTAAAACACTAGTGTTAAATGTGTCTCGGTATGCTGAGCTTCTTCATGTCCATGTGAGCAGTATTTCTTGCTTTAGGTAAAAGACCCTTGACTCCTCCTAGAACAAAGTTTGAGAGTGTTTTTCGTTATGAGCAAGGACCAAAATTAGCATTGAAGAACAGTGGAAGAATCTCAACAGCACAGGCCCATTTATCAAGTAATACTCTGATAAACAGGGCTTTGGCTTCTGAGTTACCAATATTGAGACGTCTTCCTCTTTAATGAAGTGAGACAGTAATGAAACTCAGGCTCCTGTAAAACATTCAAAGCAATAGTTTCCAATGTGGAACTCTCTGTTGTAATGAACAACACAAAAAATAAACGCAGGAAAAGCAAGAGGTGAGCTGTCAGCAAGATGGGAGGATTATTCTTTCCTCTAGTATGTTTTCAGTTGTTAGTTGTTGTTTAGCTGTTCCAGTTGAGCCCTATTTAGCATAGGACTTAAATATGCACTGTAGTATAGTGTTAGCTCCACTAGCTAGTTTAAGATATGCTCAGGTATTGAAGGTGACTGAGCCATGGCAGCATGCGCTTCAGTAGGGGCTACTTAATGCTAATGACAAAAATCTCATCCATCAGCCTGGGCCTAATTAATGCCAGGAGCACCGTAGGTCCTTGGCTTCCAGTGGCAACTAGTTTGGTTTGCTCAACAGTGCTGTAGTTTGCAGCTCTATCCAAGCCATGTGTTCATCTGACTTGCTCAGCATCTCTGGCATGTGTTACAATCTGTGTCTTTCTCACTGCTGCTCCTCCCGTATTTCCTAGCTAGTTCACACTCTTGAAAGCTAAATTCTCATTCTCATTAACACTTTAGACATGAATTCTTAATTTCTCCTTCAACTTCAGCATCACTGATTGACTGTCTTTTTCATCAGGGACAGAATCCATATGTATTAGCTGTTTTTAAAGTCAGAGTTCCAGAAAAAGGAATATTCAGTTTCTTCCCTTTCTCTTTGGAGGAATCTTTCATGTATTTGAAGAACACGTTTTCTATTACTGTTGAAAGAAAAAGTCAGGGGCTTAAATTGTAGAAAGTGAAGTAAAGTTGATACATCAGCAAATACTTTTCACAGTATCACAGTATCAGAAGCTTGGAAAGGGCCTCTGAGATCATCAAGTCCAACCTATAACCCAACACAACACCAACCCATCATCTAAACCATGGCACTCAGTGCCTCATCCAGTCTCCCCTTAAACACCTCCAGGGTCGGCAACTCCACCACCTCCCTGGGCAGCGCATTCCAATGGCCAATCACCCTTTCAGTGAAGAACTTTTTCCTAAGGTCAAGCCTAAACCTCCCCTGACGAAGCTTGAGTCCATGCCCTCTAGTTCTGTCACTGGTCACCTGAGAGAAGAGACCAACCCCTGCCTGACTACAACTTTCTTTTAGATAGTTGTAGAGAGCAATTAAGTCTCCCCTGAGCCTCCTCTTCTTCAGACTAAACAGCCCCAGCTCCCTCAGTCGCTCCTCGTAGGGTTTGTGCTCCTGCTCCTTCACCAGCTTCATTACCCTCCTCTGGACACATTCCAGCATCCTGACATCTTTCCCAAACTGAGGGGCCCAGAACTGCACACAGTATTCAAGGTGAGGCCTGACCAGTGCCGAGTACAGGGGGACGATAACTTCTCTGGTCCTGCTCTTCACACTATTCCTGATGCAGGACAGAATGCCATCGGCCTTCTTGGCCACCTGGGCATACTGCTGGCTCATGTGGAGCTTCCTGTCAACCAGCACTCCCAGGTCCCTTTCTGCCTGACTACTCTTCAGCCACTCTGTCCCCAGTCTATAGCTATGCATGGGATTGTTGTGTCCAAAATGAAGTACCCGACATCATCCCATTAGAATCGGCCCATCTCTCCAGTCTGTCCAGGTCCCTCTGTAGGGCCATCCTACCCTCTAACAGATCAACCCTTCCTCCCAGCTTGGTATCATCTGCAAACTTGATGATGATGGACTCAATCCCCTCATCCAGATCATCAATAAAGAATGAATAAGCTTTGTATGGCATTAGACAGGAATGTTGGTGTCACTATAATTTGGCCTTTCTAATATGCTCGGATCTGCCAGTGCTTTTTAAGGGTCAGGGGATGACTTTGTTTTATTCCAGCTCTTTTCCTTGACTCTTGTGTCTGATATTTTCAGTTACTCTTTGGATTTCCTCTTGTAGCTGGATATAAGGCAATCCTGCCACATTTTGCAAACAGAATGTGACATTTCTTGATTTTTAGGTGTAGCTCACTGCTCCCAAGAGCTTTCTTCTCCGTGTCTAACTTTTTGGAATATACAATGTGTAGAATGCTCCTATTCCCCTACTTCATCTGATGCGCTCGTATTCTGTAGTGCAGAGCCTACCAAAATTCAGCTCTGTTGCGGTAAGACCTTACAGCATAGGAAATACAGAAGAAAAATTATTTTTGATGGCCTTTGGATGGGCTTGATCGAAGCTCTGCAGGACTGATTGCACTGTAGTACATCTGAATACATTTTTGCGTTTCACTAAGCTGTCAGATGCTGATAATGCTATCAAAGTTTAGCAGCTGCTTTTCAGCCATTACTACTTTTACTCTTATTTTAGCCAGTGAAGCTGTCATACTGGTAGCTGAATACTGGTAACACTGGGTGATCTGAGGAGGGAGATAGGTTTGAGGTTTATTTAAGGGGTGGCTGGATCTGTTCTGTATGTTGCTGGACAGTACTTCTGTTCCCAGCTTCAAGCAGCTGTCAGTGTATTCACTTCAACCTTGCTGCTCAGCTGAATCATTATTCAATGAATGAATGAACATGTGTATGCTTCACAAGGAGCACACCAACATATAGCTTGCCTGCAGCAGTGAGCCTGACCTGACCCAGAACTTTTTAACACATAGGTTTAGAATTGCCTTAAGAGTGTGTTTTAATAGAGCTTTATTTCCTCCTGCTGCTGTTAAAATTATTTCAGTACCTTGCAGTGCAAGTCCCATGCTTTACTGCTTTTCAGCAGCTTAGTGTGAGGCTCATGAGAACTGGAGAATCTTGTTCAGACTATTCTTTAGTAAGGCTTGATGAAGTGTGTGATTGTCATGTTAACAGGGGTGGAAGGGTCTAGCAACATTAATTTAACAAAGTTTGTAGAAAAGGTTTGTCTTGATAGCAAGAAGAAAGAGGACAGATTGTGAGATTTTTCAGTACTTGGAGTTTCAGATGAGATTTGAGATAAGTACTTGTGATAACAGGGGTAGTGATAGCTTCCACAATAGGAGTTAGTGGATCTTGTAACTGACTCAGTCTTAGACCTGAGATAGATCCTACTGGAATACAAGAGAAGTCTTGAAGTGCAGTGGGTCTTAGGTTTTCCTGTGCACTGTATCCTGCAGCACAAGCACACGCTTGGATAAATGCAGTGCTTTGCAGACTCCCACCAGAGCCTCTGAGTTGTCTGTTTCAATTGTTGCTCTGCAGTGCCACCATCACTGATGGGAGCAGCTGTCCTTTCCACATGTAATAAGCCTGCTTCCACTCCTACATACTTTCTTAAAACTCAGCTTGCTAATCTTTTCGTTGCTGATTTCTGCATCTTTTTATAACTCATTGTTTCCTCTGGGGCGGTATTGAGTAAAACCAGTGACATATACCAGTGTTATGTTACTGCTGCTTTTTGGAAGTCTAGGCAGTAGGTGTAAACTTTGCCCTTCTCTCCTGCTTCCAAGTAAAAGGAATATCTCAAAGAAACTACCAAAGTAGTCCTGGAACAAGTCATCTTTCCTTCTGTATAGCATATCACAAGGAGTAGTGCTCAAAAATAAGGCTAAATCACAGGCTACTTGTTCCTAGGTGAAGAGAAGGAAGTGCTGGGGCAGAGCTAGGAGGCCGCTCCTTGGCTGTGTTACATCCCAGAGGCATTCAGTGAGGTGGCAGAGGTAGATAGGAGATGTGGAGTTTGCTCTCTTCTTCCTTCACATCCTCACTATGGCAGTTGCCTTCATGAGACAGGTTTTGCTTTCATGGTGCATATGTAGTCTAGGCATATACCTCTGACTTTGTCCTTGCTGTGACTGCAGTAATCTCTGCTGGACCTGTGCCTGCGGCAGCTGTTGTTTCACTCCATGTCTAGACTTTGGCATAGCTGTTCAGCTGTGTTCTGTGTGCTGTATTTACACTGCAGATGAACATCAACTACTGTTTACCCATAACCTGAAAGCATGGCCAGATTTTGTAGACCAAACCTGGATGTGAACTTTTAACCATGCAAATGAGAAATTATCAGAGCTCAAGTGTGGGACCCCAACTGAGACTTGCTTAGTGGTCTTGCTGGAGCAAGGAAAGAAGCACTTCTACATGGTTTCAACTTGTGCTGTCCAATGGACAGCTCTCTTTTTTTGCTGTTACCTGCTTCTCATGACCCTGAATGATCAGGATTCACACCAAAGCTTTTGGGTTGAAACCTCTCATCTTTGCCAGAGGGAAGCGTGCAGGTGTGGGTTGCTACAGGTACATGGTGAGCCACGGCAGTGTGGGACCATGGAGCTATTGCTGTTGACACTCCAGAGCATGGAGAGCTTTGCTTTCATCTTGTATGTTGGGTGCTGCAGGTAACAGCTCCTTTCACCAAATGGGCTTCTGCCCCCTCCCAAAGAATATCTTCAGCTTCGTCCAGGGTGCCTGCAGTGTTGGACCTTTGCAGGCTGTGACTGCAGAACTGAAATTCATTTTCTTCATGCATATAAAATAAAAAAAGAAACCACTGACGTTTGGGGGCTTTGGAGCATCTAGGATATCCTGCACCCACAAGCAGTGTGTTTTGTAGACTAAAGTAGGAGTTGGTCTAGAAAACTGCTTGTGAACAGAATTCGGATTTTTTTTCACATCTGGTCAAGGAAGCAGTAAAATATGAAATTATCATCCTTGCCACTGCATGAGGCTGCCAGCAAATAAAGTCAGCAGGGCTACTGTTCATGTGCTCTCGGATAATCATAAGAGATGGATAAGTCATGTCTGGCAAAATTTGCATTGTATAGTCCTGCACCAGACCTCTACCACGCACCTCCCAGGCCCTAGGCAAGACTTTATTTCCCAGTACATACTGTAGAACAAGGCAGTCCTGGCATTTCCAGGACTAGGAGACCACCCTGTCCTTGGGAGGCATGCTTGTAACAAATAGTCCAGCAGCCTACAAAGGACTATTGCACTGTTATTACAATATCTATTTCAAAAGCTTAACCTCACCATTTTAGCCAGGCAGTGTTAGTAAGCATGGGTGGGAAATAAAGGTGTCAGCATCAAGAAATGGTGTGTTGAGGATACAGGACACAGGCTGAGCAAACATAAGTTAAATTTAGGGTCTGTGCTGTTAAGCGCCTTGATTAAAAAAGCTGGCACAGGACCCCGCAGCACAGGGAGGATACATTTCCCAAGATCTCTTCTATCCCTAGAATAAGAGCTGCTCTTTGATTTTGAATCCCCCCTGACTGCTGAATTGAGCAGTGACCGTAGTAAGACCTTTAGCTGCCACTTCGCAGAACAAAGTCGCTGTCGTTCATGTCTGCCTGCCTCACAAGGGCTTCAGACACAAGAGGGGCTGCGCAGCCCTTCTCTAAAGACACAGCATTTCTCACGTCTGTCAGTGCATGGAAGGCTCTCTCATTCGCACTGACGTTAACGTTCTTTTCCTGGGAAGGTTAAAGTTCACCAGTTTCCCAAGAAATTCCTGCACAGACTGTTTTCGGATTAAAATTTCAGAACAATTCTTCCTTAGATGCAGCTGTTGAGCATTTGTGCCCTTGCAAAGTGGAAGGGAACATCCTAAACTCCCCCACATGCTCCCTGTATTGAGTGTGTGTTATCTCATGTTTGTAACCCAAGGGCCATCCTGTCCTATTGTAAAACAAGTGCTGGCACTGTGCGCATGATATAATTTGTCCTTTTGTACGAGATTTCTCATTGCAAGTGTTGCTCTGACTGCCACCCAACACTAGATCTTTAGACTGAGTCTGTGATTAAATGATCATCAAAACAGTGTGCCAGAAGGATTTTCAGCTCACAATGTTGAGGTGTGTTGCAAACTCCCTACAGTTCAGGGGGAAACTGTGGTATCAGGTATGACTTCTCTGAAATCACACTTTGCTTCACAAAGTCATTACCTTTTTTTGTTAAAGGGTTTAGCCTGGGCTCCTTGAACAATCCAAGTATGTAATCCCACGCAGGAAATGTCATTCAAGTTTAGGCTGGAATTTCGTGGCTGGTTTGTGTCCATTTACCCTGCGGCAGAGACTGCAGCAAATGCCAGAATTTCAAAGCCGAAGAGAATTGAAGCACCTCTGATGCAGTTATAGTTCGTTCAGTGTTCCACCAATTAACAGACTGGTTACTTCTCTCTGTGCTTACCCTGGATTTGGTGGTTTAGTTGAATTACAGTAAGGACAGCAAAACTGGGATTATATGTTTGTGCCATTTCACATTTTCAAATCTGTAAAAACACTGGCACTTGGATCCTTCTGATTTCAAAAAACTTCTCAGGATATCAGTTCCCTCTTTGCCCCCCTCCCCCCCCCCATTGTTGTAGCACCCTCGTTAGCCTCAAGAGGATATGTGGAAACCGCTGGCTCTGAAATGGTAGCTATGTTCTATGCCCAGTTCTGGTCACTCAGTGATTTTGTCTTTCCTCTTAGAAATTTCAGAGATGTCAAATCTGATTTCTCCTGGTTTTGCTGGGAGGTCTCAGTGATTTCTATTACAGTTTTATATCTAAAAGCATGATTTAGTCTGTACTTTTGGTCAGAATACTCCGACATAGTAAATCTGCCTTTTGGGCCCTTGTGTCAGACAGAAGTGCCGTGGCCACATGGCACACAGCAGTGATGGGTTGTAAAAGTGCTCTTACTGTTGCGCCAAACAGCTCTGTGCCAGGTCAGGCGTCGACAGTCCTTTAGCTGCTGGCAGAAGGACAGGACAGCACAGTCCCCTGTGCACTAGCTAAGTTGATGGGAGGATAATTATCTGGCCGTTCTAGAAACAGATCATATTTGCATTCTTTGTGCTTCAGGAATGCACAGATCTGGAGATGACTCTGGCTCTGAACTTCCATCATCCAAAATGAGAGCTGGCATTGAAATTAGATAATTGCTAACCGAGAATAGGTCACAGCTAACATTTTGACTAAAAAATCTTTGCCCACTCCATTGCTCAGTTTTCTTTTAGTACATGGGCATTGTCATTTTGTTAATAACCTTGTCACAGGCAGGACACCAATTCCTGTTCCTCTTCCAAAATCTGGCTTCTCATCACAAGTACGCGTTCCCCTACAAAACCCAGTCCATCAGTTGTTATGTGTTGTGCATGCTGAAGTCCTGCAGGGCTACGTCAAAACCAGCTCAGTAACACTATTATAACTTCTCTTTAATTAGGCTGTCAGTATATACATAGCAGCCATAGGTAGGTAACTAAGTGTCCCCCTTGCAGAGCAGCTGGCAAAACCGCGTTCGTTGCTCTCTCAGAACGGCTTCTCGTGTGTGAACCCACTCACTGGCAGTGTCAGTAGGGAGGTAGTCTGCTTATTGTGAGCATGCAATGGAGGTAGCTTGACAGACGCACAACTTTGCTGCTGTTTTTTTCTCCTTAACATGTTGCTTGGCACTTCCTTACTTGAATGCTTGAGTTTTGTTGCTCAAGTATTACAAACCTGGAGAGGAAACACTGTTATTAAGGCAGCAACTACACTTGACCTTCCTGCTTTTCCCACTAGCGGGGGGTGGATGGCACCTAAAATGTGGGTGTACTCAGCAGGCATAGGTATTTCTTGATATCTCTGTGCTATTTCTGACAAGTGCTGGCACACTGATAGGACAAACTGCCAAGATATGGTTTGGTAACTACTTATCAGCCAAATTCTTCTACGTAAAGCAGAGGAATCGTGAGAAAACATTGCTGCTGCTTTTTCATTTCCTGAGTGGTCTGGAGTTAGCATGTGGGACCCAAATGCTGTAACATTGGGTAGACTTTGAAATATCTATAGCCTGTTGCACTTAAAACAATATATACTCGACAGAAGAAGGGACAGCTAGAAAGGAAACCAGTTTCTGAGTTTAACAGTGAAAATATGATGTGATTTGGTAACCAGGACTGAGTACTGCAGTGTCTTGTGTGAGGCTGTCTGGACACCCAGAGAAGCAAGGAATCTTGGCAAAATCCATGTGTCACACATAATTAGAGGAGATGCATCTCAATAGTTTATTTTTTTCTCTTTGATTAAGATAATCTGCAAAATTTCTACATAAATTTATTTAAGTATTTGTTGGTTTGTTAAGTTCTCTTTGTGGAAGACATGAGTGTTTAAGAATAAAATATATTACATCTCTCATACTTTAGGCTTCCTTTCATGCTGTACATAACGAGTGATATTGTAGTTGTCTCTGAGAGCTATACTGACAGTGCAGCGGTGTGGTTGAAGGCTGTTGTGGACCATCTTTCCATTACTATTCAGTTCAGGCTTGGTCACAGAAACCTGTCATTAACATATTCAGCCTGAACGTGCACTGCTGTTCGTGTAACCTAGTGCTTTAAATGCCATTCAAGTTCCTGCAGTTCCTCTGCTAAGTGAGGTACTAAGAGCCCTTCAACACTGATGCACATGTGCTGCATAATAACTTGGGGGGAAATGTGGGAAGGATGAGTGTGCCTGTGCTAAGAACTGCAGGGAACTAAAGAGAAAGGGCCTGCAGCAACTTGTATTCCATTCTTGAAGCAAGAAATCAGAATAAGGTACTGCAGGTGCCTCTGACCTTCATTCTGTTTCATTCAAGGAGTAATTGTGTTGACCATTATGGCTTTTACTTCTGTCTAGATTTCTCTTTGTCTTTCCTGCTGTGTCGTAGCTAACAGTTCAACCCCTGCTCCATGCGTTTTGGGAAGCGATTTGATTCATTTTCATTGACTTGGTTCAGTTTTAAGACCTGAAACCTTGGCAGACAAGGTCATTCTGCCCCCAGAAATAGCTCTGCTTCAGATTAAATCACCAATATTTATTTTTTTTAGCAATCTTGAAATAATGAAAAGGGAGGAGTGGCAGAAGGTATCCATCGATCCCTCGGTAAGCACAGTGACAGTTGGAAACGTTCTTAAATACTAACCTAGAAAGACTGATAGAGCAGAAATCTGTGAAATACAGTGAACCTGCACAGTGTGACTTCTCTGAAGAGGGTTTGTTGAAGAACAAGCACGTTAGAAGTGCCTGGAGAGGAGTCAGGACATGTCCGTACCAGCAATCCCAGAGTCACAGAGGCTGTGATAGCAGTTAGAGACAGAAAAGCCTGTGGGCAGAAGAGAAGGAGAGGCTCAGCCGGGTGGGTAGAGGAGCTGAAAGGAGAATGCACTGATGACATGGGTATGCAGATTGCGTGAGGAGGTAATTGGCACTTCCCACTGGTGCCGAGAGGAGAGGGAGCAGGGCAGTGCAGCCCTACTGGAGGCTTTGCTTATTTGTTGGAGTGCTTGTTGTTGGTTTAAACATGAAAAATCCCAGGGAGGTGTCACAGAAGCCATCCAACCAAGGCAAAAGCAAGTCCTGGGCTCATTGTCTGTCCGTATTTTGCTGCCCAGAATTCAGCACCAAGCAGAGCCATGGGTGGCATGAATTTCATTGTATTAGGAGAGGGCAGTGATGGGGAGTGCCTTATGTTTTCTTTCTACCGATGTATCTCAGTCCTTCAGGTACTCCTTTCTAGCTGCATACATTGTTTTCTGTATCTTCATTGGTGACTCTGATAAAGAACAGTGGAGGATTCCCACCTTTCTCCCTGGTTACCCATGTGCTGTCAGGGGGCTGTTAAAAGGAACTTAAGAGAAGCTTCTTCCTGGACTTAAGCAGCTAAGACCCTGCAACATCAAAGCTGTGTTCTCAGTGTGCTTCCCACCCCGCTGGCAAAAACACTTGCATGGGCTATGCAGCAACAGGAGGGGATCCATGGCAGAGAACACAGCTGTTGTGATCCGTGAGGGTGGCTCTTCCATGCTAGAGAAAAACAGCCCTTGATTCCTTGATCTTTTTTGCAGTTAAGTTCTGGGCAGGATTCTTCTCCCAGATTCACCAGGCTTTGCAGCACTGAAGGCAGCATGGTGTGGTGAGGGAAGGGCAAGAAAAACAAACCCTAGTCTCTAAGGTGAAGACGACCTTTGCAGACAGGGTAGACCAGGAGGTGCTGGGATACAGCAGGAGGAAGGAAGAGGAAAGCGTGGTCAGTGGTTATTTCCTGACTGGTAATTGTAGAAGACAATATTATGGGTTACCCTCGGTCAGCTGAAGCAGACCTTGTGTTCTGTTTGGTTTCAGTAACAGGATATTTTTAAAGTCTTGAGGACTGGGGCCTCTTTTCATCAAAGCATTTCGAGGTAAGACCCTGGCACAAAGCCTCGCTGTCCATTCCTTTCTACTGTCCACCAGCCGTCCTCATTTTCTTCAATGACAACTACAATGTCCCCTTCCCTGATGTCCAGTTCATCCATGTTCTGGAATGAGAGAGGGAAAGGAAATGTGGTTAGCCTGAGAGCACAGGAGAGCCTAAGCATGTATCTGGTGGGTTGATTTTACCCTGCCTTTCATCCACAGTCTGCCAGTGTCCTTCTGGGTGGGAATGAGCCTGAAATACCAGACAGTGAGGGATTAAACTTTTACTGAACTGACTGTTCTCTTAACCTCCTTAGCAACTTGACTGTTAGAGAAGGCCGGAAAGGGTTAAATACCACTGTCCTGACCAGCTAACCATGACCTTTCCATAGTCTGCAGGTGTTGCTAAATAAAACAGTGCACAGCTTAAATCCTAAGGGAGATGATAACAGTGACTCTGCTAATCCAGGCTGTAAATAGGTCTCTCAGTTCTCTTCATCCAGAACAGCGGTGACCAGCAGAGGAACAGCAACTCTTCCTGAGATAGGTGACTTTTATCTCCGAGACAAATGCAAGTAAGCTATTGCTAAGCTCTCGGGCAGCTATCAGCCCCTTCAGTGGTGCTGTCCTATTTTCCATAGGAAACCACTTTGCTACCTGCAGCGTAGTAAAATAGAAAACAGGATAAGAGAGGCTTCGAGATATGTTTGATGCATCAGCTAAATCTAAATTTAATGTACCTGAGTAGGTAAGAACAGACTCAAAAAGTGAGAGGCCTCAATATACCGTATACTAAAAGAAGTAATGGGCTTTTTTCACAGCAGGGAAAATCCACATGTATCATATTTTTAAGGCAACTCCTGGAGTAAGGATCTGACAAAGGGATTCAGCAGTCTCCTCCGGGGAACTGCCACTAACAGCGAAGTACTTTCAGCTGTGCTTGGATGAAATTTCAGGCAAATAACAAAATAGAGTTTAAAAAAAGCCAAACAAAGACCATAAAATGAAAGGTGTCAGAACACTGCTGTATCTAAAAGAAAATTTTTTTTTTCCCAGTCCTTTCTCTGTTTTCATAGTTTATCTGGCTGTCTGATTTTGTCTCATGCCAGCATCTTTTCAATATTGGCTATTGATGGCAAGTCCCTTGGTGTGAGGGTCCCTCTGGACTGCAACATAAGACCTTCTGGTTGCTGCTCCTTCTGCTAATCTAAGGATAATAAAAAGAACCTTTAAACTACCGTGTAATTAAGCTGTAGAAGTCCCATTGGGGGAAAGTAATGGTTTAGCAAGAATCCAAGAAGATCTGGAGTCAATCTGAATAAGAAAATAGTCATAGCCAGTCCATCCATTATTTTTTCCTAACACTACTATGCCTGGATAGGTCTGAAGCCAGCAAGAGTTCACTATCCTAGTTATGGATGCAAGTTGCTCTTTGTAACAACCTTTTGGTACATGGACCACATCCACTGTAATGCTTCAACTTGCAACACAGAAGTACTGGAAAACAGTGTCATTTATGGGGATTCAGTCCTCTCCAGCACAGAGAATGCCTCAGCTGGAGGCAGTGTGTTAAACTTGAGCAGGGTTCTCCAGATGATGAGTGTGATCAAATGGAGAAGAGCTACTAGATAAGCCTCTGTCATGAATTCTTATGTGGGGGATCTGTAGCCATTTTCTCTAGAACTTTTCACCAGAGATATAAGTTCAGAATGCACAATGCTGCATACTTAGCCTTCACCCCCTAGAAAAATTGTTTTCCTTGTGTTTGTGATCTGCTGTAACTCTAGGAGGCTGTAACAGCTCAGCACTAATTTAGGAGGTGTAGAGCATGCCAGTATGTAATCACTGGCAAAAAATGTTAGCATTTCATCATGAGGCGTTGTCCAGTGATGTGAGCCAGGAACTGGCAGCTGGGATTCCTGGCTTCTGCATGTGACCTTGACCAATAATCCTCTCTCTCTGCCTGTACAGGGAAATAGGACCTTCTTCACAGAATTAACACTTACAACATGTTTGGATCAATATCACACTATGAAATACTTAGTTTGAAGCCTTTCGTTACCTGAGCTGTGTAGTCATAAAGTACTCTGTAATGCTGTGATGACGTAATTCCAGCTTGTTCATTTACAAAAATGGATGCATAGACTCCATCTGTTTTCTCTGCTGGGAGGGGGGAACAAACCACACAGAAACAAAGAGTTCAGTTGCTTATAAATGCATGGGATCATATGCAAGAGTTCACAAATACAACGGTTCCTGTTCTCTCTCTTTCTCTGGAGATGTACATGTATAGAGAGCTTGCTGTGAGCTATAGGTAGAGTCTTGCACAAAAACTGTGTCCCATTGATTGGGTGACAATACAGCAGTTGAACTTTGTGGGTGGTTAGAAACTAGAGTTAGTCTCATCCAGGTTGGGAAAAATGTTTACCCTGCTAAAAGACAATCCAAATGGTCCACAGAGGGAAATGCTGTATTTGAACTGGTTTAAAACGGTTACTACTGGTTCGGCAACTCACAAAGGATTTTTCTTTTTCCCTTGAGAAAAATTGAAAGCATTGTGCTACTGGTCACCAGGCATTTTTTGGTAGTTTCCGTAGTTCTCAAACAGCTATTTGTCACTGACATAACTTGTTTTGGAAGATGTTGTTTTAATCCAGCTTGTCGTAACTAGGAAAACCTCTTATTCCTTTCCAGCCTCTGCCTAGGAGCTTCCCCTGCTGTCTAGGTGAGCAGAAGGTTCCCACATATGACTCCTGGGTGGGTTGGTAGCGCTGTGGGAGTGCACTGAGTGGCCAAGGTGCCTGTGCCTTCCCACAGTCTGTTCCTGGTTTAGTTGTCCAGCTCTAAGGAGCACTGTCAGCTCCTTGACCTTTCAGATTTTGAAAAACAAGCATGGAAGCAGTTGAAAAAAATGAATACCGAGTGTTTGCCATTCCCAAGCATCTTGTGCAGGGTATACTCTCCCCTCCTGTCCCCAGCCTAAGGAAACTCAAGAGGAGGGACCACCCTCAGCTGCTCAACGCTGCATGTGCCCAGGCTGGTGCTGATGGCACAGGTGTCTCCCCTGCCTGAGCACCAAATACAACAAGTAAGGTAGTCTGGGCTTTGTGTCTGGGTGCCCCAGCAGGCTGGCCCAACAAAGGAGATTGATTCAGGCACATTCTAAAGCTGTTTTAAACCAGCCTTTATTCAGGCAAGAGTCACAGTTAAAATGTTTTTGTTTTAAATCAAACCAATAAAAATGTCATAAGCTGTTAGTTTCTGCATGGTCAGAATACTATGTTTTAAATGTTGTCTCATAAACACCTGTTTGCATGGGTTGCGATAAGACAGTGTAACTGTGAAACAAGATGAATGTTTGTGTTCATAAGTCACGAACCTGGTCTGTTAAAAGCGTTGAGTATTCTCTTGGGCTTTTTAGAGGTGGTATATTCTACTTTAGGAGAAAACTGTTATGAAAGTCAGACTGTGTTGTTCTGAACGTACAGTTTCCCCTTGTCTAGACAGAAGTTTTGAAGATTATATGGATTATTTGGCCCTTTAAACTGGGAAATTTGCTTAATACACATCCAAGCAAAATTTGTTTCCTGACTGCTCTTACTCTTGGCTGGCAACAGGAGAATATCTGCTGTACCATTTCTGCTCCATGTCAAAGCTTGATTTAGCAGTGTGATCTAAAACAAACACATCTGGTAAACTTATTTCCTGAAGAGGCATACCAAGAGGAGGGGCTGAGGGAGTGGTGATCTCTGTGTTGCTTTTGCTGCTTCCATGCAGTAGTCCGGAGAATCTGCAGAACCAAGAGAACCAATGACAAAATGAGTGCACTGGACTGGGTATGAGCATTCCTTTATCTCAGCTGTCTGACTCAGCCTCCCCTCCATCTGCTGCAGCACTGGGTAGATGTCACCTCTTCCTGTGGCTGTCTGTTCGCATTTATGCTGGAGATATATTTATCTTTAGTTAAAAATATATTTTAAAAAATGCAGCAGAATGCTGAACCATCAGCCATCACTAAATTGTGCGCAGAATGCATCAGGTGGTATTCTGTTGTTGATCCAAAGGCTCAGGGTGCAAAACCCCAACTATTTCACAATATTCATATGATGCAAATTATCAGTTGTTTGGAAGAGATTACCAACACTTTATCTTTAAGGAAAACTCTGATACAATTTGAAATACAAAGCTTTTATAATGAGCCTTTCTAAAAGCTGTGGAGGTAAGTGAAATTCCATCCCTAGTTATTTTCTGTATCACAGCTGGGTACTGGAGACTAAGAATAATATGGGTTAGGATTCTCAAGCATAGACAGAAATAGCACTGCCTGCTTAAGGTGTATTTAAAGGGTCTGATTTTTCAGCTAGTGAATGCTCAGTGTTTCTGGAAATGGTCATTCAAACTCCACAGTTTCTGAAAAACTCAGCCTAAGTCTTTCTAGGCTGCTTGCCCATGCAGAGCACGGTTGTATTCCAAATGGCAGTACAGTTGTCTTCTGTAACTGTACGGGATGCAGCATTAGAATTCATTATTGTAGAAGATCTGTTTTCTGATTTAAAACCAAAGTGTTATATATAAGCCTTATCAGCTCGCTAACAAGCCTGGACTATGCTTTAAATGGGAGATCACAGCCCACTCCTTGTCTTCACCATGTAATAAGGCTTGTCAAAACATAAAGCTCTTCTGCATTAAATATGATGCCATTCCCACTGTGAAAGACATTTTAGTTTAAAATATTTAAATCAGTAGATCTACCGTGCTTTTCTGCTGGTATAACTGCACCCATGTTACAGCATTTCCTAGCATAAAGGCATCAGAAAAAGAAAAATCACCTGCCTAATCCTTGCAGTTCTTCCTCAAAGTGTTTTTCCTTTGGTCTAAATACAGAGAACAGCTCTTTGTTCTGCTCAGTGCCGTGAGCCAGGAGGTATTGCCCAAACAGACAGCTCGGCCCAGCCTGTGCTCCCAGCAAGATTCACCTCTGCCCTCCTCAAACAAAGTGGGTTTGTTGCTGTGTGCCGTGACTCACTAGGAAGGAGGAAATAAGTGACTGCTAACTGGCCAACTAATTTTTTAATGAACTCATCTTCTGCCTCTCTTCCCACTAGGCCACAGCAGAATTACTATGACTCTAGTTTTAATAAGTTTACTTCTTCTGTCAGGTTACATTTATTGATACATAGCTGACTCTCGCAACAATGAAGGAAGTAAAACTCTATCTCTCTCTCTATTTCTTATCTTTGTACATGGCCATTCAGGCAGAGAAATATCTGTTCTGGGAACCAAAGTTTGCCACTCACCTCTTCATCATCCCACAGGACTGCGTTGGGCTGCTGTTGCTTCTACTTGCTTCTCTGCTGTAGTAGTTCTCATATCCTATTGCATCTTCAACAGCGCAATA
This sequence comes from Dromococcyx pavoninus, assembly GCA_033558185.1. Lineage (NCBI taxonomy): Eukaryota > Metazoa > Chordata > Aves > Cuculiformes > Neomorphidae > Dromococcyx > Dromococcyx pavoninus. The sequence goes on along the minus strand of JAUMJL010000431.1, from coordinate 1,650,637 downwards.
AAAATGAGATGTTCAAACAGGCAAAGCTCTTTTCTCCCCGCCAGCTGCAACCCTCAGAGGCTGCTGGAGCAAATGGCAATACAGCACCTATCTGCACTCGCCTGTTGTGTGGCTGGAGCAGCACAGGGGCACCTGGGGACTGGACAAAAGCCATTCAGGTGCTTTTAAGCAGCTACATCCTTGATGGAAAGGCATGCTTGGCCTGAAACCAGCACAGTCACAGACCTGAAGAACTGTTCCAATAGCTGTGCCTCATCCCAGTTAAGAAGGTGGTTTCCTCCATGACTGTTTCCTTAAATCCTGTTGCCTTCAAGCTCAGGATTTCAGGGAGCAGAGCATGGTCCTTGTGAGCCTGGGACCACGTAGTCCACACAATTGGCTGCAGTGTGTTTTGTTTCTTTTTTGTTAATGTATTGTGTTAGGAATTTTTGGAGGTTTCTGCACACTGTTGCCAGCAGCAATAATGAGCAATTTCCTGGTCTGTGCTTGTGGTTGAGCATCTCCTCCATCCACCTTGGAGAGCTAATTTGCTGTTTACCCAGAGATATTTGGTTTTTGTTCTCTCAAGCACAGTTATGTTACAGTTCCTTCACTCTCCCCTATGGTGTCATTAAGGTGAAATTAGGACCATTTCCAACTCTAGCTTTACAGATGAAATAGTTACAGATGGATTTATTTATTTTTTGTCTCGCTGCTCCCAGTGTAATCGCTTAAAGCTGGTGGCCACACACCCTTTATGCCTTCTCTGTGTTAAAGCCAAACAAACACGAGTGCAGTCAGTGATAGCGTATTATCTCAGTTCTGATACCAGCAAATTACAAAAGACATTGGACTTGGGCTAAAGGTTCTGTTGACATTCTCACACTGGGTCAGCTGAGATCATAAGCTGAGATCATAAGCAGGGTAGGTACAGCCAGTGACTGAGAAGAATCCTTACAATGAAGATTTTGAGTAATTAAGGACTTTTCTGACCTGTTTAAGGGTCTCTTTTTACCTTTCTAGACTGTCACCTTGGTATAGTTTCTAGTCTATAAATCATTGTAAGATCAGGCAGAAGAGGGGAGTGGGCTATAGCACCAAGGAACCAAAAGGTTTGGTCAGGAGGAAGGTCTCCTGCTGCACAATGCAAAACCACATGTGCATTCTCTGCTGCCTTTTACTAATAATAAACCTGATCAGCAGCTCACTATGCTTGCCTGCTACTGTGCAAGCTCATTAGCCACAGCTGTGCAGGGACCAGGGTTTTACTGCCAGAACATGTCACCTTCTAGAAGGTGGCAAAAAAAATCCAACAAAAAGCAAGTTGTGTGATTTCTTTGCCTTTCATAAAGCTCTCGAGGGTTTTTCCCACCTATTTCTTATTAGAAATGAGTCCTTAACAAAGCGAAGAGCTGCTTGCAGAAAATTGCCTAGGCGACCAGAGAATGAGAAATCTCACATAGAAAAAAAAAAAGCCTAGCTGAGAATTACAAATTTCTTAGTATACAGAAGTTGTTTCACACTGTTGCAAGGCACAGTCCTTCCTTCTGCCAGTGAAAATGTAGGTTTTATTTGGTAAATGCTCCTGCATCAGTGAATTTAAATCCCCTGTGTGAAGTATAATAATCTATAGCAGCAAAATGGTATCCAGTGGACCAGTATCAATATATTTGTTCCAAAAAACTCCCCAAATCCCAATTCTTAAACATCATAGGTGTAATGACAGAAAGGTTGAGTGAAAACTAGGCCTCGGATGGCTGAGTGTTGAGTTGTGGCAGCACTCGGCTCTGCTATAATGTTCTGAAGGTGTGATTGCTGCCGGCTCCGAGCTCTGTGGTGAAAGCAAAGGGTGTGAGGTAATTACCCCTTGGGACAGGGTGTCCATGCTGCAGGTATTTGTACCTGTACAACTCCTGACATGGAAGGGTTTTAGCAGTATAAATTTTCCTTTGCCAGTATAGCTTATTTCCCCCTTGTAATGGAATTGAGCTCCATTGGTCCTGATGAGGGTGTACTAAGCACTATGTGGAACTGAAACAGTACCCGGGCAAAGATTTAAAAAACAAATAAATGGTGAAAGAGGTCTTTTCAGCATATATGTTAATGAAGAGATCAAATGGGGAATTTTCTCTCCTTTTACAAAGGCTGTGAATCTTTGTTTACTGCAGCAGATGCACAGAAGTGCAAGTAGTCACTCAGACTATAAATATCTTGTATTGCTTGTTGCGGTAAGAGGGTGTGGTTTGGTTTTGACTGTGTCACACATTAGAAAGCCTCCTTTCTGGTGGCATGTTTGGAGAACTTCTACCCTGGAGCAGCATGTTTTCATTTTACAGCTGCTCTTAGTTCTTGCTGTCCCCGTCTCCATTTCAGCCCAGAGGTTTTGACCTCTCTAGCCAATAAAAAGGCTGCCTTGGCTTGCACGGACAGAGTCTGTGAACCTCACACTGCTTCTGCATGCTGGAGCAAAGCCAATTTCATTCAAAGTTTCCCCCCGCCACGGTCTTGCCCTTTATACAAACGACTTCCTGGGAGGAAAAAAAGATGTTATTTCCCACCAGGCAGGTGGAACAAAACAGAATACGAAGTCAGGTCCTCTCTGTGTGGCAAATGAAGAGGGAGCAGCTCTGTCAAGGGGACACCAGGGTGCGGTGCCACATTAGGTTGGCTCTGACTTGTCACCACTGCAGGAAATGGAGGTTGCCATCTCCGCAAGGCAGTTTGCTACCTCCTTAGCAGTGTCAGTTCAACTGTACTATGAAATGAGCCTGGCTGAAAAGCCAAAACAACTTCTTTTTCTTTTTTGGAGCGTTATTTCTAACATGAATCATTCAGTTTAAAGCCACACAAGGAGCAATGGCAGCACAGTGAGAGGTTAGTGAGCCACAGTGGGTGGGAATGAATGGCCAGAGCACCAACTCCTCCAGCTGGCTTCCCCTCCAAAGGACGTGTCCTGCAAAACTGCAGCCTCAGCCTCACAGGTGACTCATCTGGTGAGAACAATAGGAATAATTACCTGGAGGTTGTGTTCCTGTCATTTTGGTCTTAATGAAGTAGTCTATGTCTGACTCTACCACGCAGTTCTCCAAGCTTACCCGAACATCTTCATACAGCTACAAAACAATCCAAGAATTTAATTTAAACATCTCACACTGGATTAACAGTTAATGCTCTTGAAATACTTTTCCCCCGAGACACTTTTTCTGTGATAGATGTCTGACTTGGATGGATCTTTTGGCCTGTCCCCATACAAACATTCTTGTAGACACAGTTGTTTATTTGTGCTCTGGATATTCTTTCAAGAGAGGAGGATGAAGGCAACCCAGGGCTTTTTAATGCAATAAAGAAATTAATAGGAGGAAACAACCATTCAAAGTCAAACCCAGTGTATTCTTATGTCTTCCAATTTTGAGACCAGGGTGCCTTTCTGAACGTTGTGTCTGTGTCCACATGTACCAAATCAAGCATTCTGGTAGCTGGAAGTATTCCTCAACAAACTGAGAGAAGGAGATGTGTAAGTGATGTCTACATCCAGGCACATACCTGTGACATCTAGAGGGAACAAGCTAGACTGAGGATACCCACACACACTGAACATGTTCCAGTTCGCTGGAGACAGGCAGCACCCACAGAGAAGGGCAAGCTAGTGCTGTGTTTTTAGAGCACTCTTTCCCCTCATCTTCCTCCTCTGAATGCACTGCTGCTTGGTCAGTGCCCCTACCTCATCATCCTTCACACACTGCATGGAGAGCTGGTTGCAGTGAACCCACAGCGAATTGCGGAGGATGGTGATGCGGTCACACTCCTGGAGCTGGAAGACCTAAAGCCAAAGAGGAGAAGTGACTTAGCTTCATGGTAGTTAATTTGCATGGCAGGCAGCGGCAGGGCTGGAGTTTCCCTGGGCCAAGTTTGTAAGCCTGCAAACCATTCTGAAGGATACTTTGTAAAGGAGGTCTTTTCAGGTACTGGAGAAACTACATCTACTTGTTTGTGCTCAATAATTTGTTTTAATTGATTGCAGCAAATTAAAGTTGTGTTTTATAAACAAAAATAAAGCAGAGGAGAGGAATCAGAATCTGGATCTGATCACTACCTTCACTGCCAAGAATTTCAGAGTCAGGGTCTCTGTCTGCCCATCACATTGAAATCTCAATGTATAGCAGATCAGTTAAGTACTGGCATGAAAGGGTCATATTTATGGTAGAGGTAGAGCCAAAAGTACACATCTCTGCGTTCTAAAATGTCTTTCCAACCGTCTACCTTTTGAAACTATTTGAGGCTCTGTGAGTTGCCTCTGTTCATTCCTAAGGTTATTTTCATGGTAACAGGAAGGCATTTTTCTTCATTGAGAGTTTATTCCCTTCCTTCATCTGTCTGATTTTCTCATGTTGTTGCACAGTTTCGGAAGAATGAAGGGGGAAAAGAGAAGTGTGAACTGAGCTGGAGGAAGAGGCAGATAAACTCTTTCTTTAAAAAAAACAAAAACCAACCACCCCAATCTCCAAGTTTTACTGTTATAAGTAGAACGTCGAGTTTTGGTTTTCTATGAGGTGTGAAAATCTCAGATGCTTCCAGCCATCTGTTTCGATCTCCATTTGATAGTAACTATGTCCAGAACACCACAAATGTATATAATATTCAGCAGAAAATTCAGTTGGGTATGATACCTGCCATCTAATATCTTACCATCTTAAAAAAAAAGGAAAAAAGAGTCTGTCAAGGGAAGCAGCTGGCATTGGGACCAGTTTCTGAGAGAAAAAGCTTTTAAAAAGAACTTGAAGGGTGGAGAATGAATATTTCAATATCCATTCTGAACAAAAAGCCTATGGCTGCAGCCTAGCCCCTCAGGGGCTGCTGCAATGGCACCAGAGTGGCTGGAAGGTTTCCAGGTGAATGGTGTCCTGTCAGGAAACACAGCTTATCAAAGGGAAATGTAGTGAGTGACTCTGGGCTTATCAAGCCCTTTGGGAAACACAGCTGGGTGTTGTGTTAGACACATCCCTTGTGTCCGTTGGCTTGTGGGACAGACTGCTAGTGACTTTGGACATCTCATGCCAAAGAATATGCCACAGCCCCCATTACAAAGGTCATCCCAGTGCTCCCACTTGCTAGCCATGGTTTTCAAGCTACGGATGTCCAGTACTCAGCTAAAGACGTAAACAACCTCTGCATTCCCAGATTCCCTGCTCTGCAGCCAGAAGTTTGGGATCTTAAGCTGCTTTGTCCTGGTTGCTAGTTTTAAATGCCTCAAAAATCTATCAGTTCTTCTGTCTTCAAGCACTTTTACAAGAAGGCATTAAAGATGCCATTCCTTTCTGAGCGGTGCTTTGAATTGAGCAGTAGGCAGGCCACAGGCTTTTTGGGCTATTCAGGATTTAGCCATGTGGGAGGAATGAAGTGTGTTGGGCTGTGGAAAGCTTTGCTTGTTTGTGGGCTTTTTAAGAAGCGGGGAAATGTGCATCTTGGGAAAGCTTGACACAATTCCTGTGGAAAGACTGCTGTGTCAGTTGTGGGACTTTCCAGTCCTCCCAGACAGGGAATATTTAAGAGGAAGCAGAGAACTGGAAAGCTATGCTCCTGGTGTTTTATTTTATGTGGAAATAAAGCCTGCAATGAGTAAACATAGTAAAATCATACTTTAGCAGATGGGCAAATGTATTTGAAGGATTAGTATGACCAAATGTGGCTGATTTGGATGTCAACTGGTTCCTGTAAATTGTTGTGCAAAACCTACTAGCCAAGTGCAAATCTCATCCTCAGCATAATGGAAATAGAGACTCTTTCACCACCACCTTTCAACTGAAAGATTACCTGAAGGCAGAGGGCAAATGTTCTTACAGGTGAATATAAAGTACTATGCAAAATAAAGGTTCTGAGTGGCTTGGATATCTTTGCTCTCAGAATGCTACAGTACATACTGTTTAGTTTAGCCAGAAAATGTTATTTTAAATCTCCACTGAATTTGTGAGATCAAACAAATAAGCAAACAAACAAACAAACCTCTCCTTCATTAGAACAAAAATCCATTCTGGAAGCCTCTTGCAAAGCATAATCTAAAGGGAATCTTTTGTTTGTTCATTTTTAATGGATTAATTGAATTCTTCTTGTTTTATTGTTTAAATTAGTCTTTTAAAACTAAAAATGAATTTTCATGTCTACATTTCTGCTCATTTTCCATTGAAATTATGTTTTGTCACAAAGCAGTTATTTGAGAAACAGCCTTATCTTGGCTGTGATAGATGATCATCCATGGGGATGCTGGTCAACAGTGGCTGAACATGAGCCAGCAGTGGCCCAGGGAGCCAAGAAGGCCACCAGCATCCTGGTTTGGATGGCCAGCAGGAGCAGGGAAGGGATTGTCCCCCTGCACTCAGCACTGGTGAGGCCACACCTCGAATCCTGAGTTCAGTTTTGGGACCTTCACTCCAAGAAGGACATTGAGGGGCTGGAGCACGTCCAGAGAAGGGAACACAGCAGGGGAAGGGTCTGGAGCCCAGGGGTTCTGGGAGTGGCTGAGAGACCTGGGGCTGTTTAACCTGCAAAAGAGGAGGCTGAGGGGAGACCTCATCGCTCTCTGCAGCTCCTGAAAGGAGGTTGTGATGAGGTGAGTGCTGGTCTCTTCTCCCAACTAATAAGGGATAGGACAAGAGGAAATGGCCTCAAGTTGCACCAGAGGAGGATTGGACATTAGGAAAAACTTCTTCACCAAAAGGTTTCTCAGGCAGTGGCAGAGGCTGCCAGGCCAGTGGTGGGGTCACCATCCCTGGAGGTGTTCAAAAAATGTGTAGACATGGTACTTTGAGACATGGTTTAACAGACACTGTGATGTTCATCTGACAGTTGGACTGGATGATCTTAGAGGTCTTTTCCAACCTTAATGATTCTATAAATCTAGTGTATTTTTATGTTATGGGTGAAAACTGGCAAAAAAGTGTTTGTAAATAGATTGTACTGCTTCATACATTGCTCCACTTTTCCACCCTCTGCACTTATTCCCCTCCTTTATATTTATGAGCCTGTGCTGAACAAGCAAGGAGAGCGTAAGCAAGTGAGATTGCTAGCAGCTATATCTAAATCAACTCTAGTTTTAACAGTAGATTCCACATAGAGCAAACAGCAAAACCCTTGGGACGATATCTCAGGTCCTAGGTTGATACCCACAAGTAGGCTAAAATGAAGAGCACAGAAATATATTGCTACAAAAGTCAATGTTTACCTCACAGGTTTTGATATGTTCCTGTTCCCACTCTGTCCTGACCTTATCCAGCTGCTCGATGTTCTGTTTGTACATGTTCTCTGCAAACACAGACACACATAATAGAAACCAAAAGTTAGGAAAAATACGATACAAGCTTTCTCTTTTTCCTCCCATTAGGACTTGGCTGTGGCTATTACACTTTGGGCTGTGGTTTGCCAGAGCATCACAAGAAAGCGGGAGCTTGAAACTGCTGGGCCGCAAGGGTATTTGGTTTTTTACTTTGCAACTTTGCACTAGAGTAAGGATTCTCTCTGCATGTTTGCAGATCATCTATAAACTTTACAGTGGAGATAATGCAAATCAGAGGTGAAGACCCTGGACCTTGCTCAGGCACTGAGCATCATTAGGCTCTTCCTGTGCTGAGCCAGCCAGGTAAACCATGAGATTTAGTGTAAACTTTCACGTGAGCAGAACCCATGAACCTGCTCAGATGTCTGCTGGCTTGTCCTGCTGGACATAACACTGTGTTTCTGTCTGGAAGATGCTACCATTGCTCAGGTTCAGGGAACTTGGGGACTGTGTATCCAATTTGTTTTGGCTGGGGGCAGTTTGACTATCATTCTTTTGTGCTTTCAAACTTGCTTCAGAAAGAGCTTTCTTTCCTGGGTGAAGTCCCTGAAGGAGATCTTCTATAAATTCTTTAATGAAAGAAGACTTGCATTTCCACAAAGGACAGTAAATGTAGGTGATTATCCCATTGCCATTTTGTAGAAGCTTCTTCATTAATTTGAGGTAGGTGAGTTTGCAAAGCCTGACTTCAAACAGAGTCAGCCTGGGTGGTCTGGATGGTGCTCTATCAAAATCAGTATGCTGGTAAATTTTTGCTGAGGAAAACCTTGGTTTGGTTGCAAACAGAGCATCACCTGCTTCATTTGCTGCATCTCTGCATTGCTTGGCTTTGTTCTGACTCTGAAACAGGAAAAGAAACACCCCAAATTAATTTCTGACCATATTTTTGGTTCTGCGTCAGTCTTTTTTGCTGCCTGCTCCCTTTCCCCCTCTGATTGAAAGGCTCAGAGTTGCAAATGCTTCTTGGCTGTCCCACCTTGATGCACGGTTCTATTGAATGTGTGCTATGGAAGAGAAGTGACCAGACTTTTGCATATGTAGCTATAGGTCCACTGACCTCAAGGGAAATCTGGCAATTTACATCTTTCCATTCAAACATCCCTGCCGTGGGAGCTCCGTGCTGGCGTAATCCAGCCTGAAGCTGTGTCTGCTAGCTAAGTTGTTTATTTTCCTCAAATGTTTGATGTGCTTGCTAATAGATATTTAAAACCAGAAATAAATAGCAGTTAAGATTCTTCATCTTCCAAGCTTCCTGTGTAATACACAGATGAAAAGAACACAGCCTTTAAAATACTTTGCAAATGCCAGATTATTTCCCATAACAACTCTGAAGCCTAAAAGCAAAATTCACGCTAAGTAGAACTTTACTTTTTAAAAAACCTGCAGCTTTTAGCATATGAAACACAGCTATTATTGACAGCTTTGTTCTCCCAGGTCTTTCTGCACAGATGGTGATGACAGTACTTTAATGCAGAGCTCTAGACATCAGTATCACACATTCCTCCATTCTGCCCTTCAAGGCAAGGCTCAGGTAGGGGTTCTTATGACCATATTCCTCATGACAGCTGGTTGGAAAATGTGTAGTAGACTGGGAATATAAGCTTCATTCTTATTTGCTTCCTGGCCCTAACTGCTTGTGAGTGCTGCTCAGAATTAAACAGCTGACACGTTGCTGGTGAGATGCCTCTGTGCATTTCAAACGTGCTGGAATGTGTGTGGAAGCAATGGCACCGCAGCACCCTGGGGTCCTTCTGCATGAAAGGAGCTGGGACAGATTCTGATGCCATTGAAGTTGCTAAGTGCTCTGGCATGATTTCAGTAGGGCCAGGATTTCATCCCTTCTTTCCAGCTAAGCTGGAATGTTTTGTTCATCAAAGATTAACAAATGCTGGAAATAAAACATAAAGTTTTGGTGCTGTTTTTAGAGTCTCCACCCCCCACTCCTTGAGATGATTTTTGATCCTTTTTGCTTACACTGCACTGATTTTTATCGAGCCAAAGAGAGTTCATTTATTTTGTTTTCTCCATCTGTTCCGCTGTAAAATGTTCCCATTAAAAGTTAGTGAATTGTCAGCTACAAGTATCAAGACGATGCAATGAAGGACTGCAATGCCTTAATTTCCAATGATTTATTTTTGAGTTTGTAAATTTAGTTGAAATCGAACTAACCATAAGGAGAAAAATGTTGAGGAAAAATATGCATTTTAATGTAAGATACTATGCCTACTAAATGTAAGCGACCAAAAGGCAAAATTAACTGCATGCCGTTCTTCTGACTTCTTTTATGAACAAGTTCAGTGAAAAATATCATTCAGTTTCCCTTCAGGATTGATGGAGCAATTAGACCATTGCCTGGGATGAAGAGATAACTTGGTCTCTTCCCAACCTTTTTAAAAACCCTCAGCTTATGGCAGATCAAGATCAGGGTTAGTGAAGGAGTTTGTGAAGAAAGACCTCCCTGGGAAGGTGCTTTTTTTTTAATTGTGATTCTAAGGGGTTCATTGGAAGGGAAAGCAGCCCACAGAGTGGGTTGTTCTGGTGTATTCTCCTGTACCTGGGAAAGGAAAAAAACACACTTTTCTCTCTCAGTAGCCCTGTCAGCAGAGGTACCTTTTCTGTCTGCTTTTGGTTTCCTGCAGCACTCATCCGCTCAAAGGACTGCTCGGCCTCGTCCGCCTCCTTGCACTTCTGTTCATAGGTCTTCTTTGACTGTATTGAAATGAGATCGAATGTGAGGGTTTGGGTTAGGGAACAAGGCTAGGTTGTCTCCAGCTTGATGTCCTAGACATTTCCTGCTTTGCAATCTGGAGGAGCAAATCAGTGCCCGAGTTTGGGCAACAGAAAATATTCCCAGTGGCAGCATGGGCAAAAGAAATCCATATCTGCACCAAGAGACCTCCCTGTCTTAGAGATTCACTTAGAACGAGGGTGTCAAACTCACAGCCCTCCACCTTGTTTTATCTGGCCCAGCATCTTGTTTCTACCTGGCAGCAGCGCCGAGCTCCTTGCCCCTATGCTCATGGCAGTCACTTGTGCAGTGTGTGTGATGCATTACGCTGCAGGAGCAGAAGAATGGTGAGAGCCAGGAGTTTGACACCCCTGACTTTGAACAACAACATTAAATAAAAATTGCTGGTACAGTTCCAGCTGTAGCACTGAGGGTTCTGCAGCTACTTTTCTTTGGAGGCAGCTGCCCATTGGAAACCAAAACCAGCTGCCTGGAGTCCCTGTACCTGCAAGCTTTCCCATTGGAGGAGTTTCCTCCTGTTTACAAGACTCCCTCACTGTTTTTCAAGTTGTGTTTATGCAGATTTACACATTGCTCCTGGAAGTCTCCTTGCCTAGAAAGAGTGAAATCCTGTTTGCCCTGGGGCTTTGATCTTTCCACATTAAATTTCTGAGTATTTTCCTCTCTCTCTCACATACACACGCTCTTGCACTCTTAGGCACTCATACATTCTTGAATTTTCTTTAAATATAGGTACATTGAATGCAGATTTCTCCCTGTCTCAAACTGGAGCCAGTTTGCATCAAAACACCCACTCAAAGCCTCCTTGCTTACCTCCATTGTTTTCTTATAGTGAGACAACTTGCTCTTCTGCATGCGTTCCATGGCAGACTCGTACTGAAGAAACACACAGAAATAAGATGGTTTTTTCTGCCCTTTTTTAGGGGCAGGATTTTCTACAAGCCACGTCCCTATGGGAAAATTGACTTCACTCTGCTTTTATAAATGAAAGGTTTCTAAGTCACACAGAGCATCAAAATGCCAAGTAAAAAAATAATCCAAGATAAGTCTGCTTCAGTGATTTCTGTTAAAGCAGAGAGGATGTACATCTTCATTTTCTTGTTCCCTCCCTTGTTATTTCCTTGGGAAGGTTAAACAGCATAACACCCAGTCCCAGTACCCACCAGCTCTGCCAGCAGGGTTCAAGCGTTTGATGCAAGAGCTTGATCTCACAGACCACACCACTCTCTCGTCCATGTGAGCAAGGGTAGTTCTCCATTTTAAATACAAGCAATTCCTGTGTAATTTATGTTTCATTTCTTCTGGCAAATTTATGCTCAATGCGATTGGATTTCCATATCTTCATCTGGTCAGCGTTGGAAGGACAGTACTGAATTCTCTTTTATGGCTTTAGTTGTAATATGCTCAACCTTATGTGACAGTGAGATATGCTCCTACTTGGCAGGGCATGGGTTTCTTCAGTGAGAATTTTGGTCCTTTAATCTTTCTATTCTGCTCAAGCAGACTCCTTCAGGGGCTGCCCTGAGGCTTGCTTCTCGCTGGGCTAGATGGGACAGTCCTGAGAGCAGCACAGCCAAACATAGCTCACAGCGTTTTGGGAAGTTACCAAAAATGCTGACACCATCTAGCATGTGTAATGCTGACTCCCTCACAGCCAGATGCTGCACTGAGACAAAAAGCTTGCCTAAGACTCCAAAGCAGTGGTTCCCTTTTTGTCCAGACCCCTCTGTTTTCAATTGAGTTATAGACTTATTGTTTTCAACAGGAGAGAGCCTCTTTGCAAATCTCAGTGGAAAAGGAGGGGATACAAATGCTGATGTACTAGGTGCACGCTGTCTGTCTCTACATGCCTTATTTGTTTCATTGGATCGCTGCGGATCTCAAATCTCAAAACTGGGTTTACCCACTATTGTGTTCCGTTCTCTGCTATTCCAAGTTCCTGTGTGTCAGGGTTGTAGACAGGACATTTTAGTGGCATTGGATACTGGTCATACACATTTTCATTGGCTTAAAATGAGCAAAGAACTGGTTATTTTATTTTACTCCTCTGTCAATCAGTGCTTTCAGTGTTAACTGACTGTCCCGTCTTTGTCTTCAACCCTGAGGAACCACAAAAGCTGTAAGAGTGGCCACTGTTGTCTCTATTCAGAGCTATTTTTTCAAAGGACTTAGAGCTTGATAAGATCAAAGGGGGTGAAATGGCCATGAATATGTTCAATTTTTGATTATACAACAACAACTAATATTATTTATTCCACATATTCATAATTCAGCATTTCTTGGCTTTGCATTCAGCATGGCATTAATTTGCTTTTATGTTTTTAAAGGTTTGTGTTCCTCCTTTGCTGTAATGCATGTCGGAGATCATGCGGGATCATACCAAAGAAACTCAATTAGCAAGGATATAAAAAAGAGAAAAGGAAGGATTAAGTTCTTACAGGAATCATAATGGTATCTGTAGTTACACCAGAGAGAGTAGAAGTGAAAAGCCCCTAAAGCCCCTGCCTCCTGAGTTTACAGCACTGCTTCATTTCCAGCTGGGATCAGAACGATTTTCTTCCCCAGCTTGGTAGATGGAGTGCACAGGGCACCCTGGCCTTGTTTTGTCATCTTTTGCAGCATTCACAGCCTCTGGCTGGACACAGGCCACCAGCATGGACCATTGACCCCATCTGTTTCAACATTTCTCTAGTTCCTCACCTTTTTTCTCTGCTCCTTCTGTCTTTCTCGGAACGCCTCGATTCCTTTCAGTTCATCCTTCAGCATTACTGCCAGCTGGATATGAGAGTTCCCAACACTTTCGATTTCTAAAGCAAATCAGAATTCATATACAGTCAGTGTAAGGTATTTAAATATAAAGTCACGTTTTTCAGGAGCTGTTTCTGGGATGTGGCTGCTGTATGACTCGGTGTGAGCAGGACAGCCTTGAAAAAGGCCTCCCTGAGTTTCTGCATGCACAGATGCTGTCAAGGGTTCACACCACCTGAACAGAGCTTATTGCAGGTTCTCTCAGTGCCTGCAAAATGCAGGGGCAAGACTCCTTGCTGCAGAATTGGAGCACTCAGAGCAGCCTTGGCAAGCGCAGAGCCAGCTGTATTGCTTCTTAGCACCATTTACCTCAGCCACCCTCTTTCTGCTGGGGCTGGAGGTCAGATGTTGTGAGGCAGAGGGAAGGAAGGAGCTCTGGGGCTGCTTTCCCTCTGCTACGCTGCTGGATTGTCATTGCTCTTGGAAGCTGCTTGCCAGTTGCATCCAGCCTTGCACAAATGTAATTAGATGAGATTGCAAGCTGAGAATTTCCAACGGTCAGCAAAGATGGACTGAATTTCAGAGCACATGGCTGCTGCTCTTTGAAGTGGCTGGTTACTTCTCAGCATCTGTCAGCTTTGGTGCCTCTGGAATGGAACCCTACGTTGTCCAGTAATGTTCATCTCCCCCACCCAGGCTCTAAAAATCCCTTAATTCACCAGCTGCTTTTCAGAGGGGTGTTTTGATCTAAACAGCAGGTGCCAGCAGCAAGGTATTCTGGCCTGCTGGCTGTGACAGTGCTGCATTCTCTGTGTGTGAGAGGTTTGCTTTCAACCTTGGGCACGGTTAGAAAGCACGCTGCTTTGATGTCAGTGGCTTGATGAAGAGGGAACAGAGATGGTATGTTGTGACTTGATCCAGATAACTCGAGGAGCAAGCTATTTTCTTTGTCACCAGAGACTGGATGGAGTGCCCAGACTTGGAGCACTCCCAGTGCATGTCCTTTCTCTCGACTAGGAGAGCAGGATAGAAAAGTTAGAAATGGAGGGGGAAAGAGGATGAAAGATCCCAGGGGCAATGAGCACATTGCCAAGTCAAAAAAGATGTAAATACTTACGTTGCTTGAGCCTCTCAAATGCTGCCTTCAGCGTGCTGTGGGGCAGAAACAAGGGCACTTTATTAGTATGGGATTCTACGGACGGGACATGAAGGTAGAGAAGAAAACCTCTGCTTCAGAATCTCAGATTCACACAGAGATAAAACTCTTTAATTGTCTTGTAATAAAAGTTGACCATGCTAACAAGCACGATAGCATCAATCTGTTACCATCAGGAAATGCAATGAAATGCTCCATGAAGCAAGGAATTGCACTGCTCCTTATGTACACCCTCTTTTTATCCCCCTGTATTTGTGACTGTGAACGTTAACAGCCGTTTCCCTGTTTTTGCACCTCACCGATGGATACAAGTCAACCGAGAAAAGCAGACTGTCAAGGGGAGCTGGGTTTTGGAGCACCAGTCTGAAGGGCAGAGCAAAAGCAGCTCCACCCTCTCTGTTGAATGCAGCACAAACAAATTTTTGCTCCTCGGTCACCCTTGTAGGCAGAGCAGCTCTGCTATGCAGCATCCTCCAGATTGTGCTTTCCGAGCACCCCCGTGTGGCGCAGCTTGCTCTGCTTCAGCAGACTCACAAATGGTGCAGAGAGCTACAGAGGCTTCCAAACCCTGATGCTCCCAAAGGTTTTTGACAGCCCAAAAGCGCAATGTAAATAAGTCAGGCTGTGAAATCAGGCCTTGGTGCTGGGCTGTAAAGTACAGCATGGAGATGTGCAAAAAGAGGTATTATGCTGCTCGTCCCAGTAGACCTACACACCCAAGCTCTACAGGGCACAGCTGCAGAAGGGCATGAGACGGTAACAACAAATCGCCTGATGTCCTGGTTTTGGCAAGACAGAGTCTTGCCAAAGGAAAGTAGCAGAGGCACCAGCATGGAAATGATGGGAGAGGAGGGAGCAGCCTCTGTGAAAGGCATTTTCAACTCAGTCTATTTCCTCTAGCTCCCAGTTTGCAAGCTGGCAGGGCATTTGCATACTCAGGAGCCAGGGCTGTGGTGTGATTTGGAGATTTTTCAGATTTAGAAATCATCTGTTCAAGACCCCAGAGTGTGATGTTCCCTCAAGGAGAGAGTTCTGGGATCTCCATGGATCCCTGGTCTACCCCAGGCAGTGCCCAGGCAAAAAGCCTGGTAATGAAGATCCCAAAATCTCCCTGGCTTGAAGCCTGGCTACTAGGAGAGCCCATACGGGGATGCACATCACTTCCCAGGCGTGCATGACTGCAGATGTGTAGGGAAATCCTGGTCCTCCTGGGCCATTACATAAGTCTTAAGAGACACATGAAGGATCCTAATTGCCCTGTGTTAATTTAGGCTGGACATCTGTTTCCTGATCAAAGCTTGCTCTCCCACTAGCAAGGCTGCCTTGCCAAGCATAAGAAAAATGCCCAGACAGGAGGAAGGCTGGGCCTGACCTCAGTGATAACGGCATTGCAATCCTCTTCCACATCTGAATTTGTAGGAAAATAAAGAGAAGACTTTCAGCCAGAAAAGATGGATATTAAGCTAACTGTTTGATTCTTTCAGCTTTCAACTAGGTTTGTTGTCATGGATCTCCTGAGATAAATCAGGGAAAACATGCTAAATTGACTATTGTTTAGTATTGTCTAATAAAACTTAAACATTTTGAAGGTTCATTTTACAATGAACGAGTCCGGCGTGAAATTTTGATGGAAACTAGATTTTCACAACACAAAGGAAACAAACAGTATTCTTTCCAGTGAAGTTAATTAAAGGCTTGATACTAAAAGACAAGATAGCAGAGAATGCTTTTGTCACCTAAAAGCTCTAATGGATTATTTTGAAACATTAAATATAGAGAAGGAATAAAATTTTATTTTTAGTGTTGATTTTCCAACAGGAGGTGGGAAATGTGCTCACAGCATCATGTCTGAAATAGCTAAATGCTGAAATTTAAAAAACAGAGGACCCTTGAGAACTGCACGTACTGTTTGCATGCTGGGTTGATCTGTTGTTCCCAGCGATGTTTTTCCTTTGCTGCCAGTGGTTCAGCTTATGCAAAGACTGGCAAAATTGCTGTAGTGGATATTGAAAAACAGCACTTTCTCAGTACATCTCAAGGACAAAAGCACTTTGCTGTTTTTTTCATTTCTAGATGTTTGAGCTACCAGGGCAGTTGGTGACCATAAGCCACCCATGGGGCATGTCTCCTTTTTACTGGCTTTTGGTAAAGGCGAGTCTGTAGTGATGTGTCTGGCTACGAGCTGGAGAGAGACTCATTTGCCCCCTGCATGGTCTCTAATGACCATTTCAGAAAGCTCTGGCCTTTTGCTCCCTCTATGACAGATTTGTCCAGCCCAGTTCCCTAGCTGCTGCCTGGGGCAAGGTCCATAAGTAGGTTGGAAGAGACTGCAGCCATTTACTCCTTTATTTTTATAATTTTGTAAAATCAGTGAATCAGATCTCTCATCTTTATGGGGCTTAAAGGGGTAGCAAAGATGTCAGTGTTCCAAATTATGTGTTGGAGAGAATAAAGAAGTCAAGTTCTGACCCACAGATCCGTTCAGTATTCGTTTATGTCTTCTGGGCTGCGGGGCTGCACAGGCAGCCTCAGCAGTGCTGTAGATCAGCTTCTCGTTGCTGCTAGATGCTCTGGTTATATCAGTGAAATGTATCATGTCTGTGCTTTGCAGGGTTTAATGGAAGCAACTGGTGTAGCAGACATGCAAGGGAGTTCTAATTTTGTCTGTGCTGTTTTGTATGTACAGCACCTCTTACCCATGGGTTTGACTTCCTAATAGAATCATAGAATCACGGAATGTTTTGGGTTCGAAGGGACCCTAAAGCCCATCCAGTTCCAACCCCCTGCCATGGGCAGGGACACCTCCCACTGGATCAGGTTGCTCGAAGCCCCATCCAACCTGACCTTGAACACCTCCAGGGACGGGGCAGCCACCAGTTCTCTGGGAAACCTGGGCCAGTGCCTCCCCACCCTCACAGGAAAATGTTTCTTCCTAAAATCTCATCTCAATCTCCCCTCTTTCAGCTGAAAACCATTCCCCCTTATCTTATCCCTGCACTCCCTAATCAAGAGCCCCTTCCCAGCTTTTCTGGAGCTCTTTTCAGTACAGGGAGGCTACCCTAAGGTCTCTCTGAAGCTTCCTTTTCTCAATAGGACTGATCAGGGCTTTATTCTGAGGTACCTGAAGTGAGGATGTCTCACTGTTCTGGGCACTTTAAGAGCATTTTCTCCTCTCAGTACATTATGCTGTTTAGCATTGCAAGAGTAATTGATTTTGTTGTTTGTTCTGCAACCAAATTAGAAAACCCTGAGTTGAAAGTAATTCAAGCAAAACTTAAAATTTGTGATTTGCCTCTTTGCTTTTTAATTTGTGTTTAATTGCTCACTTCTGACATTTCCTTGTAACTTCTGGAAGGCTGTGACACCAGTTCTGCTAAAGAGAGAGCTCCAGCCTTCCCTTTAGGCATCCCCCAAACAGAGCCTCCTGCTCGCGGAGAACAGGGTTGGACACAAATTTCCTGTGCATGTTAAACGACTCCCCCTTGGACATTTAAAGATTGGCTTTGTCAAAATGAATTTCCAAGTGGAAAGAGGATTGCCCTTGAATCCGGAATAAGGGGGACCAGCTCAAGCCTGTGCAACAGCCGCTCGGGAGCAACTCCTGGTGAGTTTTGCCATCTAGTGGCTACAATATTCATACCGTTTTCTGGGATGCCCAGCCTGGCTGCTGCCTGTGTTTGCTGTGGTCTCCTGCTACTCGAGTACAGTGGAATCGTGCTGCTCCTGTGAAATGTGCACCGTTCAGTGCCTGTTTTGTCGAGTGGAGGGGGGAAAAGGAGAATTGCAGAGCTTTTAGAGGAACAGGGGAAGCGAGGGGGAAAGCTCATTGTGATAAAGCTCACCCATTGTTTAATATCTTTGCTCTGCAAATTGCAAAATACTTTCCAAAGTGAACTTACCCAAATTTACCTGTCACACCAAAGCTGGAAAGGCAACCCTGTCTCTTCAGGGCACCGACCACCAGTCTCTCTGGCTCTTCTCTAACTGGATAAACATTTATAAGGTTGCATTTTTTTGAGAGCCTGGTTTGACTTTTCTCCCAGCAGAACCTGTCCTCTGCTGTTAAGGCAGAAAATGTGTTTGAGCACTTGTTTGTTTGGCACTCGCCCACCATCGCAGTACAGGTACGAGGAGCAGCAGGGAACCACTGCATCTGATCAGAACTCCACTTTATTCGCTCACTGTGCAAAATTACCTTATGGTTGATTGGAACAGTGTGGGATGACAGCAGTTCAAAGCAAACTTGTCCTAGCTGCTCTCTGCATTTGCTTCCTCTCTCTTCACTTTTGGACCCTGTTTTTGCTAGAGAGCTGGGCTGTTGCTGGATAGCAGCCTGCGCTGGACAGTCCTGCGTGACACGGGGACTATGAGCAAATGTACTATAGATAGGGCTCTGCTACCTTCTGCTTCACAGTCATCAAAAGCCAAATTTTAGGACAGCAGAGATGTAACTAGCAGAGCTCTATCAGTGGCAGTGCTTAGGTCACAGGTATACTGACTGTGTACACTGTTGTACCACACTTTTTTGGGGGGGGTTGGTTGTTTTTTTTTTTTAACTGTAGGCTTGATGGTTTGGGCGTTTTTTTCAGTACTTTGCCTTTAGAGAGTGAGTAATTCAGAGAGTCCCTTTACATCTTGTACACAGGAAGGTAAAACAGGCTCTTCTAACCAGAAAACCACAGCTCTTAATATTTTCTTTCTTTTCTACCTTTGCTTGTTGAATAGTGAGATAACCCCACCTTCCTTTCTGGTAGGTTTCCATTTTAACAACAATATGATCGGCGAAGTTGTGTTCTTACTGCAATTTTAAAAAATATTCTTACTGAAATAGAGAGATTTCTGTTCTCTGCCAGATGGACTCTGCAGACCGCATTCCAGCAGTCCTATTAACACTCTGCCTCCAGTAACTTAGATCCCAAAAATGTGGTTACGAGACCAAGGCAACAACAGTCTCCTCTGAGGCCATGGTTAACATCTATCTTTCCTCCTGCCATGAAGGGAAGACCCAGGGTGCTTTTATGAACACTTCTTTTTGCGAAGCCCAGTGGTGGTACAAGGTGTAGGCAAACAAGTTCAGAAGCATTTGGTCTCAAATAATTTGCAACTGGATCTCTGTCCGCATTGCAAAAAGTAAAGAAAGGGGAGGAGGTGTGCTCTTTGAACAGGGAAGTATCTGAGTCACTACCAAGTCCTAGGCCGGGCACACAGCAAAGCATTTCACATGAGAATGGTGTCTAGCATTGCTTAGTGGGCACGTGGTGAAAACATCGAAGAATTAATTTTGCCAGCCTGTTTTCTTCTGAACTATAAACAGAAAGACAAAACCACTCATTGCAACTGGAAGAACTTCTGTGCAGATCCCAGCTGGGGTGTGATGTCCAAGCCACCTGTGGTGGAGAAAAGACACGAGCAGCACCTTTTCTTGGGCCGTGGGAATACCAATCTCTACCTGTCTATAAATTAGTGACAGCATGAATAGTCATCTCGGTTATTACAGGAGGGTGCACTGTGCAGCAGGCTGGGCTTGGTGTCAGGCTGGGTGTAGCACATCTTTCATGAAAGCAGCAACAAAGGCAGAGGAGGGTTCCTCCAGTGCTGTGGTGTGTCTGCATACATGTTTTGCTCCAGGTGCCTATGTGTTTTCAGATATGTGTTTGAAGCAGCCTCAAACTGAATGGAAAGGGGGCTGTATCATCACTCCCAGGGCTAGTTGCGGGGAGCACAGACACATCACCCTCAGACTTTGCTGGGCCAGAAGAGCAAACAGGGTAGCATCTCCATGTACCTTCTCTTCCCTCTAAATATGTGCACATAGATTACAAATTAAACCCCTTGTGAATCCAGAGTGACCTATGCCATTCAAGTCACAGGATAAAACAATTAAAACAACTTTTGTACCTTTAATATAAGACTAAATTTCCTCATGTCTCTTAGAAAGAAAGCAGCACGGCTCAGAAATGCTCATCACAGGAGAGCTTACCAAGGTTGGATTTAACAAGAACTGAGCACAGCCTTAGGTCTTTCAGGGTATGTACTTGGGTCTAATTTCACAGTCCTGAAAGTTCAAAGCACAAGTGTGTACAGTCTCTGCAGGTTCGGAACAATTGAGTGGAGAATAACTAACCATGGAAGGATGTGACCTTCCAAAATGACTTTTAGCTTCAGTTCAAAAATGCCTGCTTTGTGTGAATAATACAGAGGATTCTGTATACTATGTGACAGAGGCACTATATTTATACACAGCAAGGAGGAATTGGCATTTCATTACAGATGCCCTCGCCTCACACTCACTGAAATATTCTATTTCAGGCATTGCAGAGAAGGGCAAGCAGGCACGGGCTTGAAGAAGCTACCCTTTCCTGAGGTCTGAAGGAGACAGTGGTGGAAAAGAGGGAAAGAAAAAAGTAGAAAATCATATACATAAGAAGAGACAAGCAGAGCAAATGATAAAAATAGCTGTTGTCAGAGCAGACAGGATTGAACCAGCTACTGCATGTTTACATCAGTTGTTTTACGAAAGAACAGAGTTCCCAGAGGCCTTATTTCAGCTGAAGCAGAGGACGTGTCTGAAAAGTGAGCTCTGTGGTGTATTCTGATTTCACGTTGTTCTGCTGAAGAGTTGCCCAAAGCTGCTGCACAGAAGTTCCCAATCACCTTGCTACCTGAAAGGTGTTTCCCCGTAAAGGCAGGAGGTCTGCTGAGGATCATCTGTAGAGTGTGCAACATCATTACTGTGTGCACCACCATTGCAGCATGCGCCACCAGCAAACGTGTGCAAACTTGATCTCAGGTTGTAACTCAGCTGAGAATCCTTGGGTTCTGTGCATCCTCTCCCATGTGTGCAACACAGAAAATGGAGAGTACAAAGCCATACAGCAGTTTAAACTTCAGAATATGTGGTTTCCTCTCCCCTCCAGATGTCGGTGTAACCTGGCTTTTGCTGAGTATACATGGCCGTAGCTTTGTAATCATCTTTTTCATAATTTCTTTTATGATTTGAGACTATGACGTTGTGATTCAGGTGGGATTTTTTGTAATTAAGAAAGTGGGATAACAGGGCTTTAAAATTCGTATAAGGTAGGAATGAAGACGTTTTTTAAATTCACTATAGCACTGATGTCTGATAGGTGAGCTCCAGAGCTCCATTCCTGCGCAGCATCCCTCCTTCCATCCTGTCTGCTGAGGTCCTCACCCCTTGCCTGCTTCTCAACTGCCCTGCCTCTCTTAGGTCTGACCCGCTCAAGAGGTGCATTTCCAGTTGGTATTGTCTTGTGATCCCTGTTCTCCTCTCAGTGCTTTCACTAAGATTCCCCAGCCACTTGTATTCCCAGACATAGCCTGCGTCCATGACTGTGCTGGCACAGCCAGGTGATTGACTTGAAAGAAGCAGCCAGCCTTTTCTTGGTGTTATTGTGGACCTGGGTGCGTGTAGGAACCAGCACAGGCAGTGGGAGTGCAGCTCACCCATGCAGCCGTGCGTTGGGGAACCCTACTGTAAGGAAGATGATCTGCCTCTGTCATGTGTGTCTGATCTAACACAGCAAGTGTGGTGAGGTGGGCTAAAAATCAACGAAGAAAACAGCACTTCTGCACTTGGCAGAAAAGTACATCGCTTTGCCTTCAGACTCAGTGGCTGCTAAAAAGTTTCAGGGTTTCAGATAAGAAAAAGACAGAAGAAAACTCCACTGGGGGCTGTTACATACAAAGCTGCTGGTGGTGTGGCAGCCCTGAACTGCCAATTGCTAAGGCTGGAAGATTATTTAGGAGAAATATCCACATGTGCTTGCCCTGTTCTTTTACTCTTCCCTTGGGGTCTAGTGTTGAGGACAGGATATTAGGCTAAAGGGATTTTCGTGTGAGCCTGTGCAACCCTTCCACCCTTCCAGGAAGCAGTTTGGACCAGCTGCAACGCTCAAGGCAAGATGCCGAAATTTGCATGAATCAGGCTGGACTATTGAATGATTGTTTCCTTTGGCTGTTGGGCAGCTTGCAGGGAACTTTTAGTTCTCGAGCTGGAAGCTGAAGCATTTGTTTGCTATGTCCATGGTAACCAGCACTGGCTTCTTTCAGAAACCCCATCTTTGTTTTTTTAAAAAATAAAAGATAAAATAAAAAATGATTGCAGCACGTCTGCCTCATTGCGGCACATCTGCCTCTGCTTTTACTTTTGTTTCTGCAGCTGTAGGCTCACCGTGGCCATTTCCAATACTGGTTTGAGAAGAACAGTGAGGACCTTGCTGAAAACTTGCTAAAAACTTGTCCCCGGCTACCTCAGAGGTCAAAAGGATTTCTCGCATTTCTGATGCTAAGGAGCCTGCTGGCAGAGACAACTGCTGTCCTCTTTTCCCAGGTCAGGATGTCACAGTCCTGCTGGTACTCAGTAATGAACTGTCCTAGTACAACCCTGCCTTGTACCGAGCAGTGCCAGGCCCAAGGGGTCAGTCCTCCATGAGAGGAGCACGAGGGATGCTGAGAGGATGGAAACTTGGTGGTTGCTGTCACCTCAGTGTTTCTCAAAGCAACAGAGAGCAGTCCCAGAGCTGCTGTTACGGTTCAGCAAGCCTTCCCTTCTCTCTTTCCTTTGAGTCAGCAGCATATTTCTTCAACTGTGTCTTTCAGTAGATAAAATTGGGCAGTTGAATCTATTTATACCTTTAGCTGACTTCACAAATTTGCTCCAGCTGAAGCAAAAGTTATGGGAAAAAGGGAAGAGACTGAAAAAATGTTGAAATTTTTCTTACTTTGATTCAAAACTGGAACTAAAAGCTTTTAAAATATGGGAAAGGCCTGGGAGAGAATGGTTTTCTGTAGTGACAACCACTGCCTGGTGCAGTGTGCCAGACTTCTCCAGGCTTCTCCTCGTTGCTTGTATTTACTCATCGTGCTTATTTTCTTTGCTTTGTTTCAATGCTGGTCCTGACTGTGCTGAAGTGATGACCGGGCAGTACCTCCCACTGCTGCCTGGTTTCTTCCTTGAGCAGACCCTTGTCTCTCCAAGCACAGGAAGCAACAGAGAGTGGGTTATTTTTCTCTAAATTTTTTAATCTTTGAGATCAGAAGAGCTGGGCAGCTTCCAGGGACTGTGTTTCTGCAGTTGGACAGAGCTGTGCACACTGGTGCTGGGAACACATAAGCACGAGGGCCTGCTGTGCTGTCCATCACAGGTAGCATTGTCACCATCTCCAGTCTGGCACATTTGATGTTGGCTGTGGTTTGGGTTTGCCATGGACACTTTGCCAACAGGTACCTGCATGGTATCTGCTGCTCACTCCAGCTTTGTTCTGCTTCTCTCCTGCTTTGCTTTCCATAGCAGCTCCAGAGCATCTCTTTGACGCAGTGGAGTGATGGGAGGGGTTTGCAGGCAATTCATTAGTTTCAGATGTTGTGCTACAGAGAATTTGCCTTGCAGCTGTTTCTCTTAAAGTTTTCTGGGTATTTCCTGATACTGGGAGGGTTAAGGTGGTTGTTGCAGATGGGTTTGCTATGTTCTTTTTATCGACTTTTCGAAAGGGTATCGGGTACCTTCCCGATATCGAGAACTGCTGGAGTGTGAAATAATTTCCCAGGAGAAGTGATAGAAAGCCTTAGTATCCAAGATGTTTAAAAGATGAATGAATGTAAGACTAGATGATGATAAATTTGCACTATTAAGAAAATGAGCAGGTGATGTAAAATTAACAATTCCTGCTCCTCTGCAATGCATAGCATGGCACAGGGGGTCCTGTAAAACGTTCTGCATAAAAGCCTGGAAGTCACTTTTTTCCCTGGTGATTTTCAAACGCAAGTTTTAGCTACAAATACTTGCACAATGCTTTCATCAGAGGTTATTTGAGAAATACTGCTACCCAAAGCTGCGTGTCAAAAATTTCAAGGCATTAAACCCAAATCTTTCATTTTCATGAGTCATCCAGCCCTGAACAGAACCTAGTTTCCTCTGATTTCCAAGTGTTTACTCTGGACAAATGCCCTTCTCTGCCCACCTGTGTAACTGCTTAAGCAGCCAGAGGATGCTGGATGGCAGACAGCAAAGTGTCCTCACTCTGCTTCAGAACAGCTAGTGAGACATGAGCTCTGATAAAAATATCAGTGCAAAGCTGGTTGCTACCCAGACCAGGCATGGGTTTATGGAAACGCAGTAAATCACCTCTGCAGCACGCTTTGTTGGTACATTCAGCCTTTTCTCTATGCCAAGCGATAAAATTGCTGGATCACAGTGGAGCCAGGCTCGAGTCCAAACTTCCTCCAACTTCAGGAGAACTTAGATCCACATCCAAAATGTGGGCTTTGGCTCTGCCTCTAAATCAAGCTCTTATAATCTCTTAGGAAAAGTCAGGGCTGTGAATTATCCACGAAGTCACAGAAGGGCAGCTAAAGCTGGCTGTTCAAACACATTTGCTCTGCCTGCCCTTTGTTGGCAGTAAAGAAATTTAGGTGGTGCCTTTCGTTAATCCTGGAATGCTGATCTCAGCCTTTGATTTGGGAAGAAGCCATCCATCCTTAATTAGCTATTCTAGTTTCAAAATCTTTTTTTGTTCTCCTTCCCATTCAATGATTAGGTCTGTGAATTGAGACACCAGGCAGGCAGCAGACATGTCCAGCAGCCTTTGCTAGGAACATTGCTGTACCTTTCTGCATTGCTCAAGGAGAGAGGGAGGAGTAGGGGAGGGAGGCTTGCATGTTCTCTGACATGAGCCTCGGTGCTCTCTGCACCACCAAGTGCTTGGGTTAATGCAACAGTTTCGCTGTCAGCCTGGATGTACCACCACTGAATCAACAGCAAGTGCTATGGGTGACTGCCTGGCACTTGCATGCCATGGTGGTGCAAGTTTTTGAGGTCACGGTTTCCGATAAAATATGAACAGGAAACCACACTCGCACTGAGAGTGATAAATCGGGGTAAAGAGGAGACTGCAATTAAATGAGATACGGGATGGATGAGCGTAGCAGGCCCCAGGGATCAATAGAGCTGTTTTGTGTTTAGATTGAGGTCTCCTCTTGCAGATTTGTCTTCTGTGACCCCAAATCTTCATCCTTTGCCACCTTATTACTGTATTATTACTTGTTACAATGATGACTAAATGTCTCATTATTGCTGCTACCATCAATAATAGCAGCCGTTTATCAGCAGTATTTATTAAGTTAAATTCTGTGCTAGCATATATATCTTCCCCTCCCAACACAATTTATAAGTAATCTAAGAGTGGTAGAGGAGATAGAGAAAAATACACATCATTTTAGCGGATATCAGTAGTTCCATTGATTTGTCTCAAATGAAGTCCCTTCAAAGAGATGTAAAGTTTATATTCCTAAGCTAAGCATTTTTCCTGCTGCAGGAGCTGATTTTTGGTGCCTTGACACTTCAGGTTTGTTCTGTCACAGTCTCTCAGCACCAAACTAGCTTCCAAGAATTCCCAAGCCACCATCCTAAACATTACCTAGCCTCTTCCTTTTCATTTTTCCCATCACTCACTTCACTTTTGGAAGCAAATATTAAACAATTATTAGCAATCCTGAAATTAAAAATGTCCTCAGTAAAGACCTACTAGCAATTCCCAAATAGAGATTTTGTGAATCCTGCTTTGAAGGACCATGGTGTTTCCCCATTTTTCCTGTACATTGTGAATTGTTATGGAACACCCTGAAGTGAGCAGCTTATGACCCCATTCATAGGCAAAACACAGGTGTTTGGTATTTTACTGTTCATTTAGTGCATACTCATTTGCATGAATAATAAAAGAATTCCTTACTTGATTTCTGTTTGTCCTCCTGCTTTTCGGGCAATTTGGATCAGCTCTTTCCCATATCTCTCTTCTGCTTGTGCTCTGTTCAAAGAAAAACGTATTCAGTTTCCCTTAGTGGTACCAGGATCATATTTACACAAATCTTGTAATTGCATCTGAGGCATAAAACATGAGAAATACCCTTTCTTATTTTCTCTCTGCCCTCAGTTCTAGTGCTGTTTGTTAAGTACCTGTAAAATATTCAAGGTGAGCTATATATAGAATAAATGAGAGAAAATGAATGCCCATCTCCATGGCTGTGATTAGACTCTGAAGTGCTGTGTATAGTTCTGTCCCCAAAAGGCTGGGTTCCATTAGAAGAAAAGGTGTACAGCAGTGTAGTGTGGATACTCAGGAGAACAAAGAGCCCCTTTTGCAAAAGAAACTTAAGAGATAATATCTGAATTGACCAATCGCCATGAAGGCTGAGAGAGGGGTGAAGTATTTCACTTCAGATTTTCATTTAGAGAGACATTCTGAATAAATGGGAGCCAGGAGTAGCAGGAAACTCTCTAACCTCATAGAAACATGAGGTGCTGCTCGAGCAGCTGCAGTGGAGGCAGAGGGGGGAAGGAGCCTTGCTAGCTGTAAGGTGAGGCTGGGACAGCTCTGTGGAGGGGACAATGTGGTGCCATGTCTCACCCAATGGGGAACCGTAACTAATGACTCAGGAAAGGACTTCTGTTTCTATGGTTAACAAAGAAATACAATTATTTCTTTGCTAGTTTCCCTCCCCCAGCTCTGGAAGAAATTTCTATTCTCTGTTTAGGGAAAAAAAAATATTTGTACTAAATAAGTTATTTCTTTTCTCGTGAGTGCAAGACTGGGGCGGAACTGAGCTTTCAGCCTTTGAGCAGCTGCTAAAAACTATTGAACAGCCAATAGTAAATAATGAACAGATAGCGTGGTGCTGGGATATAGGGGAATTTTTTCTGGGGTAAGTCCAGTTCTGAAAGGCAGTTTCAAAGCATTTCAAGCAGGTTTGAGGCTCAGACCTGGCACCTTAGAGAAATACATTCTGTGGTCAAGAAAGGAATTGTGATGTAGTCCCACTGCTTTGCTATTGCTGTTTGCTGAATTACAGTGGTTTCTCAGGGCTGGTCTTTCAGCTTTGCAACATGGAGGCTGTTGGGGTGGGTCTCCAGGAACATCCACCCTCCCTTGCGGCTGCTCCTCTGCACCTGGCGGCTGTGAGCACCTTGCATTGTAGCCAGCAGTACCGATGGCTCTGCTACACTTCACTGGTTTGCATCCACCTCCCCCAGTCCAAGGGGATCTGTCAGCACTGGTTGTACAGAAATGTGTAGGTGCTGCATCCAGGAGTGTAGGCTGTTCTGGCCTCTGTGACTAGCTCCCGTGTGTCTAACACTGCACATGCAACTCATTAATTGCTGTCATACTGCACTAGAAAATGCTGCATTTTAGTGGGTGTTCATAGGCCACTGCTCTGTGCTATCTTCTAGAAGAACAGGGTGCAAAATATGGTGCCAGGACACACAGAAGTACCACTGCATTTTCCCATTAAATGAATGTAATGCCATCAAAACGGAAATAAACGCCAGAGACACAGAATGCTGCAGAAGCAGAATAGATGGTTTTTCTTCTGATTTTAGTAGCAAGAACTGGTTTTGTGTTGTAGACTTCGCTTTTCACATCTTGGTGCTGCCTTTCCTTCTTTCCAGTACTCTTGCACGGAGCTTCTAGGTTTCCCTGCAGCCATAGAAAGCTGGAACACGTTTGTGTTTTAAATCTGGGGCTTTCTTCTGAAATACAACTGCTATCTCACTCCTCAGTCTCATAGGCCCTGCTCTGGACCAGGAAGAGGTATTGGTGAGCCAAAGTGACTGGCCTGGGTGGTAAACTGGTAAGTGTTAGTGTAGCTCAGGGCAGTTGCCGTGGAGTTCTTGTTGAAATTCCGGCATTGAACATATGATATGGACACCTTCTGGGAACACAGACTCATTCCGTGCATTGATCTCCCATGCACAGATCATTCCCATGATGATGTAAGAAAAAGCCAAAACAAACACCTTCCAGAAGTAAAATGGAAACCATACTTGCTTTCTGCAGCTCAGTGCCCACCATCTTTGCTTCTCTGCCTCCTCCCCCAGCCCCCACGTGCACACAGAAGCACACCCGTGTATGCACATTCATTGGAGTGTTTTGGGAGTCGGAAAAAGTTCATGGAAACGTTTGTTATTGTAGCTTTCAGAACTGCAAAACGTCTATATGTGTGTTCTTTCTTCTGTGTGGAAAGTCCTTTGTGCCTCTGCCACAAACCAGGAAGAACCTTATCCTGCAACTTGCAGAACGTCTCTAACTTGTTTTGGAAAGAAACACAAGGATGTATAACACCAGGTACATGCTGCAGCATAGAGCCTGCCTGAAGCCTGCAGTGTAATTCTGATCTGTAAGTTATGAGTCACAAAGGAGCTATTTTAAACAGCTAAAGCTCAGCTATCAGCAGGCAGATGTGACTTCAGGACTGTGTGACATGGGGTGGTAAAATAAGCTTCCACTGGTGGTCAAGAAAAGCTTCAAATAGCTTCAGATTTTGATGGGAGACTCTTCATACTCTATAAAATAGTGAACTTACAGTTTGACAGCTTAAACCCCTGTGAAAGTCCCAGTGCTTGAAAAGTAGTCTTCAGAAAACCAATGCAAAACCAGAAAACTCAGTGGGGCCAGCATGGGAAGAAAAAGTGGGCTGTGGCTGAGGGAGGCAGCACAATATTAATAAGGAGAGGGCTCTGAGGAGATGGACTTTTACCTGCTGAATATATAATCCATATTGTGTGGTGTTTCTTACAGGTCATGCAGGAGCACGTATGTGCCTCATGCTACATGTTGAAACTGTTGAAACTCAGCCAGTTAAAAACAAAACCAGATTTCAGATATTATTTTCTAAGTCAGAAGTACAAAAATGAATGGCAAAGGAGTCAGAACAGCTGTGTAATATGTATTTTCTCACCACAAAAGCATCAGCTGTCCATGGCCGTTGCTGAGGGGCATACAAAAAGCACCTAAAGGATGGACATAAACCGCAACATTGTTATTCTAAGTCTAGTAAGGCTGGAAAACCATGTGGGCTGTCTGGTAGCATCTCTTGTAGCTTTGTCTGTATATGAACAATAGCCCGTTTCGGTAGTTACAGGAAAAGGAAACAGTGCCAACAGCACGTTTAAAGAGAAAGAGGAATGTGCAAGTGAATTGATCCCTGAAAAAGGGGAAACTCAGTCCTTGTGGGTGTGTGTACTGCTGTGTGATTCTGGACCGATAACGATCTGGGCCTTAAGGGAGCTCTGGATTTCTGGTTCATTGAACCTTCTCTTTTCAAATCTTTGAAATCCATATTTGTTATCTACCACGAATCACATCAAAAGGCTGGGCTTCAAATCACTCAGGCTTTTCTACGTAAACTGGTATCACTACCAAATTCAGAAACATCCTACTGTTCCTTTCCAAATGCCAAAGGGGAGAGAAAACAGAGGCTGTTCGCACTTCTTTTCACTCAGTTTTTTTTACCTCTGCTTGAGCAAATCCTCCACATCTTTGCACATCTTCCTCCCGTCCAACAGCCGCTGGATGAGCACCTCGTAGCCAGTGTGGAAGGTGAACTCCTTGCACTGAAGACAGAAAAATAGAGTTGAGCTAATTTGTGTGCATAGTTTGGAGGTTTACCAGATGTCTGCTGTCAGTCAAACGGAGCGAACAAACTTTCTGGAAAATCCAAATGGACCTTTAGATTGCCCAGAGCAATGGCAATGACAGCTGGGGCAGAGCTAAGGGGGCAGCTATGGATGAGGTTTCTCCAAAGCCGAAATCTGTAAGTTTTTATTAAATCACATTTGGTTTTTTTGAAAAAGTGAAGTGGATCACAAATGTTGCTGTGTGGCAAGCAGCACTTGCTGCTTTTTTAGGGAAGTCATGTTTAGCATTGAGTGGGGGATCTTTGCAGGGCAGAGATGTATGGTAGCTCTTAAGCGCAACAGCTCCTCTTACCATATGTTTGCTAAAAAGACTGGCTGGAGTCAACTCACTGCCACAGGGCTCTCAGTAAGACACTGACCCACTGTCTAGATGTGAGTGGAGAAGTGAAGAAATCTTGTTCTCATGCAAATATTGATAGATGAGGGAGTGGCTGTGGCACCCAGTCAGTGGTGGGGTGTTTTAATGGAGTTTTAGTGGTGTTTTAATGGTGTTTTAACAGCACAGGGAGACAACCTGCCGTTAGACAGCACTCAGGTTCTGATACGCTGTTATTCCTTCCTTTGAGGTTGCTGTAACAACTCTTGTTATTGTTTGTTTGAATCAGTCTGTCTGTGGTGTAAGTTCAACACAATAGGGTTATTAAAACAAAAACATAGGAGATAGGCACATGGAGAGCTTAGGAATGTGGCTGTTGGATCTGCAGGAAGCTGAAAGTCTGTTTTTCTGAGATGCTTACCAATGAGTGCTGCCTCCCTTACTTTTGTGTTTACCACCCAGTTTCCTGTGCAATATGTGGGATTCACTTGTGCCTTTGGGTATTTTTGCAGCCTGCCCTGCTTCATGACCCCTCATGGTAAATGGAGGTGGCCAAGGAGATCTGTGATTCCAGCTTGCCATACCAGCCAGGTGAGCTCAGGGAGATGAGTGGGGTTTGCTTCCCCTCTCATCTGCTACCAGGGCTCTTATCTCCTACCACCACTCCACACTCAGTGCAGTTCACAGACATGTTCCTCTGCTGTGGTCTAGACCACGGGTCCCTCCCTGTCACATAAGTGAATGTGCCAGGCTTATCCCTGCCCTCGTGAGCCATCAGAGCACATCCCATGCATCTCAGACAGAAATACCCGAGTAAAGAGAAGGAAAACAACTAGTCTTGCACCTCTTTAATTTTTTTCCCAGGTTCCAGAATCACTGTAGCAATGGTAAATCAGAGTCACAATGAGGTCAGTGCTGCTGAGGAAATGCTGGGAGCCAAGAAAAAGAAAGGAATAAAGTTGCAACCTGCTCTGAGTGTGGCACTGGGAGAGGATTTTGGTGCTCTGCCCCTGGTCCTCCCACTGATTCACAGCAGGATCAGGGCAAGTTGTTTTTACTTTCAAAACCTCAGTTAATCAGTACATAGTGATAATATTATTGAAAATGTAGTGGTGAATGTTATCTGAGCTTTATGTTACAGCATTATGGTAAAATCACAGACCGTGTAACCATAAAGAGAATGAATATGTTCCTTCCCTCAAGGAGTTTATGTACAATACAAGTGCTTATATATGAACTGAACGCAGTTTGTGCATCTCTCCGCTGTCCCCAAAGCAGTTAGTGTTTAATAACCACATTAGTTTATTGCTTTCCACCACAGCTGTGAGGAAGGCACCTGTTTCAGTTCGGGGACTCAGGAAAGATCCTCTGGCAAGCAACTGCTGGACACTTGAGCTTTGCTCCCTGACTGTTGGGACTGGAGAGGAATAGGATGAGCTCTGGGGATGAATGGCAGTGATCAATGGCAACCTCGGTGCTGCTCACCCAGGCCCTATGGCTTCTGTGGAGCCTTACAGAGAGGGAGTGGGGTTTTTTATTTCTGTAAGAGCTAGGATAAATTTCTGCAGATAATCTTTGTAAGCCTACAGGTTGTAGTAACATTTCCAGTGCTGTAGTTTCTTGACAGCAGTAATTCCTTCTTCCCTAATGGATGCTCTTATCAGGAGCAGTGGGGAGAAAGGGAAGACAGTAGGATAATTGTTCACAGGAGACATCGACAAATGCCCTACCAGCAAAGTGTCTGCACTACAGAGCCAGGCAAGATGGTAAGAATATGGAGAGAGTGCAGTGGATACGGTGTTATTGCTGTTGCAATCACAGGAAAATGACAGGGCTACCTATACTCATCTGACCCACATGGTCACCCCTGAAGAAAAAGGCCATCCAAACCAAAACACTGCTGTTCCTAACAAAATACATGAAAAGAAGCAAGTTTTACCACTCACAGAGAAAAGTAGGAAAGGTTCTTCACAATACCTTGGCAATGGACTTGTAACTTCCTCCTCTCCCTTTTTGGGGGGGATTTCCCAATGGCAGAAGGCATTGCTGCTGTAAAAAACTCTCATATATTTCTACCTCTGCCTGGCAGAAACCACTCTGGTTGGATGCTCCCCAGCCAACTCACAGCCCTAAAATTTTGATTGTACATTTCCAGGTGGAACTAACTATATCCCAGAGCTGTGTACACGGCTTCCTTGGCCCAGAAATGCTGCCCAGTGAAACTGAAAATCTCATATGGATTTGTATCACCCCAGCAGTCAGGCACACTGCCACGGGTAGCAAACAGAGAGCAGTAAGCACACCGTTACTCAGCCATTTCTGTTCAACCTATCTCTTTGTTTAGTAAGTGCTAAAACTCACTTGGTGTCTGTCCCCATCTCTTTTTAACAGGCACAGTTGCTGTAATGAGAGAATGGCAAATTCTCTATGTCTGAGAGAACCACTTATTGAATTCTCTACATGTAGAATGCAGCACCTGCTCATTATCAACCCAAAACCCTCACACAACCACAGCAGTGTGCTGGGGGCAGCCAGCAGAGCAGCGACCCTGAGAGGGGCCTGGTGAAGCTACCGAACAGACTCCGTTCAGCCATGGGCACATCTTGCTCTAAGCCATAAAATGCAATATTAAAAACTGCATCAAGGCTCACTCTGCCTTGGTGACCACGAGAATAATTTCACCGCACGTCTCCCAAGGTACTCTCACAGTGTGAGTTGAAGGGTTTTTTGTAAGCTACGCTGGTCTGGGTAGCTCAGCAGTGCAGGCTGGTTGGAGCTTT
Source organism: Dromococcyx pavoninus (assembly GCA_033558185.1). Lineage (NCBI taxonomy): Eukaryota > Metazoa > Chordata > Aves > Cuculiformes > Neomorphidae > Dromococcyx > Dromococcyx pavoninus. Next base: position 1,618,092 of record JAUMJL010000431.1, on the reverse strand, counting down.
GCAGACTACCATGGCTCCAGGACACACAGTGGCTTTTATACTGGTACTAATGCCAAGGGAACAGGTTAGTGCTGCTCCCTACTGCTCACGACAGAGTCTGTGCTCCATCTTTTTGCCTTCCTGCTTGCTTACTTTGCATTATTTAGAAATGCAAAAGCTAGATTTTACTTACTATAACTGTAAGAATATTTTAGCTCTTTAATACATATAGAAAGATACCTGTTTACATGTGAAATCTGCAATAGCACTTGCACATTCCTAGATCGCAGACTTTCTAACTGAGATGAGCATGGCAATAGTATTGTCACTGTTCCTTCTGTGCATGTGTGCACATGTATATGGCAAATGCCAACAGCCAAGGCCTTACTCAACAGTTTTGCTTTTAATCTGTTGCCTGCTAAGAGGAGTAAGACTTGAACTTGTTAAAAATGGGGCTGCTGCAGCTGCATCTGAAGGAGAACTAGAATCTCTGCTGAGGGACGCATTAGTTCCTGCCTGCTGGATTCATCTGCCTTGTCCCCCCATGGCTGACTCTTGTAGAGGGATTTGGCTCCAGCTAAATGCAGGTGTCAAAAGGACTTTCTACCACAGGCACTCATTTAATCTTTCCTCATTTGGGGGCGATCCATCTCAAAATCTGCTTTATTGTCCTAATTATGTGTTCCTGAAGAACATGAAAGCCATACTTCAGAAACCACAGCATCTGAACTCTAACCCAGGGCTGCCTCAGCCTCCCAGGCAGCAGAGCTGGCTGTGGTTTAAGTAGCGTGTGCCACTCACATGTCACAGGCTACCGTAAGGAGGGAGATGAAATGTAGCCAGGCGACAGCCCAGGTTTAGACAAGTTTAAGCTGCTGTTGTCACTCACCCTGCTTCCTAATTTCCAACCATAATGTGGGCATAAATTATTTAGGCCTAAGTTTACTTCACAAACATTTCCCTTTCATTTCAACAGCTTTTTCTTATTTCATGTATTGTACAACTGCATCCTCTCTCAACCTTTGCTTGAATCCAAACCTCCTTTGCCCTTTCCCAGGATACTGGGTTTTCATTGCATTGATTCCCATGTATTCTTACAGTATCCGTTCAAGGCTGAATAAATCCCTGTTGGACATGGACGATGCTCTGCTACTCCAGTAAAGTTTGACTGACTGACCCTGACATTAATGACTGCTCTCTAAGAAACACTTCTGATACATCAGAGGATTGTGTTTGCTCTCTTCCCTTGTCAAATCATACCAGTGGCACCAAACTGATCTACAATCTATTGACATACCTGCAGTTCTCTCTTCTCCTTTACTTTGTGAGGTCTCAGAGAATATTGGACCCTTTTGCTACTGGTCTCTCACTTATTTTTCAGTTTGAAATTTATCTGCTTTCTGTTACCCTCGACTTGAAGGTTATTACATACCTGCTGAACAATATTTCATTTTACGCATTTGTTTCAACAACAGCTATTTCCAGCCCATCCTTAGTGCCTTATGCCGGTATCTGCAATGAATATATTGAATAAAATCAGTCCTGGGACCAGCTCTCAAGAAACCTTCCTCCAGCTCAAGAATTTCTATTTCAGCACAAGCCACCGGTGTCTCCCCTGGAAGAGTGTCTTTGCCCACTTTACAGTTCTTGTCCTGCTCTGTCTGTTCAGTCCTGGTTTGGTTTTCCTCCCTGGTTTCTTAAGGATTGCCTGTGTAACACCATAACAGACCCCGTATTCTCTTTGTCAAGATAATCAGGACAGCAAGACTGTATCACATTAAACAACTATCTAGCCCTGATAAGCTGTCTTATTCTCTTTTCTATTTACCATTTTGTGATATAATAAGCATTTGCCTTGAATGGCTTTGTAAAGGCTGTTAAAATTGCACCTCTCAGCTGGGACTTTGTGAGGATTATAAGAACTAATGAATAATCAAAGGTCTATTTCATTCTTTATGGAATTAGAAAAAATGATTTAAATAATAAATATATTGACTAGATATGTAAAACCTGATTTGTTTATAACAGAAACCTAGGTAGCTCCTTGGAAGAGGGTGATATGAATCACCACCAGTGATTTGTCTCATTGCCAACTAAGTGATTCCACTCAGTTAAAGTGTGTGCAACTGTGAAAGAGGATTTTCTCACTGTAATTTTAGTAAAAAGGATTAGTTAATCTGTGTTGTCCAGCAGACCTATAATCACTTGTAAGACAGTGCTTGACAAAAGGATTTCAGTGTTACAAGGCAGATTCGTATTGTCCTGAGATTCTTCCATCAATATCTCCTGTGTGTATTGGACTCATCCCCTGAGCCTGGGGTTTTCCTTCTCCTGGGGAGAATCACAGCTCATGGAGAGGCAGCATCTCCTCTCCTCTTCCCAGTTACACAAGTTGCTTCCCCCAGGTGCAATGAGCAACACTGTCCCTGCAGAGATGCAAGGAATGTGAAAGCAAGTATATGACTGAAAAACGCAAATTTTATGCTGTAGTTTAACCAGAATAGCTTTTCCTAGAGTACTTGAGAAGAGACATGGAAGACTGAGCAAGGGATTCAGCAGTAAGCACACTGGGATACACTTACTTCTTTCTATTTCTTTTTTCCTCCGAGGCTTAATGATGCTGCTCCCTCCCATGAGCACTTTTCTAGAGATATAGGTGCCTCGGGACTGTGCCATCCCTTCTGGTGGAAGTTCCTCTGTAGGCAATCACACAGGTAAACATCAGGAGGGAATTGTGGGAGGGATTATTCACGGCTGGCTCTCAGCTGGTTTCTGCCGTCATGAGGGGCAGGATTTGGTTTGGCAAGGAAGGCTGCAGATGGGAAGCTGATGGTGTCAGTTCCCTGCCCAGAGGGCAGAAAATTCCGTAGAAGATAGATGGGGGCTGACATGGTTTCTTTTCACCTCCTGGTGGCACAATGCTGAGTAAGTGCTAAGTCTCACATCTTTAACTAGCTGTGGATCAGCCTTACACCACATCTCTCCCCCAAGCCTTGTGCTGCTGGGTGCTCAGAGGGTATTGCAAGGCTTTGTGAAGAGGAAGCATAGAATCATAGAATCATTGAGGCTGGCAAAGATGTCTAAGCTGATCTAGTCCAACCGTCAGCCCAACACCACCATGCCTACTAAACCATGCCCTAAAGTGCCACAACGTTTTCTAAACATCTCCAGAGATGAAGATTCCACCACTGCCCTGGACAGCCTCTGCCAGTGCTTCACCACTCTTTCAGTAAAGAAATTTTTCCTAATATCCAATGTAAACCTCCCCAGGTTCAACTTGAGATAATTTCCTCTCATCCTTTCACTTTTCACTTGGGAAAAGAGACCAGCACTCACCTTGCTACAACCTCCTTTGAGGGAGCTGTAGGTAGTGATAAGGTCTCCCCTTATCTGCATTTTGAAGCCACAAGGGTACTATTGCGATATCAAATAGGAAAGACTAAAATATAGTTGCTGAAGCATGTTTTTGTTAAATAGCTATTACAGTGGAAAAATGTCCAGGCTGGTGTGCAAAGTGCTTGCTAAATTGTACACCCTTGCTTATCCAACCACTCAGAAATTACATGAATTGATGAAGTTATTGCAATTGTGCTGCAGGAACCGTGGGCTCCTCTGTTGTGGCAGCACAGCAGCAACACTACCCTGGATGGGAGGAAGGGTTGGAGAAGAAATGACAACGTAGCAGACAGTGAGTGCATTGGTTGGTACATGGCAGGGTAGTGCTGAGCTACTCTGGTGACAAAGATGGTATAAAAATCTGCATATTAACTGTTTTGCACATCCAAGGTGAGCCGGACTGCAAGCAGTGGTGGTCTGAGCACTGGCAGTTCCAGCACAGTGATCAGGTATTCCTTTGGCCTGTGAAGTGATGAAGTGAAGTGATCCTCATTTAGGAATTATTTGAAATGTATTATCTGCAAATATAAAAAAAATCTTTAAAAAACCCACACTTTGTCTTAAGTTTGAAAATATTTAGCTATAAAAGTGTATCCCTCCTTTTTGTTCTTAATGGTATTTTCCTAAGGCTTTTATTAGAAGTGTTAGCAAGGTGGGTTTGGGGCTGAAAATGGTAAGTGTTGCTCAATCACCTAAATAAAGTGTTCGTACAGATTTTTAAAAGAAAAAAAATGAGACTGAATCTGTTATGATGATTTTGGAATTATTTTGAAATCAAACTTTTTTTACATCCTAGCTTACCTGTTTTGGTTAAGGTAAGCTCTTGAGAATTTTAGTAAAACAAAAATTTAAGATTCATTTTCACAGGTTTGAAAATTAAATACCTGCTGGTGTGAGGAGGACACTTAGAGAGAACAAGGGACAGTGGGTTTTGAACAAGCTTCATTCTGCCAATATCTCTTTCAACTGTCAGAAAGAAATCTTGCTCTCCACAGTTGTATTGTACATGGTATCTCAGTCCTGGATTGAATATCAGTTGTCCAGGCTGAGTTATAGCAACCAATTATATCATTGCATCACACTGCTGTGTACTGACACCGCTTCAAAAGGGTGTTTCTTCATCTTGACCTCTTGAGCTGCAGCTCTCCTTGTCAAGTGCTCTGTCAAGGGCTGAGCATTTACTGTAGGTGACCTGCAAACTGATTTCACAGCCAGCAGTCCAACATGATTTATAACGTCGAAGTACCTTTGACTGGGTTCTTTTTCTGCACCGCTCAAGCTACCGTGGAATAAACAGTGAAATACAAAGGGATGGCAGTATGCACCACTGGTTTGTGTGACATCCAGGTGACAGTGTAAAGCCCCACTCCAGCTCAGCTGGGACACTGAGGAGGGGTGCCTGGCCCTTACAGGCCCCTGGTGCAAAATGAAGCGGTAGAGCAATACTCAACTTGAAGGTGTTGCTTCCTGTCACATGACACGCTGTCCTAGTTCTGCTCTTACACCAGTGAGATGTGAAAGAGCCTTTTTTCAAAGCAAAACTCCAGGCTCTCAGCCTGTCCCTCTCCTGCCTTGTCCTGGGAATGTGTTAGCAGTTGAAAACCTGGCTGGGCAACCTAATTAACAGAGAGCATGTGAATGAGGAAGGTCCTCAGTGTCCAGCATAGAAGGGCATTGCAGGGCAAGCCTCTATCTGAAACAGTCTCCTCTGACCAGTGCCTGGTGTGATCTGAGTCCTTTTCTATATGTTTTCATGTGATAACAATCTGGTTAATGAGTTTAAAAGCATACATTTGTGCTGCACACTGCTGTGCTGTGTAAGAGCTCCTTTTTCTTACTGCGTGGAAGTGTTTGGAATGGATGGGATTGTGATGGTTGCTTGTGTTTCCCAGGATTGGACTGATTACAGAATTTATATGATTTAAAAAAACAATAGTTTTTTAGAAAGGGTGTGATTTTTGCACAAGAGCAGAAAAACCAAGGAAGAGCAGGTGGGCCAGAGCTAGCTGTGTAACATTTCTGTCATTTCTTGTAAATTCACTTTTTGCACCTTAGAAATGTAAATGTTTGCTAAGGGTATACATGGCTATCTTGGGACTCTTCTGTGGTAATGTCGGGAGCTGACTCAGGCATCTTCAACATGAGGCTTGGTCTGCAATTTCACTGCAGGCTTTGTTACCTATAACTGCGATGCCGTACTTTTGTGGGGAGCAAACTGCATTTATTGCCAGATGTAGAATAGATATGAACTTTCAATGGGACCTTCAAAAGCCAGAAGGCTTTTGAAGCATTTGTAGCATTCAAATTGCTGAACTGCTAGACTGCCATCTCATGCTTCCCCTGGAACGAGGTAGGCTAGAGAACCACAGGGACTCTCGTCAGGCTGCCATTCTGCAGCAGCCAGGGTACTCAGAAATGAACTCAAACTAGTATTTCACAGACTTCATGGTAGCATAGCAAAATTGGTGACACTGAGTGAACCAGTGGCTTCCTAGTGATCTCTTGGTCTCTATGACATTGCAGGTTTTCTCCAGGAAGAGAGTTGTTGTTTTAGAGTTCTGCTGACAGGGGAATTTTCTCCTCAGCTCTCACCCTCCTCTGGCGTCCTGGACTGCTCATGTGTTATGTATTAGGCATTCTTAGAGTCACAGCATGTTGTTTGGCTCTCTTTACATTTTAATCACGCCGTGATTTGCATAGCCACAAAGTGGTGGCTGCACAAAAGCCGCCTTAACTTCTGCAGGTGGTTTGTTGGCTGGTTTAATGGCACACAGGGAACAGGCTTGCAAAGTCTCAATTCAGTGTAATAAAAGGACTCTGCTTGTGCTTATTACCTCCATTTTAACTTCCCTTCTTAACAATTTGATTAAATAATATTCTGAGAATGTGCAATGTTTCTAAGGGAAGAAAAACTGTAGCTTAATTGTGGGTCTCTTTGTAGAAAGTGCAAGTATTCTGTGTTAATTTGCATAGCTTTTTTTTTACATCTCATAACATCATTCATCACAAAACCAGTCCTCCAAGCTTGAGCCAGAAAATGGAGAATGTGACAGTGATCTTTGAACTTGCAACTTCTTTCAAACACTACATGGAAGGAGCTTTACCTTTTAGAAGGAAGAAGTAGAGCTTCGGAAATGCACCACGGTATCACCTCCTTCCAGCTGCCCATCTCTAACTGCCTCAACTCAGGAACCTTCCATGAAGGGCACAAACAAGGTCAGGAAATGGAAATCTTGTGCTATCCTTTTTCACAAGAACACTTCTTCATACTGAGTAGGAGAGCAGTGTCTCTTTTAATTTTGAGATGCTGTAAATTTGTTGGTTTTTTCCAAGTGTCTGGTATTGTAAGGCAGCCAGGGAAAACCATGCACATTTTCTTGAAATGCATATATTCTACCAGTTGAGTTCATGGTTTTATTTGACCAGTTCCAGTTTCCACTTCCTTCAGCCTTAACTCTAGGAACCTGAAGATCCTACAGGCAAGGATCTCAGGATGTTTCTGACCACCTTCAGGACACTGGGGGCTCCTACTCTGCAGCAGTTCAGCCCCTTGATTCTTCTGTGCTAGGAGAAGGAAAAAGGGACCAGCAGCCAGATGTGCATCACAAGAAAAAGTGTGACAACAGAAGTGTAGGAGACTCAGATATAACAAACTTCTGGAACATCTTTGTGATGGGGATAGTGAGAAGTGGGACAGCAGGAAGAAAAATCCCTCACTAGTTTTAAATCAGAGCTCGATGTGGCTGTGTGACACAGGCTTGAGGTGGCAGCATCCCTTTGTATTTTCTCCATGTGGTGACTTTATACATCCATAAAGTGAGGTGTCTTCTTCCTGGGAGTCAACAGACAGCCTTGATTTGCACCTAGCTTTCACAAGGCACAGTGCTGTTTTGCCAAAGTACCTTCTGAAGCTCAATAGATAAATATGCCAATGGTAAAATCAGATGTTGCTTCAGCCCCTGATTGAATAATATTAGATACATAGGAGAAACTGGGAGTAAAATGAGGAGATACAGAATCTTAACAGTAGAGGATATTTCTGTTTTATAGAAAATAATAGAATTTATTTTGTTTCCATTCCTCTTTCATTTATCCACTTCCAAGTCTCTTCTCTTCTGCAAAAGAGCCTCTCTCCTCCTGTGTGGTAAGTCCCACACTGCTGTGAGTGAGACAACACCAGGCAACCCCGACTTGCTCAGGCACAGAGATAGAAGGTCATGCAGAGTCACTGGAACCAGACCTGCTTAGCTGGTACATTTGTTCATTAATAACTCTGTGTGTCTTTCCCCTCCCTTTCATAGAAAACTCTGATTTGTTTCCTGTTAGTCCTGGAAAACGCACTAAACGCAAAATGCTGCTGCACCCACGCTCTCTGCTTTGTCATAAGATGAGGCCAGGCATTTGTTGGTGGTCTTCCCTGGCACGTAGGGAAGGGTAAATCTCCAGGAAATCTTCCCAGAGTCTTGCTGTACAAGAGGAATGAATTAAAAACTTGGTTCATCTCTTAGTGAGGATTATTCCAATAGCTACATATTACTATTGCCAGTTTACAAGAGATCCTCACCACTTAAATAATCATTTTCAACATATCCTGTTACTCAATATGATGCAACACATTCTTACACTCTGTTAGTATCATGTATCACCAAGTCTTGGGGAACTGTGCAATCCAACAGCAGAAAATCAACTTTAGCCTTTTAGAAATTCTGAAAAGGGGGGCGTTCATTTAAGAAAAGTCAAGGAGTTTGCCCTGGTGGAACAACCATGTAAGGATTACGTTACCTTCTGGGATGCATTTCTCTGTGTTTGCTCCCACTTGCATAAATGTCTCTCCTGCTGTATACAAAAATAATTAAAAATGGATTAATTCCGTTTTTTCTAGGAATTGCTCAACCAATGAGATATTTAGCAGGAGGTTCCCCTTCCTGCTGCAAGCTCCTAGGGTACAGGAAATGTGCAAGACCTATGTCAGTGGATGCAAGCTAAGGGGTTGCACCAGCAGAGCTCCTGTTGAACCTTTTGAGCTGTTAACTTTTGCATCAGCCCGACTGTCATGCACTGGGTGTCCGTTCACTTGAAATTGCCCTGGCTATAATCAGCAAGAATGAAATTCTTCCGCTGACACAGAGCCTCAGCATTATCTGCCTTATAGGAGAGTTTGATAGTCTCGTGAGCTCTTCTCATATAAAATGAACTAACATTTCTAGAGCAGGGTAGGAAACAGTTTTGTTGCCCTGCAAATTCGTGAAACAGTTTAAAAGACCACATTTCACCTCTTGGCAGCAACAACAAAACAACAAAACAAGACATTCATATTGATATAAAGAAGAAACTTGCTCTGAATCAGGCAGATCTGCTTGAGACATCCCACAGCCTGAGCTAGCACACTATCCACCATCTGCTGTCTATGTAGGGAAGAGCGGTTATTTTTTAACCTCTCCTTTTTCTGTTTTATTTGGGGATGAATCTACTGATGCAGAGGGAAGGCATGCCTGGAATGCCTGGACTTCAGGCTGGGGGGGGGTAGACTGTGGGCAATGAGAAGTCCAGCTCCTGTTCCAGACTGTACATTACCGGCAGAGCTCCCAGCACCCAGGAGGGCTGGGTTTTATGAGTTTGGTCTCCTTTTCCCTTCTGTGGTTATAAATGTCACCTTAAACCTCCATTTTCAGAGGAAGCTTCCACCAGATGTGAAGCTCTTCATTTAAACACAGTTTTATCTTCGAAAACAGCTCCCCTACTTCCAGTAAAACTGTTTTCCTGCAAAATACATTTTGTTAAAAACATGAGTCCTAACCAAAGGTGCAGCTCATCCTGTGGCAGGTGCCTCCTTTCCTTCTGGTGCTCCCCCAGGTGTGTTTGTCAGTCCTGACTTGTTAACAACTCTGCAGTAATTACAGTGCCTATTAAATAGGATGAGGCGATGAGACTCGGACCTCAATGTTGCTGACCATGTATTTTCTTTTCTCCTTTGTCCCACTCTTTATTTTCCTTTCCTATTAGGAGCTGATTATGCCTGGACCAATTGAGAGCAGCACCAAATGGCATCTTGTTTTGAAAAGCTGTTAGTTTAAAGAAAGAAAAAAAGTTGTGTTTATTTATTTGCTCTGAATGGAACAACAGAACCTGATATCCCTAAGGTAGCCTGAGCAGATCCCTTTGCTGCTCAGTTTTCTCTTCATTCTCAACACTGGCTGTAAATAACTGCTTTCTTTCATTTCAAGCAAAACTGAAGTTGCACGAAGTGTTTTACCAAGAGTTATGGAACTTTTCAGTTCCTCTATGTTGTTTAGTGACATTTTCCCACCAATTTGAAGAAGTACTGTACTCCATTTTTAGTAAGGGAGCAGTTGCTTCGTGATCTGAAAAGCTGTTGGGATCTAGATGCATGTTTTCAACTTATTTTTTGTCTTAACTGTGACACCCTGAGCTGAGTGACCCCCGTGGAAAGCCGTGCCCTCAGACCTCACCTCGCCCCAGCCTTGAATCCCCACATTCTCACTGAACATCGCAGTGAACTTTGTTATGTTATTGAACTGTGGCTGATGAGAAAAGCTTTATTACAAAATCTAGATTAAACAGGAGATGAAACAAGTGTTTTCTGTGCCATCTGCCAGCCAGAATCTACCTTGCTGCAGTATGGCATGAAAGCAAAATTGGAAAAAGGTCTCTTTCAGCCCAAAAGAGCTGAAGAATAACACAAAATATCTAAGCAGCCTTATTTGCCTTCTATACAAGTATGCAATGAGTATAACTGGATTGAAATTCAGTCTTCCACTATGCATGTCCAGATCACTGTCCCCAGTCAGTGGCTGTAAACTTTAGAGAACGAGAAGCAGTGCAGCTCTGCTGCGCTGTGGGAGTGCAATCCTTGTGGGAGGAAAGGGATGGGTCATGAATCACCCAGTCCTGTGAGGAAACGATACGTTGAAATGAGAATCACAAGGAGAATCTGAGATCCCCCCTGGAGAATCTGTCATGGGAGGAGAGGCTGAGGTTGGGATTGCTCAGCCTGTGGAAGAGCTGCCTTAAAGTGTACAAAACCTGGTAGGAGGAGAGACGGAGCCAGGACTTCTCAGTGGTACCCAGGGACCGGGGAAGAGGCCATGGGCACAAATTGAAATACAAGTTCTGTTTAAGCATACGAAGGTGGGTTTTGCTGTACAGGTGGTGATTCACTGGATCAGACTGCCCAGAGAGGCTGTGGAGTATCTCCAGCTTTGGAGATACTCAAACTGTGGTCCTGGGGGAGCTGCTGTAGCTGGCCCTGCACTGTGTAGGGCATTGGCTGAACGATGCTCCTTCTAGCCTCAGCAGTTCTGTGACTCTACCATCCAAAAATGTACCTCAACAGGCTGTTTTAGCAAACCAGAGGGCACCCTCTTTAGTTTCTGCATGAAGTGCTTTTAAAGATCCACAGGATCCATCTCAAGCTGTGTGTGACAATGACTGGTTTAACTCCAGGAAGTGTTCATTGGATGAGTCTGTGTACGTGCGGGTGAAAAGAGAGTTGATGACTCACCTATTCCATATTTAAATACATACTCATGGCACAGTTAAAACTGGCATAAATAAGAATCCTCCATTTCTCCGAGCCTAAGCAAAACCAAACAACTTTTGCAGAGCACGACAGATCACAACAAACCAGACATAACCATGTAAAAGTATTAACAAAATTGTCACAGTGACTTCATCAATCAATCAGTTTAAACAGTCAAACCCCTTAGATAAGGCACTTAGATGCAGCATGGTCATCAAAAAATATTAATAAAATAGAATTACGTTACTGTCTAATGATTTCCAATCACAGACCTAAAGTGATCTTTCCAGAGACCTATTAGTCTACCTGGTCTCAAAAGCCTTCTGCAGCTGTAGGACCAGCCCTCTGTGTTTAAACATCCCCCAGATACTCTTTCTCCTTATAGGGAAGATGCTCAGCCTAATATGCCCCATGCAGGCAATAGCTGAGCAAACATAAACCTCTACTCTTTCCATTTGATCTCATCACCAAGGAAATGAACCACTCCAAATATTCTGTGCTTAGTTCCTCACAGACCCATTTTAGGAACATGGGAGATGGAACTACCCACTGACATGTTCGCCTTACTGCCGATATCTGTGCTGGGAGTGGGCTCATTTGAGCTTCGTTTTAGCCGTTGTGCTCTGCTCAGAAGTGATTTGTGAAGCACCAATGTTTCCATAGCCACAACGACTGATCAGTTTTTCTGCTTGTGATTTCCTGTGGTTTCAGTGACTGTTGTGAGGTTGCCCCCCCCCATGGGTGCTTCTCACTGCCCCACTGAGCTAAGCATCCTTCTCAGATCGGCTGGGGAATGTAGGAAGAAATTACGTGTATGAAAAGAGTAGAGCAGTCTCTTCCATAGAGATGAAGTTGCCCTCACAACAAACACAAACGTTAGCTGGGGAGTTGGTTCAACTTTTCCAAGCTGGTTCCTCCTTTATTCCCCATCTCCACACACGTCCACCAGTGGTGACTTGCCCTGGGTGTAAGCAGGGCCGCAGCCATCCACCTGCCTCTCGTCATGCCTTCTGGAGCTGGGAGCAGTGCACCCCCTACCAACAGCAGAGCCCGGCACCCTGTGCCCCAGCGCCCAGTCAGGTTTTAATTTGCCTTGTGTCAGTAGATACTGATACAACTGCTGCAATCCGGTTCAAAGGAAACGTGGTGGGCAACCACTTGCAAAGCTGAGATGCCAGGACTAAAGGCTCAGCAGCCACATCCTTCCCTGCCCCGCGCAAGGGCTGCCTGGAGCTCCCACCAGCCCGCTTCCTCCCTCCAGGCAATCCTGCCCCCTCTCGCTTCCTCCTCACAGACCTGTTTCTCAACAACAGCCCCTGCAGAGCTTAACCTCTGCAGAAAAGCAGGGGAGCTCCTGCTATAGCAAAGGCTTCCTCTTTTGAATAGAACAGTCGATATGGCATTGCTTCAGAATATTGCCTACGAAGTCTAGATACTCTTGTATCACAGTTAAGAGTCTCATTAGAAGCTAATTTATTTATATAACTAGTTACATCTTTTTTTGGCATATATAATAGACCGTTGGGTGAAAAAGCTCCAGTAGCAATTGAGAAGTTCGCCTGCAAAGCCAGCTTGGTATAGAACCTGATGTAGAATATAGCCTGAAGTCAAAACAAGAAGGATTAAGAAAGCATCTTTGTTTGTCACAGGCCCTTTGTCTAAAGCCCGTCCATGGCTCTCCCTGCTGTAGAGTCTGACCATAACCTTGGGTACTACAAAGATAGGAATGTGGAAAGGAGAAGTTCACAGCAGGAGAGGGAGGCAGATCCTGCTGTCTCCTGTTCAAGGCCTGCAGTATATTTGCTGCCCTGTATCTCCATCTCACTCGTGCTTTTAAACCTGAGCTGTGAGAATTCACAAGCCCTGAGCTCATCCAGCAGCTGAGAACTAAGAAGCACTGCAAACTTTAAGCATTTTCATTTTTAAATCCTAAGCACCTTAGGAGCTCATAACACGTTTTTGGAATTGGCTTGGCCACTTCAGTTTGATTCAAAGCTGCCAAGGGAATATATTTGCTCTCCTTCAGCTTTGGGTACTTTGGACCCTGCCCCAAATCCAAACACCTCCTTTGAAAGTCTTCCTCTCTTCCCCCTTGCCGGGTGGGTAAGGAAAAGCCACTAAATGATGCCAGTAAGGCCTACCCACCTCTTGGCCAGAAACAGCTGCATTTCAAAAGGTTATAACATAGAATGAGACTAAGAGAGACCCTCAGTATTTGTGACAGAAGGGGAAAAGTTTTCTTGGTTAGTGCTTTTTTTAACAGAAAAAATATGTTACTCAGATCTCTTCCTGTTAACATAATCCTGTTAACATGAAATGGCTGGTGTTGCACACGTACTCTTCATTAAATGTGTGGGAATTTACCTGCCTGCCTAATCTGATGCTAAAGAAGACAGGCAACTGTTATGTTGGTAGAGCAGCCCAGCAGAATGTTAATCCATCAGCAACTGCCCCACACTGGCTGTCAAATCAATTCCTACTTCCATCTCACTAATATTTTCCAAAAATGTTACCAGAGGGTAGAAAACCTGTGCTAAGAAGCACACTTCAGTGAAGGCTTTGAACAACTTTGCCTTAAACCATTACATGAAGGGTATAAAACCAAAAATTGTAATTAAAAAATGAACTGCTTTTAGCCCAGGCCATGAAACAAAGAAAATTTAAAAAAATATAGCACAAGTGTGAAACCTCTAGTACAGTACTATCACTGCTGTGTTTAAAAGGGAAAAGAGAGATAAAATCTCTGCTACATTTAATAGGGAAAAGACAGATTAAATCACTGCTATGCTTAATAGGGAAAACAGAGATTAAAACTTAGGCCTGTTACAAGTAACCATTCGCCTTTTCCTGAAAGACAATGAACCCTGTTCTTGGGCTGAGAAATGCTGGGGGGAATGAATGGGGTTCTAGAGAGCTGCTGGCTGCGGATAATCTGCTGCTTTTAGGGTCTCTTTACATACTTGACATTGCAATAAGTGCTAAAGAAATTTCTGCCTAGCCCAGAGTTTGCTGATGGTAAGAGCTGGGAATTGTTGCTTAGGGTGTCAGAGAGGGGATGCGGTGGTGTCCTCGGGCAGGTCTTAGAGGTCAGCTGAGCTGCAAATACACTTTTCAGTTTTTATCATAAAGACAGTTTCCATTCATGGTACAAATCAAATAAAGGAGATAATTGCTCACTGAAACAAACCACGCAGAAACATTTCCCTTTCACTAATGGGTATAAGAGAACCTTATGAATGCAAAAATAATTGCTGATCTTGTGATTTGGGGGGCAAGGTTTTTGCCACATTGTGCAATATCCTGTAAGTTTTTATTTTAAAAGACTCGTTATTGCATAGCTAAAACTACCATCCTGCTACTGGATATATTTCTGCCCTGTTAGTCAAGCTCAGTGATAAATATTTCCAGCCACACAATATTATAAGATGCTTTCCTTTAAGACAGGAGTTAGCTTCAAAGCTAAGCTGTGTAACATGGTCAAGCACAGAGGAGAAGTCCAGGGAAGAAGAGCCGTGAAGAACTGGCCTGGCCAGACTCTCAACAGGTGTTAATTACCCTAACCCTGCTCCAGTCACTGGAGTTTGTCTGACTTCTCAATAAAGACCAAGACCTTGAAAAGAAAATACACCAAATGCTCCAGTTCTAAAATTCAGCTGGCACATTTCGAAGGAAGGCCAGGAATGCAAAAGCTGATGTTCCTAGGGTAGCACTGGCCTGCAGTTGTCTCCCACACCGTGCTTTGGGCTGTGCAGTGAGCAGCTATAAAACAGAGGAGGCTTGGAGAGTCTTGTGTAGGTGTGGTCGTGTACAGTTAGGCTTAGCATCAAAATTAACTTTTGTATTTCCCCATTGCATTTGTTTTTAACTCTTCAAATCTGGAGTGGGGGCAGGGAGGGCTTCCTGGAAGTGCTGGGAGGAAGGGAGTTTGCTGAAATGAGTTCTTGTGTCTGCCCATCTTTTTCATACCAGGAGAGGGTTTACCCCAAAGGACAGGTGGGTAGAAAGAAAGTACAAACAGCAAACACAGCATGAGGGGTTTATTCTGCTTGGTGTGATAGGAAAATTGCAGGGAGAATTCGTATGAATTCAGGTCTTTCTAATAGAATCATGTAATGGTTTGAGTTACAAGGGCCCTTAAAGCCCAATCATGGGCAGAAACACCTCCCACTGGATCAGGTTGCTCAAATCCCCATCCAACCTGGCCTTGAACATCTCCAGGGATGGGGCAGCCACAATTTCTCTGGGCGACCTGTGCCAGGGCCTCCCCACCCTCAACAGGAAAACATTTCTTCATAAGATCTCATCTCAATCTCCCCTCTTTCAGCTGAAAACCATTCCCCCTAGCCCTGCACTCCCTGATAAAGAGCCCCTCCCCAATTTTTCTGGAGCCCCTCTTTATGTACTGGAAGACTGCTATATTTCAGCCAATCCTAGGTGCTGGAAAACTGGTTTCCCAGACAAGAGGCAACCACATAACATCCTGTGTACTGAACTTTGCAGTGTCAAACGTTTGTTCTTGGTTTTTTTTCTGTAAAACCTCCACTCCAGAAGCAATTGCAAGAGAACCAACAATTACCCCTAAGGGAGAAGACAAGGGTCTTTTCACTTGTCACTGCAGGAAAAGAGCTTGAAACAAGATGCCAAAAGGTTCCTCAACTAGAAGTCAAATAACAAGGATGGAACATATCTACATGCTTTAGCATTTGCTGGTTTTAAGCCAGTGATGATGAGTGTCCGGGCTTAGTTCTTGGGTGTCACTGCAAGGTTTGGCTACCTGTGTTGCTGTATGACTCCTGGGTACCTACACACTCACATGTGCCTTTCTGCACCTCTGGAGGTGGGCAAGCAATAGCATTTGGCACCAATTTCTATTTCTACAAGCAAATGTGAGAGAATTCAGACTTTAATTAGTGAACATTCGCCTGCTCAGGGCAACCACTCCTAAATCTGAGGATGCTCACTGCAAGCCAGTGCCTATGAGACAGACGAATCCATGTCCCTTTCAGAAGTGGTTTCTGAATCTAGCATGAAGCTGGGAATGTCATTTGGTTTATGTGATCAGATATAGTTCTTTACAATGTATTCTTCTGCCTAGGATCAAACACTTACATTACAAACAACATGGTTCTGCGTGGAGACAAATTTGCTTTTTTACTAAACTAAATTTAAAGCACAGAACAGGATTAAATTTGTTTTAAACTATATATAGAACTAAGCTATATTTTAAAATATTTTTAAATATAGACATATTGAATATAGGAAACACTCACTTACCCAAAATGCATCTTTAAACTGCAGCTGTGTCATTATTATTGCTCTGTGAAGGGGTGGAATCCTTCAGCAAGCTGGTTCTTGGATGAGAGCAGCAGCCACCCCAGCACCAAGCCTTGATGCTCTACCCCAGCCGAAGCCAAAAGTGAAGCACATCCACAGACCTGTCTCTGCTGAAGTCAAGCTGGTGAACAATAGCATTGGGCAGTTTCAGGCTTAGCGTGATGATCTAGGGCTGTGAAGGGACAGGGGGAAAAAAGCTCTTGCTCACACCCAGAGACACGCATGCACTCAGCAGCCTAACCCCAAACCGGTTTCTCTTCTGGTAAACAGTTAATATTGAAATGAGGAAGCAAGGAGATGTCAAATGGTGTCAGGCTGCTCCTTCCATGTGTGCATGTGAGTGGCTGGCAGAGAAAAGAAAGGAGAGTGAGGGAAAAGGTAAGATTCAGTGGTACAATTTGATCAGCTGCAGGAGGAGAGAGAGCAATTAAAATGCAAAGGAAACCAGCACAATGCACAGAGATAAGCTGTGGAGGAAATTAGAATCAAACTGTCATGTAATGCTGTGGTCTTACAAAGAGAAAGAAGCAAAAGCAATGGACGTGCCACATTTCTCCAGCACCTTCTGGAGCTGGCAGAGCCCAGGTATTTGCATATGGGAAGCGTAGCTGCAAGTTGCATTTTGCAACTGAAAAGGCTTTTCAAGACTCTAGTTCAATTAAGAACACTGTAAAGTGTGCAGGTGTCTGCACCCTTTTCAATACCTCTATGTCTATACAAAGAAAATCTCTGATTTGCCTGCCCTCCTGTAAGTGTTCGTATGAATAAGCAAGATATGTGAATTATAGAAGCAAAATCCAAACTCTTGAGAACAATTGCACTAAGAGAGCTAAAAGTTTATTGGTGCCAGGACCTGAAGCAAAGCTTCACCAACATCCAAAGGGGCAGCACGCCAAGTACCACTGGCCCTGAGGGTCTCGGGCAGCCAGTGCAATGAACAACCAATCTGTTACAATGCAGCTCTAATGACTGATAATAAAAAACCCTCTTAAAAATACTGTCCTACAGGTGACCTTCCCTCTGTTCAGCTCCTTAGGATGTTTTAAGGATTCTTAACCATGACTTTTTAAATACTCACTGGCATTTTCAGAGGGTAGCAGAAAAAGAAAAGAAAAATACTCTCCCTGTCATTGCCTATGGAAAAAACATATCCTTCCACACCAGGAACACATCAGGACTGACTTAGCTATAACTAATTAATGTTGTTCCTAGTGCCTGGGCATTACTTTTTTCTTCCTGTCTCTGCAGCACTAGGCACATATGCAGAATGTTTAGTGGTGAGGAGGTCTCACAGCTTCACTGAGCTCCAGCAGGGCACAGAGATCTGCAGCAGCCGGTGCCTCGAGTTATCAGCAGCCACTCTACGGGCAGATTGTGGCTGGGATTGTAGAGAATCGGCAAGTTTCCTTCCTGGTGGTTGGAAGAAATTAGGGAATCTGCAGAGACTTTGAAAAGGAAAAAGAAGTACAAGCACAGGAGGGCAAAAGAGAGAGTTTGCAGGACCAGAGGTGTGAAACTGCCTTGGTTGTCATGAGCAGCAGAAAAAAGCATCATGGCATGAGGAGGGGAGAAGGAGAAATGTGAGATACACTTGTAGTGGAGGAATGAGTGAAGTATCCTTCCACAAGGGAAAATTCCCTGAAAAAATCTATTTAGAGGATATGGACACGAGTCATAATACCTGTTCTGTAAGCAAAAAAAAAAATCTTTTAAAGAATGTTGTATCTCAGCCTTTCTAAAACTAACTTTCCTCTTGCTATTTCCAAATTACAGCTTTGTTTTGAAGTGGAGATCTTTGCTGCTGTTGGGTACATAGAAATGAATTGAGTGCATTTTGGCCCTCCCAAATTATGTGCTGCTTTCCTTTCTCATTATTTTTAGTTTGGCCTCTAACCAAAAAGCCAATTATTTGATTGAATCTCGTACTGAGCTCTGTGCCTGTGCCTGTCCCACCCAGCAGTAGAGATATGGCACAATTACCTCCCCTGGGAGCAGCCAGGGATGCTGTATCCCGTAAACACAGGCAGATAGCTTTGTGCTGTGGATGAGTTTATCTCTTACCTTTGGCTGCAGAAGAGCCTAGAGCAGCCGTGTCCCTATTGGAAATTTGCTGGTGTGAGTCGTAGCCCCTGACTCTGACGAAGCAGAGGTGCTTGGCAGACACTTGATCTGGAGCCGTCACTACTCACATGTCCCAGTGTTGCTGGATTTTGTTCAGAGGGTGCTGTGCCTTGCAGGGAAAGGCGGGCTCTGGAAGAGGGAGAAAATTATCTTGCAGCTGAAGAAACTGAAACCTACAGCAAAAGGTCCTGGAGAGTATGTCAGGACTAGAGGTGAAGGCCTGGAGTGCGTTAATGGCATGCTGACCAAGGGGTCTTCTCCAGGTGGTTGTGCTTTGCAGCTGCCGAGGTGCCATTCATGCATCACCAGCCAGCAGTCCTGGGATTGGGCACAGAATCCATAACCCCACACAGCTCATTTTCTCTGTGCACCATGGAACTACCTTCTCTTGGCCAAAGTATCAAAGCATCTCCCTGCAGGTGGGAAGTGCCTCTCTGCAGGATCTCGGGTACATCTTGCTGCTGCACGTCTCTGGGGCAGCTCTCCATAGCCAACTCTACACGGGGACAGCTCTACATGGGGACCCCTAAACTGTAACACTAACCCTGCCTGTGGAGAGTTGTCCCTTTCCGCTGCTTCCTGGGTTCAAGAAAACTGGTATAGTTTTATTTTCCTTTTCTTCCATCAGCCAAAGCACTGAAGAACACCTAAACACCTCGCAGTGGGCATCTGCTAAATTTGTATTGGACTGATCTACCACAACTGCTGGTTTGTGGGATGCAATTCCTTGTTTTAAGCTTGTGTCGTTCAGCAGAGCTGGAAACAGCACCCAGAAGTAGCAGTTCCTAACAGCTGTCTTGCTTAAAAGACACATCAGCCTCCTGACCACTCCAGAAACTTATCTTGTCCCTTTCCCAAGAAAACATATTGGAATGGTCTTGCAAGTCTTTCATAAAACTCTCATGACGAATGCTGCACTTGGAGAAGGAATCTTCCTAAATCCATCCGAAACAGAAACGTGGCAACGTGGTGCACAGTTACTAACAAATGCTGTGTTTCATGATGGGTTATGAGTTTGATATGAAAAGCCCGAACTGTAGAAAGGCTGGAAAGGCTGAGCCCAGGAGGGAGCTCTATGAGGCTGAGGGAAGGGGAGCAAAACTCAAAGAGCCTTGCTATGCTACTACTGCAATGCCCTCTACTGAAATCACCTTGAACTTCATGACATTTTCCCCTGCCAAATAGTTCTAAAGATACATTTTTGCCAAACAGAAGCATTTGCAGCAGGCAAGTGAGTGGCAACGACAAATGATCTGCTGCTCAATCATTGATTTGATTATGGACAGGCTGGATCCTTTGGGAACCTGCAGGGCCCTTTGGGAACCTGCAGGGCCCTTCATCTCCCCTTCCTCATCTCAGCAACATGACTTTTCATCTGATCTTTGCATGAAGCTCCTCTCAGAATTTCAGCAGTGTCAATATCCAGCCTTAGGTGAAACCCTTCCCTGACAGCCATTGCGGCTGCATTCCCACCCCTGCTCCGAAAGGTTGAAAATCACCTCTTTATCTGTTGGATAAGGCCAAGACTCAGTCTCCAGCCAGAGTATTCGGAAACGGAATGTATCAGAATGTACTGTTTGAGTATGTTCTGTAGCAGAAGGTGATGAAAAGCCTCAAATTTTGGTAGGCATCAGAATGGAAGTTTCATTTGGGTTTTGTTAACTATGTATTGCCTTGAGCAAAGCTTTTTATTAGGGATTTGGGCAGCAGGTTTGGTCCTGACAGTACTTAGAATATGAAAACAGCTTCTACAAACAGGTTTGTGTGCATCCAGGGCTTCAAGCAAGGTATTCTTCACAGCTAATGTTTCTGATTTGGGAGTCTGATAGAGTGGGCAATAAACCTTTATAGTCTGCATTGAAACAGGATGAAGGGAGTCTATGAAAAGTATTAAGGCAGTATATGAAGAGATGCTGAATACTCAGATAATTCAGATATTAAACTGGTTGTATTTTTCCTGACTTCTTAGGTATATTGTGGTCCCTCGTAATCATTGTTTTGAAATGAAATAGAAAGCACTTCCACAGCCCTTCAAAGCCTCTGTAAGCGTCATATCTAAGAGATGTGGCATCACAGCGGTTGTTGTAAAACAGTCCCATTCAAAATTAAAACCATTCAGCCCCTGGTGCCTTACTGAGTCCTGGAGCCCAGAGGTACCACTAGCCATGAAAACACTTCCAGAGGAAATCACAGCTGCACCAGACACGTGTTTCAGCTGCTGTTTCGTTTTCCATACAAATGGCTCTCTGAATTTCAATGTGAGATTGTTAGAATTACCTGCAATTGTACCAATTTAAAATTTTTAAATCACCTTGCTGTCTGTGAGAAGCCAATCTCTGTTCCCATGGAAACAGAAACAGCAGCCTCTGACTATCAGCCCTGATTTGTTACAACACCTGGGAATCTGTCCATGGCTGCTGGCTGAAAGCTGGTTCACTGTGCTCCAGAGCTGACAGCCCTGTTCAGCTCCTGAAACACGTTCCCTTTGCTTCTCTTAGGAGAAGCTGTTTGAGCAGCCTTCAAAAGCACTGGCTCAAAGCACAAGGCAGTTCTGCTTCAGCCAAATTCACAACTAACATAGAGATTAATGCATATACTACATTCCTAACCAATATCTCATGTTTCATAGCAGTTTCCGCCGGAGGCCTTCACTGAAAGAAGGATGTCCCTGATGTTTCACGAGAGACAGATAATCAGAGTCTTTGCTATAACTAGGAATGGATTTCCTCTAAAATTAACGTTGTGGTGCTCTGTATATCCTAAAATTACTGTTCATACACAGAAATGTGGGGTCTTTTTTTGGTGGGTATGTGTTTAAACATGGTTAGTAACCATCCACCCTGCTGAAAGTGTTTCAAAGACAAAAGAAGGAAAGGAGAAATTGTGGGAAATGGCCACACCACAGTAGGCTTGAGTAACACAAGCAGTGTCTGGGAGTTCTTTGGAGAGACGTATAACCTCTTTGTGAAAGAGAAAATGAAAGGATTTGGGTTTCTATATCCCCTTCTTGGCTGGAGCACCTCCCATATGAGGACAGGCTGGGAGAGTTGTGGTTGTTCAGGCTGGAGAAGAGAAGGCTCCAGGGAGACCTTAGAGCAGCCTCCCAGTACTGAAAGGGGCTCCAGGAAAGCTGGGGAGGGGCTCTTGATCAAGGAGTGCAGGGGGAGAACAAGGAGAAGGGTTTTAAGCTGAAAGAGAGATATAGATTCTACGATTCTTGTCAGAAATTCAGGTACCTGCAGAAAGATTCTTTTTATTTCTCTGGTGTCTTTTGTCTGGTTTACCAACACACTTGCTTTCTCCATCCCATTAATTCAAAGGAAATCGCTATTTATTTGCAAGTATTGCTTATTCATTAGCTGAGTAGGCAATGCTTGCGGTGCTGAAGAGGTTCCACTTCTCAGAAAGGACTCTCTGAATACAGTGATTCTGGAAAGAAAGCAAGGTATGTGTTTTACATTCAGACTTACACAAATACTCTTTCTTGTTTGACTGAGGCGATGCAATTACTTCCTGAAGTCGTCTGACAATGGCTTCAAACTCAAAGAGACCTTAGACAGAAGCATAGCATGTGCTTTGCAACAAAATCCTCACCTGATTGCAACTGCAGGGGGTATGTGCATCGGCACAGCTGTTCCCAGAGCAAAGACACTGCTCTGTTTTGTGAAAAACCTTAGCATTTTTAGTTGATCTCGAACCACTGGATCTTTGTCCAGAACACCCCATCCCCAGCAGGCCTGTCTCTGCAGAACATCCCTTCTGGAGTCACACGCTGAGGGGTTTAGCATCAGGGGAGGCAACAGTTCAGATTCCTGGGGCATCTTTTAGCAACTGTTCTGTGTATTTACTCATTTAAAAACATACTGATTGTTTTATAATTTCTTTTCTGAGAAAACTGTAGGCAGCAGAACAGGATTGTCTGTGCCTCCTGATCTGTGCAAGGCAGGTCTCTGCTTCAGCCCCCTGCTCCAGGTGGGGCTGACGTCACAGATGGATCCCATTGCCCAAGACTGTCGCTGTACTGACTGTCTTCAGGGTGGAAATCCTTCCACTGCCTCTTTGAGCCCCTTTCACTGGTTAACCACCACTAATGACAAATTCTTACACAGATAGAATGTCCCTTGTTGGGACTTGTGATTGCTCCTCCTGTTGCGTCGCTGTGCTCCCTGCGCACACCTGTGGCTGGAGAGCTGCCTGAGAGAAAATGACCTGGGGGTGCTGGTTGATAGCCAGCTGAATACAGGCCAGCAGTGGCCCAGGTGGCCAAGAATGCCAACAACATCCTGGCTTGGCTCAGTCATGGTGTGGCCAACAGGACCAGGGCAGGGATCGTTCCCCTGCACTCAGTGCTGGTGAGGCCACACCTTGAATATTGTGATCAGTTTTGGGCCTCTCACTACAAGAAAAACATTGAGGGGCTGGAGCACATCTGGAGAAGGGGAACAGAGCTGGGGAAGGGTCTGGAAAACAAGCCTTATGAGGAGCGACTGAGGGACCTGGGGCTGTTTAGGCTGGAGAAGAGGAGGCTGAGGGGAGACCTCATCACTCTCTGCAGCTCCTGAAAGGAAGTTGTGGTAAGGTGGGTGCTGGTCTCTACTAAGCGATAGGAGGAGAGGAAATAGCCTCAAATTGTGCCAGGGGAGACTCAGATTGGATATCAGGAAACATTTCTTTACTGAAAGAGTGGTGAAGCCCTGGTAGAGGCTGCCCAGGGCAGTGATGGAGTCACCATCCCTGGAGGTGTTCAAAAAACAGGTAGACGTAGCACTTTAGGACATGGTTGAGCAGGCATGGTGGGGTCGGGCTGACAGTTGGACTGGATGATCTTAGAGGTCTAACAAGCAGAGGAATTGTGTTCTCTTCCTGAGTTTAGCTAGTACTTGTTCCTCTGAAAGTCTCTCTCACTTAGACATCACCCAAAGACTCCTCCTAATGATGTTTCTGCGGAGCAGGGGACTGCCCCTGAGTCAGGGATAACTGATCTGGAGGGTGAGAATGAGGTTGCCTTGCCGACCAGAATGCTGAGTCTCTCTCTAAGAAAGCTGAGTGGTTATTACACACAGAAAACCTGCTTTTACCAGCTATAATATTTGAGTTGGGAATATTCTGCATGTGCTGGTTACAAAGGCAGATCAGATGTAACGGGGCAGAGGCTTTCAGCACAATGCACTTAGGGGCTACCTCCTCACCTCAAACCACAGTGGACTGACAAAAAATGTGACACTTAACCTTCACCTTCTCTTTTTTATTCTTCCTGTAAGTCAAAGCTAAGGTTTTTGGTTTGAGTTTGATCTTTTTGGTGTTTTCTGGCCTGGCTCTTTTGAGCTTTTGGAGCTGAACATAACCTGAACTGTGCTCCTACAGATTCTGCAGGTGAGAAGTTGCACAGTTTGATTGAATGAAGTCTCTTTCCTCAAAGGGGGATTCTGGGATGAAATGTAGCATTAGCTGAATCTGCTCTCGCATTCTAAAAGATCCCTACAACCTGATTTTGTTTGTTTGGTGAGCTTTGTGATTGGCAAGAAAATGAGAAAAGAATAAAGTCCCACTAGTGGTGGGACAGACAGGGACACAGAGAGACTGCCACAGTATTATGTCCCCACAAAAGCTGGCACCAACAGGCCCCTGATTTTCAAAGTCTGTTTTCTTGGCTACCACCACGGAGATGCATGAGGAAGTACAGGTTCCAGCAGTGTGCCATGAAGAGGTCTATTCGATTTGTAGAATACAGGGGCTGGAGGCCTTTTCAAACCAAAGCATAGTTCTGATAAACATACTGAAAGTGTCCCTGCCCATGGCAGGGGGTTTGGAACTGGATGATCTTTAAGGTTCCTTCTAACCCATACCATTCTATGATTCTATGATTCTGTGATTCTATGTGGTTGTAGGTGAAGTCTGGATGTTGTGCAAAAACTGCTGTAACAGTTGGCAGCGGGGCGGAAGCTGCCAGACACCACTCCCAGCCTTTGCCAACCAAGAGAAACCTCCTGCAAAGAACAGGGCCCACAGCCAACACAGAGAGCAGACCAGCCTGGGTTCCTCTGTGTGTGTTTCACAGAATAAATGATGCCCCACTGGAGTGCCAAAAAGCTCTGCTCTGACTCATTAAAATGAAGGCCTCTATTTCTCTCTACAGTGACACTTTTTCCCAGTATAGTTAAAAAATCCTGGCTAAGGGTCTCTGCGATGCACAATCCTGAAATACCAGAGCTGCTCTCATGCAGAATATTGGGATAGACACCATGGAACGCAAGTGGTGGATTGTCAATCTGGGCAGCCTGAACACTCAATTAAACTATCAGAAGCCACAATCTTTCTGACTGTGAAAGTGCTATTAGGCTTTTAATCCTGAAGTGAAAGAAGTCTCATCTTAACATTACCAGAAATCAAAGGAAGTCTACGTTAATTTGCTCTAGGAATTATAGAACCATTCAGCAGAATACAGCATTGTTAGGAGTCTGAGCTTAGCACTTCTTCAAATCCACATTTCAGTGACACCAACAATTAGATTGGTTCCTTTTGAAGTGCAAGTTTTCTGTGCCCATAAAATGACATCATGAGCTGTAAAGTGACTAAAGCTGCAACCCCATCTTACAGTGAGCTAAGCTCTAATAATACCTAACACAATCTGCTTACTGAAATACTAATATACTCACTAAATTGGATGTTTGGCACAGACACTGAGATGTGGACTGTACAAATGCTGTGCTGGTCAGGGTTTTAATTGTCTTGCTATACCTCGTCTTGTTCTTGGCTTATGAAAATGATTGCAATCCAGTAAACAACTCTGATCTGAGACAAAGAGCAGCGGAGAGCAGCATCCTTCCACAGGCATTCTTCTGCTCTCCGTTTCTCAAGTTGAATTTTCAAGTTGCTGACATTTTAAATACCTAGTATGCAGTTGAATCTGTCATTAAGACTTGTTTAAAAATACCGTAAAGAATATTAACAAATGGGCAACTTTGGGTATATTTCAAACCAACACATATGACAACAATTGTTTCAATATTCCTGGACATACTGGATTTAATTAATTAATTTAAAAAATCAGATCCTACCAGCTGCACAGTAACAGTTGTACTTGTATTCCCAGGAACTGAAACAAGTTTGGGTAGAAAACCCCCAACCACTGCAATTGAAAAAGTGTATTTCTAAAAAATGGATCTAAGGAAAGGTAGCCAAAGTACCTGTGGTTTTGTTCTGAAACAGTTGGCCTAGCAGTGCAACGTCAACACTTGTGTCAAAAGCAATCCTGTTTGCTCTGAGATTAATTAAGATGTGGAACAGTGGGAAAAAACAAGGCATAATGAGTTGCTTTTACTTAATAGAGAGAAAAATGGGAGGAAGGAAAATATTCATTAAGAAGAATGCTGCAAGAGCATTACAGGAGTCAGTTACCCAGGAGTCAAACCCGCCCTCCTACACTCGGCACAATCGATTCTGCCAGGCTCTGTCTGTGTTTAGAACACTCGGCTGATTTCTGTGACTGTCTCGGAGATAAAAAGCCAATATGTGTACTTTCCTAAATTGAATCTGCTGTGCCATTAACCTTTCTAACTGCTTAAAATAATCACGTAATGGGACAGCAATTTTACTTTTATGACTGGTAATTGTGAAGCTTTCCACCACAGTTAACTTTTAGAGGTTATTACTACAAATATTATGCAATGCCTGATGTTTTAGGGTTCTGTATATCCCAAACAGGAAAACCCAAGAAACAACTGCTTTGGCAAACCAATCCAGAAAATGCTAAACACACACTTGGCTTGTTTTGAATCCTCTTTAGCACCTACAGGACATTATGTGTCTTCAGTTTACAGAAGCACACCACGTCCATCCTTCACATTTCAAGGAGCTGCTGTGAATGACCCGTGGTGAGTAATAAATGGACAAAACATAGAGAGACAGAATATTGTAAGTTTTAATCCAACAAATGAAGAGGTTAACACTGTATAATACCATTGTATTGCTAATGCTGTAGAAACGTACAATAAAAACAATTATTGTCTATAGATGTAAAAATAGCAAGTTTTATGATACAATAAAACACAATATAGAAACCACTTAAGTAGAAACCTCTTAAACAATTGAGGCATTAATCTAAGTGTTTCTCCAAACGTATTAAATAAAACAGTTAATACTGACTCTAAACATCCCCCCACCTTCCCCACTCTCCCCTAATTAAACTGATTAGAAAAAATAGCAGTCTCTCAGCTACTACGTTTTGTACTCTTTCAGAATTGTTTAGTTTCTCCATTTTCTTCAAGTACAGTAGAACAACTCTTCACAATACAGTACTGCCCTGAAGTAATTTATTTCCCAATGCTATATAATTTTGCAAGTAAGTATTTAAGATTAATTTGGAAGGCTAGAAGAGGCCCAAGGAAGTCTGCAGGAGAGCAGTTAAATTTTGAATGCAAATTATTTACACAAACATTAGTGTACTGTAATTACAGCATAAAACCTGCAACATAGCTGATGGGTGCTTTTAACAAAAGTTCCAAACGCAAGAAAGGGAAGAAAAACAGACTACAAAGTAAATAATCTAAAGTTCTTCGTGGTAGAAACGTTCATCATGAAGCTGCCTCCCATAATCTGTGGCTTCACTGTTAAGGAACAAATCCTGGTTCTTAAAAATTTCTGCTTCAGAAAGCTTTTTATCGTCATTCAAATCCATTTCTTCAATGAGGTGAAGAGCCTTTAAAATAAACGGAACACCGTGAGCACAGTTAATGGATATGAGTGTATTTCCACCAATGCCTGTGGAACAGCTCTGTCAGCCCTGCCCCAACACCAGTGTTTGTAACAAGCCAGACAGGGTTTGGCACTCAGAACAGAGCCTGCCTTTTTTTGGTTCGCTTTCCTTTGCCTCTTATTTGGTGGCAAAATCATAATGTCAAACCTCCACCCTCACTATCAATTCCAGAGCAACAAAGCCACGTCAAATGCATAGCTTTGAGGGCAGCAGACAATATTAAACCAGCAGAGATTAACCACCCTCCTGGAAGCACCCGTGGTCCTTGCAAACGCGGGCGAGTGCAGTAGACACCTTTGGGTATGATCTGCAGAGAACACCAGCTCAGCACGCCCCGCCAGGGCCCCCGTGTCTTCAGAGAGCCCTTGGCACAGTCAGCCACCAAATTACAGCTACAGGAGCAGGTCCTCCACGTGTGGGACATCAGCTTTGCGGTGAGCATCCTTGTACAGGAGCGTGCCCGGTTACCTCACCCACACATCTGCCCTGGGTCTGAAAGGCTCAGCATTGTCTACAGCTCTCAGGTCAAGCTGTTGGCACGCTTGCCTTCAGCTCTGCAGGTGTGTACTGTGCTCAGCCATTTCTTACTTCCTGAACATACAGAGACTCACTTTTCCATCTTACGTGCGTATTAAACAAGAAAAAAGAAAGTGGGATAGAGATTTGCAGCTGGATATTCTGCATCTATTTGCAATAGATGCTCCATGATATAATTCTTGATTAAAATCTAACTGGAAAGTATTTGATGTCCACCATGGAAAAGCGCTTTCTGCCTTCAAGAGAGGACAAGATAAGCCATCTCTGCGTAGGAACTTCAGCTTTGGGCAGCAGTTCAGGGTCTTCCTCATTTGCTGAAAGGAAAACCTTTCTTTTCTGAACAAACTTTGTAATATTGAACCACTACAATGTCAAATGAAACTGCAACTCAAACAATTGGCAGATTTTTCCTTATTTACATATTATAAAAGAAAGGAAGCTCAGTAGTAAAACAAAACCCAACTGCAGGTATTTTAGTTGTAGTTCACTCACAAATAATGGATAGCTCAAAGCTCACAAGCACAGCAGCTGTACAGCGCCCGTCATTTCTGAGAAATGAGGAGGCCTGGTATTACATGGATTTTGGTTTTATGTGCTAAATGTCTACACGTACAATGACTTAGAGAATCCTTCTGTTCCTACTCTTTCTGATTGGTTTGGCTCAATGTAACTGCTTAGTGACTTTTTTTAAGTTAAATATTACTTACATTTAAGCTGATGACATCACCAAAAAGAACTGAAGAAAATAACAGGGACTAACATCAGCCAAGCAGATTTTAAAAACACTCTACATGGCAAAAGCCAAAAGATTATTAAGACCAACATCTTCGTAAAAATACATCAATTCCAGGAAATGGAATGCAGGGTAATGTTTCTATTTTTATGTTATTTAGCTACCAGTTTTCTCCAGTCATTTTGAAATGCTGAAATGAAATGGCAATATTCAGCTTTCAAACAGCAGTTTATTACTTCAGCTAATGCTACCTTTTCTTGAGGACAAGTGACTTTGCTAAGCCCTTATACTAATTAAAGAAAAAAACACCAGCACGTTAGAGAACAAAAAAAAATAATTTTTTGAAGAAATGAGCTATTACTACAGCACAGCCTCACTGTAAGATGGAATTTGAATGAACAGTGAAGAACTGCTAAGGAAACCTCAACCCAACCAAGCAAACCATCCGAAGTATAAATAAATTCAATCATCCTACTGAACTCACACTGGTGAGACCGGTTTTGTTTCTGTGAAATAAGAACCAACCACCCTCCAGAGAAAGATGTTAAAAAAGCCTGTGCACAGGCTTGCAGATCCACATGTACAAAAATAACTGCTAGAGCAATCTAAGCGCTCAGGTTGCTGCAGGTCAGAAACGTGAGCTGCTTGCTAGCCACGACGCTTCTCCTGTCACCAGCAGAGCTGGCAGAGGCAGAGGTGGGACCTCCATAACAACGTGGTCTGACACAGCAATGAGCTGTGCTGTTGGGCACAGGAGCAGGAATTACAGAGGCACAGGAATTACAGAGGCACCTGTTGTTCCTGGCACTCTGAACACTCAAATCCCCCAGTGCAAAGGGAAGAGATTCGGACAAATTCAGCTGGAAAGTTCCTAGCAGAAAGACAGAAATCCTCTCTCGGGCAGCTGGCGATTGTAATGTCTGCTTGCTAAAATACATTGTTCTGGAACACTCAGTGCTTCCACTGCCTGCTACGAAAACCAGACAGCTAAAATGAGAATCCACTCTAAGTTATTATGACATCCTGTCCCTGAATGAGCCATTTTAATTACCACCATCAACGTTTGCATTACAGCATCCTGAATCACTGAATACTTCCATTTTCTTGTACTTACGAAAAGATAAGTTTTTGGTTGTACGAATTATGTTGATTTATCCAGTTAAAGGAATCATGATCAATTTTTGTTGTCAAAACTACGCTGTCAGTACGTAACAGCCTCTTTTAG
Source organism: Dromococcyx pavoninus (assembly GCA_033558185.1). Lineage (NCBI taxonomy): Eukaryota > Metazoa > Chordata > Aves > Cuculiformes > Neomorphidae > Dromococcyx > Dromococcyx pavoninus. The sequence continues at coordinate 1,588,472 of JAUMJL010000431.1, read as the reverse complement.
TTCATTAGATTTACCTACAACAACTAAAAAGTAACTGATTAAAATACTGTACCCTTAAGTCAACCCGATAAGCCAGAAACATGTAGAAAAGCACGTAGTTAATTTACAAATGCTCATACAATTACCTTCAAACTTGTCTATTCCTGTTAAAGGACTTGCATTCTTTGTCAAACTGAAAAAGGGTTAAAAAATATGCAAAGATCTACTAAGCATTCTTTTTCAACTAAGACATGATAAATATGAATGCACCTATCATTTTGTGGTGACACCTTCAAAATTCTACTGCATTAAATAAAATCTAAAGAATAGTCAAAACACTCACCTCCTCTTGGGCGATGCCCTGATTGTTAGGTATGATCCAAGACAGCAGCTCTTGAGGGCTGAGTTTCCCATCGTTATCCTTGTCATAGTCGTTCACAAACCGATCCTTCTCAACAAGTATCCACTCTGGATCTTCTCTTGCAGCTAGTAAGACACATATGTCAACTTTAACGCCACTCTTTACCTTAAAGCAGATGTTTTCACCTTTTCTCCTTTGCAAATTCAATCAATTCCATAAGACATAATATATAAGTGATTTCACTAAACAAAGACAAGGCTTGCAGACCATCCCAATAGATTAAATAAATGCATCTGTCTATATATGACAAAAATATTTGTGCAGATTAAAACAGAATTTAAAGCTAAGGTAATATTAAGATTGTAAAATTACAGTTGACCTAAGGGGACATTAAAGTCAAGGGTTACCACCAACGGAACTGTTTAGTTTAATTTCCCCACAAGTACCCAGACTGGTAGTGGAGAACACATCCTGTACATTGACTGTGCTGCTAAGGAGATGGTTTCCTACCTGCTGGGAGAGCTGACATGTCAACAGGAAAAAGTTAAGGCGGCTGACCAAGCTGTCTTATATTTGCAGCACTGACCCTGACTGAGTTCAGATTACTCCCTCTCATTCATGTACAGCAGTCGTGCTGCAGACACCATGCCAGGAGGCTCCAGTGCCAGCAGTAGGAGCAACACCACAGGCCCCGGACATGGTCACCTCAGCACTTGACAGGCACAGATGTCCCAAAGAGTAGGTAGGTAAATAGTGGTTTGCAGAACATGAGATTATTACATTATAAGGCCATACAAAGTTTCTAAGAACAGTCTGATGTCTGTTCCCCTGCTTTAACACCAAGAGAGGTCCATTTGTGATAGGAACAGAGAAGGCAAAGCTCTCGACCACTGCAGGCTCAACAGACTCAGGCCAATACTGCAGCCTTTCAAATTGGTTTACTGACTATTTGTTTCATTTGTTTTCTAAAATACCTGGAATATATCCAAAGCCATTTAATTTACTGGTTTTGTTTATTCGTGTGCTTGTTTTATACTTACCCTATGCACTGGTATTGCATCCTGCAACCTAGCGAGTAATCTTAAACTTTTCACTAACTCTTAGAAGCAATTTAGACATTTAGAAGCAATTCATCAAACTGAGAAACATGGCAGACAAGCATAAGCAGGTATCAAGAGTTCCTAAATCTTATGAAAGACAAAAGCAGTTGACAACACAAGCAGATAAATAACAGTTTAAAAATAATTAGGTTTCTACTATAAAAGAACAAAAAGAGTCACATCTGTCTCCTTTCTTTCTAACATGTAATTCGCAAGTAGATTATCACCTAACGTCACTGTTCACCCTATGCTGTTGCCCAAAGGCACAAGACAAGTGCGACACCAGACGCACCCTGTAGTTCATCAGTTGTTAAGGAATGCTGCAGGAACACGGTCTGGGAAGAGGTAGCCATTTGGGGAAAAAGCTGAAGCAATTTCTACAACTATAGCCAAGTCTCAACTCTTGCTAAAAAGTTTCCATGACAGAGAATCATAGAATCATAGAATTATCTGGGTTGGAAGAGACCTCCAAGATCATCAAGTCCAACCCTTAATCCAACACTATCATGATTACTAGATCATGGCACTAAGTGCCGCATCCAGTCTTATTTTAAAAACCTTCAGGGATGGTGAATCCACCACCTCTCTGGGCAGGCCATTCCAATGCCTGATTACCCGCTCTGTGAAGAACTTCTTTCTGATATCCAGCCTAAACCTTCCCTGGCAGAGTCTAAGCTCATGCCCTCTTGTTCTGTTGCTGGTTGCCTGGGAGAAGAGTCCAACCCCCACCTGTCTACTATCTCCTTTCAGATAGTTCTAGAGAGTAATGAGGTCACCCCTGAGCCGAGTACAGGGGAAGGATCACTTCCCTCGTCCTGCTGGCCACACTATTCCTGATATAGACCAGGATGCCATTGGCCTTCTTGGCCACCTGGGCACACTGCTGGCTCATGTTTAGCCTCCTGTCAATCAGCACCCCCAGGTCCCATTCCACCTGAGGAGTTATCTTCTCTGTTACCGCAAGGACCCTACCAACAATTTCACTGCTTTCTAATATCTTCGAATAGGCTGGCCTAGAAAAGCTTTTTTCTAGTCAGAGCATGAAAAAGACAAAGCACCCTGGAGCTGCATCACAGATGTATTGTTTTTTTCTGGCTCTGGCGAACAAAGATGGTTATAAAAGGTGAAATTCCAGGTGGTTGGTTGGAATAAATAAAACCAGACAATTCTCCTATTCCTTCATATCCTCATGTGGCTTAAACCTTTTCCCCAGCTAGGATGATAGTCGACACTTGGGAACCAGCACTCCTTAGGACCAAGCAGGCTTTCTCCATGCCTCAAGCTACTGCTCTTTTTGGAACTGGAGAGTTATTTGCCCTATCTTGTAGCAAATCAAGTACAGCATATGAAATATTTATCTCTTAGCAATGTAGCTAGAGAAAAATATTGATAAACACCAGGCAAGCATCCTTTTTCTTGTAAAAGAAGACACATACCCGGCTGCAGACAGGGAAGAGTGGAAAAAAGAACAAAAAGTGAAAGCGGACAGGCTTTTGGTATCTGGCACAGCAAGTGGACTCCTTACACTTCCCCTGCACCTCTCTCAAAACCCACACACCTTCAATCCTTCTAAAGCACGGCTGACAGCTGCCTCCTTAAGCTGACAAAGACCAGGCAAGTTAAACCTCACAATCATGCTGGCTGGTTTCACAGACGTGTTCAGTTAGCAAAATTGCATCTTATCTCAGCTCACAACTAGTGAGGAGGAATACGCTTCAGCCCTTAGGGGAAACAAGAAGGAACTTGCAAGGAAGCAGTGGAATGGGCTACATGCAAACTACTGCCAAATACACAGTGGGCAGACTGAAATAATGAGCTTCTATGTCCAGTACTGGGAAACTGAATTATGCTAAAAGACAGGGTGATGTTACTCAGAACCTGTAGGTGGAGGTGTAAAAAGCTGAGAGTAAAGGTGCAGGCAATTCAACCTATTCCAAAAACTTCTTCTTTCATGCCCCTCCCTTTTTCCTTACTTGGATCTCTTCTGTAATCACCAAGGAATTCTTCCAGGCTAACAAATCCATCACCATCTTTATCGTGTTCTTCTAAAGCCTCCTGAATGACAAAGTCCTTTTGCAGACATACAAAAAGCAACACATTAATTTGTGAAATATTAGCAACTTGTAATCAAGAGAAACAGCAATAAATCATGTTACAGCAATATGGTATTCTTTAAAGTAAAGACTTGCTCATTCCAAACTGCTTCTCTGTTTTACGCAGACTTTGTGCAGGAATTGGTTCCTGTGCAACAAAATAGATCTGTTTTCAAGAGTTCAGGGTGTCAGATTTTATGAAAACCAAATCTGAAAGGTGTACACAGAGCTGGAATCCTTCAACGTAATTCAGAACTACACAAGTAGCTGTCAAACATGAATTGTACAAGGCTGTTATCATCTCATTTCTCTTATTCTTTTTCATGTGATGTATTCACTCATCTGCAATTTTACAACTTCACGAAATTGTTAGGAAAACGGGGTCGCATTTTGGTGCTGTGCTTCCCAGTGAAGCCAGTCTGCCCATTCTTGTAGTTCCATCTTTTCTTGCTTGTCCATTATCAACAGTGATGTCAGCACAAACAGAGGCTCTGTTTGCCTGGCGCTCCTGGCAGTCATCTCGGCAGCATCAGGCAGCCAAAACTGACAGATCTATTGCAGAAAGGCATCACTGTACTTTTAACTGGGGTCAACTGTCCATATGGAGCTGGAATGACAACACTCAGCAGCGATGAGACAGATGACCGATGCTAAAGTGCTCCTGGCAGAAATATTAACCCCCCGAACTCTAACCACAGTGCAGTCAGTATTAAAGCATTCAGACAGCCATGAATGCTTTTCTTGTCATAAAAGTGCCTATTGTGTCCCTTTAAGCAAGGCAAGAGTAACTGGCACTTGCCCTTTTCCTGTGCCAAGAAATCTTTCCTGTAAGCCCTCCTAACTAAAACTGAACTCTGAACCAGGCATGAAACTTCCTCAAGCTAAAATCTCACTGAGGTATTTCCAACCTAATAAAGTTTAGAGACACCTATGTCAGTCCAGTCCCAGCAGTTTGGGATAGCTGTGCAATAATAGTTCTCGAAACAGATTTCAAAGGAAAGCACTGAACTACTGCTCCAGCTCTGAACTCCAGCACTGGATTCACAGCACATTCCGATTTTTAATTTGCTCTGTGAAAGCAATAGAGATAACTGCTCAGAACTGCTCTTCTTGTAGCACTGGAGCTAAGGACATGCATTGAAAAGAAGGTGCATCTATACACACGGGCTGATAAAGACACCCCCCTAAATCTTACCGTCATATACTCTGCTTCTTCAGGATGTTCAAAAGCAACAAATTCATCCACGTTTAGATCAGGAACATCATCTCTATTAGCCTTTTCAAAACGCTTTTTCTCCTTTAAATGAAGCTTAGAAAATAGATTTAGTTAGAGTGCTTAATGAAAAGGAAATACAACATTATAGTGGCTGGCTGTAAGCTCATTAGAGTATTAATTGTTTCACATTAGCTACTCATGTTATACTGATGTTATATTTTCACTAAAAAGAGCTCATCCAGAGCGACAAGAGCAGCACTTTTAACTGAGGTAGTGTTGTTCCAAAAATCACATGAAAACTTTCCTTTTCTTCAATTCAAGGAGACATTTAAAACCTGCTCTTAGCCAAGGCTTAAAAAAAAAAAAAAAAAGAGAGAGAATGAAAGGACCAAGAACTGTGGTCTTTATACATGCTTCCTCTTCTAAAAGTCACCAATTCCCAAACCAACCCAGTAAAGTACGATGGTTATAATTAATGGTTGCTATTAAAAATTTCAACATTTACATTTTAAGGACATTTAACCTTCTGGATCCAGTTCTCATTTATATCAAGGGCTGTTTGTATTCAAAGATCCTGAAATATCATATATGTAAAATGTCTCTTTTGAAGCCATTTTAAGTGCTAAAGGATTAGATAGATTCCTTGAACACACGACTGTTGTCACAAATACTCTAAAAATAACCATTTGAAACAGTACTGCCTAGTTTACATCCTATTTATTGGCAATTCTTTCAAAATTAGGCTAACCTGAATAATACAGAGCAGAACATGTAACACATAAAGTATAATTAAATATCTTAACTATTCTGGAAAATAATGAAATGTACTCCTAAAGAAAAGCTGACCTTAGCTGCAAGTTTAAATAGGAACATTTTCCAAAGGACTGACTACACAAAGTCCTAGACTGCAATATAGACCTGAATTATTGAGGGAAAAGTCTATTTTTCAGTGGGTTTTGAGACGTGATGAACAAGGCTGCCACCTTCTGGTAAATTTATGTTTACTCAGCGCCCATTCTAAACCAATACCACAGTCTAACTCTCCCATTTTGATTAGAGAAGGATCACTAATTTCCAAAAAAAAGGAAAATGATGACGATGGCCGACACGCAATGCTTGTACAACAACATGAATTTTGCTCTTTACAATGTGTGCTGAAGAAGTCAGTAAGCAGGAAAACCTAGCAATCAAATGAAGTACAGCATAAACGAGTAGAAGTTCTGGTTGAGCATATATTAATATGTCTATGATAGCAATATCTCAAACATGGGATCAATAATTCGACTATTAGTCCTATTTAAAGGCTTCTTTCATTTAAAAGCTATGTAATTATTCAGTTCAGTGACCTCCAAACCTTTACAGTTTGTTTCTTCAGTGTGTAGAATCCCCTGTCTATTGTCTATTTTACCTTCATTTCTGCCAACGTCATACACTGTCTACTGCTACTGTACTAAAAGCAGCCAAACCAATCCTCACAGGAAAAAAAAACAAACTCAGGCCAGAACAGTGTAAAAACTTACTTATTCTATTTACAATATTTACATGTACTTAAAATTGTGTAACTTAAAAGGAACCGAGTTTTGCTCTGTGGTGATTCTTGATAAACCTTGCTTCTTGCCTTTTCCCTTTCCACTCTTAAGTATCTGCTTGCAAATATGAGATTAGTCCCTAACTTCTGTGGTTTACACATCCAGGTTTAGCTATCAGAGTTGCATTTTGATTGCTAAAAATATCTGAATCACCATTGCTTTATCTGTGGATCTGTAATGGACAGGAAATGTTAAAGCAGGCAATAGTGATAGCAGGTATTGAGAAATAACTGACAGTGGCTGCACAGTGCAATAACAGGGGCTAAGGAGTACAGGGGTTTGCTCCACCTCCAGCATCAGTTGTTGTGCCCCTGCGGCAGGCAGGACATTGCTGAAGCTACAGACCCCATCCGACCTTGGGGTTTAGGACGCTGGCTCAGACTGTGCTCTGGTACAACTGCCAACAGACCGACGCTCTGCTCAGCTGGCAAAGCATCCACAGGAGGTACGATTTCATTCTGCCTTTGTTTTATTGGTAGCAGCTTTAATACTCCATTACTTTCCTTTAATTACTCCCCTATCTCAGATAGATGAAAGTGTTAAAACATATGCCAGCTGCTATGCTTTCTCTACCCATCTTGTTCCCTCACAATAAACAAACACCACCGATTTTTGCCAAGGGCTTATGGAAACTGATGCTGAAACATTTTACCTGTCGAAATGATTCTTCTTCTTGATCCTCCAGGACAGTGTTCTCATCAAAATCAATTACACGATCATACATTTGCATATTATACTCCTTCCAAGACACTAATCCATCACCATCTTTGTCATAGTCACTGAAGTGTTGCTTAGCTTCTTGCGTAACATAGTGTTTGAAAGACTGCTGGATCCAGGAACTCAGCTCCTCTGTGAAAATCATTTAAAAAATAACAAAACTTAAAAAATCAGAATCATCTGCACTATAAAACAGTAGCAATACCACCCATCTACTCTGCCTGCAATACACTCTGTGATTCAAATGTGAGTGTAGGCAAGAGGTTAGTTAAAGCAAGACAATCTGTTTCCTCTACACTGTGGCTGTTTTCAAGTGAATGGAACGAGAACAGAACTCAGCTACAGCCTCCAGTTCTTCTTTGCAGCACCACTGCCCCACTCATACCCTCAGGCTAGAGCTATGTGGTTCCTGTAATCCTCTCTGTATCGGTGCTGCCAGGCAAAGTGGGATGCAGTTAAGAGTTCCCAGAGCTGTAGAGCGAAGGGCACTGCTCAGATCTGACCCCATCAAAAGGAGGATTCCTAGATTTCAGCTGAGGCTCACTTAGCTCACTGGGATCCAAACAATGGAAGCAAGAAGCCTGCCCTTTTTGGTGGCTGCTGCTGTTTCTGTCAGCTTGAAAAGATAATGTGGCCATGGCTGTTCAAATCTGAGGCCAACCAACACTGCAGCATCCTTTCATGTTTTTTTCTTCCTTCAGAGCTTTATGGAAATGATGCTGAACATGGTTTAGACAAACAATTCTAAAATGTAACTTTGCACACAAGAAAACACTGTTCCGTTAAGTTGGTTTTTGAGGTTTGTTTTTCAAAAATAAAACCAAATTTACTGCCATTTCCCTAATCACCCAAAATATTAACAGCTATTTGCCCTTTCCTGGGGCTGAAATAAAGACTTATGTATTTTGGAAATGCTTCAATGCTTCTAAGCTACCCATTTTAATAGAAACATGGCTAAATAAATAAAGCCTACTATATGGATGAATTCACACAAACACATTGAAGTTACTTCATTTAAAGAAGATTAGGAAAACATATTCTCTCAGTACCAAGCCAGTTAATTCCAGGTCCCCAGAAGGGTGAGGCAACTTCCTCTGTATTGCAAAGTTATATTGCTAAATGAGCTCAACTGAAATCCTGCTCTGAAGAGTCATGGTGGCTAATTAAAAAATCCTACAGAAATTACTACTTTGGAGTACGAAAATCTTACAGCATTTTTTCAATCCTAAAGTATCTTATTCCATCCTTCTTGGCAGAAATGTCAATACAACTTTACTGGGTTTACTTAAGTATCTTTGAAAAGCAATAAGGGATTTTTAAAAATATATTTTGAATACTGAATTCGTACTAGCAAAGGAACCAACTTTCTAACAGGTTCTATGGAATGACTGAGCACGAGGAGACGTTCATGCCATGTTTTGTCACCACCGAGGCTTGTGCACAAACCCAGCATTGCCATACATGAAGCAGCAATGTGACTGCTTCAAGACTGGGTGTCATATAAATTATAACATTGTTTATTTTTCAGCATTTAGGGCACAAGCCATAGTTATCTCAGCACATAATGTTCAGTGCCACCAATCAGGAATAATGCTCCGATATTAGGGAAGCATTTCTTAAGGTATCACCTCTTCTCTCACTGTCAGCATTTGAACAGAGGTGTTGCTCATAAAAAGTTCTCAAGGAGTGTTTTGCAATCACTGAAAAGTAACTGAGCTGGAAAAGCTGCAATACCGGAACTTACTTAGTGTAAATATTCATTCCACTGTGAGTTTTCCTTTGGAAGGGAAAGTTTCCATCAGACTGAGAACCAGCTGCAATAGATACCAGGAGGATGGAGTACGGGGGAACTTTGACGCTTTAAAATACTGGACCTCTTCCTTCATAGCCTTCCCATTATTTATGATGTGAACCAGCCCTCCCAGCAAAGTGATGCACTATCTCATCTCTACACCACCAGGGCAGCAACACCAAACTAAGTGTGTGGTTGATTAGTTCCAGCACATAAAATGAAAGACAGTCAAGAAACATAGTTGATCTTGGCTTTAAAACCACATTTTGTCCTCTCACCTAGAAAGCTTCCTTCTGGCAATTGGTCAAAGGTTCTACTTGCTCTCTGTGTGTGTGCAAGATGGACTTTTTGGGTTTTTGTCAAAATCGCAGTGAAATAACAAAAATGCATTTTAATAATGAGTTTAAAAATTAAATTATCAAGTGTTGTGATGATGTACTGAGAGGAAGGGTCTGAGTTTCCCATGGAGCTCATAAATGTGACTGATAAAAGCCTGACTGGGCAGAGGCATTTGAAAGTGCATCGTGATGGGATGAGTATGTGCTCCCTCGAGTTGCTCAGTGTCACAGCTCCTGCAGCGCAGATGTAGCACTATGGGTGCTGTGAACTTTCCTGGCTCTTTGAGTGGCACAGACAGGATCTCCCATTCAAGAACCCACTGGATTCACAGTGCCCTCAGCCAGATCAGGTGCTGGTCCCAGTGCCAGGCTGGCTCTGGCCGCCCAGTATCAGCAACACCCACACACTTTCATGGGCTCTCACCTCTTCCAGGTGACACCAGGTACGAAGCCACCCTCTCTTAATGAAGCCTTTTTGTGCTCCTGGTGCTCAGTGTGAGGGAGCTGCCACTGTGTCATGGTCGTTCTACACAACATGTGACCATGGTAGCATCCCTTGTCCTGCTCCACAGGCATCGACATCACCTGTCATCCCCCCTCGCCCCTGATCACACCCCACGCGTGCCCCCTGCCTGCCTGCGGGCCATGCAGCATCCTGCCCCATCACACTCCATGCGTGCCCCCCACGTGTGCCCCCAACCTGCCTCTGAACCACACAACAGCACATCCCTTCCTGTTATATCCCACGTGTCACCCCACGCGTGCCCTATGCCTCGTGAGTGGCCCTGCCCGGTCACACCCCATACGTGCCCCTGGTCCACCTTTGGGTCACACAACAGCACATGCCAACACCCCATTACACCACACACGCACTCCCCCGCCCCATTACACCCCACTCCTGTCACCACCTGGTCAAATCCCACGCGTGCTCCCGCCCACACCCGGCCACACCCCACGCAAGCCCCTGTCACATCACACCCCACGCATGCCCCCTGCCCCGGCCAATACCCTCGCGTGCCCCCACGCCGCCCGGTCACGTCCCTCGCGTGTCACCCACCCAGTCACTCCCCACGTCTGTTCCCCGCCCGCCTCCGGGTCACGCAACGGTGCATCCCGCCCGGTCACACTCCACGCGTGCCCCCGCCCGCCTCCGGGTCACGCAGCAGCCCATCCCTCCCGGTCACACCCCACGCGTGCCCCCTCCTGGACCCGCCCCACGCCGCCGTTACCCGCGGCCAGCAGCCCGTCGCTGTCCCGGTCGATCCGCCGCAGGATGTTGCGCAGCCGCCGGCGCTGCTCCTCGGGGCTGAGCCGCGCGAACTCCTCCGCCTCGTCCTGCAGCAGAGGCACCGCGCGTCAGCGGGCTCGGCACGGTCCCCTACACCTCCCCCCAGCCCCGCGGTCCTCCCGCACCTGCCCGCCCAGCAGCGCCTCCCGGTCGTACTCGGCGCGGTGCTGCCCGCGCCCCGAGCCCAGCGCCGCCAACGCCAGGCCCAGCGCCAGCACCGCCCGCATCGCGCCCTCCGCGCCTGGGACAGCGGCAGGGGGCGGGGACAGGGGCGGGGGAAGGGGCGGGGCCAGTTCTCCCCAATGGAAATCCACCCGCCGGGAAAGCGCGGCTCGCGAAGAGCGAGAGGGCCATCCTCAGCATCAGCTGCCTCCTCATCCTCCTCCTTCTCTTCCTCATTCTCCACATCCTCATCGTCATCCTCTGCCTCATCATCATCCTCTTCATCCTCCTCCTCCTCTTTCTCTTCATCCTCCTCCCCCTCATCATCATCCCTTTCCCACTCCTTATCATCATCCCTTTCTCGGTCCTTCCCTGGTGCTGCATCACTGCAAGAGTTGGTGTTCTTCATCCTGAAGAAAAGAAGGCTCCAGGGAGACCTTAGAGCAGCCTCCCAGTACTTAAAGGAGCTCCAGGAAAGCTGGGGAAAAACTTTTTAGCAGGGCCCATAGCGATATGACAAGGGCTAATGGTTTTAAACTAAAAGAAGAGAAGTTTAGCCTAGATATTAGGAAGAAATTTTTTACACTGAGGGTGGGGAGGCACTGGCACAGGTTGCCCAGAGATGTAGCGGATGCCCCATACCTGGAAACATTTATGATCTGAATTGATAGGGCTCTGAGCAACCTGATTGAGTTGAAGATGCCCCTGCTCACTGCAAAGGGTTTGGACAGCATGACCTGAAAAGGTCCATTCCAACCCAAACCGTTCTATGATTCTATGATTGTTCCAGTACGGAAAGGCGCTCCACAAAAACTGGGAAGGGGCACTTGACCGGGAAGTGCAGGGATAGGATGAGGGGGAACAGTTTTAAGCTGAAAGAGGGGAGATTTAAATGAGATCTTAGGGAGAAATGTTCTCCTGTGAGGATGGGGAGGCCCTGGTGCATGTTGCCCAGAAAAGTGGTGGCTGCCTCATCCCTGGAGGTGTACAAGGCCAGGCTGGATGGGGCTTTGAGCCCCCTGATCCAGTGGAAGGTGTCCCTGCCTATGGCAGGGGGGTGGATCTGGATGGGCTTTAAGATCCTTTCCAAGCCAAGTCATTTTGTGACTCTATAAAGGTGCCAAACACTATCAAGATATAACTTTCCAACTTCCAAGCATCGGTGAAGCCCTGTAGGCTGAGGACACTGTTCTCAGAACTTCAGACAAGCATGAACAAACTCTGGCATGAAGGGAGATGGTCAGGACATGAGCAGTGTAAAAGCATTTTATGAAAAAAGAACACGTTTCTCTGGTTTGAGGACCCAACTCACAAAAAGATGCTTCTAACGTGACTTTAAAGGGAAGCGATGCTTTATAAATGAGTGAACAAGGTGGATCGATACAAATGTTCACGATGGTTCAATGCAGATAGTAGAAAAGAAAGCCGTAAAATAAATTTACCCTACTTCACCACTCAGACAATCTAAAAATATGGAAAGTAAATGAGCAGGTGCCTCCCCAGAAATTGCATTCCTGAGTTGTCACATGAAATCGGGATTGCTCTGATCCCGAGCCCACCGAGGTCAAATTCATCATCCCTCCTGGATTAATTGAGGTTTACATGAGGCACCATTGCATTTGTTATTTCTCCTTTCAATATTTGTATTTCTAGAACGCCTCTTTTAAACAGAAAGAAGTGAGATTAACCCACCTGGGTGTCCAGAAACACGATTGTTGCCAGGTCTAAACCGAGTCCTTGTTTAATGGAGGCTGGCTGCTGCACTGTCCTGTCCCTTCTGTGGCGACAGTGATGTACTGCTCCCCAGTTAACCTTGAATTCTATTAACTGTGAAGAGCTACGACAGTTCATTTTGAAGATCTGAGAGTAAAATACTGCAAGAAATCACTAATGTGTTTTTGCAATTTCCTGCCCATATAAAAAATGTCTTTCTATTAAAAAATCTAATAGTGAGTTAAGTCTAATATCTTTTATTGGTTTAAATGTCAAATTTCCCATCAGTATTTCTATAAATCACATATACAAAATGTGAATTGAGTCATACTGCTCATGAAATGTGTAGACGAAGAAAATCCTGTCAGCAATGAAAACAGAAATAAGATTTGGTTTCTGAAATAGTACTGAAGACACTTTGCCCTCTTTGTCTAATGCATTGCTAACACCCCAAAAACCTCTTTGCTGCATATCACAAGGGTTGACAAGCATATTAGATAATACATTTCAGTGCCAAAACAACTGTAATAGCCTCCAAATAACAAATTCAATGTAGAGGTGCAAAGAGAAAGTTTATTAACAGGACAATCGCATCCCAAGATAAGTGAAAGTATTTGGAGGAGGAAATACAAATGACTGGAACAATAAAGCAAGCAAAACCAAAAAGTCATTATATCTTATACATTAGGAGAAATATCTGAAATTTGGCAAGAGGGAAAGCACAAGAAATCACACAGGCTAACAAACTTTGTAGTTAGCCTGTGTCAAAATACAATTTAGACACCTCCCAGCAAGCAGATAAACAGTCATATAATTCATGTAATTGAGATCACTCATATCATTCAAGATTATTCTGGTACAGATGCAGGGAAGAAAAAAGAGAGAGAGGCTCTCAAGTTCCCTTGGTATTTTCAATCAAGTGCACAGCAAACGCTTCACTACTGTAACATGTAAGTAAAAAGAGTGCATCAGTGAAGCTATTTCAGAATCAGAATACAAGTCATGCCATCTAAAAAGGTTTTTATGTGCTGAACTTTCTGACCTTTCTGAAAAATCCCCCTTCCCTCGAGCCGAATTGTATAGTGTCTTTCACAAATCTACTTGGAGCTGTTCTTTTAGTCACAAAGGAATTCATGTTGGAAGGTCACATCCAATACATGTCTTCTCTAAGAGATCTGCAGATGTGAATCCGTCCCTGTCAGACTGTCAGCATGACAGCAGTTGTCCAGCAACACAAGCAGCAGTTTCTTAACAGTTACTTCTAGCAAGTGAAGTTATATATCTGGTATTGACTACGATTTTTTTGGCATTTCTACATTTCAGTTTTATAAATCACCGCCCAATTTGAGTAAGCCTTGATTTTCTTTACTCTAATGCACATCATTTATACACTTTCAGAATAAATGGATTTACAGCAGTTTTATTTAGATAGACTTCCATTTTGACATAATCTCTTATTTTTGCTTTCATCACATGAAAGCATTTAAACTACACACAAGAGAGTTAAGTGTATCCAAGACCTGCATGCATAGATTATCCTTCCTTCTTCCATTATAAACCCTGTTGCATTTTGGCTTGTGGATTCAAGCAAGGGAAAAAAAACTTCAGCAACAATTTACTTATCTTCAGGTTCAAAGACCCTGTGTTTGGATTTCAAAATTGCATTTTAAACACAAATTTGCTGTTGTAGTACTCAAATACGGCTTTCTGAGTGTTCCAATTAATTGTTCCATAACACCGTGCACAAAGTATCCTGAAGTATTTTAGATTCTGCAGACTTACAGATCCGTTTTCTAGTTCTTTGCATTTAGTGCAGTTATTAATATCTGAGGAAATAGGTTATAAAATTACACTCTTCTGATATGGTATCTGATTTGACATTGACCCAGGGCAGCAGGATTTAATGGGAAGCCTGGTAAATTGGTGCAAGGCTCAACTGCAAACCAAAGCGGCAATTGTGGAAACTTACACAACTGCCTGATAAATAACAAAAGGGCTCGTTAGCAAAGAGTGGCAATACGAGGGATCTGGATGGGACCTGCTAGGCCACCTGGCTCAGTGCTCTGCTCCCAGCCAGTCAGCGTACCTCTGGAGACTTAAGCTGAAGCATAGATCATCTCCCAGTCCTTGTATTATTTTTACTGTTTTAGAGGTGGCAACTTAAATTGTCCTGGTTACAATTTAGGCCTCTTACGTCTTATCATTCCTGTCGCAGTGGGGCAATGAATTATTCTCTTTATCAGGGAGTGCAGGGATAGGATGAGGGGGAAGTTTTAAGCTGAAAGAGGGGAGATCGAGATGAGATCTTAGGGAGAAATGTTTTCCTGTGAGGGTGGGGAGGCCCTGGCCCAGGTTGCCCAGAGAAGTGGTGGCTGCCCCAACCCTGGAGGTATTCAAAACCAGGTTGGATGGGGCTTTGATCCCCCTGATGCAGTGGGAGGTGTCCCTGCCCATGGCAGGGGGTGGAACTAGATGGGCGTTAAGCTCCTTTCCAACCCAAACCATTCCATGACTTGATCTCAAAACTCTTTTCCGACCAAAGCATTCCATGATTCCATGGTTTCTACACGGTGTGTGTGCTGCGCACAAGCGTTCATCCACTCGCACATATCCGCTGATCTCCTTTCCGCACCGGTGAGCGAAGGGCTGGGCGCTCGGTGCGGCAGCCCCAGAGCCTCCCTCATCGCGAGAAGGCGGCCCCTCAGGCAGGCAGCCGAAGCGCGGGCAGAGCCCTCCGGGGCGCGCGCGGCGCATGCGCGCGGCGGGGCGGGCGCGAGGCGCGGGGCGGGCGCGCGGCGGCGGGCGCCGAGGGAGCGATGACGTCACCGCGGCGGGACGCGCGCGGGCGGGACGGCGCGGCGCGGCGGAGAGCGTGAGTGGCCCCAGCGCGCGGGCGGGAGGCGCGGAGCAAGATGGCGGCGGGACAGCCCTCACCTCACACACACCCCCCTCCCGCAGAACCCGCCTGGCCCCGTTGCTACGGGCGACGGGGAAGCCCGTGGCGAGCGGCGCCGGTGGGCGCCCGTGAGGCCTTGCCGAGGAGCGGTGTCAGCGCCCGCCCTCCCCCTAGTGGGTCCCTGCCCTCCTTTCCGATGGGTCCCTGCCCCTCACAGGGTTTGCGGCCTTCCAGCACTGGAAGGGGGCTTAGAACGTGGGGATGTACTTTATAGCAGGGCCTGCCAGGCACTGGAACGGCTGCCCAGGGAGATGGTGGAGTCCCCATCCCTGAAGGTGTTTAAAAGACGGGTGGATGAAGCGCTTAGGGGTCTGGTTAGGGATCTAGTGGACAGGTGCGGTTGGACTCAATCTCAAAGGTCTTTTCCAGAGAGATTTCCAATAGATTCTATGATAGGAAAAGGGGTAATGGTTTTGAACTAAAAGAGGAGACGTTTAGACTAGGTACTAGGAAGGAATTTTTCACAATGAGGGTGGGAGGGCCCTGGCCCAGGTTGCCCAGAGAAGCTGTGGCTGCCCCATCCCTGGAGGTGTTCAAGGCCAGGTTGGATGAGACTCTGAGCAACCTGATCCAGTTGCAGGGTGGTTGGACTGGATGACCTGCAAAGGTCCCTTCCAACCAGAACCATTCCGTGTTTCTATCACTCTGTGAGGAAACTGGGAATTAATTGCACTGAGGGAGAGCCCTGCACTTGCCCCACACCTCTGCGTTGTCCAGGTCCGCTTTCCCGCAGTGTGGGGGCTGTGTGTTGCTGAGGAAGTGCACTGTAACCCCTGAAAACTGCTGGCGGAGTTCCTGGTTTACACGGGCAGCTTTCCCTCGCCAGCCAAGAACACTTCCGTTACAGAGGCTGACAGTGCAGGGTTTGCCTCCTCTACCTGCTTTTCTAAAGACAAATTCTTGTTTCTAAATTATTTCCAAATGCCCTGCAGTACCAGGGAAATACTCAGGCTCTCATTTTTTTCCCTCAAATGTATATGTCAATTAAATGAGCTTTTATTACACCTTGATTATAATCAAGTTCATTTGGTGGTAGAATTGCAGTTTCTAAGACACCTCAATATCTCCTCATACTGGGCCTGTCCTGGCTTCTGAAGTGATGCTGAGACACAATCCCACTTTGGTGTCAGGAGCTCAGCTTCCTTCAACCGACTGCAGAGTGTCTGGGTTTGAATAAACTCCACGAGCTGCCTTAAGGCATAGAAACGCCTGCAAATCTTAACAGCTGCCTGTTTGCTGACATGAGGTTTGGATATTTACTTTTATAAAAATGAGCAATTTTTGAGGAGTAGAAGGTGTAACACAAGCATAACGGGACAGCTCACCTAGAGCACTGTCACTAATGATAGAGACCAACAAAATCCTACTTTGGATCTGATCAGAGGTTAATCTTGTTCTGTTACCTAATTTCTGGTAATTTAGAAGTGCCTTTAGATTTTGTTGAGCATCTGATTCTGGAGAAGAATAAGAACTGATGCAGGAGAGCTTTGGCACTCTAACCAGTAGCTGACCAGAATGTATTTCAACACTGAGTCCAAAGGTTTAGTTTTGTTTCAGAATTGTCATCGCTGTCCTAGAAATTCTTGATAAACCTACAAATATTTAGTCCCCTGCACTGCCGCATCTGTAGTTCAGAGGTGTTCAAGGCAGGTTGGATGGGGCATTTGAGCAACCTGATACAGTGGAAGGTATCCCTGCCCTTGGCAGGGGAGTTGGGACTGGGGGGCTTTAAGGTCCCTTCCAACCCAGACCATTCCATGATTCACGTCCTCAAACTGACTTATACAGGAACCATCACATCTGTTTTTTTAAATGAGAAGTTTTCCACTTTATTTTGCTTCACTGCTAATTATCTGACACTGATTTCTTGGTATGTTTGTGATACCTTTTTCTTTTTGAACTAATAACCAGCTTGCCCAGTCTTTTATCACAGGAAAGATTATGCTGCTCTCCTTTCACTATTCTGGAGTAGTTACGTGGTGATTTGTCTTAAAGTTTTAATAGTTTTTGTACTGTTTACAGTCTGTCTTACTACACATACATTTGCATTTTTCTGTAGGGTCATTCTCTTTTTGTTTTCTTCTTGGGCCTTTGGCCACTTTTAATAAGGAGCAATATAAACAATTTACAAATATAACTTTTCTGAAAACCTTAGGGTGTTCATCTGATATCTGTGACATAAATGCTGCTAAGAAGCTAGAATTAATTTTAGAAGTGGTTTGAGTGAAATAATTAATTGCATTTGTTTTGGCGCAGGTATGAAACCTCAATGGGGTCATCCAAAAATGTAATAAATGAGCCTGTTGATGTGGAGGAAGGATATAACATGATGGTAAGACATTCAGTTACTATGATGGTGTGGAAGGATTTTTCCTGCTGCAAGAAAAACTTTCATGTTGGGATTCATGGATAAATCGACTCATTTGTAGCTTCTCTGAAAGTATTGATTCTAGAAACTGAATCGATTTGATTTATTAACAACATGGTGAGAAACCTTAAAAAATAATTTTACTGTAGAAGAAATTTGAGTAGTTCTGGTTTTGCATCATTTCTAGTTGTGTTAGTATATAGTTTTTTTCACTTCAAGGCATTTATTTCAGCTGATTTCCATTATAAACTGCTTTCACCCAGTGTGTTCTCCTGTGTCAGACCATAATGTTTGGTTGTACTAATACAGTGATGTTCCTTTGAAGTAGCTGAGGGTAGAGCTGAAGTCATTTTATTGGAAAAGCTATGGATGAAACTGTTTTTTTTGTTTACAGCAAGACGTTTTTATATGTGAACACTGTTGAAACAAGAGACCTCATAAAAGATGCTTTAATATTTATAGCCATACAAAGGTGCACTACAGACTAAATAACCAAAACCTGCTATTTAAGGCAAAACAAATTTGTAGTCATTCCTTTTGCCTAATAGATGGTTTTATGTGGAGCATTTTGAAGAAGGGAACTGAAGAAAGGAACTGAAGAAGAGATAGTTAAGTAGCAAATAGGAGAGATTCAGGTTGAGGAAGCAGTCAAAAATCTCTGCATCAGTATCTTTGCACTCATGAAGGGAGATATTAAATCTTGCTCTTGTCTAGTCAGATGAACTGAGTGTGTTGATACCCGCTATGGCTTTGGCACTTACAGAAATGACACTTAAATCGGACTCTAGTTTTGTGAAGCAACATACTTGGAAATGTCATGTTGAGATCCTTCTGCTTTCCTTGTAAATAAGTCTTTCTGGCTTGCAAAAAATAAAGTGAATGTAAAAGTCAGTTTGGTGTGGACTAATGCAAAGTTTTACACTTAAATGGGAGTAATGATCTCCAGAAATAAGGATGGAAAACAACGGTCTTGGCAGGGATTGTGCAGAAAAGAACCATGGGATTATAGAAGGCCCAATGTGTAACAAGATGCTTTTATGTTAAAAAGAGTTAGGTCTGCTCTGAGCAGGGGATGGGAACTTGGGATTTGGACTAGACCTGCAGAGGTCCCTTCCAGGCCTTGTTACTCTGTGACTGTGTTAGTCATGCTTATTTATGTGTGATACATCATGACAAACGTTGTGGTTGTATCATAAGTGATGAAGAGGTAATATATTGCAAAAAAACCCCACGCGTCATTTTGAGATGATTAAATGGGAGTATCGACTGCAAAATGTAAATAACCTGTCCACAGGGTTTAACACTGAGAAAGTGTCCACTGAAGTATTCGTATCTGGTTTTGGATGTTGTATTTCAAAGACAAATGTGAATCAGCGTAACAGCATAAAAAAGTCATAGGAAAGAAAAACATTCAGATGGTTTGCAGGTCCCCTGTGTATGGCAAAAATGAGCAGGCTTATGATGTAGGAAAGCCATGGTTATATATTAGATAGATTGTGCCAAGTGGACACTGTCTGCTGGTGGAGGATTTGAAAGAAAAGATGCGATAAAATGTGAAAAGATTTATTTGCTTACTTCATGTTTCGCAGTTGAGGATGCCATGGATTAGCTTTACTTGTGGCAAAGGTGAGTGAGTGGGTCTTTTTTCTTAAAGATTTGAGAATAAATGAATGCAAAATGCAGTCTGAACAATCTTCTTTTGGTTTAAGACATTTCAGAGGCAATTAAGTTAAAAATATTTGTGTCCATTCTGAAGTAAGCCACCACCAGTATTTACATTTGGAGTTTATACAGTAGTTTAAGGTGATTTTAAAACAGTTATGTGACATTCGTGCATCTTTTAAGTCTTAGATTGATGATGAAAAGTGTGTCATTAAGCAACAAAGGATTAAAAACCCAAACCTAAATTGATTCGGCAGGAATGATCACTCATACTAAAAATTCCTAGCCAGAATAGGCAATTAATTATACAGAATAAGGATAGACTAGAACCAATTTATTAATGATCCTGGGTTTTTACCTGCTTTTCTTTGCTTTCCTTGGGCCAAAATGTATAATTGTCTTTATTTATTTCATTAGGTTTTCCTCAAGTTCACTTACATAGAAGTGCTGTTTTGTCTTTGTTGTCATTGTATCACATAGCAGTACCTAGGTAGGTCTGTGGAGCACTAGATGGCACACTGTGGCTTTGAAAGAAGCAACCTGGCACAGCTGGATGAGAGAAGCCGCAGTTAAATACTGTTATAGAAGCACTGAAGTAAAAGCAGTTTCTCATTTGTGTTGCATTTCATACCACTTTAATAAGTTATAGCCGCTCATCTGCTACATTCATCTTTACTGTATTTTCTTTCTAAAGGTATGCTGGTTCTATTAAAGTAGTTGCATGCTTGGTTTGATGGTGGGAAGAACAAAAAGAGGAAAAATGCGTCTTCTGATTAGTGTTATAGAAAATCAGTTTGTCCATATCTGAAATAATATTTAGATTTATATAACTGCTTTGTGGTTAAGTTTGTCATTTTTTAAAGATAACTTGGTCAGCAGTTTTGTGCTGTTGTGGTATGTAAATTTATCATTACAGAATATAGTTTGGCTTTGTTTCAAATTATTTTCTGAGAAATACACTGTAGAAGAGGCCAGATTTTATTTTATCTTATCAATGTTATCGATTTTATGTAATTGACACCTGTCAGTTGATACAAATATTTCATATTTGGTTTCAAATGTCTTGCAATAGTGTATTTTGCAAGTGCAAAGAAATATGTTTATTAGGTAAACAAAGTTCATCCTCAGTGTCTCTCATTCTGTCTTTGAGCAGCTGCAGCTTTCAAGTAATAACAGTTAACTTCAGTTGCCAGGAGATACTTCATGGAGTCTTGTCTTCTCAGTGAAAGGGAGGTGAAAGGTTTATGCATTTCAGACGTTTCTGATCAGTCTCTTGAGTTTCTCCAGGCTCTCTTCAGTCAGCTGAGATGTGTACTTTGGTCTCATGCAGCTTTTACCTTGTGGTAATTAGATCTAATTATTGAAGGTAACAAAACATTTGTGAACTCTACTGCGATGCTCTACCAGAACTGATTATCAGTTAAATGGCGGTTAAAAATGTGTGTTGTGGACAGCCATACTGAAGGCTGGGTAGTAACTCTCATGTCAGGCTGATGAATCGGTCTGCTCAGCATGCAGAAAAATAGTTGTGAATGTGAATATGTACACCTTTTTTGGATATTGGAGGAAAACTCAGTACCCACGCTCCCTGCTTTGGATGGTTGAACCACATATTGAATGAAATTAACATATCAAACAAAAAAAAATTAGGTATTTGTTTTCCCATCCCTGTATTTCTTGTTTCCAGGCTTCTTTCCAGCGCTCTAACAGCCATGACAAAGTGAGGAAGATAGTTGCTGAAGAGGGACGTACGGCACGGAACTTAATTGCATGGAGTGTTCCGCTGGAAAACAGAGAAGATGATGGTACGTATTCAGCAGTCTTCCACTAGCTTTTTCCACCTCCATCCCTTTGCCCACTGGCATTGCTTGCCTGGAAATGTGTTTCTTATACAAGATTTCTCTGTAGAGACAAAACAGTTAAGTTTAGCATACGTTGTATAATTTTCAACCTTTTTTTCCAAAATGCACCCTGCAGTTGACAAATCACTTCATAAAACCTTCGCAGTCCCAGATGAAAAACTGTCCTCATTTTGTCTGTAAGCAACATCCAACACTATTCTCTTTTGCTGGTATCATCAAGGTATTTGTGTAATATAATAATGTTATCTTTAACTGATCTCTTTTAGCTTGGGAATTCAGAATTGTAGGGATGGCTCAGAACAATCCCACAAATTGCTTTCAATGCCTTAAAACATAAGTTTGAAAGTTTCTTTTGGTATCACTTCAGCCTTTGGTGAACATTTGTGAAGAATCTAAGGAATGGGATATACGGGCCCAGTTTTCCATAATGAAAGTCCTCAGAACAGTTCTGTTACTGTTGTAATATTCTCTTGTGGTATGATGACTTAAGGACCCAGGAACTGACTTGAATTTTTATGCTGCTCAAGCTATTCCAGATGTCAGAATGCTGGTTTTTGAGGACTTCATCTAAAGTATTTTTGTAGCTCATGTGTTCTTGTGCTGCTTTTGAGACCTAGGCAGGAGTGTGTAAAGGCAAAGTCTTTGCTGTGAAGGTGGTTGAGCACTGAAAGAAGTTGTCTAGAGAAACTGAACAGTCTTTGTCTTTGGAGATGCTCAGAATCTGGCTGGACATAGTTCTGGGCAGTCTGCTCTACCCAACCTGGCTTTAAAGGGGAGGCTGGCCTAGATGGTCTCTGGAGGTTCCTTCCAACTCAGCTGTTCTGTGATTCTGCCAGTGGAAAAGAGGTTTCTATGAGAAGTCATGTCTAAGTTACAAGGTAGTTGACCCTATGTCTGAAACAAACTGACACAAAGTTTAAGCTGTCATTGGCTTGCTTTGTGATTTTTTTTTTAAAGCTGAAAAGTCTGATTTATTCACAGAAGACAATGAGTTGCTTGAGAACTATTTAGATGTTTGTATATGGACATTTCTATAGGTTTCATTAAGGAAACGGCATTCAGTTCAGAAGGCAAAGCTGTGCCTCTTTTGAACAGTGACAAACATAGTGACAGCGTATGTTTGTCGGCTAAACACCCTAAGCCTAATTACAAGGGTCCACATTTACAAGCTTTGGTTTCAGGTTTTGACCATTTTACTTCAGTGTTGTCCCAGCTAACTCAGTACATTTTGTATAGTGGGATTTTTAGTAAGCATAAAAACGAGTACTGTGAGTCTTTGTTAGCTACATGTAGGGAGAGACAATGGAAGTAATTTAAGACTTGAGCATAAGCTGACCAAGTAGAATGCCTATCTCCCAGCTTTGGGTCACATGCGACAGCTACTCAGTATATTGTCATGAATATGTGGATTTTTAAGCAGGCTGTTCTTGTGGCAGCTTCATTTACATCTGTGTCGAGAAGAAGCCTGTAGCTATTTGCTAGGCTTAGGTTTGCCTGTATGTTCTTGAGTGCATTAGTAGATCCATTGATATTGTTTGGACTAGTCCCATGTGTCATTTAAGCACATTAGAACTGAGGCCCAAAGATTCTGAATTACACTTTAGGGAAAGGCAGTAATATGTATATTTCTAACAGTATTTTAGAGTTACTTGTGACTTGATTCAGTCTCTGTTTAAAGAATCTGATATTTTTTAATACTACCTTGCTTGTAATATTCTTGTAGGAACTTCAAATAAGACTTTTTCCTTAAAATGAGTGCATGTGAATTGTAGATAAATGTTTGCTCTAACATTTTCTAGCAAAACATGAAGAATGAATACAAATGTGAATTTTTAGCCTTCATTAAATAGTAGTTATGTATGATAATTAAAATCCAAATAGCTGTATTCAGTTCCTTCTTTTGCTTGTGTTAGCACCATTGTAATTTATAAACTTCTTGTCACTGGTGCTTTCTCCTTTTTAAAAAACACTTCATTAAATCATAGGCTGACCTTTTTGCATGATACAAAAGATCTGATGATAATTGCCTGAAGGAAAATTTGCCTGTGGAATGGAGCTTGTGTGTAATGAAAGTCTGACAGAGCCAGATCCACTTGACCATTGTCTTGGCACAGAGGGTAGATAACGTTGGTGTCAGTGAGCTCCAGTTCTTTTGTGCTGAGCTTCCGGTATGTGTTTTGTCCCTAAGGAAAGATACAGCAGTATTATGAATTAGGACAGTTTGGACTCATTCAGGGGTTCTGTAAATCAGGCCAAAGGCTCAGGTTGCCCGAGCCAATCCTGCAATTCTTCTAATCAAAGCAGAATTTTGTCTTTGGCCAGTTTCATCTGCTTGTGATATTCCCATGTATTGCTTTGGCAGTAACACTGTGGGATTTAGCGTTTTATATTATACGCTGTGATTCATTATGAGGTTTTTTTCTCTGCAGAAACAGTGAGGGTATTGGCATTTGCTGGTACTAGTGGTAGTGCTATAGAGGACTGATAAATTAAAATAGTGGATTAATTTTTTCTGTTTTCTTTAAAAATTGTGTGTTTGTGTCTTTCTTACCATTTAAATTTTCCTCTGAGAGACCTGCGTATTTTATGTGGAGGATATGGGTAAAAGAGCAATAAGGAAAAGAACTGCAATCAAAACCTTCCAGTTCTTAATGGAAGCACATGGTTCTGTCAATTAGAAGTATTTCCTTGAAAAGGAGGGAGATTTCTGGAGTGGCAGTTGGCACTTCATTATGTGTTTTGGAGCAGCGTGCACCTATGTTATGTCAGATCTGAAGTTCTAGTTATGGATACAAATCAATGACATGAGAAAATCCAAAACATAATGGCAATGATCTAGAAGAGATAGTAACTGTTAACACATTTCAGCTCTTGAAATTAAAACACTCTTTCTTAGAATTGATTAATATGTGGCAGATTCTGTTAGACTAATTAACATAACAGTTGACTTCGTATTAGGATGAGAGTCTTGTAACTGGAAAAAATCACTAATCTGGTAAGTACTGCACCCATATTTTATTACAAAATGTAAGCTATGCTATTAGCAACAGTTAAAATTTCCCAGTTTGACACTTAGATGTTAATAGAAGGTAAGGTACCTCTGGAACTTTAAAGAGATGCATCAAAACATGGGAAAATCTTGTATTTGTGACTTTTCCCTTCACAGTATCACAGTATCATAAGGTTGGAAAGGACCTCTGAGATCATCAAGTCCAACCTATAACCCAACACCTATAACCCCTTTCTTTTTTCCTATTTGTTTAAAATCATTTGGGCTCTTGCCACATAGAATTCATTTGTAGATGAAGCATTTCAGGGTAAGGAAACATATTTTATTGGCTGAAAGGTACCTGGCACACTTTGAGGAGCCTGCAGTAGAATCTGCTGCTTTAGCCCAGAGCCCAAGGGAGTAAATATGTTTTGCTGTATGTCACAAAATGTGGCTCTCTTTGGGCAAGTAAGGAAGTTGTAAGAATCATGACTGAAAACATTGTGTGTAAGCTCTAGCAGCCTTGGGTCTGATTGTAACTGGCAGAATATGACATGAAGGAAGGGTATTCTTCAAGGCTCATAAGTTTCAAACCTTGGATTTCACTGAAATGAATGTGAATCCGGTCTGGTGCTTGTAGGTGAACACAGGGCCGTTATGTTCTGCATGGGACAGTGACAGTGATTTGTTAAAGTAATTTTGTGCCAAATATATTGCTGTAATTCAATCTGGAGGTGGATAAACGTGGAGAATTTCAGTTATATCCATGCTTGAAGGCAGTCATTTCTCCAGATCATTAGCATCGTATGGTTAGAAAAATCATATCAACTACTGCTCTACAAACTTTTAAAAAGATACGGTTTGTAAAAATGTTAGAAACTTCAATATGCTTCCTCAAATAAGGGTTCAAAAATAATCAGTCTTATCTGGTTGCTTCCTCCAGGTGGATCTCTCTGGCTTATTTTAAATGGGGTTCAGGGAACGAGGTCTTATGCAAGCCATGTTTTTGCAAAAACTTTTCTTAGGATGGAGAACTGCACCAGCTGGGCGAGAAAAAGGGATTCTGGAGTGGAGGCGAGTTATAGTAGCAATGGCACTGTGATGTGGGCCAGCTGTCTGACAGGTTTGACAGATAATGTAAAAGAAGAGGAGTGGCAGGGTAGATTTTTCACGCTGTGTGCAAGAACTGGAGCAAACAACAGAACGCTTGCCCAGTGGTATCCTCAGATTCATTCAAGGAGATGAAAAGCAACGTAATGGAAAGTGGTTATCGTTCCTGCTGAAGGTCTGATGCTGAACAGCACCATGGGCACCATGGGCATTGCATGTGCACATTTGATCACCGTTGTGAGGACAGAAGTGAGGGCTCCTATGAATTACTAAATTTAGAGGCGATTCCCACATTTCTCGTAGCAGTAAAACTACCCAAAGGAGAGAGGTGAGAGGGATGGCTGTTGACATTGTCAGTATAAAAGACAGCTTTTGAAAGTAGTTTATCAGTGGCTTTTTTTGGAGGTATTAGCATTGTTTTTTGTGATGGGAGGACTTCACAAATCATAAGCCCTTTGTGCTTCATATTTAATTACCAGACAGAGCAGAAATGGACTGCAAGTGTGCAAGATATGACTGTAACTCGCTGAATGCCGCAAAACTTCACTACTTCATATGTTTCACATTTGCAACATAAGGGCAAATGAGATGATCATCTTTGGTAACTATTTTTGTTTCCTTAACATTCAATAAATCCCTCCTAGGCAATGCTTTTCAATGTCTCTGAGTTCCTGCTATGGCTGTGCAGTTACCACTAGTCACTGAACGCAGGCAGAACCATTGAGCAGTGCTCTTGTCTTGGCACTGCTTGTAAATATAAAAGGACAAAAGCAGAAAGGAAGTTGCCTTCCAATAACCAGAGGCACTTCTTAGAAGAAAAAGAATGGTAAAGCTTGGAAATGTGGCTGCTGCTGAAATACAAAACTTTTTGGCCCAATCACCTTAAGAAGAAATGAGTCCTTGCCACACACTATTGCCTTTTAAGTTTGCAAAACCTGGTATTTACAGAAGTTTTGTTTTCTCTGAATGTCTGCCTCGTATAGAAAGTGCGTGAAAAGTTACTGTTGTCTGTACAGGGGAGGTGTTCAAACATTTCCCAGTCCTTACATGGCGAATTAGTGTTCTGTGTTTTGTAGAATCTAAAGAGACTGCAACTTTTTTGTGTTCATGTGCTCCTTTTTTATTTTAATGTGACCCATATTTGGTTTTAAGCCTGTGCAAGTTCTGTATGCCATTGCATTCAAAATCTTGTCTTTGTGGAATGTAAATCATGTCAGAAGAGAGACTTGGGTGATTGAAATATCTCAGTTTTCGTAATTCTGACATGAAACTGATCTGCAATCAAAGCTTTTTACTGAATAGGAAGTTTTTATACGAACAGTAGCTGAATCAAATGCTGCTAAATTGAGTTCAATATGTTAATTTGTATGTGTTGTTTTGGCTAATGTAGCATTTTAAAAATGAATTATCAAGCAAATAATTTTTGATTTGTTTGAAAATTAAAGGCCTTGTTCCCAGGAATAGCCAGTGATGCAAACCAGCTGCATGACTGCTTGATTAAGAGGGGTTTACAGCTGCTTCACATAACCAGAGCAATGTAGAACAGCTGGATGGTGTTAGGGAACTTGGCCTAAGAACTGCTGAAACTGAAATGGACAATTCTGAAATTCAAGAATGATCTCCATGGTCTAGGAAGGAACTGTATGCAACTAATGCATTTATTTGCTTGGCTTCATCCAGCTAAATAATCTTGAAACTTTTGCTTAGACGTAATCTATGTTATAGCGTACTCTTGTTATGGTTAGTATTTTGGCCTAACTTGCTTACATTTTTGGTAATTGGATCCTGTGATTTTCATGTTCTGCAAGTTAGAGACTAAGCCAGAGGAATAAAACTTAAAAAAAAAAAAAATATGTTTTTTTTTTCTTAAATTACCCCTAAGCAAATCTAAGACTAACTGCCAACATGTCAGGTAGGTCTAGGCTAACACAGATATATCTATGCAAAGATAACTCTTCATCAGTTAAGAAATGACCACCACCACAGCAGGGAGACCTGAAATCATTCTTTCTGGCTGTGGGAACTTTTACTGGTTTTGGAAGCATGGTTGCTAAAGTCACTTCATATAATTGGAGGGAGACAGGTACCTTTGAGAAGGCATTTCAGATCTGAAGGGGACTGACTCGTGCTGTGAATGGTTTTGTCTCTTCCTTTGGCTACGTAAATGCAGGTGAACTAAATCCAGTTCTAAGTTCTGATTTTCCCCATCTTTCTTGGCAGAAAATACGTAAATCTAGTGGTACGTGGTTTGAACAGTTTGAGAAAAATTAAATAATTCAATTTCTTTTTCTTAGGACAGACATTTGTTGTTTTCATTCTGTAATATCTGATTGAACAGTCATTCAAAAGCAGATGTTTTTTCAGTATGTGCAGACAACTAGTATCGTATTTGACATGTAGATTGTAATGATATGATTTTCAGAGGCACTGAGCACTTAAAGTTAGATTATTTTTGTTTAACAAAGTCTGCAATTCTTGCCTTTCTTTGTAATTTTTTTAATTTTCTGGTATTATCCACAATCTAAAATGTGGAATATATATTTGGAATATACAACTTTCTGAACCTGTTAACTCATACATTGTTCCCATATCAGTACATTGCAAGATGAGATATGTGCATTTTGGAATGCTCTACCTAATTAAAATCATTGTTGTTGATTAAAACCTTTGCCTCTCCCACAGGGAAATCAAAATGGCAGGCTGGTGGAAAAACAAAGAGGGTGAATCAAGGAACACACAAGGCTGCAAAACAGGTATCTGCTCATTTTTTATTATGACATAATTTGCAACACAGAAAGGTTTTGTGATATCACTGATGCATTATTGGCTGAATAATACATATGTAAAACTCTGCATACGTCGTAGTTTTTAAGGGTGCAAGTTTCAATGTCAAGTATTCAGAAGTTAAATAAGCCAGAATTTAAGTTATCTTCCTCAGCCTTTACTTTTGGCATTTCCGAGTCTCTGGATGCATGACTTCTCTGCACTAAAGTTTTTTTAAGGAAAGTGCTGTTCAGTAAAATGATACAGGCTATTCTTTCTATAAGAACATCATTTATCCAGAAGTTACCTTTCTACCCAGTTTCTAATTTAAGGAAATGCTTTATTTCTTGACCTGTGTAATGGCTGAAGTCAATATATCCTGTTTTGTAAAAAAATTAGTCCAGATGAGTAAAATGCCGGGAGTTGTGACTGGAAAGCAAATCTGAGTAAGAAGTATCAAGAAGCAACTACATTTATTTTTATTCATTTTTTTCCTATGTGACTGATAATCTTTATTACATTAATAAGGTAATGCCTCAGTCTTTCCTCATGTTTAATGTTTTTAACATTTGCTTTTATTTGATTAGTAAATGTAGCCATTTGGTGTTTTGTGGCAATTGTCAGGCTTTGATAATGTGGCATATGGACGATGTTATTATTAGGGAGAAAAAAGACAAAAAACGTGTGTTGCTTCCATAGAGATGTAGTTGCATCCATAAAACACAGACATTCTATTCTCCCAGTTTAGTTTAGCAGCTGCTAACCTTGTGTTCTCTCTTCATGTATCAGTGTGTCCTGGCTTTTCTTCCTCTGTGAAGGTGGAGTGTTTTATTGGTGTGGTGAGGCCTTGCTGCAAGTATTTGCCCTCGAACCTTTTGGGTGTCAGTGTAATGTGCTACACAAGTTGGGTTCTGTCCATGTCAGTCACCTGGGATCGGGTCAGTACTCTGTTTTCAGGAGAACTCGCGATTGTTCCTTAGTGGCTCTGTATGGGATTGTTGTACCAAAACTGTATTGTAGAAACAGAGCGCATTGCTAGTGGATGCAAATGTGGTCTGAAACAAACCGCTGAGTGTCTATGCATCTTGGCATTTCAATTTAGCATTCAGCATCTTTATTTCTACTGCATATCAGTCACTGGATACTGCTGTAAATTGATGGGATTTTTGTTACTTTTGTTGAGCCTTTCAGTTTTGGTTTTCCTTTACATTTAAAAGGATCACTAATCTTAAGAAAATAAACTTACAAGAACTCTTTTATGTGATCTTATCAACCTCATCTTCCTCTCAGTTGGATGCTGACAAACCTATATTCAATAAATGTTGGCATCCTGAGAATAAATATACATTTCATAGTTTCCAGAACTCCATGACAAGTTACTGAAACTATTTTGGGGGAAAAAAAAAGATTCAGTTTTAACACCACTTTCATCATCCGCACTGAATTACTTGAGACATAAGAAGGAATATTCCTGTGTTTCTTAACTTCAGAGGCCCAAAAGCTGTGCATTTCTTGCAGTTTAAGATTTGAACTGTCACTGCAAGTGAGATAATGCAAACTTGCCCCTCTAGTCTTTGCTGCTCTTAGGTGAGTTTGTTGCTCTAGTGAGATCAAGTTTCAGTGCAGGGCTGCTAGATCCCATCTGTATAAGCCACCATCGTACTTTGGGTAAGCATGCATGTTTTTTGGGGGAGGAGGCAGCCAAGGCCAGCTGTTTTTTTGTGTTTGTAAACATTATGATTTTCTTGTAATGTGTGGTGGTCTGCAAAGTTGTTGAACATAGATTAAATTTTGAATAGGCCTATTGCCAAAGGCTAAGGGCTCTGAGATTACTTAGAAAATTCAAAAGTAAATACTTCTGTCAGTGGAGTGGCCTGTAGAAGTTTGCAGGACTGGCGCTTTAGATCTCTACTCAGAAAAACTTAATTTTTTGTCCTTGTGTCTTGCCAGTGGAAAGAGGCTTGTGCCTCAGAGACTAACCAAGGTGAAACATCCACAAGAGTGAGTTGGAAGCAGCAGGCCCAAGGCTGTAGGTGGAGTTTATTTAGCTTGGGTGTACCTCCTTCTTGGTGAAGATGTGGGATCATTGCGTTATTGTTCTTCCAGCTACTCTGTCAGAAATATTTTGTCCTGTGCCCATATATTCTCTCAGAACACCAGGAGAGATCGAGAGGTGATCATCTCTGGGAAATGAGTTTCACTACTGCATCACTTTCAATCCAATCATGACACTGAAAAATATGATCTGGTCATGCTTCTAACAAATACTGTTTAATTAAAACTTAATTCCGGGAAGGATTAACAAGACTAATAAAACTATAGCTGTACATCAGCACAGAAACTACAGTCTTGAAAAGTCTCTACCTAATCCAGCATTTCTTGCCTTTCACAGTGAAAGCTCAATTTAATTAGAAAATTTACTGAAGATGTTTACAGGTAAAGATTCTGCTGAACAATGAGCAGGTGAACTGAGAAATCCTGCGTGTGCTAAACATTTGTACAGAATATAGCAGTCTGTATAAAATAGTAATAGTATCTCCATATTAAAAGTAGACTTCACTGGAACTTTTACATTTAGGTGAGTACTGAAATTTCAGTAAAGTTGGTGCCAAACTTAAGTTTGAAAGTAGCTTGCTGTGATCTTTTTTCACAGAATGTCTGGAGACTGAAATGCCAAAAGTGGGACACAATTTGGGTTCTTTTCTGAAAATTGATTTCTGTTTTCTGGAGTGGCAGCTGCCAGGCTGTGACAAATTCAAATGTAATGTTAGAACTGGCTTGTATCAGGAACTTGATTTTTTCTATAATTTCTATAACTAAACACCAACTTAATGTGTGATTGTGTTTACCAGAAATTGGGTAGTTTAGGGATTTGCATCCTTTCAGAGGTATTCTGCTAGAATATGAGTAATTGTAAATGTTGCTTGGGTTTTAGTTAGACACTGGAAATCTGCATACAGGGGTAATAGTGGAACTGCTACAACTTACAGGAGTTAACATAGTTCAAGACGTGATTTGCCTAATTATAATGATAAGAAATTGATGCCATACAGTAGATGGATTTATTGCTAAATATCAAAACGTATTCCATGTCTTCAAGATGCATTTGAAAATGTATCTTTCAAATAGTGTGAATCCTGCATGGTTCCAATTTCAAAATAACTGATCCTTTACCTCAACAATATTAGCCGAATGAGTAGGAACCTAATGACTTTACCAAGGTCACATTTTATAAATAGAGGCAGCAAAAGGTACACTGTTACTTTTATATAGCTTTTTATGATTCTGTAGTCCAGGTTGTCTCATTATAAACTGTCTTTTAAAGGAGCAGTAAATTACCCAGTATAGGCTTTACTCTAAAGGTTTATATACAAGCCCTCGGATAAGTAGCATCTTTTCTCCAAGCTGTTCTTTCAGAAGTGCCTCCTATCTCATAGAAGAAAAAAAATATTAAATATTCTGACATATGGAACCCTCCTGAAATTTCTGTGTGCCTCAGAGTCCTTTGGAACATCATGTATTCCAAAGTGCAGTGCATCTCTATCAAGGTGGCGTTCCCCACAGAAGTGACTAAGCTGAGCACACAAGGTCAGCAGATACTTAGCACTGAGGTGACATGAGCACACTTTCAAGTAGGTACATGGTGATTGCTGTGTGTGCCAACGTTTGAGAGGACAGTTGGATGTTCTCCCTCACTCCCATCCATTTAACACATTGACAGTTCTCTGCATCTGTGCAGCAAAGCAGCACTACATCAATTAGCCCGCATGCCAACACTGAAATCCCAACAACAGATCTGCTGGAGTTAAAGCTGTTAATTTAGAACTATAACAGCATAAGGACACTTCCAGATTGGTGTAAGTAGGAGCAGCTTGATTCATTGGCACAGCCCTTACATTGGGTTGAATTGAGCTTGCAACGTTAACACTATGGTGAGTGGGAATCTTAGTACAAGTGGTCTTCTAAAGTGTGAAGCTTCTTTCTGAAACTAATTCAGTGCTTGCTGTCATCTCCTCTGCAGTGTAACTATAATATATTGATCAAGGGACTCGCCACATCAGCATCTCACTGACATTGACATACGTATATTAGAATGAGGGTTTAAAAACAGTAAAGTCGTTTGTTATGTCTTGGTAATAGAATTTAACTGTGATGGAATATTGCTGGTGTGATTATTAGTAAAAAATATTCTTTTCATACTTGTCAGAATAAGTAATACAGAATATGTAATTAGAAAATGTAACTTTCCAGTGTGCTAAGAGGCAGAATACCTTGTACTGTTGTGCGATGTGAGTGCTGGATTACGGAAGTCAAAGACACAGAATACAGTTCTACATAGCTGCTACCAGTATTTAGATAAAGAGTATTTTTAAAAAACTCAAGTCGGTGGGATGATGTGAATCATCTTCAGTGAATGATTTCTTGTTTACACATGTGTGAATATGTTGAAAAAATGTGTCGTACAGAAACCCAAGCCCTTACCGTGTTTGTTTGTTGTTTTCCATTCCCATTGTTATTATGTTTTTCAGAGCACCACCATAGATTGTAAAATAACAGCTGCAGCAGCTGGAGATAAAAACTTTGACAAAAGCCCAACCAAAACCAGGCAACCTCGAAAAGTTGATCTTCGAGCTCGATACTGGGCATTTCTTTTTGACAACCTCAGGAGGGCAGTTGATGAAATCTATGTTACATGTGAATCGGACCAGAGCGTAGTGGAATGCAAGGTAAGTCCTAAGTTGTTCTTTGCCTGTTGTCACGTAGCTTTTACCCTACTTTTTTTATACTTGACAAAAAAGTCAAATGAGGAATTGGAGCTTCAGAAACGTTACTTTTGATTTCTACTTAGTGAACTTAAGAAATATGAAAACTGATGGCGTATTTATTCAGATTTAAGATGCTTTCCTCCTAGGCAGGGACTAATTTTTGAAGTGTATAAAACTTATAGTGATGTCCCTAATTTTATTAGGTTTCAGTTTTTTGCTGAAATCGGGGTTTTCTTATTGAGTTCTGATTTTATTTGTTTTCTGACTGAATACTGGCTGATGTATTTTTTCCCTGTGATGTTTTTTACTGTAGGTGGCACTGTTGTGATTCAGCCTTTTTAGCATTTGTTTGCTTCTCCTTAAGTGGCTTAATTATACATAGCTCCCTTTTTTGCAGTGATGGTTACCACTCTTACCAAATTCTCTCAGTGATGTTAAGGAAGTGATTGGTGCTCACACGTTAACAATGTCTGGGTGGGATGTTGCTGTAAGGTGCGCTTCCTAACTTCAAATAACCTGTGTTTCTGATAGTTTCGGCGTCTGCTCTACGTTTTATGATGATTTTCTAGTAGATCAGTAGAAAGACCATTATCATTTAATAAAAATCACTCATTCTTTAGAAATCAAATTTATTGCAGGCATTAAGAGAAGCCAGAACACGTTATAAAAGAAATGTTAAAGATGTGATTTCTGTTTTCACATTAAAAATGGATGAAAGCTGAAATGAAAAACCAGTACATTCTGGGAATGATTACCTAATCACTGTAAAAAAATGCATATATCAATTTAGGTAAACTTTTTTCTTATCACATGCATCTGGTTCTCTACTGTAATCAGACACGGCCAAACTGCCTTTGAGATTAGTGTACAAATACATTTCATTGAAAGCAGATTTGAAAACTGAACAGTAGCTAGAGGCTTCCAACACTGGTTGGTCTAACACAGTTTACTGTTTTATTACTGAACTGTCTTCCTGCTCAGGAAACTTCTCTGGAGAATTTTTTGGTTTAAGAGAACCAGTCAGCCTTGCATTGTAATTAGATTACCATTTTAAACTTTTATGACTGGAAGAAACAGAAGCGTATTTGTATCATTATCACATATTTTGGGGGTTAGAAAGCATTCAGCATTTTAATCATGCTATTCGATCTGCTCTCAGATGGAGATATAACATAGGCTAAGTGAAAAATCCTTGTGTTAGCAGATCCTGGACAGTGATGTATGTATCTGTGTGTATTGGCTTACTTGTTTGCAAAACAGGGATGGAGAAAATCAAAAACGAGTAAACAGGGCAGTCCTGTGCTGTACAACTTGTGTAACATCCATGTTCATTTTACCTTTTAAAAGATCTTTTTTCCCAGCACAAAACAGTGCCATACCTGAGGTGCTAGAATATGTATTTGTGCAATGGTTTTTGTGAGATTGTCTTTTAAAGGTTGCTGTTCAATGATGATTATCACTCTTGATCAGTTACTAAAATTTCTGTTAAGCTATGAAATATAGAACTGTTGAGTCTTGCACATTATTTGTATTAATGATGTTTCCCTCCTATCAATTCTGTTGATGTTATTTGTTTGGGGTGGTTGTTGACAGGTACAGTCCAGTGTCCGCTGAGGTGAGGTTTTCAGTGTGTTCTAGCTAATAGCTTGCAGCAGAACATCTTCACTGCTGTGTCTTGAAGTGAGCACTTTGCATAAATCTTAGCAAATTTACATAGAACATTTGTGGTACTACATACATAGGCTTCAACTAGGGAGCAATCAAACTCCTTGTTAGCCTGGTGGTATGTTTCAATTTTGGATGGAATATTAGCAATAACAAACAACAGATCCTTCTGGAAAGTGTGAGTCCTCCTCACCTCTGATCCTTGAAAAGCCAGTGCTTGCTGTCCTCCATCAACTGCAGTATCCCATCCAGGTGCAGCTTGCATACAGAAAGCATTTACTGTAGTATCTCCACCTTTTAGGAGTCATAAATTAAAATTGTGATCTAGTCTTGGAGTTCAGTTGGCAAACGGTATTTATTAAAAAGCGCCTATGTGACATTGTTTCAGGAATTCACGTAGCTTAGTGGAAGACTGATGTCCTGCCTTAAAGACAGCTTAACTCAGTCTTTAGTTTGATCATTACAGTCTGTCCGTATGTGACTCATCTCAGGTAAAATAATGATTTGCTTATCCAGAACACTGTTTGTATTGCTGTGGCTTTGCTCTCATGTTGCTGTCATGTTACTCCCAAGGACCAGGTTTCATACGTTGTGTTGAGTGTGCTGATCATGCCTGCTCAGATCTTGCAGGATCTCCAGTCTTGCCTTTTCTTGCTTCTTGAAAATGTTAAAGCAATGAGCAGAATCTGGATCCTAGTTTTGTGCCCACTTGTGTGTCCACTACTGCGGGAAAGCTGGCTGTAGCAAGGAGCAGCATGTTATTCCAGGGCTGGCTCCAACTGCTCGAACGTGCAAGACTGGCAGAACGCAAAGTGATATTCTGCCTCTAGTCATGAATTCTGAGTGGTCTAAAGAGGTTTCTCCCTAACTCTGCCATCATCAGCAGAATACCAGCAATGCAAACGTGGCATGGAAAAACATGTTAAGCTTCCCGGGCAGGAGAATAATGTATATGATGTGTGTAATCCTTTTGCAGGCTTTTGGACTTAGGAAGCCAGGTTTAAAGCAGTCATACCATGTGTCTTGTCTGTCCTTGTATATCCGTGATTTTCTGTCATTCCTCCCATAACTTTTAATACCAGTCAACCAATTTACATTAATTTAGTCATTATACGTTCCATTAGAGGTAGGTGATGCACCTGGAGGAAGACATCCTGTTAAGGTTCACATTGTGGAAAAAAACTGCCACTTGATCTTTATTGGACACCAGAGAATTCAGAGGGAGAACCAGAGAACAGAAGTGCACCAGCTGAGGGAAGAGGGACTGCTATGTGTGTGGTTGCTTTTGGGTTTGTTGGGGTTTGGGTTTTTTTTTAATAAGAATTAATCTCAGTTAATTCATATGCTCTTTTCATTTTTATGTATGGCAGTACTGGTCTTTGAATATTTTAATTTTAAGATGAAAATTACATTTATAATAAAATTTTACTAAAGCTCCTTCTAAAATGAGAATAAATTAGCTTCATTTTTATGCTGTTTTTTGCAAACTTTTTATACTACATAGAAAAGTATCTACTGGTTCAAATGTTACAAGAGATACCAACAGTTGAAGTTGAAAATGAATTAATGTATTTCTGCCATACCTAAGTAACAGAGATGATTTTGATAAATGAGAATTTCATATTACTATGTTTTTCTATTTACTTTACAAACTCATTTGACAGAATATCTTGTTAGCTCTTTTCATGAAGTGCCATTTTTATTTTTACTTCTGGCTATAGGTGGGAAACTATCAAATTAAGGATCCAAAATGATTACTGTTAACTTTTTTTTTCTTTGTTTTTCTTAAGGTGGGATTTTGAAAATTCATTTCTGTTAAGATAAATCTATGTTAACAAACACTTTATTAATCCATATTTCAACTTTTTAAGTGATATCTCATGTCTTGCTCAAATGGGTATATGCGGTTCTACTTAAACGTCTTAGTTTCAAAAGTTCGCATTGAAAGACAACCTGTGTAAAAATTAAATGTAACAACTTCTAGCATTTGAAACCTTCAGATTAAGCTGGTATAAAGGTGTTTCTTTTTTATTTTGTACCTTTTGCTCTCTTGTAGTCTTACAAGTTGGTATAGTTTATTGATTCCTTTGTCACTGAAGCTGATGTTTGATGCTCCCAAATAGGAAAGGGCTCTAGTGGCTGGTTGTGGTTGAAACTGCAGACGGGAGGTTGTGGTAAGGATACAAACAGTGGAAATGTGTGTAAGAGGATCAGTGGTTCTGTGCGTTTTCTCTCAGCATTGGGCACAGCTGAAATTGGTATTTTGCTGTTGATTTGTAATTAAGAACTCTCAAATCATGTATGTAGCTATATACCTATGGCTGTGATACTTTGTGTTTAATGATATAGTGGACATGATTGAATTATTGCTAAAATAAATAAAGGATTCTCAAGTTTAAGCATCATCCTACTGAACATAAATCAGTTTATGCAGTAGTGCTACACAGAGATTAGGTATAGTCTAAGAGATTTGGCTAGAACCTTCAACATTTCAGAATGCAAATTGTTTAATGTTTATTTGAATGTTTTATTACCAAGTATTTTCTAGTTTTGGGTGGTGAGTTTAGGCAGAAAAGAATTAGTAATGCCTTTAAGTTTCTTTCTGTTTGCTAAAAGCATTTAAGCCTAGAATTATGTGTGGATGGAGGAAGGTAGATTCTGTAGACAGTTTTGGCCAATGGAATTTGGTTTTATGCAACAGACGGCAAGAGGTGAGATCTTTCAGAACAGTAATCTGTTCTAAAAATCCAAGATACTGAAAAGCCAGCGTCTCTTCTACTTGGCGGTCTGCCTCTCCATCCTTCCCATCTATATATATGTATATATATGTGTAAATAGATTGTGCGTTTAAATCCCTGCACATGCCCCCAGACTGCTTGGTATCAGTAACGCTTCTCTGGAGCACATCCTTGGCAAAGAGTGGATTGTGGCTGTCGTAGGGGAATCAGTGAGGAACAAACTGAGGCCAGATACGGTGCGTTTAACGCTTGATCTAAGAGGCCATGGGTTCCTGCAGCGTTTACTGTCTTGAGTTTTCTGCTCAGTGGCCTCTGCAAGTCAAGTGGGAGAGCATTTGAAAAAGCTCACCAACTGGGGGAACTTCAGTTCCTGGGAATTGTTCTCGTTTTTCCTCCTCTCTGCATCTGTTTTAGAGGTTTGTTGTTTTTCTTTTTATATTATCCCCCCATGTGATGCAGGTGGTATAATGGGAGTTCTTTGGCCACAGGGAGCTGCTTCCTTTCCCAAAGCTGTGAGAACCGCTTTGGCAATCACCTTTATTTGACCTAATCGCCAAGCTGGCTCTAAGTGTTTGTAATTCACCTGTATGGAAAAGGCTACAAGGAGTTTTTTGAAGCAATATTTGTGTCAAATTACTGAAACAACCAGTTAAACTTAAAAACATAAATAGGGAGGGAGGGAGGAAGGAAGGAGGGAGGGAAGGAGGGAAGGAAGGAACTTAGATTGCTTGCTAAAAATGTACTCTAGTACAAGAAAATGGAGTTTATTTTGGTAAATATGTAATCAGAAATATGCGCTGTAGATAATGAAACAATATAAAGTGTTCATAGTTCTTCCAGTAAAGCACATAGTTCTACCCTTGGGAGTAGCTTAAGCTAAAGAACGGATGTGGTGACTGAGTTATTTTCTCTGACACACATTCTGTTACATTGAATTGACGTAACCTTATAATCCTACAGTCTTTCCATGCTTCCCCGTTTTCCTCCTCCTGTTTGAGAATGGGAGAATAAATGGAGGAGATGATGTCTCAAAGACGTCATAGGATTTCCAAACAAATTGAACTTTTCCTTTTAAGGACTATAATAGACCTATCCAGGGACCAAGTCAAGATTGTCCTGATACAGTAATATGGGATTATTCTGATGTAGCTACTCTGTAGAGATCCTTGTTGATTGCAGAGTAATGAATATAATCGCCCAATTGAAGAAGCTAGAAGTACAGCTTTAAGATAAATACAGAAACCAAAGTAATGTCTGTGAGCTGAAGGAAAGAAGGAAGAGCACAAAGCCAGCTTTTTCACATGCAGAACTATTGATCAGGGAATTGAACAGAGGGGAGAAAGAAACAGGAGCCGTGTTGTGAGTGGTTTTAGTTTTATGTTGCTGATTTTCCTTTAGGTGTTGTTTTATAACAGTATTGCTTTCTTTTTTAGTTTGAACTGGCTCCTTTAACAATTGTATGGGATGGATACGACCTTGAAAAATAATGGGATTTAAAATTGTTTTGACTCTCTTGCAGCTGTAGTCTCCTCCATAAAGGTTCCTTTTTGTCAGCACCTTCTCAAGTGGTACAAGTTTCCCCTGCTTCAGCACCACAGGGTATATCTGCTACCCTCGTTCCGTAGGTGAGACGGAGAGCGGTATTGATGGCCAGGACCCCAGAGCCCTGCGCGCCCGTATTGTGTATCAGCAGGACAAAGGGATGGCGCCAACCAGCCTGCTCTGTGCGCCAGTGTCTAGAATTAATTACAAACCAATCGAATCCATTGCAGCCAATTGGTAAACTAATTGGTAATTTTAGCTGTACATCTATATGTAGTTATCTGGGTGCCTGTAACGGCGCTTTCAGAGCCACTTTTGTTCTGCTTCATCCTGCTTGACAAAATGGCCCTCATAGCTTTAGGGAGAAAGATGTGCATCAGTGGCTATGGGTCCACTCCAGCTGCTTGTCTTGTTTGTATTCCCTTGTTCGTACAACACGACTCGGGTTACAGCTGCATGGTTCTGCTCTGATCATCTCTGATAATGTGGAGCTAAACATTCCTTAAAATAGGTTAAGCCATTTATTGTGTTTTTTTCCTGTGCCAACTCACTTCAGAAATATGACTCATGTTCAGATTTATTCTGTTTTTTTGTAGGGAGTATCTCAGTGGCAGACTTGAAAAGTAAATGATTCAGAATTAAATTTTGCTTTCTGTGCTTTTATTGTTAGTTACAGTCAGCACAGCTTAGCGTAGGCTAACCTAAATGGACATTAATCGAATTGGAACGCTGAAATTGTATTAGGGAAACTGCAAAAAGAAGTGGCTAAAAGACTCGACTTGTTCATTTCTTGTAGCAGACTTTACTTGAGGATTATTTTGGTGCTGTAAACCAACTGCATTGTAAGAAAGATTTTTGTTAGGTTTTTTGTGGAGTATTTCAAAACAAAGAGCAACTTTCACATCAGCAGCAGTAATCTGTTTGATTTCCCTGGCATTTGGCTTTCTTGGGACTGTTCCCTTACAACAGCCAGTGTGTACTCTGTATCTGTCATACGTACAGCTGAAAGGATGCTTCTGTGAGAACTGAATTTCGAACTTGGATTTGTTTTAAACAAAATGAATAGTCGTCCATATAATTTTATATGAAAAAAGCGTTTTGCGTACACTAGAGGTCCTTTATGTAGTAAAAGGATAATTAAAAGTAAAGATGAAAGGTGCATTATGTTACAAAAATTTGCACTGGTTATCTGTACTCTAGTAGAGTGGTTTTACTGTGTTCAATGTTAAAAGGTTTTGTTGCTAAAGTTTGTAGTTATACGCTCAAGAACCAATGCATTTGCATGTGTAATTGTTCCCAAAATATTTCTTAGTACTAACAATTTGCTTTGAGCAGAAAACTTTTCTTTGATACCATCAGATATTACTTTGACATAGTAAAGAAATCACAAAGCAGCAACACTCAGTCATTATTGTTTTTCCTTACACCATAACATTGTGGCTATATTTTAAAGTCTGCATGTGAAGGTGATGTAAGTTTTCATAGAAATCAAGCTTCATTTATGGATTTTTATTTTCAGAATGTTGTCATTGTACAGTACAGTATGCATTTTTCTTGTCTCTGAAGAAGTAGTTAAGAAAGTTACTGTTCCAGGGTGACGTGATCTCAAGCTGTCTCCTTTAAAAACACATTAACGTGCTTCCCTGGGCCATAACCAGCTCTGCTGAGAAGATGCCTTATGCCTCTTGGCTCTGGAGGTCGTTGTGGGCTTTGTCACATTCAGTAAATGATTTTTTAGTTTATATGTGGAATATAAGTGGTTTCATAGCTTCCTGCATGGTAAAGAATTCCTCTGTTCTCTACCAATGGCTGTAGATAACTGGTTTGCTCAGGGGACCAAGCAAAGAATTTAATCATACTGTCTGCTTCGCTCTGCTTTGCAGTGAAAAGTGACAGCATTGTCTGAGTGAAGACTGCGGGATCCTGGCTTACCTTTAATTTGTTATTGTTTCTGCATGTGAGTTGACCTTACTGTAGTTACTGTGGTTGTGCATTTGAGCAACCTCAAAATCAGTAGGTACATTCAATAATTTCTGAAAGTTAAGGATGGTTTTATCAGGAACAAGTCTTATCTTTCCCTACTGTTCAGCCACTGACATTTTATCTGTGAATTGCTTCCTGACGCAGTGCAAAGTCAAGTTATATGTCTTTTCATATCAGTTAATTTTATTTGTCAGACCAACACATAATTTACAAGAATCTAACTTCTTAATCAGGATTTTGCAAATTTGAATAAAACTCCAGCACCCCCCACATCATTCCTGACAGTGTGTGTGTAAGCCTACCCAGAAATTATGAGATGGACTAGATTGCTCTTAAGATCCCTCCCAGTTGCATTATTTTATGATAACTGTGTAAATCTTTCAGGCCATAAAATATGTTCATGTATACAGCTCAGTGATTAATTCAGATTCAAATGCATAAATTCTTCAGCAGCAAAAACTGTAATCTCGGTGTTGGACTTGTAAGGTCTGGACATGTAAATACTCCGTAGACAAGAATGTGCAATTAGTGACTTTTGTTTGTTTGTTGAAGAGTACTAATCAGAGAAGAGAATGTAAACCTTGCATCTTGCAGCTTATCTTCTTCATTTCTCAGCAAAGTTATGTCATACATGAAGATCTTATAAAGCAATTGTAATACTGCGGTCTCTCTCTTTTTTTGCCTCTCAAAATACGACCATGAGATTCTTTTTGATTAAAAACTGCTTTATTAGTGCAGCGTGGCAATAGAGTGCCTGTCATTACTCTGGGCAGGCACAAGCACATCATTTCATAGTTCTGTGCATGAGAAGGCCCGTTGGAACAGGATACGCTTTGCTGAACTTCAGAGGCCTAAGAAGGACTTTTTTTCTAAAGCAGGGATCCCAGGATTCTCCAGAGGGAATTCCCTCTGTCTGATGCAGTTTTCTTTGTGTAACTGGGTATTTTTACTTTACAAACAGATTAACGGTGACATTTTTAGTCTCCCACAGGTCTGTCATGTTTTACAGACAGTTGTGTTTATTTCATGAAGTATGTCCAGCATATTTTAAACGATAACAACTCTGAAAAAAAGCCCTGAAGCAGTGGTACTTCCCTGTGTTAGGAATTGTTCTCTTGCCAAATTCTGCTGTTTTGTCCTTAGGCATTGGTGCTCAGAGACATCTTAGAAAAGGTGCACATTTTTTGGTAGGATAAATGTTTTAAAGTTTGTTCACATAAAAATCTTAACTGTCGGGCTTTTTCGTTTTCCGGGTTTTTCTTTGGTGTTTTTTTTTTTTTTGAGAGAACTACAGACTAGTAACAGTTTGACTTTCTTTTCAGTTCCTTTATTGGGGCAGGGGGGCAATTGTATTTTAAATACAAAGGTTGATGTAGTGGTTGCTTTTCAGGAAGTCCTGATGATGCTTGATAACTATGTAAGGGACTTCAAAGCATTGATTGACTGGATCCAGCTACAGGAGAAGCTAGAAAAAGCTGATGCTCAAAGCAGGTAATTAGATTTACATTTTTTTATCTACATCCAAATACTGTCCCATCATAAACTTCTTTGCGTAGGAGAGTAGACCAAACATGACAGAGTGGTCTTATTAGTTGATTACAGGTAGTTAATCCTGCTAGTAGTACTGGAACCAGTTAAAGATAATTTCTGGGAGTGCTTTTATGAATCTGTGTTCACCAGCACTGGCTTCTACAATTTTGATTTTGAGTTTAAGTGCCAGTTGTCATGTATCACAGTATCACAGTATCACAAGGTTGGAAAGGACCTCTGAGATCATGAAGTCCAACCTATAACCCAACACTAACACCAACCATCATCTAAATGTAAATGTAACCAGAGATATCTAAATGTAACCAGAGGTAACTTCAGAATTAAAAATAAAGAAAATAGGATCAGCTTCAGTGAGATGCATAATGAAACTTCTACCGTGGCTTCTGCCTCAAACTGCGTCTGTTTGGATGAGAACATTTTATATCAGTGACAGTTAAGTTAATTCAACCTGTTCTGTTATCTTTACAAGGACACATTGATCAGTAAATGGTGTTGCTGACAAAACTTGGTGTGTCAGTAGTATAATAGGAGGAGGGGATGGGGATATATTTAGTTCTAAAGTTTTTTTTGTTCTGCAGATATTTGATACTTATATTAACCAAATCAGCACTTACACTGTACTGAATGCTCTGTTACACAGAATAGGAAAACATAGTGCATCATAAATGGTTGTGGTCTTTTATTTGTGGTGTTATGGTCACTAGAAGGTATTTCGAGTCCTACCCCTGATCTTCCCCTCTTGATTGGTTGGTTTGGTGTTTGGTCCCACACTGATGTTTAAAATAAGCATCCTAGTCCTTATAGAGTGCATTACTTTTGATATGGGTCTGGGTAATATGGTTTGGAATTGGTGTAGGAACAATTGCTAAGATGTATGATTTATTTCAACAGTAGTCATTAATATTTTGTAACATTTGTCAGTGCAGTTATTCCTTTAAGGTGACAGAGGAATCATTATTGTGAGTTTTATTTTTAAACTTTTCTTTCCTCAATTTGCAGACCTACTTCATTAGCCTGGGAGGTAAAGAAAATGTCTCCAGGACGCCATGTGATTCCAAGTCCATCAACAGACAGAATTAGTGTGACATCGAATGCTCGAAGAAATTTAAATTTTGGGTATGAAACCAGATCATAAGTTTATTGAAGCTAAAATAAGAATTCATTTGAAGCAGAGTTCATGAAGACACTGTTTTTCTATAGTAATCACTATATTGTTTTGCTATTGAGTCATATATACAGTTATTTGCATTCATGAAAAAGCACATGGCCTGTAAAAGAAGATCCAATCCAGAACTTAATTCCTTACTTACTTGGTTATATATTTAATTACAGGTCATTCCAAAGACCTGAAGATAAAATACAATTAGTGTTTCATGTTATCTGCTTAATACTGTCTTCCCACTACAAAACAAAGGTCAGAAGGTCTGTAATTTGCATTTTAAAAGTGCCAATATGTGCAATAAGGATGGTGAGCTCAATTTTCAAAAGTAAATGTGGGTCAAAAAGACTGGATGGGAAGTTTGAATTATACTGTATTATATACTACGATAAAGCATCATTTACTTGTTAAGATGAAAATGGCTGTTGGAAAGCAGTTAACAAAAACGTGCACAAACACCAGTTGAGAGCAGGGGGTAACAAGAAGATAAATGATAAATAAAATCACTTGCAGAGAAATGAGTAGGAAAATTCTGTTCATTGTATTCCTTGAAAGGGAATTCGGAGTACTAATTGAAAAGATTGGACACCAAGCTTAAAATTAGAGAAGTATTTTTCAAGACAATATATAGAATTTGTTACTATGCGATGCTTTGAGCGCCAAAAGCATAAATTACTTGAGATGTTAATGTAATGAAGATCAAAGTCCATCTTTATTTATTAAACGAAGATGTATTTAATAAATTAAACCAGCTTTTCAGTGTAAATTGCTGTAGCCTCG
The DNA here is from genome assembly GCA_033558185.1 of Dromococcyx pavoninus. Lineage (NCBI taxonomy): Eukaryota > Metazoa > Chordata > Aves > Cuculiformes > Neomorphidae > Dromococcyx > Dromococcyx pavoninus. The sequence continues at coordinate 1,544,230 of JAUMJL010000431.1, read as the reverse complement.
AGTGTGTGCCAGAGGAGAGGTCATCCTGTACTGCACTGTTCTGATTGATAGTCTCTTTGCTTGACTGTTTGGAACTATTGGAGACAGGGTACAGAGCTTGGCCTGTTTTCTTGGTTTTCTTGCCTGAAATGGTATTGCATCCCCATAGGATCAGTGGGGATTATCAAAAACAAACCAAAAACAAAACAGGGTTTTATCATTTAAGATATATGCCTGATAGGGTTTTTTGATGTCTGACTTAATAAAAATAGGAAATAGCAACAAATTGACATCTTGCTCTGCTTAGAATAGGTGAGCAGTCCAGCTATATGGAAGCTTTCTGCACATTTGTTTGAAACTTGCAAGATCTCAGTTCTTTTTATCCTTGGTTTCTTTATGGCTAACAAGGCAGCAGGATTTGTTTGGCTGTTTTAATTGGTCTTGTATATCTTGGAAGATAAATCATTTGTATGATTGCGGGTAAACTGACTCTTGTTACAGAAGAGAACTGGGCACTTTTTGAGCGTGTGCTTCTGGAATGAATGTTGCCATTTTCCAATTTAAAAAAATTTGCTTGTACTCACATAAAACTATATTGTTTTTTTGCTCTAAACCTCATGCAGGAAATGGCAACTTTTTACAAAAGGCAAAACAAAATTATTTTAAAAACATGACAATCCGTCCAGAAATTCAGAGTTTAGGCAGTCACATGCATCTTTCTGAAAGTTAATAGAATGCTCTTCCAGATTTGCATTTTATTTTTGGTAAATGGATAAAAGAAAATAGATCTGTTCTTTTATTTACTTAACCTTGGAACAGATAACCTTATGCCTATGTGTGGTCTACATTTACAGTTAAACCTAGACTTTGTTGGACTTTGGACTTTGCCCATGCACTTAGTTAGACTCCCTGTGTTAGTGCTGGTTGCAGCCCAGTTCATTGATTCTGCTGGGCAGGATCCAGGGAGATGCAAGAGAAGAGCTGTTACATTTGGCTGTAAACACGCACCTTGTGTGTATTTCTGAGATTTGAAAATTTGGTATTCGAGAATGTTTCTTGTGGGAATTCTTTGTCTATCACTACAGTGCTGCATGTTTCTTCAGCCACAGGACATCTCTCAGATTTTGGAACTGGCTCTCACTGTGAATCAATGGACACTGAGGTTGATGGGAGTATCCTGATAAAGCTTAGTAATGACCCATTCTGTTGTTTGGTTAGACACTAAACAGAGCTATGACTTTCATTTAGGAACCCTTCGGTGACCATTTCTGCAACACGCCTGGCTCCGTCTGGTGTCAGTTGGGCAGATAAGGTGAAAGCCAACCATGGAGCTAAACCTGTCAATCCTGAGCTACCAACGGCACCAGCCTGTCTGCCACCTCCAGCACAGAAGTCACTGCGGAAAAATGGCAAGTATCTTCAAGTGGCTTTGGTTATTTTCCCAAACTGTGTGGTATAAAATTAGTTCGGAGTGTGATGGCCTATTTTTAAAGCAAAATTAAGTATAATTTTGCAAAGTAAAGTGTTTAAGTATTGAGATAAAATATTAGTGCAACCTTAGTTACCATTTAATAGGTAAGTTTGAGGCAAAGTTGTGTTTTCATGTAGGTGACGTTCCCCCGTATTTCCATTAACTAGGATTTGATCTGTTAAAATACCAGTACGTGACACCCCAAGACATTAAAGATATTTGGTCACAAACTGATAATCTGAGTGCAATTTGGAATTGTTTGTAAGATTAGTTTCACACGCACTGGAAGCCTGAGATTGTCTTCAGAAGTGCGTGTTTTCCACTTATTTTTGTCACGCGTGGTCCCAGCTGGCTTTCTGCAAAATCAGCAGGCTGGGTGTAGAAATGGGTGTTGTAAAAAACCAACTTAAAAAGAAATGTTCATAATTCAGCATTTTAAAAGAAATATTCCTGTGAGAGAATGTATTGCTTGAATATGGCTGTACATCCAGCCTAGTAGTGGTAGAGGTCATGGGTAGTGGTTTGGAGACTTGTGGTATATCTTGGAACTAAAATACCTTGTCCAAGTGTCTGGCAATTTAACAAGGAAGTTCAGTAGCATGCGGATTCTTATGGTTGGGAAAGAACAATCAAAACCATACCCTACAAATGGTTGTTTGACTGGGAATTGATTGATGCTGTTTGCATGAGGGAGTATCCTGCTGTATATAGTTACAGTGAACTGCTTTGGGAACAGTAGCCGTTTGGCTGAGTTTTCAACACTGAAAATGAAAGTGTAATCCCACTTCTAATTTTTGCCAGTAGTTGAGGCTATTCCTAATGAAACCTTTTTCTGTTGATATTGCTCATGTTAAAGTGGCAGACTCCAGGCTGTTGTTAAAATACCTTTATATGTATTCCTGTGCATGTGGAGAATTTTATTAGCTATACAGGGCATAAAACTGATCTACACTTCCGTACTGATAACATATTTTTAAGAGGCTAAGAGGAAAACAAAAGACTTTATCCTTATGTTAGTTTTAGGTATTTAAAGGGCTGAGGAGTCAGGGTTGTGCTGTGTGTTATCAGCAGCTGATGTGTATTACCTGCAGCTGATGCGCTCCAAGAAAAGCAAAACCACTTAGATCCTGTAGTATTGGCCTGTAAGTGTTCAGTGATTTTTAAAATCAAATGTACTCTACAATTCAGACTTGAAACATTTTGTTTTAAGAAATAACTGTCATTCCTTCCAGAGGCTTTGTTTATGCTTGAGAATCTCTTATCTCTGACATTCAACATCGGAGAATTTAAATGATGTTCTCATGGCTGAATTGTAGTGTTCTTAAAATCCAGTACTCTTTAGAAGCATATTGTCCTTCAAATGGAGGCTGGAATCACTTTGGTAAAACCAAATTAATCTCACTGATTGAAGCAGAAGAAGCTGTGAAGCTTACGCAAAGGGAGCCACAAAAGCGCTTAACATGCATTATTGACACAGCTCTGAGGTTTGTGTGTCATCCGCTCTGCCTTTCACCAGCAAATACACTCTCAGCTGTCTGGTACAGCCAGGCCCTGGGAGACATTGCAGTGCTCTCTTGCCTGCTTTAAAGCCCAGCTGGGGCTTCCAGTGGCAAGATTTCCCTAAAACACTTCTTCTCCAGTGATTTCCAACAGCGTTATCATTAGGTCTCACAACAGTTTTGTGAAATGAATGAGTGGTTTGATGCTGTATTTGTTTCATGGTTGATGGAATTTCCAAAATTAATTACATCTGTCCTTAGGTAGGAGAAAACATAATATTTTTCCTGTTATTCCTTTAATTTTTTTTCTCGGTGCATGTTTAAATGAGGTTCAGTCGTCTTATCTCTTTTCCCTCATTAAACATGTGGTTACCCTCAATATTTTAGTGGATTTAAAAAATAATAATAATTTTATCTGTCATGGTTAAGTGTTTTGTATGATATGAAACACAATCTGGTCGTATTGTCTGACCAGTTTTGAAATCTAGTTCTATTAATTATTGCCTCTCCTGTGTTAGTTGCTTGTGTCCATAGCTGTTGGAATAGAAGTCTTCTGTAACGTAGCTCAGACTTCAGCCTTTGCAAGGCACTGAGCTGTATTGTCACGGTCCTGGTTTGGGCTCGGGCGTGCTGGCACTTGATCTTGTGGGAGCACACATAGAACAAGTTGTGGGCATGACATCGCAGACAGCAGAGGATGGTGTGTTCCTGACTGGGTTGCCAAATTCTTAGGCACAAATTCTGTTGAATATTTTATATTCATTCTCTTTTCATTTCATTCTCTTCTTCATCTTCATATTTTTATGTGACCAGTAAAAGTAGTCTGACAATTAACATCTCTAACTAAAACCTTACCTGTTGACTCACCATCTCTTGTAACAGTTTTTAAATTTACTACTTGCACCACTACATCTTATCTGGTTTTTTTAAATTTTCTTTTATTGTTCTGGTTTCCATGTCTTCTGCCCTATAACTGTGTTTCGACTGAATTCGTGTTTCTAGATTTGCTTCCAGATTCTCAAATGATCGTGGGTTTCCACATCCCACATAACACTTCTGTAGAGTTTAAAAAAATTGGGATGGAAGTTTAGTAAGGAGTTGGAAGATCAAATAGGCTTTGGTAGTGCATTACCTCTGAGTAGATCTTTCAGAAGGGCCTGAGGTGGAACTCCTGGGAGTTTTACGTGTGCTTGCCTGGCTGTATTTTGTTGTTGTTGCCACTATGACTGCTTGGCCAATCCTTCCAGATGGAGCAGCTTCCAAAGAACAGGGCCCAGGTGGCCGTGGGCCTCAGGATAACAGATGGCTCGTCACTGCCTGGTAATGCAAGAGCGAGCAGGGACCTGGGTTCAAATGACACTGGAGAATGATCCAGGTACTCAAATGAATTATTCATCAACAAAACTCTGGGAGTAATCAAACCCAGCACGTGATAGCATATGGAGATGACTGCTGGGCTGTGTGAAAAGAATTCCAGGCTTAGGGAAAAAGTGAAGGAAGAGAGGAACAGTGATGCCCTATTGAGTATTAGCTTTGCTTCAATAAGGAACTATGTGAGCTAATGTCATTGTATGCCTTAGCTGTGCAAACTCTTTGTTAAAAACATGCCTGGAAATGACTGAATGTGAACTGATAAGTGAATTCAAATGGAAAAGTAACTTTTTGTGCACAGCCAGTTGTCAGGTGACATGACACTGTATTTCAGCAGTCTGAATGCGTTCTTGCGTTAAAAAGTGTTTTGTGTTTAAAGAACTCAACAGACTATATTCTTTCAAACACAAGTACTTTGTGCTGTTAACTAGATGAGTTGAGGAATAATTATGAATCTGACAGTGAACAAAAACAAATAAAAAATTGAACATGTATGGTTTTTACTAACAGATTAATTTGTATTGTAGTAAGTGTGATTACATCATTGCTGTGCTCTGGACACTTTTTTCTGATTAATTTTTTCATGTAGAGTTTTAAGAAATATTCAATGAAACAAGGAATCAACAAAGCAAGTCAGGCAAGAACTTTATTTTGGTAGAATTAACCTCAGTAGATACTAGTAAAGATATTAGCAAAAACTATTAGAAGATAGTAGTACAGAAATTATTAAGATATATGTGTATATAAGATACATTTATTATCTAGATGTTAGTAAAACGGTCTTGAAGTTGTGGATACTGCTAAAGGGGGGTATCTCCTGATCTTTTTTAATGTAGATAAGGTGCCTTATGTAAGAACTGACTTCAATTTTCAGAAAAAATAGAAGTGAAATCTTGCAACAATCCTGTTTCACAAATGTCAAGCAAAAAGGAGCGCAATCCAAAAGTCTTCAGGAAAGCAGTGGAGGTTTTGGGTTTGATCTCAGCAGTCTCCTGAACAGTCTCCTCAGTGTCTGTATATCACTTGCCAGGGAACTTTCTTGGCCAACTTTTATCATAAGCTGTATACAGCAAAATCTTTGTGCTGCTGCCAGTCACAAAAGGCAGTGGGATGGGAGCAGCTGTGCTGTACAAGGGGCCTCAGCAGCCCTCCTTGTGTCCCACATAACACAGGGCCACATCCTATACAGGCGGTGTGCCTGGAGCTGTCTGCAGGAAATCTGTTTGTGGTTCCTGTGAAATTAAAACCCTGTTCCCTGGAGTATTATTGGAGATAAGATTGTCTCTGAGAGGGTAATAACATGTTTCCATCACTTGGTCCTGTAGGTAATAGTGTTTTTTCCATATAAAGACGAAGAAACGAAGATAAAGCCAAAGTCATTTGCAGGAATCAAATGGAAAGTCTGTGGTAACACAGAAGATATCATCCATATCTTTTTGACTGCCATTCCCATCTCTAATCAGTGGTGCATACTCAAGCTCATGCAAATGCACGTAGATGGAATAAACATAGACAGGCTTTTTGCAGAGGGATGCTGGCTCTGGTTGCCGTCAGTGATGTGGAGAGATTGGCTGCTGTCATTCACACAAAGCTCTGGCATTTTGCTTACTTTAGAATATACAGCAAATTTGCTGGAGTAAAATGGTTTCAAGAGTAAAATAGCAAATTAATTTTTTTTTTGCATTTGATGTTATCAGTATTGTTAGGGTTTGTGAGCAGTTAAGTGGCTATGTAAGAGCAGCTATTGCATGAGCCACTCAGCTAAGATGGATTTCAGTACAGTGCTGTTAACAGCACTGGGAACTCATGGCTTACAGCAGCCATGGGTCCAGACTCCTCTGTTTTATCCTAAGCTGTTAAAAGAGCTCAGTAGATAAATGAGGACTTAATTTTTGTAAAATGCCAGATGCCAATGTATTGGAAGAACTATTAGTTCTGGTTTAGGCTAATTTTCAGTTTACTGGTTGCTGCTAGTATTGAACATCAGTTTGAGTCCACCTGAAGGAAGTTTAGTTCAGTAGGTACAATGCTTTTCTCTTTTACTTACAATGATCTTCATTTTTATTGACAGTCCTAAAATGGTGCCACTGCAGTGCCTTGTCGTGTAGCACCTGTAGTGAAGGCAGTGGTGCCAGTATTTATGTACTTGTTTTAGAGATGCCAGAAACAGAGGTTCTGGGGAAAATTTAAACAGACTCGAGGGGTTTTGACCATAGAAATTAACATGAAGACAGGTCCTTTTGGGGTACTGTAAGTTGCTTTAAACTAAACATACATGTTCTGAAAGGAAGAAAAAATACCTTTTCATCTCCCTATGAATGTGTTGACCTGCTTATTGATGTTATTGGCAGTTCATAACGGTGGTTCACTTCTTGAAACCTAACCTCCATGTCTTCCTACTGAAAGCAGGTGTTTTTTCTAGAAAGCATAACACTTTTATATTTTTTTAAACCACTTCATGCATGTGCAATTTGTCATAATACACAAATCATTCCATTTTCTCATCACCTTTGGGTGTTTCAAATTACATTTTTGACAGCCAAGTAGACTTAAATTTATTCCTATTCATATTTATGTTAAACTTTAATGTTTGAGCTCTGATCTTTATGCCTGAGCTACAGGGCCATCTTTGTTGTTAGAAATATCCAGGGAATTAATTTTGTTATACAAGTTCTATACTGTTCTAGCATTATTCCCTCTGTAAAGCAGGCAATTTAATGTTGGGGTTTCATTCTCTGCTCCTCCAGGTAAAAATAATCTCCCACACCCATCTCTTCCTTTTATGTGAATGATCCTAAAAATAGCTTATGCCAAAAGTATATTGGAAAATATAATGCATAGTTAGTTTTTGAGTGTTTCGCAAGAACTTTTGTTCAGGAAATAGGCACACTTGAGCTTTGCCTTTCACACTTGTGAGCTGTGCCATCAGGTCTCAAAAGAATCACTTGCAGTCATTTCAAGATGAATGGCCAATTATGTGCTGGTGTTAATTGCTGGCCAGAAAAATGTTCTGTATGGAGAAGGAGTTCATCTTATTCTAGAAATCTGATCACGCTTAAGACCTGCTACTTCAGACAGACAGATGTAATTTTGAAGATTTTCCAGGTATTTACCGAGATTAGGTATCAGAAATGCTGATCACAAATTGTATTTAACAGCTTTTTAGTCATCAAAGTAAATTGAAGAAAACTGCTGTTCTATTTTCTCCTTCCATTTGTGGTCCCACTGTAGCAATATTTTGCTATTTCCTGAAATCCAGGAAAAGAAATTCACAAAAGCTGACACCAATTAGTGTATTTTTATTAGCAGAATGAAACAAATGGAAAAAGTAAAGAAAATATTGCTGGAAGTATAGTGAGCCACATTCTGGACATACTTCCCACACTAAGGCGTGCAATTACAACTGTACGTGCAGATTTGCACGTTCACAAGAGACCTCTAATGTTGCTGTTGCTACAGAGAAGAATAAGAGTGTGGTTGCTTTGTTGTGCATCTTGTGAAGCAGCCACAGGGGCATGAAAAGCTTAAGAACCTGTTGCCATTTTTCACATGCCTTTGTGTGTGGGTGGCATTGCTTCTTGAAGTAACACAACTGGTCCCATGAGTAGAGTTGTTCAGTGTTTGTAAAACTGATAACACACTTTGAAGTAGAGAGCTTTGCTAAAGAATATTTCATTGATTTATTCGGTGTTGATTTGTAAAGAGAGCATTTTTATCACATAAATCATGCAATATTGTAATAAAATAGGTATTTATGTAACTTTTATTCATAAGTCTCCCTTTCTTAGAATGGGGTGTTGTATTTTCTCTGTAGATCGAAAGGATGCAGAGGGCTGGGAAACAGTTCAGCGTGGAAGGCCTGTTCGATCTCGCTCCACAGCTTTGGCAACAAAAACTCCTGTAGCTGCAGAATCACTGAAGTCCAAAGGTGACAGTGACAAAGAAAAAATTCTTTCACTGCCATCTGAGAACAAGCATGGGAGTTTGGTCACTGACAGTGGTGCATCCAAAAGCATGGAGCTTGTGCAGAAAGATCCTTTACAGCCATCTGAAGGTCCTCTTACTGAAAGGACTCAGGTCAGTAAAATTTTGAACCATTTTCTAATCTTAAATCTTGCAACTTTTTCTTCAGAGCATTTTCTAAAGGTCATGTTGTGGAGAGTGTTTGTACACTAACCAGAATGGAAAAGTATTTACAAGGAATAGCTCTTTCAGTTGCATTTATGAGAACACGTTAAGATGTTGGCCCAAATAGGCAGGTTGAAAATCATGAGATGAACTGTGTGTTTTACAGTGTTGTGGACAGGTTTCCCATAATTTCCAAAACCTCAGGGTTAGGCACATCTCATACATAAAAGATTTCAGGTAGAAAGATCCAACTTTCCCCAGTTTATGAGCAATAGAAATGTATGTAGAGTTATTTGCACCACTCACTGTAAGGTTACCAGGTATTTTGTTAGAATCCTTTTGTCTCTAGTGACTTTACATTTTGTTCATTTTGCAAATGCCTCTTGTTAGATCCCAGCAGGCACCTCAGAAGGCAATGGGAGCACTGGCACAAAACTGCAAGAAGATTCCTTACAAACAGCTTCAGAGATGCCTCCAGTTCTCACAAATGCTGACTGTGCATCAAAAACTCTGCAGATTAATGAAACTGCCTCCCTAATCGCTGTTACCATAGACCAGCATCAGAAAGAAAAAAATAAAAGTGAAACTGAAATGGATCCCTCAGACATTTCAAATGTGAGTGCTGCCAGATGGGTAAGAACTATTATAAGATTTCTGAGTAGATAATAAATACGTCTTAATGTTCTCATTCTGTGTTGCACAGTGTTTATTGTTAGCCTGCTGTAGAAATTGTGGAAGAGTTATAAAGTACTTAACTGTAGAAAAAGTAATTTGTGCACAGATACTTTTCATGATAGGGTTTAATTCCAGTAAAGTTTTGGAACTTTAACTGGAAAGATATGAATTAATTTTTTTGAATAAAGAGATCTGTGCTCTTATTGCTTTTTTACATATAAGTTTGCCATAATTTTTCATTTCCTTCCACTATCAATCATTTTAAGTGAGACTGTCATTATATTCTTATTCCAGTTTTACTAATTATTCAAACTGGAAACACATGGGATATCAAAATTCTGTTAGAAACAAACGTAGACTTCTGCCTAGCTGAACTGCTCTCTTGGGGCTTCCTGTACAACAACAAATAGGACGAATGCCATTCTTAAGCAAGAAACATGAAGCCAGTATTCTGTCTTTATGTGGCTTTCTGAAAAGAATGTCCTTTCTTGTTTGTAGAATTCTGCAGGTTTCAAGGTGTGTCTGCTTTACTGGGATTCTCTGGGTGGAGAACTGCAGCAATGCTACTTAAAATCCAGGTTATACTTCCAGGTGTTTGGTTTGGGTTTTTTCAGAAAACAGATTAAGATTCTGATTTGCAGAAGTTTTCCTGTAGTAACTTTTCCCTTTCATATCTTTTACAAACTGGATTCCTCCTAGGTAATTTTCAAGTCAAGTATCTGGTGTTAGACCTACCATTGTTTCAGATTCTCAGTTATTAACAATTCAGGATGCTGACAGTTTGGTGGGACCTGTGTCTCTTGTGAGCATTTTACTACTCCTGATTTGATTGCTTTGAAGACTGGTTTGTGTATTGTGGCACATGGTCTGGTGGCTGGAGTGGAAGTGGATTGATTAATACTGGACATTAGAGAAGACAACAATCAGTTGGTGTGTTCAGGCTTACATTCTTGCCTAACTGTGTTGTCATTCATGGTGAAAAACACATATACCCTGAGATTCCATTGCATTAGCTGTAGTAACATTTCCAGATACTGTTCATCTGCAGATCCATTTTCACCTTTAAATAATACCTTGGAGCGTGATTCCTTTTCTGGAGATAACAGCAGGATGTGCTAGTAATGTTTCAGAGTAATTGTTACTGAGGCCCTGAAGTGAGGTATTTCAAAGAATAGTTAGAGAGGAACTGTCTTTGTTGCTTTTAATGACAGTGTTCTTGTAATACATTTTGGAATGATGTGAATGACAATTAATTTCATAAGTATTTCATGTATCTGTTGAGCGAGCTAATAGTTGCTAACAGTTTTATTGTTAAATTACATTCACAAAATATAGCAGTAAAGGAACTACAGGTAATTAGGAGTTGAACAAAATACCATATAATGCATATTAACTATATAGAAAATGCTTTTTTGTGCCTGCTACTGAGTTGGGGTTTTTTTCTGGTTTAATGTTTTCTACAGTCCATGGCAGAAGTCCTTGCTAAGAAAGAAGAGTTAGCAGATCGCCTGGAAAAGGCAAATGAAGAAGCCATTGCCAGTGCTATTGCAGAGGAAGAGCAGCTGACAAGAGAGATTGAAGCAGAGGAAAACAATGACATTAATATCGAGACTGACAACGATAGCGATTTCTCTGTGAGTGTTCAATGTATTTTAAGGTATCAGGTTCAAGCTGTCTTTGATGTCAGTGCAATATGAATATGGAATTAATTAGTCTGGTTTTGCACTAATGTAACCTGTTTTGCATGAAGATAAAATAAATAGTGCCATGCACTAATTCTACCATACTGCGCAAGGTATATCTGGTCTTACTAAGCTTAGCAGCGCAGCTGAGTGGTACAAAGTCCTTTGATGTTGCAGCCAGTGTCCTGCTGCCTGTTCCCGTGTGTGAGACTGGGACAGCTGGGACTTGTTATTTCCATTGCCACCACACAGGAGCTGCTCTAGGTGAAGCAGAAGTCTCCATTCTACTGTTAGAAACAGCACGAATAACACTCTCTTTGAGATGGCCAGTTCAGCTTGGAAACATTGGTGGATATCCCTGTGCTGGCACTGTTTAATATGTGTGTACACCTGAGCTTTAAAGTTTATGTTTTTACTGCCTGGTTCATATTAAATTTCAGGCTAGCATGGGGAACGGAAGCGTATCTTTCTGTGGGATGTCTATGGACTGGAATGATGTTCTGGCAGATTATGAAGGTAAATTCCATGTATTGATGTGCTTATGTTGAAATGACAGCAACATTTAGAAAAAGGCCCATTTTACTCCTCACTAGTTGAGGTTTAAGAAGATATATTTCTAGCAACTATATACCAAGTTATGTTATATTTTTCTGTTATTTCCGTAGGAAGGATGTACTTGTGTGTTCAAACTATCTCTGTGTGTCTTCATTCAGCTCTCTCCCCCTATCTCTCTATTAGAATTCAAAAATTTATTATCCAGTTTTATCTTAACATTTGGATAAAAGTGTAATAAAATCATTGAGCATTGAAGATGCAGAGATTAGAGATGCTTCAGTCTGTGTTTGCATCTTATTTAGGATCAAGAGAAGCTGTTTGAGAGAACTTGAGAGCTAATCCTCATTAATTTCCATTCTCCCAGAAAAGTGTGTTTAAATTATCTAAGCCTGTTTTTTCTTTATATACAGCTCGTGAATCATGGCGCCAGAGTAATTCTTGGGGAGACAGAGTGGAAGAGGAGCCTGCACGTCCGCCTGGACATGGAATACACATGCATGAGAAGCTGTCCTCACCATCACGCAAGAGGTTTTAGAGTTGTTGCCTGTCTTGGTTAGCCAGTGAAAACAAGCAACCAAACTCATGGCTGCATGAAACTGTTCATAACCTGCTTTCTTTAAGTCTGTGGGTGGAATGTGTTATAGAAATCAGTGTATTATTTTCCTAACAAACTAGGCTCTAGAAGAACAATATTTACATTTAGGGGGAAAAAAATTGACTTTTTCATTTTTTCTTACTGAAAATGACATGGAAATACTAGCAATGCTGTCAGTTAATGTTGTCTCTGCATGTTTTTTTATTAAAAGAACAATAGCAGAATCCAAAAAGAAACATGAAGAGAAACAAATGAAAGCTCAACAGCTGAGAGAAAAGTTACGTGAAGAAAAGACACTGAAGCTTCAAAAATTAATGGAGAGGGTAAGCTTTTTTTCACATAATCCAGAAATGTTAGAGATTGTAACTAGCAGTGAAATTAAGTTTTCCTCCGAGTCTGAGAGCACATGGTTTTCACAGATGACTCGCACATCACAGATATTAAATAAAGCATTATTTCAAATCATGAACACTGTGACAGTGTTGCTGACACGCCACACTGACTCATGCAGGGTTGCACGTACCCAAACATAAATTCTAAAACTCACCAAACTGAAGCAGTTAGCAGGTCAATGTACTTAGAGTTAAACTTAATGCAGGCTTTGTGTAGGGCATCAAAATGTTTTATTACTGTAAATAAAGCTTCAAATATTAGAGGACTGAGGAAAGTTCAGGCTGTGTTTTCAATTACTGTATTAATAGTGAATTTACTCATTGTATACAGGAGAAAGATGTACGGAAATGGAAGGAAGAATTATTAGATCAAAGACGCAGGATGATGGAGGAAAAATTACTTCATGCAGAATTTAAACGTGAAGTGCAGCTACAAGCAATTGTGAAGAAAGCACAAGAGGAAGAAGCAAAGGTAAATTCACTAGTTAATTAAGTGTTATTGGACATCATGGGGTGGTTGGACTGGAAGAAAAGATGATTTGAAATAAAGAGCTGATAGTTGTGCTGCTTTTGTTCCTCGCAGAGTATGGCAGCGTTTTCAGTGACACCTAGTCCTGGAAGGAGCGGAAGATGTGATAATCAATTCTCTGCTTTCCAGCATCTAGGATGAGAAGTGGGGAGAGGTCATTGCTCTTCGCCTTTGTTAAACATATTGTTTAAAAGATCCTTTTGGTAACTGGAGTCAGCTGTCCCAGCTGGTTCCCCTTCTAGCTCCTTGTGCACCCCCAGCCTCCTCACTGGTGGAGTGGTGTCAGAAACCCAGCATTAACAAAACATCCCTGTGTATTCAACACCATTTCCAGCACAAATCCAAACTGTAGCCCAGTACTGATTACTATGAATGAAATGAACTCTATCCCAGCCAAAACCAGCACAACATAAATGAAATATTTTATTTTAAAGTCTGCTTTTTCCCAGGCGAAGTTGTGTGCATCTCCTTAAAACTAAAACGCTGCTTTATAGAATGAGCACATATCCCAGCTGAGATTGATGCAGCTGTTCATCAATATTAGATAAGCACAACAAAACTGATTTAACTTTTTTTACTTAGTCACTGTTTCTGTCTCTTGGATTAAAACGGTTTCTAGATTACCTAATTCAGTCTAACATGCCCTCATTATTATTTCATTACACTGGTGTGACTTCTGTAATCATATTAACTAAATCCCACTTACTGTAATTGCCCAGTTAAGCAGATGTTTCAGGTATTGTGTGTGTGTAAATGTTTAAGATCTGCTGCCTCTTGAGGTTATTCTTTCCTGGAAATAAGGGTTAATTGTGCTGGCAGGCTTTAGATAAATGATGAGTAGTGCAGCTGAAGAGCGTGGTGGCTGTTGCTGCCCAGTTGGTTATCTAAATTCCCAGTGCTTACTTGCTTACTGAACTGTGAAATCCGTTCTATAAATGGATTCTAGTCAGTAAACAAAGTAACAAATATTATCCTGCCACCCTTTGTGTGATCTGTTGTCTGTCCACGTATCTTCTCTTTAGTCATGTTTTCGGTGGATTCAGACAAAGCATGAACTTCTAGTACAGCAAAAGAATTTCTGTTCCAATCGTAAATTCAAGTATGGTTTATAGGTGGTGACATTTTATGATTTTCTCAACAACTTTGGTTCAGAAATTTGGATTTTACTAAATCAAATTTAAATTAGAGTTTGATTTTTCTCATCCATGTAAGTTTCTAAAGCATTTGCATTTAAAAGCCTAAAGTTGACTAGAATTTTGTTCAGCAGCATTATAGTGAGAATGAAATATTGTTTACCTTCATGAACTGAATCAGTAGAAAAAGATAGTCTTTCATATTTTTAGTACACATGGGAAAGTACTTTTGTTAGCCTTTTCATATGGTTTTCTTTCTTTGTTCTTGTGTATTGCACTGTCCTGTGGTCAAAAAAATAATATATATGTATTTTTGAAATAAGCTACACTGATAGGAACTATTAAGTCAATGAACTTGTTCTTTTTTTTTTATTCATATTATGTATAGTTTGACTTTTTTGTTCATTAAGTACCCATACATTGAAAGTTAGATCGAAAGACTTCTGGATTCTACTAGCACTTAACTATTTTACTGATTTATACAGCTGCGTCTTATCAGCCCTCATCTTTTGAATGAGAGAATAGAGGTCTTGTTGCTGAGAGAATGGAGGTTTTCCTGGTATTTACCTGAAGTTTCTTGGTTTTCTGATAGAATTCCATTTCTCTTTTTTATATTCCATGGGCTGTCCTGTTTAAAAAATGAAACAAACAAAAAAACAACCAAAAAAACCCACCAACAAAAAACCCTTCTTCTCAACTTGTAATTTTCCAACACGCTCTGGAGAAATGTCCCACCAGTTTAATTGTCAGATGGATAATTAACATGCGGATGGAATTCCGTGAGAATGAAACTTACTTCAACTTCTCAGATCTTTTCTTATACTTTATGATTACTTGCAGGTAAATGAAATTGCATTTATAAACACCTTAGAAGCTCAGAACAAACGTCACGATGTGTTGAACAAACTAAAAGAATATGAACAACGCTTAAATGAATTACAAGAAGAGCGTCAACGAAGGCAAGAGGAAAAACAAGCACGCGATGAAGCAGTTCAGGTATAATACATCTATAGTTGCAGGGGGGCAAGGCAATATGTGTTTTTTTCTTCCTTTTGACTGTGCAGTCTTTGTTGCTTCCTATTTTAACTCATTTGTTCTACTTTAGAAAACTGCACTAATGTTTCTCCTTTATAATGTTTCAGCAGTAGGAAGAAGGTAAGGCTTACAGTCTCTACAGCAGAGGCTCTGTAGATGCTGGGTAGATGATTCATGCCTGTCTTGAGCTTTTTCAGCAGTTAGTATAACCATGAAATATAACTAATAATTCCATTTCAAGTGAGCTGGAATGAATCATGAGATTTCTAGCCTATTTAACCTTATGCAAAAATTCCTCAAATGCTGGAAGAATACAAGGCTTCTAAACTTAACTACATTACCTTTAAAGTAAAAGTAAACTACTCAAGAATCTGTGTAGCTACTCACCTTTAAACACTTCCTTCCATCAAGCTTATTTTAATTTTAATTACAGAATCTACTAAAGTTAGCTTTTACTTGCTTTTCCAATTGCTACCTGATTCAAAGTGTGCAGGTTATACTGGTGCATTTTCAAATGCAGCCTTAGAGCTCTGGGTAAGGGATGTTCAGCAGAACTTGGATCTGTTTTTGTGATACGCTGGGTGTATTCTCTAAAACAGTTTGGATTCTTGTTGATTTGACTGTACAGTTGTACTAAAGTATGCCGATCTTGTCATTGATTTTAAGAAGAAGAAAATTAAGGTATTTGTGCAAAGCTGTTACTGAAACTTTATGCAGGAAAGAATGTGATTGCTGTGAAAACTGCATTTAATTTTCCCTTGTCAAGCTGTATTGCCTGTGGAGGTGATAATACAAAATGCTGTGCATGAAACAAAAAAGTTAATGCATTTTTGTAGTTCTTCGTTTGTTGTATAAATTATAAGGTGAATGTTTTCTGCTTTTAATATGTTAAATATTGGCTTTACAAAAATTTAAAGAATGCAAGACCCTCTCGTAACCATGCAGAAACATTCACTATTCTGGCAAGTTTTGGTTTGTGCTAGTGAAATCTCATACTGCCTCCTGAAAGGAAGAGAATTTATTTGCTGATGTAATGATGTGCATTTACAGTGCTGGAGTTTGTGGCAAGGGGTATATTTTAAAAATATATTTAATTAGTTATTTTTCATTTATTTTGTGACACAAAATGATTAGGATTTGAAGAATTCATTAAAAAAACAGTTCTCCACAGACTTTCAGAAAGCTAAACCAAATAATCACATTTCCTTTTTTTGTAAAAATCACCAACTTAAATAAGACATTTATGAGTAGGCTTTAAGTATGAGGTTTCGAACACGAGTTACTTTTACATTTGTGGCTGATAGAAATGTAGCCATTCTGTTAGAAAAGTTTATAATACCAGGTATGCTTTTTTAATTAGTCAGAAAAAAAGTAAAACTTGGGTAGTGAGAGAGAAATCATATATTCTGTAGTAATACAAAAGTTAATTGTCAAAATGCATTTTGTTTTATAACATCCTTCAGACAGATTCAGAATCATAATTTAAATATTAATGTGCAATGGGAGCATGTTATTTCTAGATTGTCTGTACCCTGTAGGATGTTAAAAATGTTTTCAAATATTTGCATTAATGAACTAGTTCCATTAGCTTTTATAGTGGATAGACTTCTTCAGGGTGAGCAGAATACACGGCCAATTAATGTGTAGCTTAGTTCATACAACTGTGCTTTAATGTATGTTCAAGCTTCTGAAAATGCTCATATTTGTATACTGTTCCTTTATCTAATAAAAACATTGTCCTTATTCCATCATGAAAGTAAGACAAAGATCTATAAGCAGATGTGAAAATACAGTTTCATTTTAATCCCTTGTTTTTTCCTAAAAGAAAAGTTAGAATTTACTTCTCTCTGTCTAGGAGCGCAAAAGAGCCCTTGAAGCAGAACGTCAAGCCCGGGTTGAGGAGCTGCTGATGAAGAGGAAAGAACAAGAAGCGCGGATTGAACAACAGAGACAAGAGAAGGAGAAAGCACGAGAGGATGCAGCACGGGAGAGGGCCAGGTAACTTTACGATAATTTTGTTGGTTCCCTGCCCTTCACCATTACCCTTTCCAGCAAGCTGCAGCTTCTCTATGACCACAGAACCTTCTTAGCTCTTCAGGCTTAGTGTTTTAAAAAGTAACTTTAATAAATATTCTTGATAAGTGGTTTGAAAAAAGAAGCCAGGTGAGTGATCATAAATTCTGTGATAGATTCTTGCATTCCTTCAGTACATGCACACGATAACATTATATTCGTCTCAGTTTTATTACTAAGAAGACCTTTTAATAATTTGCATTTTTTGTATTTTAGCTTAGTTTTCAAAGGAAGCAAGATTAATGTCCCCGTGTTCCCCTTTCCTCCACTCTTCAGGAACTTTTGGACTTACTGGCATCAATTTGAGTTCACCTTTTGTAGACACCAGAGATTACACTTGTGAAGCACAAAGCCGGGAAATCAGGCTTCATTAATTCTACTATCTGTGAACTACTTGGTTTACTTTTTTGCCCATAATCAAAAATTCATAAACAGATTTTTATATTTTCATATGGGCTCTTCTCTCTTTTGAGGTGCAGAGAGAATGAATGGAAGGTGGCATTGCAGTATGTGACAAAGGTTGACTTTCATGTCTGAATCAGGAAGACAACTTTCTGCTTATTTATTTTGCTAAATTCTATTTATAGTCACCTTCTATTAATCTCCTTTCCCTACAGTTCCACTGCCACAAGAATTCCATCAAACCTAAATAGAAGCTACATTTTCCCTATGTTTACTAATGGTTCTTCAAACATTTTTCATGTTGCAGGCTATCATGAAGAGGTTTTGTTTCTCCAAGTAAAATATTCAGAAATGTGTTGATAACCTTCTTTCATCTTTCAAAGTCATGGTTGATTCTAGCTTGACATCATAAAGAGCTTCAACTTTCAGTTTGATTTTTAATGAAGTGTGGGTGGGATCTATGGCCTTGCCCGGGAATTCATGGATCATCCCTCAATATATTGAGCCAAAGGCATAATGAGATTGAGTGAGTGGGAAGGGGTCCTTTGTTATCTTGTTCCAATTCCCAGACACTTGATGAAGATTAGGACTACCAGGGAGAATGTTATTTATGCTGTTCTGAGAAGATAGACTCTGCATGTGTAAGGCTTCTACATCTTTCTGAAACTTGAGAAAGCCCTCAAAGTAAGCAGATGTGAGATATAATGTCAATTGTTCCACTGACAGCTTTTGCATTCTGTGTTTTTTCTACGGTTAGGAGTTTTCTGAAGGCTCAAGGCATGTAGTTCTTTGCCCTTTCTAAAATCTGCCACTTCCATTTGTTGCACCCCATTTATTTCATTGTGACATGTGAAGAAGAGCCGTTTCCATTTACCTTCTGTTAGTGCTGTGTTTCAACAAATTTCCTCCATATTTTGCAGAATCGGAGAATCATTTGGATTGGAAAAGACCTTTAAGATCATTGAGTCCATTGTAAATCCAACACTGCCAACTCCACCACTAAACTGCATCCCTAAGCACCGCATCCACATGTTTTTTTTAACCCCTCCAAGGCTGGGAACTCCACCACTGCCCTGGGCAGCCTCTGCCATTGCTTGGCAGCCCTTCCAGTTCAAGGCTCTGGGTACCCAGAGAGCAACTGGCCTTTACTCTTAAAGACTGAGACAAAAAAGGCGTTCAATACCTCAGCCTTTTCCTCATCCTTTGGCATTGTTTCCCTCCCCATCCACTAAAGGCTGGAGATTCTCCTTATCCTCCTTTTGCTGCCAATACATTTATAGAAACGTTTTAATTGTCCTTTACCTCAGTAGCCAGGTTAAGTTCTAGTCAGGCTTTGGCCTCTCTCATTTTCTCCCTGCGTAATCTCATGACATCTTCGTAGTCTTCCTGAGTTGCCTGCCCTTCTTCCGAAGGCCATAAACTCTCTCTTTTTCCCCTGTTTTCCAGACAAATCTCTCTGTTTAGCCAGGCCACTCGTCTGCTCCACTGGCTCATCTTTGCTTGTATAGCACTCACTTTTCAAATGCTTTATACTTCACATTTCAGTACCGTGCTTACATGAGAGATTTTTCCCTTTTAGTTTATTTTTTTAATATATATAATTTTGGGAAAGAGTAGGAAGGAATGTATGTGTGGTCCCTTGCAATCTGGTGGTTCTGTTAGGTCAGAAGGGCCATTGTGTCTCCTTAAATACCAGTTCTGAGGTTTCTCTGATGTAGTAGAATTAGAGGAGGATTCAGAGTGTCCTGATGTAGAAGTGAAGAGAGAGGTAATCATGACAGGCAGCTGGCTGTATTATTCCTTCCATCTTAGACTTTAACAAGTTTTGGTGGAGCCTCAGAGAATCATTTGTTGTTTTATTTTGTTGGGCGTTTTTCCTGCTGCTGGGATTTGACTCTTATTCTGAAGGTTTAATACTTGCTGGAATGAGTAATTTGTGGAGTATCTGCTTGAAATGTCTTCAGTATAAGCTTTACAATGTACATCTGGTAGTGATTAAAGCATCTGTATGAAAGGAATAGTGTACTTAAAACTGACTTCAAAAGCCCTGTTGCCCTTATGGTACATTAACTTGATTCCAGTAAGGTTTTAGATGTAATTTCAGAGTATTTTGTATTCCAAAGAGTTCAAATCCATAATACGGAAAATTTTATTCTTGTCAATAGAAATCATAAAACTGTATAATGTAACATAACCATGTAAAGAGGGTTTCAGAAGGGCTTGTGAAGGAATAGTGTTGATGCTCTATAAATTGAAACTTTAGAATCTTTTTTCAAATATTATTAATCCAAACTATGCAATGATATTAATTTGTCATAGTTTGTAGGATTAAACAACTATTTAATTGATGTGAGTCAGGAGCTCTTTCAAACAAAAGCAAAGGCTATAGTTCAGTCTGTCTTTATATACCTCAGGGGAGATGGCACGTAAACCACCTAATACTTCTCATCCATCATCTCTTCCTCACCCCCCTCCACGCCCATGGCAGTTGAAAAAGTTCACTTATACTTTCTGAAAGCACAGTTGTATGCAGTGTTTATCATTAGACTTGCTTTCTCCCCCACCTTCTTTCCTATCTGCTTTTATATTTTCTGTTTCTTATTGTTTGAAAATGTTACTTTATCTGAGCCTTATACTTTTACTGAAATGACTTTGTCTTTTGAATGAGATTGCTGTTTCAAAAACCCCAAACAAACAGAAATGCATGCAAAACAGAAACCACTGCTTGGATAATATTCTTTATGTTATCCTTTCTAGATTTGTCGCTCCAATTACTTTAATTTTAGAATGCCTTTGAATGACTTCTTCATTGCTCAGTTATGCTCAGAGCATTTGTTACTTCTTTTAGCCCTATACAGCTACCAGACTTGTAGAAGTGCTTCTCTACTCTGCCATTTCTTTCTATACAGACAACACAAGTAGCTGACTTTCTTCCTTTTTAGGGTGTAATAACTCTCTTGCCTTACTGATCACCAGTAAATTGTTCTTGATGAAACTGTTATCTGCAGGTATCTACTTAGTAATTATGGTAACAGATCAAGTTATACCTCCTGTTATTTTCTCAAGCAGAAAAAAGCCCTGATCTCTTCAATAGTGTGATGCTTAGGGGCTTCGCAGACTCTTACTGACATCCATGTGCATGGCAGCTGTGCTTTGGCACTTTGCTGGGGAGGGGAAGAAGAGCTGCTAAAAGCAAAGGGGGCAGCTGGAGTTTGGGGTTTTTGGAAGAAGGGTGTAAGACAGGCAAGTTCCGTGAACAAAACAAGTCCTGACTGCAGTTGTGCATGGGTGGCAGTAAGATAAACAGCTGATCTCCTGCTGTCCTTTGGTGTTTTGAACATTTAGAATTGCAATATTCCAGAGCATCAGTTTATCACTAGTGAGTGTATCATTTGATGTTGTTGAAAAGTTTTGTCTAGAAGTTTATATTTTCAAACTTCCACTGTTCATTTTTATGAAATGTGCTGCCCTCATTGCTGTATTTGGTTTGTACTCCTCCCCTTTGTTTCACTGACTGTAACCATTGGCTGGGGTATGCTGATGGGAGTGGGGTATTATATCACTGTTCTGTAGCATGTTTTGACTGACAGTGCTCTGGTTTGAACTGAGGTGTGATCGAGGTTCTGCTACTGAGGTTCAGGTGTCTGCCTTTATTAAATCATGACAGTTAAAGTATTTAAGTTGCTTTCTGTTGTCTTCTCTTCTACTCAGGCATCTTCAGCTTCTTTTGTTGGGGTGCTTGTTCTCCATTTCACACATGAATTAGCCAATATCATGCCTGCTTTCCATTATTACAAGTTTTCCCTACATTTATTATCTTTTGTTTAGAGATCGAGAAGAAAGGTTGGCAGCTCTGACTGCAGCTCAACAAGAAGCCATGGAAGAACTCCAGAAGAAGATTCAACTGAAGGTATAAAAGGATACTTTAGTTGAAAAATACTTCAACAGTATAGAATTTCTGCGGATTTATTTTCTGTATGTATGTTTTATTTGGTGAATATTATAGGTCACTGTACAGTATTCTGAAGTACTTTACAAGAGATTTTTATTCAGATTTATACATTAAGAACAGGACTCTACTGTATAGTGTACACTGTTTAGTTTGGAAAGAGCAGGACTAAGCTCTGTAGAGTGCATTAATTTCAAAGCTTTGAACATGAGAACAAATAAACCTGTACTTTTCAAGGGAGTCAAAGTAATTTAGAATTAATTGTGAGGAAGATCACTATGTAAAATCACTCACGGTTTAGTGAAGGTAGTTCACCAGTCACAAGATTCTATCCCAAGATGTTGAAATTGATGCTGTCAATTATGGCATTATTGCTATTTCCTTTTTTTTCATGAAAGGCTCCAGCTATTTCATAAAATAGGCATAAGGATCGAGCCCCTTGTAGTTCAGCTGAATTGCCTCTACAGTGGAGAACCAAGGTATCAGACATTTTGAAGAGAGCTGTAAAGACCTCTGAAATGATAAATTACATTTTTAAGGCTCTGAGGTGGAGCTATGTGCTGAAGTTTCAATTAATTATAAATTATGTAAATTTTTATTCTAGGATGGTTTGTGTGTATGTACAAGTAGTTTCTTATTTCAGTGTTATTCTCTGCTCTGATTCTAGTCTGAAGCATTGTAGCTACATTTACTTGTACTGTAAAATGCAGTTCCATTATTAAATACAAGTTCATACCCCAGCCTCTGATTTTCAGTAATAGTTGAGAGTAGTTCCATTCTCATGAGGGCTAGATGTGAAAACCCTCAGAAAAAAAACAGTGAACTGTGCCTGCTACTGCAGATGGATAACAAGTAATTTATTTTACTTCAATTTGTACTTTTGATTTCATATGCAGTGCTGTTGTCACTGATAGGTAAGTTACTTATTTGAAGAATTGGAAGTTGAACTTGTATTCTGTGCTGGAGTGTTTTGTTAAGAACAAAACCAGAACTGAGATATTAAATGTAACAAAAACATGTACAGAAGGATTTGCAACAAGATTATTAATTGATAATCGCCTGTAAACCAAAAACAGTGCTGATTGATTTTTGAATCAGAGCATAATATTAAAATGTCCGGGATGTGTAGTGACTTTTAACACCTTTCAGAAATTAAAAAAAAAAATTGAGCTTAATGGAATTTCATCCTAACTGTACAACATTTAGTAGTTCCTAGGATTTCTTTGCAGAGTTTAGTTCCATTTGCTGTAATTCAATGTGTTTTTTCTTTGTTGCTTCGATTGTTTTCTGTTCAGCATGATGAAAGTATTAGAAGACACATGGAACAAATTGAACAAAGAAAAGAGAAAGCAGCTGAATTAAGTAGTGGAAGACATGCTAATACTGATTACGCACCAAAACTTACACCATACGAACGAAAAAAGCAGTGCTCATTGTGCAATGTGATGGTAAGTCAGGTAGAGGGAATAGGGTTGGGATTGCAAGGCCAGCTGAAGCTGTGAAGCTGTAAATTATGCTTCATGGGCAGAAGACAGCTCTGCACATCTACTGTGTGCTCTGTTCTTGGAAAGCACACCTTAGTTTGGATTCTTCTGTTTAGAAATCAGGTGGTTTAGGGAAGATGTGGAGCTGTAGGTAGGATGGAGAGTGTGAATGGTGCTCAGTTATCAGCTGCCTCTTCTAAGAAAAGAAAAAATTTGGGAGCATCCAGTGACGGTAGTAGATTTAAAGCAAAGTGAAGGATGTGGTTCTTCACATAGGCATGGAGCTGAGCTGTGAGCACCTTGTTTAGAAGGTCTTATAGATGTTTGAATTTAATATGAGTTCAGGGGATGTTTGGAGAAGTTTCATTAGATTGAAATCCGCTGACAGTTACCAGATACAGAGAAACCGCATCAAGCTCAAGAAGTTCTTGAATGGAGTTTGTCTGGGGGCTTGATAGCATTGAAGGGGAGAATTGGTGTTCACTTTGTCTCTTCTTTTACTGTTCCTTAGGTGTCTTATTTTTTTAGTCACTGTTGGCACCCAAGTACTTTGCTAGGCAGACCTCTGATCGCAGCGGGGTATCTGTTCTTCTGTCTGCCCTTCTGTATGTCCCAGGAATGGTGGAGAAGAGGAAGCCCCACGGTCATTGAGTAGGAATCAGGGAGATCTGTACTTGTTGATAACTGCTTTTAGTGATTTGCAAAGACGGAACATTATTAAATAAAGCTTTATATCCTGCTAAGCGTTATTTCTCTTTAATTGATGAATTAAACAAGATTACATGGGATCACTTCAGGGAGTGCTGGAACAGAAGTTCAGGTTCAGCAGAACAGTCTTGTGTATTCCGTGATTGTATATTTCAGAATGAAAGTCCAACGTAAGAAATTAGATTCAAGTCAAAGTGAGATGAGAAGCCAAGATTGTTTTAATCTCTTATACTGCTGGCTAACAAATCATTGTGTAATTTACTGTAGATTTATGGAAATACTGAGGAAAATCTTAATATTAAGCCATTGTCATTACAGATTTCATCGGAAGTATACCTTTTTAGCCACATTAAAGGGAAAAAACACCAACAAGCTGTGAGAGAAAACAGCAGTATCCAAGGACGGGAGCTTTCAGATGAAGAAGTGGTAAGTTTTGTAATATTTTCTTCTATATTATTTCTAGTTGTAAATGCCATCCGGCTGAGTAGCTTAAAGTCTTGAAAATTCATATATAGGAATTGAACAAGAATATTTGTTTTAGCATGGTAATAACAGTGCCTTTTTGAATATAAACTCCCAATGAAAAGGAGTGAAAGAAATGGGATTAAAATACTTACGGCAATTGCCACATGAAATGGATTGTGTATAAAATGTGCCTAATTGCTTTTCTATTAATCCAAAGGCCGTTTTCATCTCACTATATTTATCTTTTCATCATAAAAATCCGATGTGTTGCAGGTGTCTGTATTTTTCTTTGTATCTTTTTTTTCCTTCCTTCCTTCCTTCCTTCTGGTTGCTTAAAATATCTTAGTCCTTTTTTAGGTTATCAGATATCTTATGCACCAAGGTCAATAATGCTGAAAGCTATAGTGCTAAATTACTTTAAAAGGTAAGATTCAAAGTGCTTTGCAAGTATTAGCATTGCTAGAAAGAACAATACTGAGGTTTTTAGTAGCTTCTTTATAAGAATTGGCACTTAGGGTGATTTTTAGAAAGCACTGAGGGCATGTTATGCTGAACCAAGAAACTGTTCTGTTTGAAGAAAAGGGTTCTGAATGGTTGTCTGATTTAATTTCTCATGGCTGCCTGACTTGAACTGCAATGTTAAGTCAAATCCTATTCTGCGAAACAGATTCTAACAGTCAGACTTTGAGTTCTGTCTTATCCAAAAGATTTGTGAATGCCCACATGTGATACCTGTTAGATGGTAGGCAGAAGGTACTGTACAAGCCAGTTCTCCAGAGCTGATTCAGGTTTAACTTCATCATGTTCAGAAAGCTGTTTCCAGCCAAGCTGATTCAGATGACAGTGCTCAGTACTTGTAAATTTTGGCTTCTTTCCATCTCAGTTGTTGTTTCTGTTTTTGTTGACATCTCTTTGTTTACAGCTTCTTACATTCAGTGGTAACATCTTTTCCTTTTTAAAAAGCTTTGGAGAGTTAAAATCTCTGAGGTAGTGAAATCCACAGAGGTGGTTGTCACTGGAAAAATAGAGAAGGAAAATTGAAGAGATGCAGTAGTCTGGAGGAATGCAGTTTTGCTGAGTTGTAGTTTACCTACACCTTCCAAATTGTAACAAAAGTATGCAAATTATCTTTTCAGTTTCTTTTTTCCTCTTTTACAGGATTTAGTGGGAGTTGTGTGGTTTTGGATTTGGTTTTAGATTTACCTAATTGGATGTATGGAAGAAGGCTGTGAGATTTTCAGAATCTTTCATGTTAGTACACGCACAAAAGTGTGGGTAGTCTCTATTATGGATATTTTCTCGTATCCCTCTAGCCTGTGTTCGTACCTCTCTAGCCACTGATGGTTGAGCTGTGGTTGTTGCTGGGCTCCTGTCTCTGATGAATCTGGAGGAAAACGGTGAACTAGATTTTCTTTGACTGGGTGTTATATGCTATTCACAACATCCCATTTGATAGCTTAACAATTCCAGCTTCTCAGAAAAGGGATCATATTCTAACAGCTGCATTTTTGCACAGCTGGTGAAAAGGAAGTTCCACTAGAGGGCACAGGTATCTTGGTTTTTGTGGTATCCAACATTCTTAAATCCAGTAGTTTTCAGCAAAACATTTCAATGTGAACTTAAGATCAAGATTATTGTTAAATCTATGGGATTTCTTGAATGCGCATTTAGTGCAAAAGCAAAAGGAGAGAACAGTTTTAACTGAGTGAGCAGCTGGATGATTACAACAGCAGATGTAAATATCCTTAAGCAACATGGCGTAGTATTGGACATAATGGCAACATATGGATACCTCCATGTTTACATGTTTAATTATTATTTGTAGCTATATTTTAATTAGTCCAAGTATACAATTCTGAACTGTGCTGCTGTCATCTGACATTTCCTTGGCCTGAAGTCTTCTCTGAGTTTCTTTTTTCAAAGAGCAGTAATTGCGTACCTCTTTATTCATCACTCATAGTTAATGTCAAACTTTTCCTCCCCCACACCTAAAGCATTCAGTAACTTTAGTTAAGTTTTTAAATACTTGAGAAAAAAGTATATAGCAGTAAAACCATATTCGAGGGAAACATTACAATATTCACCTGCTTATTCATCACTGTTTTCAATTCTTTAGTGAAGGTATCTGTAGTGAGAACACACTTGTACTACTTAAAGTTATTACTTGTCATCTGTGATGTTTTTAGATTACATATGTCTTGTCTGTGGCCCTTCTTCTTTGACATAAAAGATTTTATTTATATCACCTTTGACCTAATAAAATGTCACCTTTAACCTTACGCACTTGACACCTCAGATTACTTACTCTTGATCTTTGACTCCTTTATTGTGTTGAGCCTGTTAAGTGTAATAGGGAGCTGTCTGGAAGGAAAGCTTTTCTTAAATTGTAGTCTGACCATAGGATTTCTGTATTATTATTTGAGAAACCACAGAAAGACTTGAAATATGTTTATTTTGACCGTGTTGGTATTGCAGAAGTTAAGTATCTGCTTGAGACTTTGGAAACTGGTTTAAGTAAGTGACTGTATAATGTGTCTTCATACAACAAGGATTTTTGTTGGTCAATTTGACTAAGCAAAAAATGGAAAGCTGTGCTGCGTGCTTATTGACACTCATTTCTCTGGGCCGGGAGGGTGCTGGTAGTTGGTCTTGCCAGATATAAGAAGAAACTATGATATCCTAGGATTTTTTCCCTTTGTTATAGATTCTATGTGTTCTATAACTCTACAAACATTTTCAGAGATAAATGAAGCAGTTTTCCTTCATTCTGGAATTAAGCATATATTGTGCACAATTCTCGCATGTATAGTGCAGGAGCT
Source organism: Dromococcyx pavoninus (assembly GCA_033558185.1). Taxonomy (NCBI): domain Eukaryota; kingdom Metazoa; phylum Chordata; class Aves; order Cuculiformes; family Neomorphidae; genus Dromococcyx; species Dromococcyx pavoninus. The sequence goes on along the minus strand of JAUMJL010000431.1, from coordinate 1,517,286 downwards.
ACCAGCTGGTGTCAGGTCATCAGTAAGATGTGTTCGCTTGTAGGTGGAATGTATTTGGTGAAATTCACAAAGTAAACAGTTTTGTTATGAGTGTGTATAGTAAAAAGCGAAAAAGCTTGAGGCTATTTCCAAGGCTGTATGACAGCTTCTTTTCACCTGAGCGTTCTGGGGTTTCTTCATTTGGATATTTCATATTTGTTAGCCTCCAGCTGAAAAAGATGTAGGTTTCTCTTAAAACAAAAATCTGATTTTGAACCAGTGGTTTCCATTTGAGAGCGAAGTAAGTCCTTTTTACATTTTTTACTTCCTGTTCAACTTTTCTTTTGTCTGCTCTCTTATAAATACATGCATTCATGTAGATGAAGAAACCCTTTCAGCAGGGCAGGCTTCAAGCTAAAAAGTTGTCTTTCCTTCATTGTATTTCTGAAACTTGCAGTGCTATAGCTGCCCCACATCATTGCATCGTATCTTCAGTGCAGTAAGTGTTCTGCTTGCATTTTCTCTCTACTTAAATGTCATCTTCCATCAGACTCACAGCTTCACCTTCTTTTTCCATTGCTATTTTCTATGCTATTGATTTTCTGTCCCCTCTCAATATTCCTATTGCTGTCCGTTCAGCAAAAGATGTAAACAGTGTGTGCAGTTTGGTATTGTTGCCTTCACTGGACTCAATCTGTATGTGTGAGGTTATGACTCATTGTTTTACTGAAGCAAAGCCCATGTGACACCAAGGGCTTTTGACATAAAGGTCGTCACTGGAAAGGTACCTGCTAAAAGCCAGAGGACAGCACATCGTGGTTTCATTAGGCTGAGGGCTCTCTGCAAGGACTTTGTAGACGTGTGCTCCCACCTGTAGCTCCTAGATTATTTATTAATTTTATGCCACTCTGCTTTCCCTTTTTTCCTTTTAATATCCTGGTTTGCTTTGAGAAATACATAGCATCAGTCATCCTTACAGCTGGCTTCCTATGAACCATTGTCCTGTCTCTTGTCTGTATCTCCTGTCACTTAAATACCGTGGTTTAAAGGCACTTTTAGAGTATAAATCATGTAATCCATGCGGTCTATGAATGTTTCTAATAAGTGAAAAGTACTTCTAAAAGCCGTACAAAATAGGTAACTTGTCAAGGGTTTCGTTAATTTATATAAGGTGCGTGCTAGAATGTTATGTAATGTATTCCAAAGCTGGATGGAGGAATATTAATGAACCTTTGTTTGCATCTGTGAAAGCGGACTGGTTTTATCAGGGAAGAAAAACGGATTCTATTGTCATGGTATAAATGAAACAAAAAACTTCTTAGAGGTATATTTAGATCAAATGAAAATATAACCCCGTAATAAAACAGCGAGATTGCTGTTGTCTGAAGACTGACAGTGTTAAGACGTGAGGGTGTATAGGAAGCCAAGGTTGGCTGACCCCACTCAAGTTCCTCTTGAAAGAACCCAGGGAAGGAATCAGTGACCACAGCTTTCCCCATGTGTGGGTTGTGAGGTTGGGGCACAGGGCTGTTGGGGCTTGGCAGGGTCTGATTTAAAGCGCAAGGTCCCCTGGCGCGCAGATGGCTACACTTGGTGGGGCTGCGCCGCTGCTGGGGTGTGGGGAGAGGCTGCCGGAGAGCACGGGGCTGTGCTGGTACAAGCGCTCTTCCAGCCTTGTCAGCTTTATAACTAGCGCAACACACAACCAGAGTTAATGTTCATACAAGCCTGAGTTTCTAAAAGCTTTTTAGGGATGAGGGATTTTTTTTTTTAAGGAATTGAGCTGTTTTTCAAAGTTGTGTGCTGCTTCCATTATTTCTTACAGAGGAAATTACTGAGGGAAAGAGACGTGGGAATGTTTTCAAATCTGACCTTTGCTCTTTTTCTTTTATACTTGCAAGGAGGTTTCTTTTCTAGAGACATGGTCATGCCTGGACCACTGTGTTTTTATTGAAAGGAGATTGTATATAACTATTGTTTTATTGCTTCAACCTTGGCAGTATTGGGGAAAACGCTTTTTGTTTTCCCTTCTGAATCAGAGCGTTTTCAAATTCCTCTGTTTAAATGAAGGGTAGTATCTTATGAACTCCTCTTCTAACCTATCTAAAGGATATGATTAAACAAAATGGAAAATAGTAACTGAGGATGCACAGGTTTTTTCAGCTCATCTAATTGAGCTCTGAGTTTGAAGTATTTATACCTGTGGGTTTGTGGTCTTTTAAAAATTGTTATGCAATGCAACATTAATAGCTGTCTTTTTCTTCTTGAACATTCACGTGTATGTTACATTTCTTGCTTGTATTGTGTTGCCACTTGTGTTTTCAGCCATCTTTATTCTGAGTTTCCCTCTAAGTAATGAGAGCCCTTAGCATTCCATTTTAAGCTCTTCCATTGCGTTTGGTTCTGGACTAAGGGTTTCAAGTGGGTCTGATTTTTTTGGCTATAAGCTCTGTGTGCCTCACGTTTTCAGCTGTCTTATTCTGGTGTACATTTGCCCTCCTGTCTCTTCTGAACATTATCACCATTAGAGTACAAGGAGATGATCTTGACTCAGCTCTGCTGTTGTACAGTACTTAGGTCATTTCTGGGTAGTACTGTGGTGCATATGGTTCAGTTATATGTTGAACAATATTTCTGCTTCTTTTATCCACAGAGCTAAAGAATAGAGACTTCATTGTAAATTCATTTTTTTTTTCCCTGGCATCTGACTATAGTTTTCCAGTGGTAGCCCATTTTTCTTTTCTAATGCTCAGTAGAAGCGATCTGTAAATCACCTACTAATGAGAACTCCCCATCCCAGGAAAGCCACAGGTTCCAGTTGAGTTTGCTTTATTCAATTTCTTTTTCTCCTGAGAAAGAGGGGATTTTTTAGAGAGAGATTGTGTGTTGCTAGAGGAATGGAATTTGGCCAAGCATCTGTGGTCCACTTTTGTTTATGGATGTTTCGTATCTGTTGGATACCTGTGGTCCTTTCAGTGCAGGAACTCTGGCCTTGTAATTCTGCTTGTTAGTACATTTGTCCTAGGAGAAGCTGTCATGATCAATCATGTAATTATCAAGCTTAATCCATGACGCACTTTACAGAAGGTCTTTCTGTACTCCATACATCAATTGGAGTTTTTTGTAATTTGTGCAGCAATAGCTTCTTACCTTTAATATATTATAAAGTGTTGTTTTTCTTGGCAAAAATGTATGTGATTGTTTATTGGCTGTGTCTTTAATTGTGGTAGATCATTGCCAACAGCTGAAATCGTCCTCCTTTTGGCTTGGGTATCTTGACTACTCACAGCCAGTAAGAAAAACTGCTATTGCCAGGACCAACTGCGCTTTCATTTTCCCCTTTCTCCTGCTCTCCAGCTAGATAATAACGTCAGAGCCTCCCAGCTTTCTTCCCTAATCTGCAGAGAGAGGTTTCCCATGTCCAGTATGTACAATTCTCGTTCTCATGGAAGAAACAGTTTTAGTTTGCCTTCTGTTCCCACATTTTGGAGTGACAAGTGGGAAAGGGAATGATAATAAAAGTCCCAAGAAAAACCTGAACCTACTATCCAGAATATTATTTGCTGTATGTCTTAGTAGGGGGTTGTCGTGTCATTGAATTTATGAATGAGCAAGGTGACTAAAAGTGCAGTCGGTGTTCACAGTAAAAATAGTATTTAGTTTGGACATGCTAAAAAGTAGTGTTAGTCCCTCATTTAAAAAAGTCATCCTAATTAAATTCAAGAAGTAAAAGAAAAACTACTTTCAGAATAAAAGGTCAGTGTTCAGTTTTGAATGAATAATAAGGTTTTTTGATGCTCTACGCTCATCTTCTGAAGTACATTCTAGCATAGAAATGTGAATAATTAAAATCTTGATTCTGAGAAAATAGTATTTGGATATCCATTATTTTTATAACCTGTTTCTTTACATATGAAGCACTTGTAATAACTTTAATGGTAACAGGTAAATATCTCCCTTATTTTGAATTTTCTCCACGTTTTGGAGTGGATCATTACTTGTGGTATTATAACTATTTGATCACAAACATTTTATCTCTTCATGATTAAGCAATAATACCCATTTGTGTTTCAAGCTGTCATTGGTTTTGAAGTTGAAAATTCACTTTTGTGTTTGATATAACTCAATCTGCTTCAGCATCTGTTTTCCATATTAAATATTGTCCTAGGCTGGGAGGAAAAAAATAAATACTGCAGAGTTTGTTGAACTATAATAAAATCATGGATGAATATTCCTGTGGTAATATGATTTAGAAGTGAACCTTAAAAACCTCTTCAAAATTTGGCAAATACAGTGATTATATACCAGTAAGAAACAGTTATTCCTGACATTGGCAGTAAATATTCAAAACATTTTTATTATTTTCTACAGTTACAGGGTGTTTATTGTTTTGAAACGGGTAAAGATATTAATCCAAAAGATCTATGTAGGCTTCAGAATAGTTGCCTATTGATTTGCTAGAATATATTCCTTATGCACCTTACGTTTATACAAAATAATCAATTTACTATTAATTATTTTTATTAAAATTGTAAACGAATGACAACAGTTCTGTGATATAAACTACTACAAGTATTTCTTTATAGTCCTCCTCACATTTGTTATTTTAATGCTGATATGAGAAGGCATGTAAAACAAGTGTTTTGGGCTTCTGGAGATGGAGTTTAGATAAATAGCTGGAGTCAGATATTTTTCAAGTTGCCTTGGTCTGCAGAATGGGGTTAGAAAACCTATAAGAATGCCTTTTCTTTCCAAACTTGGGGATTCAAGGTTGGAAAGAATACAAAAATAATAAGAATAACCAGTCTTACAGAATTCTGGCAGTTGTGCTTCAGTTCTGGCCAGAATCCAGAAATACAGAGGAAATAAAAATGAAAAATAATATATATATTAAAAAAAAAGAAAAAAAGAGTACACTTTTCAGATTCCAAGAAGGTCCTTTTGGCTCTGTGTTTTGGGTGGAAGTCCAATAGCCGGAAGGTTTTTCCTCTTACACGAGTTGGTTAGTTTATTCAAAGAGCAGCGTAGCTGAGGAAGCACCGAGCTGCTCTGTGTGACGTGGGCTGTGTGTTGGAAAGGCCAGGCCATGAGGTGCCTTCTGCTGGGCAAGAGCATTTCACACCAGTGAAAGCTTGGGGCTGGCACTGGACCCTCCAGAGCTTATAGACGGCAGCAGAAAATACTTGATATACTGGGTGATGGTCCTGGCCTCTCCTGCTGACAACTGACTGGCTTCAGACCAGGGGAATTTCAGAGCCTGCATTCTCTGGCTTTTACCACGGCGTGGTAGGAGGAACGTGGTGCTCACCAGAGCCAGCACGGAGCAACACATGCACGAGAGAACAGAGGATCTTAAGTTATGACCATCCTGTAGCAATGAATGCCAGGCTGTGATTTTCTTCTCAGCTTGGGCAAATACAGGTGCTTTCTTGCAGTGTTGTCCTACCTATGCAATCCTGTCGCAGGCAGAATTCATAGAAAGACACTTACTTAGAAAGAAAGGAAATCAGTATTTGCATTATGCTCGCTTCTGATTTTAGAACAAGGAAATTTTAGAATCAGAATCATGGAATGATTTGGGTTGGAACGGTCCTCAAAGCCCATCCAGTTCCAAACCCCTGCCATGGGCAGGCACACCTCCCACTGGATTAGGATGCTCAAAGCCCCATCCAGCCTGGCCTTTAACACCTCCAGGGCTGAGGAGGTAAGTTTTGTCAGGAGGAGTTTTGTTTGGCACACTTTGCATCACAATTTAATAATGTTACTATAAATATTTGCTGAGTAGTGAAAGGGACTGTAGCTTATATGTAATGCAGAGAGCCAGAAGTGTCATAGTCACAGAGATTGGGTGGGAAAATAGTTTTGCAGTTAACGTGTTATGTTCTGGTTTGATAAATACTTACCTAGCCAACAGTTCATCTGTCAAGGTCACATATGCGTATGTTGCTGTAATCAGGACGTTAAAGGGAGAGAGCTGGTCAAGAGTATTGGACCTGTGAATGAGAATGAGATGAAGAGGGGTGTCCATGAGGATACTTATTTTCCAGCTGTTGTATTTTATATAGATTGCCAAGGTTCAGAATCCAGTTTATTGCATGGGTTTCCTCATCCAAAGCAAAGTGGACCATACATCAAGGTGAGATTAGATGGGACTCTGAGCAACCTGATCTAGACGAAGATATCTCACTGCAGGGGGATTGGACTAGATGACCTTCATGGTCCCTTCCAACCCAAAACATTCTATGATTCTATGCTCAACTGTATAGCATTTCAGAATTTTGTAGTATCTGCTGTGCTTTTCATGGAAAAACTCTGCAATTACGTTTGTTATGGAGTCTGAAAAATTTCCTTTATTTCATGGAATGTTGATGGCGATGCTGTAATCCTTGTAATATAAACATGTCATGTAAGAAAGAGGGGTACAGTTCAGTGTATAGAGAAAGACTTGCTTATAAGAAGTGCTTAGTCAACTGAGATTATTACCTTCGAGATATGAGAAGAGCAGGGTAGCTTTTCTGTTTCAGACAGTTGAATGGGATGAGGCAATAGCCAGCAGTAATGTGACTTCACGGGTGACCTTGGTAGTGTTAGCTGTAATGGTTTGGAGACTCAGATTTTTAATGTAGTTTGTAGGTGAGGTCTGTCTCTTGCATTTGGAAAGCTTCAGGATTCTCAATGACTAAAAGTAAGAGCGGTTGAGGACAGAGGAAAAGCAGAGGCTTTTTTTGTAAATAGTCTAATTTCTATCTTGTCCACTTTGTTGTGGCTGCAGTTTTACACGTGCATTTAATGTCAATTCGTATCACCTTGCTTGTAAATGAAGGACTGAAACTGGTACAGGAAATTATTTCCATCGTTCCAGGCATTTTTAATGTTATTCTTAGAGGTCTATGTGGCTTGATTTTTCAAGATCTCAAATGACAAGATGAGTCTATGCAGAATGCCATTAAATATCAAATTGTATGTATTTACCAGGTTACGTTTTGTAAGCTTTTTCAGCCACAGACAGTGTTCCTCTGAGAAACAGGTACAGTAGGCACTGTGAGTTTTAAAAATAACCTTTTTTTTTTTTCGGTATTTTGACTCCATGAAGCCATCAGCATACAAGTATTTTCAGAGGAACATACACAGATGGTCATGAAGAAATATCTGAGTGTTCAGTTCTTGTTCCTGTACTTTGCAGCTGTGCATCACAACGTAGCACAGACTGACCGCTCTTGGTGGCACGGGTCCTGCCATCTTCACGAAAGCAGATGATACCTTGTTTTGCTTCACAGTTGATCTCAGCTATGCAACTCAGAGGATGAATTATCAAGGATGAAAAATGGTGGCAGAAATCTGATACAGAAGAACATCACAACTGGTTCTGTTTTAATTCTGAGATTTAAAATGTTGTGTTAGGACAAAAGCAGCAAAATTGCTGTATTATACAGTAGTCTAAAACAAAGCTTTAGACAAATTGTGCAGCTGAATTGACATTACTGGTATAGAAACTGAAACTGCAATGAACATTTTTGGTAGATGTGAATACGCATCTTGATAACAGAATCTTTCGTTAGAAAAAAGCCTTTACTTAATAATACTTTGTATTTATAATGGCCTAAATTCTCCAAAGACCTGGTGGTTTACTGATGTCTGAGGGTTTGGGGTTAGAACGTGCTCAACATAGCATAGAATGCACCAGTAATGCCCCTTCACATTGTAATAAAAACAAACCCAGAACACCTCTATGGAGAGGATGAACTGCATTTAGCATTTACTTCTATAAAAATAATAATTAAAAAATTAAAAGCCTTTCAGGAAGAAGTGACTAGATTACCCAGTTATTTTGCATTAACTTTATTAGAAATACACACACATCCTCTTGCCCAAAATGGAATAGTTTGATTACTGCTTGAACAAAAGCATTCAGAAGATGACAACAGTTTGCTTTCTGAACAGTGCCCTGGCTTCACTCACTTTCATACGTGTACAACAGTTCCTTTGTGCTATGTCAGCCTGTCCAGCTAGTGGCTGTGCTAAATTGCTAATTAATTTAATTATTTCAGGGATTGAACATGCTGTGCTTCAGTGTGACTCAGTGGGTTTAAAAACCTTTGTTTTTTCAGATAGCTGATAGGAGCTTACTAAAACTTGGCAATAAATTGTTTTACCCCACTCTGAAGGTTGTTGTAGCTGCTGCTATCTTCAGCCATCAGTTGTGATTCAGTACCAGGTGTTGGTTACACCTGGTCACTCGTGAACGGGTGGAACTGCCTGTCCGAATAGTTCTGCGTGTTGATCTGTGTCTTCAGAAAGGGGTTTGTGACACAAGGGATTATTGCTCTGGTCTTACTCTAACTAGCTCTGTGTATGGAGTCCGGTGATGATCCAAACAGCCACATGGGAAGGCTGAGAACTCTAAGATCGTTCACAAATGTGCTTAAGTTTGTTACCATCCTGTGTGCTATTGACAGCCAGAGCCCTTTTGGCCCTCATGTGCTTATTGATGAATGTCCTTGTTGAACCCTGTAGCACTCCTCCAATCACCTGCTAAGCCATGGGTAGGTTGGGGAAAAAGAGGCGAGTGCCTGCTGAGAGGACACAAGGCTCTATCTCACTGGTTTGTGCCTGGCACGGTGTTGTCTGTTGCTGCATGGAGCAGGACAGCAGCTGGCTGTGTTCTGCCCATTTGGGAAGCAGTGTCCAATTTCAGGCACGGTCTGAACTTCGTTTTGTTCTGAGGTCACTTTGAAGGACATAGTAAATAGTTTGAAGGTCTGATGAACCAAAAAAAACAGTTTCACTGTTAAACAAAGGTGCAGAACTACAGTAACAGTCCTTGTTAGTTGTGCAAGTTGCAAGGGCTTCATCTCACCAGAAGCCAGGGGGTGAATGGATGGTAAAGCGCATGCTGGGCTCTACTGGTTCTGTTGGGAGAGCAGGGATGTACATCTCAAATCCCTCTGAAATAATTATTTTGTCTTTCATAACTGAGCATCCGTGAAATGTCACTGAGCACCCTGAAGCTTGGTAGCAAAGCAGGAATAGTGTTCTGGTCTGTTCTGAGGGAGCCCTTTGTTGGCTTACCTCGGAAAAACTCCAACTCATCAGTCTCCTGTGACATTTCAGCCTTATGGACAGGTTTCTGTTAAAAGGCAGTTTAAAGGAAAAGCTATTTTTAAGTGGGTGTTCAGGAGTGCATCTCTGTGAGGAAATCAAAACTAGCTGGGGTTTCACAAACAGAACTGGAATGGGTTATGTTCTGTGCTGCTGAGGAGTGGTTCACAACTAAAACTGATCAGACCTGGGGTATTTTGCTGCTCTTGTGCTACTGAATCATGCTCAGAGAGGGCAGCCTCTACGAAACCTTCAGAAAGTTGTCCCTTAAGCACTTCTTGTTAAAATCAAATGCATAATATTATGGGAAGGGAAATGCTTAGAAAAGCTGTTAGAATTATATTCGATATGGATATAACAATGTCCATGGTTGGGCGTTACGTTGAGGGAAGAACGTTCAGGAGTACTGGAAATTACACAGGGCAGGCAGGGGAGCAGAGTCAAAGTTAGCACTATGTCTAGAAACCCCTTAGATTATTATGCTTCATTTCTGATGTCAAATATTAATTCATATTCATTTGCATTCATAGAATTTAAGATGGAAATTTCAATTGCTATTTTGAACAAATGTATATTGCTAGGTTTTACCATGCAGCAAAACTTTACAAAGACTAAATGGTCTTTTTCCAGGAAATTTCACAGAGATTTGTTTTCAACAGGCGTAGTATTTTCCTGAATCAGTGAAAGGAAATACAGGTTGTTTTCTGGAATATATTGTCTATAAATGTTTTAACACTTCAGTTTTTACTTTTAATTTTACAGATACTTACCAAAAGGGAAGGAATAACCACATCTGATTGTGGCACTAATTATTTTCAGGGGTAAATTATCACAATAAGCAGTGGTGACCTGTAGTTCAGAAAGTGTTCGGTATTTTTCAACAGAAGCAGACTAATAGTGGCCATTGGAGTGGTTTGTGGGTACTTTTAAAGTTGTGTTGATTAAATTTGTTTAGGTTTTTTGCACTGACAAGGCAAGGTCTGAAGCACATTGGCAGTTCAGCAGCTGTTCAATTCGGTAATGCACACTTAAATTGAAAAGTAGGTTCAGAAGGGGCAGTCGTGTAGAAATCCTTCTCACTTGTTGAAATCTAACTTGCTGTATAGAGTACTTAGAGTAAATTTCTAACGAGAGATCTAAGGAAAAAGAAAGTAGTCAACAGTTTACAGCGGGGGTGTTTTGGGAGGGTTGTTTATTTGGTTTGGGTTTTTTTGGGGAGGAATTGTTTGCCTGTGTTGTTTCTGGATGGTCCACTGGTCATTGGAATTGTTACAAGCACCTACGTGTCCGTTCAAGGATAATATAGATCAGTCAAAATTGAGAGCAGCTTTTGGAGCATAGCCTTGCTAGTTATTCATCTGTAAAGTATAAATATCTATTTTAAATGTAGACCTTGGACTCCATTGGGTAGTCTGTTCTTCCACTGAAAGTACCTCTAAGGAAACGGGACATTTTTGGTAACTTTTTAAATCTTGAAAGTAAGCATTTATTTAAAATCACACAGTGTAATGACATTCACTTTTCTCATATTCCATTATGTAAAAACTGTACTATTTTGTACTTAAGCCATTTCGTCTGTGAGCAACCAAGATTTTACCAGTATTTCAATTAAATGCAAATTTCTTAATGCAAGAGGCAAAATAATATTCCCATCAATAAATGGTAATATTGTAAGTAGTGAATAATTTCAGTGTATTTTAACAAAAGTTAAGAGAAGTTCAGTTTTTCATGAAGAGTGAAAACTATAATCCATGAAGGAATGAGTTCATTTAGTGTAATGAGTTACGTTGGTAGGGCAGGGTGTGGGTTTCATGTAGCTGTAGAAGGCAGCTTGGAGAAGGAAGAGGATGTCAGCTTGGGGTTCGTACCTGTTAGATAATGGTTTCTTGAAAATAAGGGACAATATTCTTTTATACTTCCCTCAATAATTATTCTCCCTTAGTACAAAATACTCATGTTGTCTTCTCTCCAGTATGAAACAATCTGTTTTCCAACATGTATTTTAAAATTTTCCTTTGTTTTCGTGATTTTTTGTTAAATATTTACCCCTGTTGTTTCCTGGGAAGACAGTCTGCAATCTCCATCACATGCTGTAAGATTAAGTATTATTTCCGTATTTTTTGCAGGAGCATCTGTCATTAAAGAAGTACATTGTGGACATAGTGATTGAGAGTTCTGTTCCTGTGGAACCGTTAAAAGATGGAGAGGAGAAACAAAAAACTAAAAAGAAAGCAAAAAAGCTGAAAGCACGGATGAACTCCAGGTAGAACGAATTTCTTCTTAATTTTTTTTCCTAAAGTTTTGTTCTAAACTTTACCTTTTGTCCTTTATTATGAGTGCAGTGGAAGGCTGAAAAAAAATTAAAATTATTTGCTTTGGGAGTGTCTTGAAAATAACACTGATGAGCCTAATTTATGGCCACTTTCTCTGATTGAGAAAGAAAACTGAATATCGATCCAGAGCCCTTGGTTTCACCTGTTAAGAGCTTTTCTCATAATTGGATGCCATTGCTCTGCCAAAACTGTAGCCTCTTCTAGCATACAATAGCGTGTTTAAATTTGTGTAAACCATGCCTATTTTTCTTTCTAGCTATTGATTTTTAAATGAAGTATCAAAGAAAATCAATAGTAATCAACAAATAGAAGTCAGCCTGCTGTAGTGTCAAATCCCATGACTAAATTTAATCATTTTTTGTTGCCTGTCACAACAAAAAGAAAGTTAAAAATATCTTAAAATGGGAAGTGAATTGTCAGACCTGTGATTTGTTATTAGTCTAAAAAGTGACATCTGCAAATCAGTGTGATATGCAGGATGTGATTATTTCATGTCAGTCTTTATAGCTGAACAGTCCCCAGCTGAGGTTAATGGTTGAGTGAATATTGTAACATTGTTATCTCTAAAAATACTTCTCAGAATGTTAGAATCATTGTTAGGTATTTTCTCTGCCTTGTTTTTAAGCAAGAAGTGTTACAAAGAAGAGAACACCTAAATGGGATTTTAAGGCTACAGTAAAAATGAGACATTTTATTAACTCCTGATGTTCTAATAATGGCACATTAGTCTTCAAAACCACAATACCTTTCCAATGTATTACTGTTTCTGATTGGTTTCCTCTTTGGGTAAGGAAATCCACTATCTGGACACAGCATTAGAAGACATGGTTGAAACTGGATAACATATTCTTCCAGGTTTCTGATTGCTCAAGGTGCAGAGTTATTCACGTTACCTGATCTAAAGCAGTAATTAGTTCCAATTTGAATTCTTTCTCCAGATCTGCTTCTATTTAATTCAGTCAAAAATTTGAGTGTTAACAGTTCGTTATTGGCACTGAGAGTTGAAAAACTTTTTCAGAATGTTTTCAATTCTAATGTGCCAGACTGCTGGGTGAGTCAACACATTCGTCATCACAAATTATAAGTAAAACAATAATAAAGGAGGCATCATTTTCCAAAGTTGATGCACTATGGAAAAATACAGTGGAAGTTGCAAAATCTTGGAGGAGTTATATTGGCAAGACATGAAATTTATTTTCATTAAGCTTATTTTTAGTTTTAAAGGGTGACTAAACTTTTCAATACTGTCCTTGAGAATAGATGTGAGTGAAATTGAAGATCTCACCATGAGTTTTCTGATTTAGACACAAAAGACTTATAAAAATGTCCAGTAGCAATGTGAAGCAAAGATTTTTCCATGGAATTTCAAACAGAAAATTGATGAGGAAAAAAGAATCCATTTGGGAAATTAATTTTAGCCATACAAGTCTTGCCAGTCTTCTACGGTTACGGTAACTGACACTTGAGTAATAGTAATGGGCATGGTAATGACAAATATTGCCTGGATGTTCCTGCATGGAAGCTTATTACTATTAAGGTGGGGAGGTTTTCCATGTTCAGAAAATGAAAGAGGATTATCTTAAGTTATGTGGCTGAAGCAATTAAAGCAATAACCTCAGAATCACAATAGGAAATAATAAATTAAATAATTTAGGTTGTCTGCTGTGTTTCTGCCCAACAATCTGGACAGCACTAATGCCAGATGGCTGAGAGTTTACTGCTCAAAGTCCACTCAAAACTCAGATGAAATATCTAGTTAAAGTACTTAAAAATTAATTTATTGAGTATTTGAAGGCAAAGAGCATTTGATGTCGATAATTCACATAGTTGCACAGGTATTAGCAGGTTATCTACAAACCGTGTTTTAGTACATATTTGTAGCTATTCCTCTTCTCTAGAAAAAGAAACAATTAACATAACCTCTTACACCTCAAGACTTGAAATCATACATTCATTTCAGTTTCTAGGAAGCTACAATGTTTTGGTGTTCAAAAAAATAAGTAACGGCATTCAGATAGGTTCCTGTTGCTCTCCTGAGTTTCTAGATTTTAAATCACTATTACAGTATCAAAGCAATGAAGGGCAAAGGGGAATGAGGGGACAAATTGTGATCAGTGAGTTATTAGATATGTTCAGAAGTTTTGTTAGTCTTATTAATAATATTTATAACCCTAAGCCATTAAACTGGTGCTGTAGTGACATCTGATATATAGCGAGGTAAATTATCTCAGGTTAACAGATAAGAACTGCTATCAGAATAATACTTTGGTACCTGCATGGCAGAAGAAGTCTTGATGAAAGCTAACCTTGAGTGGCAGAGGTGTAGTTACCATTTGGGAAGTGAATGCAGTGGTGATGCGCTTTGCAATGGGTGTAAAGTGCTCCAGTCCTGCTCATTTAGTAAGATATTTTAGGTGATCATTCACGTTCGACTGACTTGTCTGTACGAAACTCAAAGCTGAGATGTGTTGTTTCTGGCTAAGAGGCAGGGAAGAAGGGAAAAGGTTAATCAAGGAATCTCACCTTCATGTTTAATACTAAATTCAGTTGTGATTTATAGCTTTATTAATGATCCACAAATCAGAGCTAGTGGTACTGTAACAATATTTGCATGTAACAGAAGATGCATAGGTTAAGGAAGCCCAAGGGAAATATGAGTAGTTTTGGAAAACTTGATCCACTTGGATGAAAAGAAAAGATAAAGAAATTTGCAGTATATATAAGAAATAAATCTTTACTAAATCACTTTTGCAGTGCAGTAATGAAACACATTTCCTGTTGGAAGCCATTGTCAAGGTCTTTAGATTTGTAAAAAACAATTGGACATTTGTAAGGTTGGCAAGAATGCCAGCTGACAGCAGTTAATATTCCAAATAGCTTGGAAATGAATGGGAAACACCATTCTTATGGGGGAGAGTTACCCAGAGGCAGATTTTTTTTCTTCTTCTGTCTGGAGGGGCTTTTGGCACTTTGCTCTGGGGTTTGTACTGGGTGCCCTGGTAGAGACAGGTCACATACCTGATCACAGATCAGCCCATCATGCCAGGGAAATTTCCTTCAAGTGTGTGTACAGGGTGATTTTGAAGCTTTTTCTGAGCCATGAATGGTGATGTCCCTTGTTCATTTGAGAGTGCAACCTGAAGAGTCTTGAAGAGCAGATCTCCTCGAAGTCCCTAGAGATCCATGTTGCGTCTGCAAAGTCTTCATTCCTGAACAAAAAGCAAAAGAGCAATTTAACTGTTGAAATGTTTTTAGCAGATAAATGCATTTATTGTCTGCTGGATGTTTCTTCATCGCAGAGCTCTGTCTTCGAGAACTGAATTGTTCTGCATCACTGTAGTGTCTGGATTAGTTTTATTTTGTATGTTTATGTTGTTACAGACGGTTCAGGATTACCCCTGTGCATCCTGTTTGGGTTGGTGAGCTGGTGATGGTTTTCACCTGTTGGCATAGGCTGGCCAGAATCAAAACAAGCAGTGGAAAAAAGATCTTGTCTCTTCCTACTTTGTGGCATAAGGCCAATGTAAATAGTGCTTTTAAGGGACTAAATAGATCTGTGTTTCTATTTCCAGCAGTAAAACAATCATTCCTGGAGGGATTTATTTCTATGCTGTATGCTTAACAAGGTTTATTATGTTACAATGCAGTCATCGGTTACATAAAGAATACTCCTGAACCTGTAAATATAACAAATTATTTCAATGTTAATTGTAATCTCTGTGGTGTCTAAATTACTGTCATCACTCAATATGGTAATTTTATAATAAGCGCTAGGTTACAGAGGTTTTTTTATAGATCACTTGTACCATTTCTACCATTTGGAACGCCAACTTAAATATACCATTTGTGTACTGATGTTGTTCTAAAGGAGTGATACTGTATGTAAATTGTTAACAGTCAGTAGTTACACATCAGTATGGATTATGACAGGGCAAAACTGACTGAAATGCCATGTGTTACTATGAAATAGAAAAAAACCAAAGGTTAGAATTATCTCACTGGTATTGTATACAGAACATTTTAGACAATAGTCAATAATAATGAATATTTTCTCCTCCAGGGCAAAGGAATATGAGAGTTTAATGGAAGCAAAAAATGCCGTCTCTGATTCCCCATTTAAAGCCAAGTAAGCATTTAACTTTACGTATTTTAGACATATACCTTTTTTTGCCCCTGTCTGTGGCAGAAGTGCTTCTGAAATTTCCAGTGGAGCAGCTGTGGTAAGGTTGCCATTCAATCTTGAATTACAGATCAGTTTCTAATACAAAAGGTCAGACCTGATAAATGCATTTTTTTCTGAAGGCACTGTCTGTCTTACTCCGTGTAAGTTGTAATACTAAACAGAACATATGCTTGTCCTTTTCTTACCGTGAAGTGAGAAAGTTCCAGCTTTGTACTTCAAGACTGCTGGTGAAAATTCAGCACTGGAGTACTGGGGCTGGAAATCTTAAGTTTGGCCTCCATTTGGCCAGAAACAAAGGTTCATATGGTGAAAGCAGAGATGTTCTAATTTGCAGATGTCTTAATCTGGCATTGAGCTTTTTCAAGAATAGACCTTTTTATTGCGTAGCATAAGGCACAGCTGAAAACAGTGTATGGTAAGATTAAAACAAGACCTATTATTATTATTGACAAATTCCTCCTCCTTAGTTTGAATCTGGAAATTGCTCATCTTTTCCTTTCTGATTCCTTTGAAACTGGTTGGCAAAGAACACAGAATATTTGAATTTCCAAATAGCTTTTAACAAGGTCTGTCACTAAAGCTTTTAAAAGAAACTATATAGCTGTAGCATAAGCAGAAATAAGTTAAAAAAGTGAGAAGAAGTGGAGTGTATGATCAGTCCGTGCAGAATGGAGAGGTTAGCAGGAGTGTTCTGCAGTCCGGTGATGTTCAACATAGTCACAAGTGGCTTGGAAGAAGAGGGCAAGCAGGGAGGTGAAATAGTTTGATGATGATGCAAAGATATTCAGGGTAATAGGGACAAAATCTGTTTCTGAATGATAGTTTTTAAGAGAGTGGGTGACTTGGCAGTAAAATGGAAGGTGAAATCCAAAGTGTATTAAGTGCTACACAACGGAGGGGGGGAGGCAGAACTCAATTATATCTTCACCTACGAAGTGTGGGTTTTGAACTTACTGAAGTGGTAGGTAGTTCCAAGAAAATATCAGCTCAGTACTCTTAGCAGTTAAAGGAAATCCTTTGTTAAAATTATTTAGAAAGGAGCCTAAACAGAACAAAGAATATCATTGTGTACAAATGCCAGGCTCATCTGCAGCTTTTGAATACTATGTGCGGTTCTGGTTTTTCATCTCAGAAAGGAGACGCTGGAATTCTTAAAGGTTCAGAGAAAGCAGGAAGGGAAATCAGTAATAATTTCTGGTATAACTTTTGCATTACAGATAAAGTGAACTAGTACTTCTTCTGGAGAAAAATATGACAATGGGAGGCACTTTTAATGGGGATATGTTAGAGATCTACAAGGTCATAGATGGCATGGGAAAGGTGGGTGTTGATTGTTTGCTGTACTGGTACCAGAATGAGGCAGCATGGGATGAAGATGGAGCCAGGTTTAAAAGAAAATGCAACAAGAAACAGATTAGTAAGGAGGATTATAATGCTTGTCTCGTTCTTAATGTTCCTGAGACATCCAATTATGATTCATTGTTAAACAAGATAGTGAGCAGAAGGTGTGCTGCCTTACAGTTGTGCTCACGCAGTCTGTGGCAGGTCAGTCAAGAGACTGTCATGTCCTGACAGCTGGATTCAAATACCTTCATCCTAAAGTTACAGCTCCTTTCCAGATTGGGGATATTTGTCTTCAGACTGAGGTAATAACCTGTACCAGATCCAATATGTTTTGTGGCTGCTTCAGTGACTTCTAAATTCCTGATATAATTGAAAGTAGCATTTTTTATCATTTACTGTTGGTTAAGATGTTCAGATCCCTGCTATTTAGGCTTCCTTGGTTGGATGTACAGCTAGGCTGTGTGCCTTGGCTTTCATATAGTCTTTTCAATAGTTTGAAAACCTGCTGCTGAATGGCAAGATGTGTTTTAAAGTAATAAAAATCCATCACTGAGGTTTGACATAAGAAAATGAAACATCTCCACCAGATGGCACACCTGCATAAACAAATTGGAGAAGCAGCTTCTGCTGTTGGCTTCTTTTCTTAATAATCAGCATTTCAATTTTCAAGATTAGTTTCATGGCAGACTGAGACTTTTAGATTTGTAGCTGCTGTGTTTTGCTTTTCTTTGCTACCAGAAAATAAAAAATTAGGATCTAGTTGTCAGAAAGGAGAAATGTGGAGTGTTTGAGTGATTCTGAAAATACTGATGAGCTGTAGTGCTTCCCCTTCAGTGTCTGTCTGACTTCTGATCATCAGTGATGTGATTTGGTCAGTTGTACCTCATCTGCAGAAACTCAGAATTGGTGGGTTTTTTGTAGTCTCTTGATTGATCCTGAATTTACCATTTTAATTTCTCTTTACTTAATGAAATGCTAGTGTGCTTCCAGGCAGAGTCTTCTGTTTCATGTACTTTCTTATTCTCTTCCTTTATTGCC
The DNA here is from genome assembly GCA_033558185.1 of Dromococcyx pavoninus. NCBI lineage: Eukaryota > Metazoa > Chordata > Aves > Cuculiformes > Neomorphidae > Dromococcyx > Dromococcyx pavoninus. The sequence goes on along the minus strand of JAUMJL010000431.1, from coordinate 1,499,310 downwards.
TCTGTTGGGGCTGTGCCCTTTAGATGTGCACTAGCGTGATGACCACTGGGTAGCTCACTTCCATCACAGATCTTCTGAGCGAGTTCTTTAGCAGTTGTCACGTAGAAATCTAGTGAGCTAGCAGGTGTTTGCATCTACATTTTTAGAACATAGTTTCAGATATCATAGTTTTTGTTATTTCCAAAATTACACAACTTATAACCAACTATCAGGGTGAAAATGTTTGCAAGCTGCTTTGATGTCATAGGAGGAGCAATGGGAACTCAATTATGTGAAATAGAAAACTGTCTCTGAGTCAACCAGAAGCCCAGTTTGTCTCTATTAAAATGTGTTTACACAGTGAATTAAAAAAAATGCAGAAGGGTAGGGAAGGATAGTTTTATCTTTCTCTTTAAAGGAAAGGACAGGAGGACAAGAAATTTCATGAGGCAGTTCCAGCCCAGACCATATCTGTTTACATGGAAAAACACATTCTTAATAAAGGAAAACACCTTTTTAACAGACCTGAATACAGGATCCTACTTAACCAAGAACATTAGGAAGAAGAACCAGCTGAAAGACACAAACAGTAGTAGATCTCCAATGAAACATTATTACATTGAGAAGCTATGAAAATTAATTAGACTACTGCCTTTTTAGCCAGCACAGAGCGTACTGTACTGTGAGCTAATATTAACTGCTACTGTACCTGGCCAAGAGAGACTGAACTCCTGCCAATTTGAGGAGTCTTACCAGCTATCCAACGCACACTCCGAGGAGATCTGCAGAGTTATTGAGAGAAATCACGTCACAGAATGGATGGGTAAAAACTGGGCGTGCTACATGTGCTCTTTGTGTCCAAACAGATGCCAGTACTTCTTATTTATTTCAAAGGACCGTATGAGGTGTTCACATTTGAGTGGATGAACAGAAAATACTTCTTAACTTACTGGGCTGTGGAATTTAAAAATGAGAAAGTTGTTTTAAAGTTCCATTTAAAATATGACACAGTTGGTAGATTTATTTATTTGCTCAGCAGAAGCAAATGTGTGTTAGAATGAAATCAATATATATCTATGCTTGCTTATACCGTGTTTCTTTACTCCCTCCCCTACTCTCAAATTGGTTGTGTCTCTTCAAACAACTAAAACCATTTATGGAATGCAATTTCTTATCTGATTTTAGTTCTTAATCGTTGTCAGTTGTTACAGAAGAAAGACAGACCCCAGAATTAGTCTTTGGCAGGTAAAAAGCCTTTTTAGATCACCTTTAAGATTAAACCACCTTAATATTATGAGACCCCTGGTTTCCTGCTGCAGTTGATAGATTGCTTTAGTAATTCTTTTTAGCTTATGGTTTGTGGATTCATTAAACCATTTGCACTAAGCAAGTCCTGATCCAGGTGTTTTCTAAGCTCTGCATTGGTGTTACACTAATATCAATAAGCAGACAGGCTTTAGCCTGCTTTGATTGATATGGCATGTACACCTTTTTCAGTTTCAGAGTGCCGAGTGGGATTGTGAAGGGCTTCAGATTGTTCTTTGCAGAAACAAAGGGTTTAGGTATTTTAACAGATATCTGTAACAGGTATTTTGTTCTATTTAGTATCTATTAAAAAATCTGTGAGGGGGGGAAATAACTCCAAATATTGCCTTATTTGGTATTGATCTTGCTCTCTGAGTTATTTCATGTGGCAAGAGGGAATTCCAAGGGAAAAGACTATGGCCTTTCTCACCTGGGAACAGCCAGTCTGGTGCCCCCTGGCCTCTCTCTGCTGTGCATTAACTGCTTGGTCACTGCTGGCACTTAGCTCATTTTATAAATGCTGGTGGGCTCATGATGGATTTGTAGTATTAATTGGAATTCTCTGGGAACTAATTTAAGTGTACTTATTTAGTGCCCAGTCTGTTCAGTTAGCCTGTCATGGGTGTGTCTGTGATGGGACACTGGTTGCAGTGTTCTCTGGTGTCCATCAGAGCAGGGTTTAAAAGCAAAGGCAAATGTTTTCACGAAGTTAGAGTGTTATTTAGATCTACTTAGATTTTCTAATCCAAAGGAGGCCATGTATTTCACTGTCAGAGGAGTCTGCAAGTAACTGTCATCCTTTTAATATAAGCAGGGAAAGGAAGGTAATGACAGATTGCCATTTACCTAAAGGGAGTTAACAGGATTGCAGGGAAAAAATGTAACTCCATAATGTAGTACTTCAGCCAGTCTCTCCTTATGTCAGAAGGAATCATTTTTTTCACATTTTTTTTTATCTTAACGTTTTTCTAAACCATGTAAAGGGACACTTGAGATAATATGGGAAGGGGAACCACTATTATCCTGAAAAAGGACTTCAGCACAAAAAGAGGGAAGTTAGGAAATGAAAAATTATTTCCTGGAAATCTTATCTCCTGCTGGAGAGAAGATGTTAAGTTAGTTCTTGCCGAGGTCCAGAGCTAAATACCTTTGACAATACCCTTCTTTCTTATTTTCCTTATGGTATATCAGTGCATTCACAAGATAACTTACCTTGTAGGCTTTCTTGCTGCAGTTGGCTAGGGTCCAGTTAGGCCACTTATAAGATACTACACCAAAATACCGATTGCTGGAAAGAAGTCAAAGCTGGAACTATTTGTGCAAAATTTAGTTTCCAGGCAGCTATGTGAATCATAGAAGAACCAAAGTGTAAATAAAATAGCATGAAGTTAAACATTTAAAAAAGATGAAGACATGCTTTGTGATTAGGTGGGCAGCAAATTTCATCCTCAGGGAATTGCTAGAGCACTCGTAAGAATTCAGATAAATACATTCAGAAAATAATCTGTGTGGGATTTCATCATCATTTTTCAGATAGCTTCCATTTCAAAAACTAAAGAAGGTGTGTGAAGCTGCAGATTGAGATGTTTCACATCTAGCAGTGTTTGGGGCTGTGTCAAGAAGTTCCCTGGTGTTCCCATTGTGCACCTGGAGCAATCAGAGTACGCACCTGTGCTACCATGTCTGTATGACTTGTGCTGCAGGGGCTCGAGCAGTGCAGCGTGGTGCCGGGGCTGCGCGCTGTCTTATGGGGGTGCAGCCCAACTCCGTGTTTTGGGCTGGGCAGGAGCTGCCACAGACTCTGCCAGTTCTCTCAAGGCACAGGCTGCATCAGGAAGAATTGGGGCTGTGTGTCCGGCTGGCGTCTGGCCTCCCTCGGCAGGAATGGACGGGAAGAGTAAGTGCTCCTTCCGTAGCGGAGCTGCACAGAATCCAGCACTCTGCCCAGTCACACTAATCCTTCCTTGCATACATTCAGGGTATAGCCAAGAAATCATGGCTTTAAATGTGGAAGTGCTGAAACACATTGATGTTACTATTTTGAGGCTTTTTTTCTAGAGATGAAATGTGGCCTATAAATATTAGCAGACATCTTTTTCCTTTAGCTTAATATATTTAATAAGCCTGCTAAAAATATTTAGCTCATGCTGAAAAGAAACCCATAATTCATCCAATACTTCGTTTTAATTCTGTTTGTATATTTCCAGTATAAGCCTTTAATATGACTATCCCTCATTTCCCATTTGCAGTGCAGAAGGATCAGATTATGAATTTGTATTTGCTGAACATACTATTTATTAAAGTTTATGTTATGGTGGTGTTCCAAGACCAATCAGTGCCTTATGTCCTTTATGATATATTTCCGCATTCTGTTTGTGAGCAATGCTTAAATCTTAATTAGTGAGATGTGAATAACTTTTGATAAAAACTTTAAATTTCATTAACTTTAAATTTCCCTTTTATTTAGTTCAGTAAATTTTCAGTTATTTGTCTTTCCCTGTATGGCATAGCAAGCATTGGAGTAATGCAAATTCAGGGACAGAAGGAAAATTGAATAATTACCTTGACATGTTTGGAATTGGACTCAACTGTATTTCCACGTAGGCTCTGGATCAGGTGTTGATACCATGCTCTGTTAATCTACAGTGCATACGGGGTGTACAAGGAGTACAATATGTACAGAGAGTTGTCTCTTTCCCAATCTGTTTATAGCAATGATAAGTTCTATATCCAAGCACAAGTCATCTTGCATAGATTTTTAGTCCTTTGAAAGAGTCCTAAAATTATTTTTATTTTCCTGACACTGCCAAGAAGTCAGTATAAAGGGTATTAAATTAAAATGATTTCCCCAAAGTTCCCCAGGTGGGAGGAGGGCGGGTTTATTTCCCTTCTCTTGCCATGTGATCCCATAGCATGCATTGCCTTTCCATTGGCAGACGACCAACACACAGCAGGATATGAGGATGTGAGAGGTAATTCTTTAATGTGGCAGAGCTGAAAATTTATTCTTCATGTTTCTTACCATGTGATGTCAAAAACACACTTAGAAATTTTGCATTTTGATAAAACTGTCCGGAAAGTTTTTTAGAAGAAATGGAAGGCTGGAAGCTTTTATTTGAGAGTTAATGTGTTGTAGCATTGTGTTTTTTAACTGAGAACAGAATCCGAACGTGACATTTAACTTACAGACCTTCTTTCTGGACTAAAGAGAAAGAAAGGGAATTTGTCAACAGCAGTAACCATGCAATATGGTTATTTTCTATTTGAGTCCATGAGGGTAGTGGTTTGGTAGACCAAACGCATTTTGTGTGCTGCTGCCTGATGTAGATTAAGAAAGTCCCTTTCTTTAGCCTCTGTGGTTAATCCTGGTTGAATTCCATTCCTCTGATGTTAAGTGAAGCAAATGGAAAGCCACGTTGCTGTCTTCTGTCAGATGAAGTTACTATATGGTGTGGTGGGTTTTTCAGTGCTTTGTATGTGCTTTAACCAGGGAATATGGATAGGTGTTTCAAAGAGAGAAGGTCTCTGTTTTTGCTTAGTGTGCTAGGATCTTGCCAAGGCCGTAGCTGTTCTGAGTCACGTTCTGTGGGATACCTGCATTACTCTGCTTCTGGATCACCTTCCAGGACTGCAGCAACTCGACTGCTTGTTGGTGCTGCAGCCCACACCTTATGCTCGGCAGAGTCAGTGCCCATCTCATTTACTGACCAAGTCCAGCAGGTATTTGTTGTGTTGGATTTTAATTCTCTTTCCTGTTTTAGCTTGTGGCTTACAGAGTTGGACAGAGGTTTCCTTCAGCCTCATTTTCCACAGAGGAAATAGCAGTAAGAAAATCTCATCAGGACTTAATCTCCCTGTATTTTTCTTGTCGTACAAAAATCCTGGCTGAGTATTACTGGATTCAGTTGACCAGTTGATAAGGAGTCCAAGACTCAGAGTTCTGTAAATCATTTTTTGTTTGTACTTTAAAATATACATACATATTTTCAGAATGTTCAAAGTTTTTAACAAAGGTCTTAATGGTTTCAAATAAAAGGTACAGAATACTATTGCCTACTGATGTAAACTATTCTTGCCCCCAGTGAATATTTTGGTACACCTGACTGTGGTGGTACGTTCCCCAGCCATTCAGTCTCCTTTCTCACCTCTCGGGGACTAGTTGATTTTCTCTTTGGCATTGTTCTGTGGTCACTTTGTGACTGCTTTCTGACCTTTTTACACTGATGATCTCCCATTTTATCATAAGCATTGATACCCTTCCCCTCTCTTTTCCTTCCTATAGACTTATGTTTGCTTCTAGTCACAACAGTAGTTCTCCCCCTCATCCTGCTCAATTTCCAGTACAGACTACTCAGTAGATCAAACCGAAGGTCCACTGAATGCTGATAAAGAGTAGCCAGTAGCAGATATTAAGGCACTGGTTGACAAATGCATGGCAAGTACTGAATGTACCTCCTCCCTCCTTCTCTCAGCCTCCAGTTAAGGGACTCTGTTTAGCTTTTGTATTAACTGCCTTATGACATCTACACATGTAGAAATCTACATCTGAACTGGTGACTGGCTTCACATTCAGGACAGAGATGGGTACGTTATGAGTGTGCTTTAATTGTTTTATTTTAGACCTTAGGGTGAGATGAATGGTGCCTTGGAACTGCATATTTCTCCTCACTGCCTGGCAGGAGTGCATAGGTGAATAGCCCAGATGCAGATCTGTAAAACTAGACTGAACCCTAACCCATGTGTGTCTACATCTCTCCCACCTCTGCATTTTGTCTTCATTACTGACCCTCATTGATAGAATGCCCTTTCTGAGGTAGTCTGCAAAGTCACTACTTTTTACTTATTCAAATGACTCTGAAGAGCCATTTCATTTATGATGTTTATAAGAAATTAGCCAAGAAGTCTGCTGTTCCATTTCCCTTACTGATCTCAAGAGCAAACTGCTTAGCTAAGGGGGTGGAAAGGATTGAATGATGGAAAAAAAGGGGGAAGAAACCATGTTGAAAATGAAGATGGCAAGAACTACCAAGATAAACTGTGGAGGGAAAATAGGAAAATTAACTCTATTGAAAAGCTACAGAAACAAACAGGTGGCTAATGAAGAAGCACTTTTATGGCTGTACTGTTCATACTATTTCTATGCCATTTCCCTGGAAAAGCAAATAGTGTATCCGTGATGTTTCCCTAAGCTTCTTGCTATATTGCATGTGTGAGATGCTGTTCAGTGTAGGTAATGTAGGTAATGATACTTCTGTACAGCTTTTCATGATTGCTTTATTGAAATTAACAGTGTTTCATTGCAAAGATGGAGGTTTATGTGATCAGGAGAGGTTTTGCATTTAACTGCTCTTTGTTTTCTATTTGATATTGAAGGTTACAGCGATTAGCAAAAGACCTTTCAAAGCACTTCCAAATGCAGGACAGTGGTTCATTGGGGAACAACAAGTTTTCTGCTCTGGACAGGACTTTAGGAGAGATCTCTCGTATTCTGGAAAAAGAGGTATTGTGACTGTTACTGTATAACCTAACAAATAACCTATAAACTCTATTACCCTCAGATACCATCAGTTTGAATTTGGGAATGTTTTAAATGTGTGTTGATGAATACATGACCTCTGTGTGACAAGCAGTGTCTGCTATTAATTATGCTTTTCTGTGATGATTGCAGCAGTGAATACTGTTATTTAGACATCAGATTTTATATAGGAAGATTTGAAGAAGTAGTGGAAACGTGTTGACTGATGCTGGATCGTCTGGATAATGACAAGCTCTAGTTCCACTGTATTTTCATTAGGCTTTTTTTTTTAACCTGGCCATTTCAGTGATCAGTTCATAGTGCATGCCAACAAACATCTTTTACAGTAAGGGGCCAAAACAATTAGCAGAGAACAGGGGAAAGGATTGGAGCCAGATTTGCTGTCACAGCCACCATGTTGTGATGGAATGGCTGTATTTTGAATGAGCACGAATCTGTTGAGTTTTCCCAGATTACAACAAAGCCTGTGTGTTTTGGGTAGGCCTTTGATGGAGGGGGAAGGTATGATGTACATATGTATGGGATATTTCAGGTTTGTATTTTTTGAAGTGCTGTATTTGTAGAGCATGTTTTGGTTTATGCTAAGTATTTTTCTCTAACTGATAGCATAGCATTTGCATTGTTTTTACTGTTTCATCATGGTCAGTCTGCCGCCACAGTACTTTTTGTCTTATAATGCAGTTTTTTGCTCCATTAGGACCATTTTATTTGAGTTTTCAGTTGGAGCATTATGTTCTGTTCTCTATCTAACCATTAGAAGATACTTCTCTTTCAAATCTGTAATCAAGAAATGGTGAGAATTAGTTCTGAGATGAAACAAATAAATGAAATCTGAGGAGCAGTTTGCATCATTGTGGTTCAGAGTTGGTGTCTCTGAAGATGAGAGCTCTGCTTGATGCATTTCACAGCTCAGTCAACATGGAACACAATTGCTAATAGTATATGCTTTTAAGTACTAATGTCTGCCTCAGGTGCATAGGATCCTGCCATGTACTCTTTGCTTTGAGCTGCTGAACAAGTTCAGGAGCATTTTTGAAGGAGTCGTGACATTTTCAAATTCTGAAATGTTAACAAATTTACCTTTCAATGATTATTAATTTCAAAATACAGAAATTGTGTTGTTGCATGAAGGCTATAGAAAGGTGTATCTGTTTGAAAGTAATCTAAATAATTATTGAAAACTGTTGTTATAACGAGTGGTGTTATATCCAGCCTCTCATCAGTAGACTTTTTCTGAGATTTCTGTAAATGAGACAAGTATTGCAGCTCAGTGTTAATCCGCAGTTGTTCGTAAGGTTTTATTGCTTTTCAAGTCTGCCATGGGGAAGTAAAAGATAAATTTAATAGCATTAATAAGAACGCGTTATTTTGTTGTTGATTGGTATTTTCCCCCAAAACATTACCACTGAAGAAGTATTATTATAGCTGAGTGTCCCAATCAATAAGGTCAAGAAGGACTGATTCCAATAGCTGTCACTGTGTTTACGGCACAGATTGGGCACAGTCATTTATAGAAGCACAGAGTAATTCTCTTGTTAACTTGCAAGTCAAGACATTAGCAGACACAGCTTTCATGTCAGTGGGCGGTGAAAAGAGTCTTGATGGTGTCAGTCATCGTCTGAGAGGAGGGGACTGACACTCTTAATTGAATTTCCCTGGAGAGCATAAAAATATACCATAATGGGGGGGGAGGAATGAGGGAGTGGGAACCACACAAGCTGTCAGTGTGTGTGAGCTGATAACATTGATTTACCCTTGCTAATGGCCTGGGTTGAATAAAGAATTGCCCTGAGGGAGGACAGAGTTCACTACAATAGATCCCTGCCACTTACTAGAAATTCTTCAGGCTCAGAAGTAATGCGAAAGTACTACAAAATAAAATTGATCCAAAAAACCCTCTTTTGAGTCTTACTGCGAAACTTTAGATTTTTCTTTTGTTAGTAGTTTATACTGACTGGAAAGTGTATTTATACGCTCTCATCAGGGAAATAAAGATTTGTTTTACAAACCATGAAATAATATGCTGAGCTGCTGTTGGTAGCAATAAATAAGGAAAATAAACACCATGAAGTTTCTCAACAAAAGGAAGGGTTATTCAGTTCATTAGAAATTCCATGACTGTGCTAAAACAGCATTAAAAGGTGGGAGTGTGTTACTTAGGCAAACTGGAATCACAGAAAAGCCACATAGGAAGGACCGGCAGCCCTGTCTCACTGGGATTTGCCTTCAGGTAGAATCCAGTCAGGCTAACGGTTCCTTGGACTTGGTCTTCATCCGCTGTTTTTCGCAGTAATGAATGAGACCTTTTCTCCCCTCTGAACTTCATTTATAGGGTGAGAACATTCTAAGATGAGGCATGCCTGCATGATTATTGTGGACAAACTTGCTTTTGGTTTGCATGCCTTCCTAGTCTACTGGCCATGAGCAGATCCTGCATGGGGGGCCAAGACATTCCACCAATACAGCAAGAAGATTTTGTTTAACGTAAACAAAGAGGTTTTTGTATCAGCATATCCTCTAGATACTCAGACTTGAGAAATCTGTGTCTCAGGCAAAGATGCATCTCAGCCACTGTGTTTTTGGAAGTCTATTTGTTGAAGCACCAAGCCTGCTTCTCCATCACATGAAATTCCTAGGCTGCTGCCAGCTCCCCATGCAACACTGCAAAATCTACAACTGTCCCTTTGAATCCAACACATGATTTGAGTGCTCATAGGTGAAAGAGGAGTTGCTTTGCTTTGCATTGCTTCAAGTGTTTGTTGGATCTCCAGATATTTCTTGATATCTCCATGTTGGCTTGCTTGGGTGAAGCTCTCTCTCTACACCATATCCCAGAGAAGTAAGCAAGCTGAAGTGCAAGTTTTGAGGACCTGACAAGAAGTATGGCTATTAATTGCATACAGCCCGTGGATCACATGTATTTTAATTAAATAAATGTAAAAGGCACTATAAAGTCATGAACCACAATGCTGTTCCAGTTTTAAATAGATTTGTCCCTTAAGGCCCTGTGTCCTTGCTTCTGCTGGTAACACCAAGCAGGAGGCACAAATCCTGACGGTGCTGTGTGTGCCTGGTGTGCTGACCCCAGGCTGTATCTACAACAGGTACTGCCAGGCTGCTGGTCTGGGTGTGCTCCAGGTTATGGGAAGGCAGCCCTTGAGGTTGGTGCAGAGTCTCACATCCTTTCTGGCAGGAATCCTGGAATGAAGTTGTATTCACTTTCACCTCTACTTTGTTTAAAAGCATATTAAAAAAACAAACACACACAACGGCAAAATGCATGCAAATGTTACCAAAAAGCCCTGGCCTAATGTTGGCAGATTGTCATATGGGACTCTTCAAGCTCATAATGAGATCTGATAACGCTCGGTTTAAGATCTCCTGATAATGGGCCTTTGATGCTAAAAGAAAAACTCATATCCCCCCTTAAAGAAGGCAGAGCTGATATTTGATGCTGCAGGGCTAAAGCAGTATTTCTGCTACAGTTCTTTTGGTTTTGTACATGTTCATTCTTTGAGGGACGAATTTTACACACGCCGTACCAAGGGCAGTAGTGTGTTTCAAATGATGTGCAAGGAATCCCACATTAATGGCTCAAGTTTGACTTTACCAAGCAGAAATGTCTTATAATCGGGAAAACTTTCACAAACCGATGTATTTAAAGCTGTATATCCTGTGAGTGTGACTACAGCTAGTTTTAAGTTGCTTGTGCTTATATCATGTATTTCCCTCAGTGTATAGAGCTGAGATTTACTGGTTAAAAACATCAAACCACTTTCTGCTGCACAGACATGAGATGTTACGCTGACTGAAGTGCATGTATTGCTAAGGTTGTGAACCTGACCTGGGTCAGCAGTTACTGCATTGCACATCGTCATCCTTAGGCTCGCTGACAGAACATCACTTCCCTATAGTGCTTCCTAAAATCTGGTTTTAGGGGTTTGGGGATCCAAGTCCTTCTTCTAAATGTTTGAAGTATTCTTAGTGAGTTTGGTAGGTGTGGGCTCAGCAGAGATGGCAGACAGTGTTGTTCTGAAGAACGTGGTGGGATGCTGCCCTCACTGAGGAGGCTGCTGACAAGCAGCTGGGGGCAGCAGCCTTTCACCTGGCTCAGCTGTAGCTAAAACACTGCAGTTAAATCCATACAATGCTTACATGTGACATCTAGACAAGCCCTTACTTAATGTGCCTCCCGCCCTTTTGACTGGGTGTGTGACACCAAGATACAATGTGATCACAAGGGGAGCTCACTAGTTTTGGAATCCAAGCACAGCAGTTGATCTGCTTAACTGGGATTATTTTTGTATGATGTTTCTCATCAGAGCACCAATTTGAAAAAGATCTTCATCACAACACCAGTGATGAGTGAGACTCTTTTGCCAAAGTGATTTGATGGCAGATCTTACAGTGACGCTCCTGAGCAGAGGGCTGCAACACAGGGCAGGATGGAGGTGTTCTGCATGTCCCAGCTGAAGCAAACATTACACCTGGAGCCCACATGTCCCTCACAAGGCACAAAGCACTAACAAACAAGATTTCATGGGTTCAGATGTTCATAATCCAGTGATGTTGTGCAGGTTTGAGGCTAGCAATGTGCCTCATCTCTGTAGGGCTCTCTATGTGCTGGAAAAATCTCAGTTAATAACAGTTACCACAAGTTGTTAAAGTGTGGAAGTAAAATGAAACCAGAAGGATAGAAGAGGTGGCTTTTCAGGAATTGGGCTACAGTGCTTCAAGTTACTTACCAGCTCTCTTCATACAAATCTAAAAGTAGCTGCTTTTCAGTAGGCTAAGTTTCAAGATACATATTTTTATTTCTGGAAAGAGATTTCAGGGGTAAAATATACTTCCTTAGAAAAGATGAATTTTGTAACTGGAGAGATGTGTGAATGCAAGCTATTAATTGGTTGCAGTGTTTTAATATGTGTTTCTTTTAAAAAGGTTCTCAATGCGTGTGACCTCTGAGACATGCTCTCTCAGTGACCATTGTGGTTTGTTTTGTGTCAGCCGCTGGTTTGGGGTTTGTGATTTCTAGATAGATTTCTCAGCCCTCTGCTCCAGCGGTCCTGCTGTCAGTTATTTACATTTCAGTAAAATGTTTGTCGTAGCTTTCAAATACACAGGGACTGTAGGCAGACGGTGTTTATCCCATTGTATAGACTGTCAGAAATGTCTGCCTTCACCAGCACAGGCGGGCCAGTATTTATGTTCTGTTCTCTAAACTGTCAGGCCCGCTGGGTACGGTGGCCACAGCTGGTGCGAAGGTTAATAGGCCAGGATTGGGGCGGCACGCTGGGCTGCTGGCTGGCTGCTCCTGATTCACCCCCACCCCATAGCACAGACTCTGAATCATCAGAAACCAAAACAATAAAACTGTTGAAGAGTGAGGTATGGAACGTGAGCAGTGTTAAATGAAACATACGTAGCTTTTGTACCATTCATTCTTCCAGACTCTCTACAGAAATTTAAAATTGCCTCGTGTGTGTACGTACATGTACTCATGTAAATACGTACATGACATATATACACAGACAAAATGGATTTTAGAAGCAAGTACCCTGCTGTAAATACTCAGCATTGTTACTTATTTAAGTATATTTAAGAATGCAGTGGAGTTTGGGATTTCCAAACTCTTCCACATTTGATTCTGGTGCTTCAAAAATTCATGACACTGGTTCACACCTTGGTAGCTGGGTATTTCTGGTGTAGCAGAGTGGTGTAGCCATCAACGAGAGGACTGAAAGACCCTATATTTAATGGCTGGGCTCTGTTTTTCAGAATATTAAAGTTTTGGCCCAGCTGAGAGGTACTGATATATCTTTAAGTGTCCCTTGTCTTGCTATTGATTATCTTTGAACTGGATATGACATTGTTGCTTCATGTGATTTTTGTTGGTTTTATATAGTATTAGACAAGGTACTGTGATCTGATATCAGACTCTTGAAGGAAGCTTGAATTCATAAGCTAGGCAAAAATTACATAAGTAGTACATTTTGTACAGGTGTATTTTGTCACTGAAAAAATCAGAACAGCTTTAAAGCACACAGGCCGTAGCTTGAGGTTTGTGGCTTCAATTTCATAATTGAAGGAAACTGTCAAGTGTGAATTAGAAGCAGCAAATTTGAAACCTGAATTTTGGCTGAAAGCAATTGATCCCAATTTACCCCACTTCTGTTGATCAGCTGGACTCTCAGAGGCAAGATTGATCGGTACCTCTGAAGAAAGCAGGGGTGTTAACATGCAGAGCAATGATTCGGTAATCTTCAAAATTAAGGTTTCTTGTGTTTCAAGCATTGAGGGGTTCTAAAAAAACCTCTGTGATTTTATTTTTTTCCAGACAAAATAATTTTGGTTGGCTTTAATGTGGGAAAAGGGAAAGATGAAGAGAGGAAGGCAATAATAGATTAGTTTGGGCATTGTGAATCAAAGAGATTCCTCATTTCAGTAGCAGAGCATTTCTGTGGGCCAGCTATAGTCACTTATAGGTAAGTGTTATGGGTATCTAGACTTCTGGAAAAAAAAACACCGTACAGTCTGACCCATGGATTCATTGAGGGCTGGAGAAATCACAGGGAGTGTCAGCTCATCTGTCATCCCCTTACTAAATCAGGAATATCATCATAGGACACTAGGTATGAAAAAGGATGAAAATTACTGTTTTAGTGAATGTACCTAAGTAACTTTACCCAAATTATAGCCACATTGCCTGTGTTTGCGATCTGATGTATACACATGCACACAAGGGCACATTATCCATGTATCATTTAACACACTCAACAGTTACTTTCAGTAGCCTGACAACCGATCCATTTCTCATTCTGACTGAAGCTTTGAAAAATGATTGAATATTTATATTTAAGCATTATTGTAGTAATGAAAAGCTTGATCAAGAAGCCAAGCTTCAGTAGGAACAGTTGAGATTGAGAAGTGTTCGTGTTTTGCTGGACAAGGTGATTTCAGTGACGCAGGCTCTTGTGTTCTGTGGTTACCTCAACTCTCCCATTTCTCCACTAGAGGACACTCGGGCAGAAACCGCAGCAGGGCTCACAGTCCGTGGAGGTGATAAATGTTTAGAAGTCAAATTTTGGTTTTGGTATGGAAATGCTTATGTAAGATTTTATTTTGCCTAATCCTGATGAATTCTAAGGGCAGAGATTCCTGAATTAATGTGCTTGTTAACGCTCAACGTTCTGTGTTTAATTATGGCATTGAACTATTGTTGATTTTTGTATTGGACAGACAGGCCCCAGTTTTGCTCAGTTTGAGTGCTCCTGATGGAGCGCCTTCATCTGTCTGACATCAGATTCATCTGGTTCTGTGGCACTTCATGGTGCCACACAGGTTTTTTCCTCCTGAGCTGTTAATAGCAGTGTGTCTCCTGGTTTGGTGCATTAGGTTATCTGCAGAGGTAATTGGTGTATGTCCCGTCAGGACTTAGACCTGTGGTCATACTGAGTGTTCTGTAGGAGAAGATACAAGCGCACACGTGCACAGTATGCGTTCTGAAAAGTTAAAAAGTAGCCACACAGCCACAATTAATCAGGCAGTGGATGAGCCCTGGGTTGTGCTGTCTGTGCTTTACACCTGTCCATAGGGCGGTTGAGGTGGCCGATCTCCTGTTCAGCCTGGCTACAGCAGCCGGCACAACACAGGCCCAGCCACAGCCCTGACCTTTGCAGAGTGCAAATAAGCCAACAAAGAGCACCAGGACAGCCCTGTGCCCTCTCCACCTCCCTGCCAGATGCTGATACTGGTCATCTTGTAACCTCCTGCCAGGCTCTTGACTGCCTGGCATGTGGCTTTTGGCTCTTAGCCATAGGAAAGTGTTGATACGTAATGCATTGTTTTAGACCAAAAAGCCCTCTTTTATGTTGGGCAGTAGGCATTTTGTGGCCAAAGTATTTAAAATACAAAGTAAACACTCACACGCTATCTAAACTGTGCTTTCATCTTTATGTTTTTTTGTTTTTTATGAAAGTAATTGCTATTTTTATAGATAATCAGAAGTCATAACTATAACATTCGTTTTAGACAAGCATATGGTGTATTTCTATACAACTTTTTCAACTTTGGATACTACTGCAGTAGCCAGTTCCAGAGCTACAGGGATGTCACATGAAGGGAAGTCATTAATCAAATGTAAAGCTGAATTATAACAGTTTAAAATTACTTTCAGTTAAAATACAAATTTTATGAAATGTGTTGAGTTGCAAAACTTAAAAATAAGTCTGTTTTATCAACTAAAACTAGAGTTCAGGCCCTTGGAACTCCGTATTTTACCAGCAGAAATCTAATAATTTTGCTAGCACAGTGGAGCACAGGGAATTCTGTGTTTATGCTCCCATTGTTGCAAGTGTTATTTTAGTCTTTGCCTGTCCTTAGAAAGTACAGCACCTGAATTCAGGGCATGAACTCGAGAACTGATGAAGCATATATAATTGATGGAAAATCTGAGATTGAAGTAATCTTCCTCAAAGTGAATTTGTTCTTTAAACCTTTTGAGTGGGATTTTTAATATACGTGTGTCCGGCACTGACTGCCAGTGATGCACAGTGCTGCTAAAATGTGGTTTGACATGGGCTCAGCAGTGTCGAAAGCCTGGAGTGTAGTGTATTGTACTGTATGCCTCGTGATCAAACAGCTGATAGCAGTAGAAACCCCACCTGAGCTGATCGACCACCGCAGCGATGTTGTAGTAACAGCACAGTGGCTGTGAGCACATACAGCAGGCAAGGTGCACAACCAGGAGGAGATCCTTGGCCAACGTTGTCTGCCCAGTCACCATTCCTTCTCACTGCGGGGAGAAGTCAGTAGGTCAGAAAGGTGCTGTGTGTTGTAAGTTGGACCAGGCAGCTTCCTATCATAGATAATTCGCTTGCCCAGAATTTCTATAATCTCTGGATTAACCTTTCTCTCAAGAGGAAGGCATAAACAGGAACCTGTTACTAGCACTCAGCCACAGACTGTTCTTTAACTTGTTTGCTGAAAACAGTATTAAAAGGCAAATTCAGTTCACAGATAAGAACTGAATAAGCTCTGGCGTGTCCAAGATTATTCAGAAGTTCATTTACTGTGCACAGTGTGTGTGGTTGAAAACTGCTGTATTGATTTCTGGTTCTGTGGGACGCAATTAAACCTTGTTGGCTACCAGTGTACTATTTGTGACCTTTCCCTCTCAGATCAGACTTTTTTTTCCTCTACATCAGTTCAGAACTTATACATTGTATCAGAATCGATATAGTGGAGATATATACACACACATACTCTGAAGTATGCATTTACAAGACAAGAGTTACACTTTGATATCGTTAGAATACAGGCACTGGTTTCTTAGTGATGAGAAAATATCCTACACAGGCAGCTTTCTTCTATGAGCAGATCCCAGTTTAGAGAGCACGATTAAAAAATGATAATTATAGTTTCTCAAGAAATTAAGTTTTTATTTCATTTAGTCTGATAGTATGTGTATGCACGTATTTTCCTGAAGGTATTTTTAAAACTCTACGTCTGATTTGAGCCCATCACTTCTGACGTGAGAACGTACCACCTAGAGGTCTTTGTTGTCGGTTCTCATGTTTGCAGGACTTCACAAACCCACACTATTGATCTCCCCAGCAGTCCAGCCCTTCGTTGCTGTCCCATAGATGGGGTGATGGGCAAAAACTCCAAGAGATTATGACACAATCAGTGTGAAAGCTGTGTTTAGAATTCAAGTGCTCTTCACTGTACTACAGGTCTTTAAACAACTGTAGCTCCCCCTCTATATGACTTCTACATAATTTTGGTATCTTAAGTTTGGCTTGATTGCACTGGTGTTCATAGTTTAAGTTCAGCTGAAATCAGTGCTGCTTTCTAGTGGCTGAAAGCCTTCAGTAGTAAAGTGTCAGCCATAGGGGTTTAAGACTCGGTGCAGCAAGAGATCTATAACTTTTCTACTCAGTGGACAATTTCTTGTCCAGTAAACTGCTGAGAGAGTCCAGGGCAAGATCACATAATTGTGCTTTTTATGTATTCATTTGGGAACATCTATTTATGAGATTATTGAGGAAAAGTCAAATTAGCCTTAGCTAATGGAGCCATCTATGGAGATCTGGGAGCAGTTGTTACTGGTATTAGAGACCTAAACCTTTATCCTTGCTTTCCTCCTCTAATTGATGCACTTACTAGATGGCCTGTTATTTATAAATAGAGTAAACATTTATTTTTAATAAGCACGAGTGCTGCAGTGCTCAGTGCTGTCTTTCACAATAACTGTAAGGACAATCCTTGTTTTTCCAAACACTATTGGCTCTTTCCCATTATGCTACTTAGCATGAGTGAGAGCCGCTGAACTGATAATTTGGAATTCGCTAGATTACCTTTACCTGTCTTTCCTTTATGGATTTCATTGAGTCTTTAAAGTTCACAAACAGGATTGTGAGGGCCCTGTCCTTGTCCACAGAAGTGGTAACATGGTAACAGAGTGCTTCTTTATGATTTTACTATCATACTGGAAAGACAATGCAGTGCTTGAAAGGAGATCATTTGTATAAGATTCATCTTCTTCAGTGAGATAATGCAGTATTTCAAAATGGAGCCCTGTCCAGTGCAGTTTACATACAGTCTGTGCAGAAGTCTGTAACAGAAGAATGAATAAAGTATAGCATGTGCAGGAACAGAAGATGAATTTATAGGCAGATGACATTTAGTGTTTGCCCAACAGGCTTAAGAATCAGTTTCGCAGTAGTAGTATTATTGTTCTTAGGCCTGGACCAATTTTAAGTTGCTCGTCAGTGATGTGCTTTCAGAGAGTATAATAGAAAATGCCTCTTCTTTTGTTATTTTTCACTTCATGAAAAAATAGCAAGCTTCATTTTTATTGTTGCTTTTGAGTGATGTATCAACTGATTTCTTTTTCATCCTTTCTTTTTGTTGTACTTACGTATTTGTCTTCCTTTGCACTAGAGCTAAGAAATGTGAAATTGCAGTTAGTATTCCTTAGCTATTCAGGTGAAAACCCAGTGTTATCTGAATGGCATAGGCGCTAGAGCTGAGCTCTCCACAGGAGTGTCTGAGTACTGAACAGCATGCAAGGAGCAAACCTTCTGCAGCGTGAGGCCCATCGTCCTACCCACCATCTCAGCAGCTGAGGATACACTGGATTAGCATCCTCTCCTGGATGGGACCAGGGAGATGAGTCCGTATGGGGTGTAAACACAGGAACCAGAGGAGGTGCCTTAGCTTTAAGGCTTCAGAATCACCTTTAAGACTTCAGAATTTGCCCTGTGCTTTGTGAGATAAGGTGCAAAGGAATGTTTCTCAAGTCCTCCTTTCTATGGCCTTGCATAGCATCATGTGAAGAGCTTGGGTGCTTTAACACAGAAGCAATGCAAGAGGGAGGAGTTGATACAAACGCATGATAAATGTGTCCTTAAGGTGATGGACTGCCTCCCCCAAAGGTATGCAAATGATACTAAGCCAATAATGACTCATGTTTTAATCCTAAACTAGTTTCCTATTGGTGTTCACTGCTTGAAATTCCATTGTGGGCCAAGTCACTTGTGTTTGAAAACCACTTTGAAATTTTCAGATGGAGTGGGAAAAGATGGAATGGGGTGTTATTTTCATACTGCTTTCACTAGGGAGAAGTATTATAGGGAACAAATTTGTCTATTTTAATTGAAAGTATTATTTTAGTACACTCTGCAGTGATTTTTACTGTGTAAATTTTTGTCTGGAGGACTAATCAAAGTGTAGATTTTTCTACCATCACAAGCATATCCGTGATTTTGTATGTGCATGTAGATATATCTATTTATTTAAAGGAGGGAGGGGGTGAAGGGTAGAGGGGGGAGAAGGAAGATCCACTCTAGGATTCAGTTGTCTGGTTTGTTTTTCTATGGCAGCTTTGAACTGTCTTTCTTAGCCCCCAGCTTTTTAGGTAGGATCTTCAAATACTGTGTAAAAGGAAAAAAGAAAATTTTTAGATGGACTTCAACTACAATTTACTAATTAGTTATTATTTATTTCTTCAGTGAACAGTTTAACAAGTGCAGAATACAGTTGCAATGTGTTCTTTTGGAAATAGAAGTCAGAATATATTAAAGTATTTGGGTTTCATTCAGAAATATTTTTTTCAAGCAGTTTTAGTTCTCGAGGTTCATTCAAACAAGCTTTCCAGATCAGCTTTTATTTGGATGTGGTAGGCACGACTGGCAGAAAGCGTTCTTTTGGCTGATGAGGGAAAATACACATCAAATTATTGGTTGCGGAGGTTTGTCCCAGTGGGAGGGTTTGTCCCGCAGTGTTTTTTGTTACTTCAAAAAGATTTCAGGTGCTGATATTCAAACTATGATGGGCTAAAGTTACAGGGAACAAAGGTGGTAAAGCTTACATTAAATCATCTCAGCTGTTAAAGCTCTGTATTATTTCTGATTCTGCCTTCCTTATTAAATAATAATAATACTTTAAGAGGAGAAATGTATGGAAGTGAGTACTTTGGTCCAGGACATTGGATTTCACCCAATAACTCTTGCACCAAATTAATAAATTATGATATAACTGGGATTGTATTTTTCTAGGAGATAATCAGGTTTGATTTAAAAACTTAAAATGATTGAGAGTCGACTATATCCTAAGTATATTATGCTCATCATTAATTACTCTTGGCATTAAAAATACCATTTTACTCTTGCCTGAACTCACGAAGTTTCAGCTTCCAAATATTAGCTGTTACTGGGCATTATCAGAAAGTTTCCCAGTCAAGTACTTCCACACTGTGACCACATCATATTTTTACTTTCCCTTAATGTAAACTAAGTTGTACTTCTGCAGTGTCTCATGATGAGGCCTTGCATCTTCTGTTTTATAAGTCTACCTGTTTGTCAGAGGTTCTGTGTGAAGGTCTCACTTCTCTCCTGGAATGTTGTGCAAGGAACCAAAAGCTGTAACTAATTGATGCTCACATTGTTACTTGGTATTGCCCACTGAGGTATATAAAACAATCAGAGTTTGTTCTGGTTTTATTTCAGAAGCATAGAGTTCATGTTATCTTAGTTAACCAAAACTGAGCAAAACAGCCTGGGCAGTTGCCGTTTTCCTGTATGTCTTGGTTGACCATGTTAGGTATGATGAGGCGTATGTGTGAATGACTCTTTTTTGGCTGTGCATGTTTTCTGTACCAAATGTCAGACAAGGAGATGAAACTTCCTATTTAGTTTGCTAATTTTTGAATTTGCCCAACATAATTGTGTCATTGGGTAGGTGGTGCTTCTGAAGGTGCCACAGATGCCGAACCCTGATAAAATCCACCCTGTCTTGTTAATGAACACACAAGCAGTTGTTCCCCATCTGCTGCCTCTGTCTGAAAGGTTAGGAAGCCCTTCCTTCTTGATCACAAAGGACATAATTATTGTCTGTAGAGGAGTCCAGTACAAAGACAGTTTATCCAGTCTGACCGCTGCTACACTGCAGGCCACCAAAGATTAACAGCTGCTTCTCCTTTGATTAGGTTAGGTAATAACAGTTACTTTAGTTAATAATTGGATGGATTCCCAGGCCGTGTAATTCAGGTTTGGGCTGTCATTTTTTGCTGGCACGTAGCTGAGCTGTATTATTGGAATGGAGCCTGTAATCCTATTAGTCAGTTGTCACTCAAACCATAGGAGAGGAGAGAAGGGGAATTCAAAGCCGTGGAGGTGTTATAACAGGTAGGTAAATAAGTCACCCATGCTTGTCCAGTGTGCAGGGAGCTTTCTTCATTGTTCATCATCCTTTCAAAAAAAATTAATTTTAAGTTTCTTAAAATGTTTAATTCACCATTAATCCATAAAATGGTTACATGATTTGTTTAATTTATTATTTCTGTTTACTATGCCACACATGCATTAGTGTACACACAGTCTGCTAAAGTTACTTAATTCATGCACTGTTCTGCTGAAATTAGTTGCCAGGTGCTCTAAATGACAAGTTTTTAATGGTTCAGAGATTAAGAATGCATACTTAGTATCATATCAGCTGTATTGGCTTTCCTCCTGTACAAACAAGGCTACTATATTTCACAGTGATGTGGGCTTGAGAGAGAGGAGAGCGAAGCTCTCTTCGTGTATTGGTTTTGAGTGCTCCATCTGCTGTTCTGAAGACTGCAACTCTGCTGTCGTTTTGTAATGGCTAAGACACATCTAGGTGGCAGCCCCAAGGTGTTGGTGATCCTCTTCTCTCTGTTAAGAAAAGTATAGATGACAGCATTAATCGCTTTTCCCTATGTGTTCATTTGTCCATGCTCTCCTGTGTGACCAAAACTTAAAAGCCTCGAAATCCTTTTGTACTTACAAATCATATTGTTTAAAAATGTTATTTGAAGTGGTTGTGAATTTCTGAAAATACTTATAAGCAAGTCAAAATGAAAACCAAATGCTTATAGGTTTTCTTCTGTTTGACAGACAAGAATCCTGTTATATCAATTGCCCTTGAGGAATAACCTTCCCAATCTACATACACAGCCACTCAAAGAAGAGTCTCTACAGTGAAATTATGAAATGGGTTTCGTAAACAACTAGCTAGGTAACTTGGGAGACTAAGTTAGAAGTCTAGAGGACACGTGATAATGTGTCACACTGTTTTTTGATCTTTTCAAATAGGAATTTAATATTTACTCACTGCAGGATCTGTCATTTCTCATACTCACATTGTGTGTGATCTGCTCGGTGCCTTGGGTGCTCCCAGAGTAAAAATCAGAGTTACCTGAATTGCTCTTTCCTTCTGAGACAGATTCCAATGGGGACCAATTTAAATAACAATATTATGTTGGTAAAGGCTTTGAGTAACGTACATGCCTCAGGCTACTTCTTTTGAATTTGTTATGTTTTAATATGCATCAGCTAACATAAAGCTTTAGCACTACAGAACATGAAGTGAATTTCAATCATATTTTGGAGGATATAGCTTAATTCTGGAAAGAAAGCCAAATTGGATAAGGTAGCCTACTCCCATATGTTTATGCTTTAAGAAAAATTTCTCTAAATGAATATATAAATACTTCAAATTTTGAAAATCGGCCCGAGTAGGAATTAATTCAGATATTCAGTATTATTAGGCTGCTGTACTTCACAGACTGAATGACAGTATCTTTCACCATTGGGGAGATTTCATGCCCTTTGTTCTATACACAGCTCATCAGTATGAGGCCTCATTTTGTGGGCAGCTGAGGGAGTTGCCTGTGCTCAGTCCCTTTTCTCACCACTTCCCCCTATACCACAGTCACAGAGAATTCGCTCTGAAAGCCTCAGTAATGCAGTGTTCAGGTGACACTCCTGCTCCTATGTGGACAGGGCATGTTTTCCCTTCCGTTCCTGTGCAAGGCCAAGCCCAAAGAGTGGTGCCTGAACCTGGGATTCCTGACAGCAGGACCCTTGCCTGAGGATCAGAGTAACACACAGGCATTGGATACCAGCAGTTACCTTGGTACCATCAACATTGCCTTTCAATACATGAGTTAAAACCTGTCGGAGTTCTCCATCTGAAAAGAATCCTTGGAAATAATTACATTAAATACCGTTCCAAAACTAGTGTATTCCTGTCCCTAAGTGGCAGTTTTATAGACCTTTGTAATGTATCTTTCCCGACCTTGCTGCTGATTTGTTTCTTCTTTTTATTAAAGTTTTTCTTCTCTGTCTTCTACGCACATAGGTAGGGATTTATTTCCCTGCTGACTAAGTGTCAAAATGCTGACCATTTTTTATGAGCAATCAACAGAGTAGCATAATAGGACATAAAGCCAAATCATATAAAATTGAGAGGGATTACACACTTGCTTCTGCTTGGTAGAAAACTGTTTTAGTTAAGGAAATTCTTTAGCATGTGAGTTTGTGTTTTGCAAAGTATACTTGTATTTTGGCAAAGTGTTAGACAAAATGAAACAGGCACTCTGAAAAAAAGTCAGTCTTCATAGCAGTGATGTTGAAAAGAAGTGATGCTCCAGATCAAAGTGAAAGGAGAGCATCACATCACATCTTGTTTCATTTTGGCTCTGGGACTGATTTGTGGGGAAAACAGTTACTTTCTGGACACTTCATTCCTAGGTATTTATGGAGAAAAGAGGAGGTCTGGGGAAGAATCTCAGATAAGATATTAAAAATTCAAAAGAAAAGGAAGGGTTTAGCATTATTGAATATATAGAGTTGAGAAACAAGCCAAGTAGGGAAATGCAACAGTGTACAATTTCAAGAATGGAGAAATTACTAAAGGGAGAAACAAAATGAGTGCAATAAAATGAGATATAACTCAGAGTAATGAGGTGAAGCAGAGAAAGGGCATAGTTGGTTTCAGTGACAGGAAAGAGGACTTTGCCACAAGAGCTAGAAGGTTGTGGCATCATCTCCCATGAGAAATGGGGAAAGTGAGAAGTGGGAAGCCCTTGGCACATTTAAAACTGGAGTAGCACTGACAAATATGCTGTAGCCAATAAATCAGCAGCATCACATAAACGTCTCTCTCATCTGTGTGCTGTGATGCCGACATGCCAGTGATAGACAGAAATCCATGTGAGTAAATTTCTACACTGGTTGTGTGTGGTTGTTGATTTCCAAGGGAAAAGCACACTTGAAATACCAAGATACCTCTTTGCACTTGTGAGGTTCTAGGCTGAGGTGAGAACTGGTCTGTGGGAAAGACCCCAGCTCTGCCGAGGGAATGCTGAACTGCTGATTGTGTTTACATATCTAACAGGTCTAATTCTCAGATAGAAAAATGTTTCTCTTCTAAGTCATATTATATCTTGATCAATTGTTTTTCTAATTGTTCAAAGAAAGGTTTTAATAATGACTGTATGTATAGAGCATTTCCCATTTTTTGCCCACATTTTCGCCAAGTACTTGCAGCACTGAAAAGAAAAGAAAGATTTCCTATTAACTAGAATACCCTCGTCATTGATGGAATTAAGATGCACAAATGCAAACAGCCAATAAAGCTACACAAAATTAGCAACTTAAAAGTAGAGGAGTAGAAGATCTCACATGCTTTGTTTTAAACAGTATGAGATAAAAACAGGTTTGTGTGAAAGGAAAAGGACGTAAGTTCTAAAATCCTGGACCTGCTGCAGTAGAAACTCAGTAATTTGCAAACTCTAAGAATAATGGCGTTTGAAAGTAAAATTCTGCTGAGTGGCAGTTCAAAGGGGACACCTAGAATGAAGAAAAGCTCATCTAGAAAGCTAGGAACACACAAAGAACTAGGTTAAATTGAATCTTTCCGTTTATAACCAATCACGTAGCATAATGAATGCAAACCAAGCTGGATGTGACAAAGGACTTGTGTGTAGAAAGCGGGAGTTGCCAAACAGACAAACCACACCAGTCATAGGTGACAAACTTTATAATTCCCCATAGCTGAAACACTACCAGAAATCACATCAAGATTTTTAACCTGACTGTAAACTCCAAGCCATTCATTTGAGAAGACGGAGAAATTAACCAACTTGTACCCATATCCTCAACAGCATCTGTCAGGCAACATTTCAATCTTCCTAAGATTAAGGATAAAATAGGACATCAGACTGGAGATGCTGTCAGACTTTTTTTCACATCAGCAACTTGTCTTATGGGGTCTGCGTTCTGTGAAATACGTAACTAGGTATCATCAGCGCGATGATGGTACTCGTGTTTTAAAGGGATCTGCCCAAGCAATTCTATGCATACAATGAACAAATCAGGGAACAAGCCTAGAGATTGTCTTCTTTTGGAAAAGTTTGTAAAAAAAGAGAAATTGTCCGTATTCCTTAAATCACATACCAGGCAATAAAGTGTAGCTACAAAGAGAACAGCAACAGATAAAGATTCGCTTTATTAAAACCCCTATAACAGTATATCATTACAGAAAATATGCTGTTCAACTGTGTTACCTATATAGTGTTTGGTATGGATATATGATCTTTGAAAAACAGCACCTGAGAGTTTCAGCTCGTGCTCTAAGAACAGCCTGTGCACTGGCAGTGAAATGCTCCTTTTCAAGGTGTTCAGGATGATAAATTTATGTATAAAGGATTTTCTGCATTGATGATTGTCTATCAGGTATATCTTACGTAGGAATTTCTTCAATCTCTGTTGGCTCTCTCCTGTGTT
Source organism: Dromococcyx pavoninus (assembly GCA_033558185.1). Lineage (NCBI taxonomy): Eukaryota > Metazoa > Chordata > Aves > Cuculiformes > Neomorphidae > Dromococcyx > Dromococcyx pavoninus. The sequence continues at coordinate 1,474,395 of JAUMJL010000431.1, read as the reverse complement.
TGTGTCTATCTAGAACACAGCAGACCAGATAGCATTTCGGGCTGCAGGAGGACTGACTGCCCTTGAAAGTATTCTTCAAGCCGTGACTTCTCCCACCAATCTGAATGCAGTTTCACGGGTTCCGTTTAAGTAAGTATGGCTGGTCCTTCATTTGCTGCTTAGAATCACTAGAACATTTATTTCCCAGCTGCTGCTTCACTGCTTTCTCTTCTCTTAGTCCAGTGTTGAACTTCAAAGAAAAAAAGCATGCTCTACTCTATACTACCATGGAAAGTGAAAGACATTTCCACTCAACCACTGTTTTCCTAACTTGCTGGTTTTATTCAAGCTAGGCTCTATTTGAGCAGTGGCCTCCCTAATTGTACAACATGAGGAAGAGAAAACTGTATTAAACAGAAGAGGAGGTATAGATCTTGTGAAGTTAGTCTGTAAAGATAACTGGTGGGAAGTGGAGGCATTTTTTAAAGGGTTGTAATTCACTGGAGTCTGCTTTTAAAATGGAACAGTTGTAAGATACTGCTAGCTGAAAGGGCTGCTCCAAACTGGTAAATCAAAATTCTTGGGGATTACAGGAATTCTTCTTTATAGAATGTAAGAATAGAGGAGTTTAAATGTCTAATCTCTGAGAAAAGGTTGTGACTAAACAGAATGCCTGCAAAAACTGGTATCTCAAAAGCATACCGTTTTCCTTAATCTCTAACTGTAATTTTTATCCATTCAATGGCACGTGTGTGTTTCCAGAGCAGAGCTAGGCATGGTTTTAGTACAAGAGGAACCAAGCCCAGGATATTCTGTTGTGTGCCATTGTCATTGTTTCTTTGTAGCTATATTTTAATATTGTAATAATTGGAGTTTAAGTACTGCATTGTGAGGGTTTGGATCAAACTTGCACGTTAGAGTTCTGGGACCAGTGTGAAGTGCTAGGAAAGAACACTAATAAAAAAAAAGGTGCTTTTAATATCTTAACTTCTCTTCAAAGAGAATAAAATTCCTGCCTTCTCATTAAGTGATGCAGAACACATTTGCCACCATTCCAGCCTCCTCTGTTGATGAGCAATCCTGAGTTGTTGCTGTGGTTGAGCAGCTCAGCAGCAGCATTTGGACTCCTTAATTTGCCAGGGCTCTAATTTTGAGTTACCCTCATCAACATGGGATAAACTTTGCAAGGGAAAGGGCTGCACAATGTGGCCACATAAAGCTTATCTGAAATCGAACTTTACATTCTTAGAATGTGTATCATCGATTTTTGTTCTTTCGTTTTAGCAATAGTCTCATTTGGCAATCTTTGCTGGGAAGGTTTGAGAATATTGTGTTTATGTTACTGAAAACATGTTGTTTAAAGTTCATTAGGCAGTGTGAGGATCTATTGGTGCTCAAAGGAACCTGGGTGCTGGTAAATAAAGCCCCATGTCAGATACAGTTGTATAACAGAAAAAACATCGAAGGAAATTTCTCGGAGGTTCTTCTCTCTGTGAGAGTTGCTGTCTCTCTCATACCTATTTCAGACCAGTACAACTGGTTTCTCAGATTTCTGAGCCTATTCATGACTGAATTATAAAAGCAATTTTTAAACCTTTCAAAAATTCCTTAAAAGTAGTTTCATTATGCAAGTTTTCATCTGTATTTCGAAAGGAAATCTCAAGGCAGAAATAGGGTGAATGTAAACTGTTCTGACAGCTCTGTGTGTTAAATAATGTGCTGAAGAGCTTAGCTCCCCTACTGGAATACAGCATTCCCTTCAGCTTACAGCAAATTGCAGTCTCCAGTTCATAGGCAGCTGGAAGCATTGCAGTTTGGCAGTTATACAGCAGGTCGCACGTGACTTAAAACAGGATCTTGCTTCCTAAAGACAGTGGCTCTCGCAGTTTCTTTCTGCAAGAGTCTGACTGTTCGAGCCTGACTTGCAGAGCCAGGAATCCGCTGGAAGAGCAGCAGGGAACTCGGCATTGCCGCGAGCAGTGCAGAGCCTGCTCTATTGCCTTGTGGTGGTTGTCTTTCTGGTAGAGAGGAGCATGCTTTGGGCAGAGCTTGACTGTCGAGAGCCAGGAGCCAGAGAGTGGGAATGGATGTGAATAGGGGGAAACAGTTTAGACAAACCACGTTAATGCGTACAAGTATGGTCTCACCGGAAGTGTTTACAAATACTTCAAATGCGTTGCTTTAAATACAGAATGTTTGAGATAGTTTCAAAAACAAAGGATAATTGTAGAATATTTTGAGTTCTTTAAATGAAGAAAATTTGTATCATGTATGTCCTCATTTAATTTTTGAAATTAACCTGAAATTATTTTTGCTTTCTTTTATGCAAATACAATTCCTGTCCTGACTTCTTAAACTTTGAATCTAGCGAAGTGGCAGATTTTTCTGCCTAAAGACAAAGCAAAACCCTGTGGAAGGAAGTTGAATTAAGATCTTCCATCAGTTGCTCCTGAGTCTTCCCCAAGCCAAGCATGATTTGCTAAAGAACACTACTGTACTTTAGATGTTTGTGTGCACTTGCAATGTTTGACCATTTGTACTCATCTTAAATTGGGAATTTGTCTGTTGTTTTGTGATGGGGCTAAGCTATTTACAAGTAGGTGAGGAGATTACAGGGGCTATTATCTACATCTCTCTTTCTCCAAAATCCTGGCAGTATGGTGCAGCTCAGAACTTTAATCCCATGTCTACAAGATAAAGCTTTATTATCCAAAGATTTAACAATATGCCTGTTGTTTTGTACTGCTGTCCAGATTGGTCGTTAGACCAGCAGGGCTGCAAATGCTGTGAAAAAGATGTGACATTTACGAGATAGATGATACATTTGGTGGTGGGGCAGTTTTTCTCCCCTTGAAATAAATCACTCAAAAAGGAAAAGAGAAAGCGATGGATTACAGTAGGGTTTATTATTTGTGTTAACGTACAAATTAGTGTCCAGCCATGCTATTTCTTAAAGTACCATTTTGTAATTTGTCTGCATTTGTTCAGTTCTCCACAAAATCAGACATACTCAGCAGAGTCTCAAGAGGTTTCAGAGTCTTATGGTAATTTTTTTATGGTTCTGCTGAAAAGCAAAGGGGAGCTACACAGCAAAACAATTCAATGACTTAAGATCAAGACCAGAAGATGAGTCTTATCCCTGGTCTCGCTTTGCGTATTTGCTATGGACACCTCATTTACCTCTTTTATGCCATGGTGTGTTAATGGCCTTGAAAATTGCAACAAATCTGCCAACAAATGAGGTGTGTAGGGTTTGTTTAGTTAACAATTGTGAAATACTTTGAGTTCCTTGGGTGAACAGCATTTTTAAATAGAAATTAGCAGTGGTTGAGTAAGGAACGAAGGAGGGCTTTTGTTACAAGTTAAGACATGATTAAAATCTGTTTTACTATAATGTATCTTCTGTATTCATACCATTTCTTGCATCATTTATTTAAAGCAAATATCAGGGTAAATAATCTTGAATCATAATTATATACATGAAAAGCAGAAAATAGTGCCTGCATAATAATATGGGTGGCATTGATATAAATTGCTTTTTTCAGTAAGAACTGTTTTGAGTTGAGAACTGGATTTAAAGCTTGTTCTTTGTAATTTTTCCTTGGGTTTACGAGCATACATTTCTTAAACTACACCGTTACTGTTCATGCAGTTCTATAGGATCATTCAGATTTTTTTATGTAAAGGGCAAAACAGGTTTCTTGTTTTTCTGTAAGAGTATTCCCTCTAGAGAATTGTTCATTGAGTTGTAGCAGTCGGTGCAAGGACATAAAGATATTCTGAAGAGAATGACCTCTTTGCGAGTTCAGCATGTGAAACCTGCAGCATCTGTCTTTCCATGAGATGTTCTCGCTGCCTGTCTCAGAGCTGGATTTCAAGTGCTCAGAGCTCAAGAATAAAGCAATATTGCCCTCCCAAGCAATGTAGAAACATGTTTTATTGTTGCCAGTTGCTGTGTGAACTGCTAGGAAACTTTTGGATTAAGAGCCAATGCTCACAATGAAACAATTGATAAGGCAGGGACCAGAGAACTCCTGTAGAAGTCTTTCAGGTCCCATCACACCTGTAAATCTTGGGGTAAATTAGTTGTTTGCTTGTTTACTTGCCGTGCAGTATTTTATTCATAAGTACAGTAGCAGTTCAGAATGAAACTCCAGTCTGTTTTAGGCTTGAAGAAGAATTGTTGCTGGGTTTTGTCTTCTCTCTGTTAATTGCGACTATACTACAGCTGGGACCCATTTTTATTTTGATATCCTTAAATAATGTAAAACACAGACAAAATAGTAATTGCTTATGAATCTCTGAGGGTTTCTGATTGTGCAGTAGGTAGGCCCTGTGAGTGAAGTATAAGGGCCTCCAAGAGTTAGAATTGGTATTTTTACCTTAAAATCAGTTTTTCTGTTGTTGTTTCAATCCATATTCTTACCTTGTTTTTTCTTGAACCTTTCACCTCTGCAGCCATTCTGTGCCCCGTTTTTCAGTAACTCACCTCCCACTTCTCAACTCAGCTTTTATATACTGATCACTTGCTTTCCCCATCAGAGTGCTTCCTAATTTTCAGACTGGTTAAAAGGAGTAGTTACTACTCAATTAACACATCCTAAATTTGATCATGTTTAGTTTTATATTATTTCACTGCTGATTTGAGCTGTTTGGGTTACTTTACTGCATTGATAATCAAAGTACATTCATTGATAATCAAGGTACATTCGTTTATAATCTTCAGAAGTTGAAAGTAACGTGAAAAAGCTTTACACTTGGAACAGATTAATTGTTCTGTGTTGATGTTGCCCTGATTTTTATAAAGAAAAAAGTTGTGACTTCTCACCTACATATCCTGATGTGCTGTGGGGGATCAGTTTTGCACAGTTGGGCAGTGTTGCTGCCTTGGTATTTTGAATAAAGTTTACAGTTTGTCATCTTGTTTATACAGGGCAAATTGAGGAAAATGAAGAAATGCTAGCATAAAAGAAAATCATATGCATACATATAAACTGTTGAGATCTAGCTTGAAAATGTTGATTAAAATGTATCCCTTTCCTATTTCTTTGTACTCCTGTAAAATACAGATGCATATTTTTGTGTAGTTTAAAGACAGATTTCTTTTTTCGATCAAAGTTTGTGTACCATAAGGAGTGTTTTTATAATTGGATTTGCTCTGGAGGAAAGCCTTACATCAGAGGGCAGACTTCTTACGTGGTTTGAGTGTACACGCTGTCTAACACCACTTTAAAGCTGATTTGCGGGTGTAATATAAAGTGTAGAGCAACATCAGTTATCGATAAACAGCTGCTTTACGTGAGGCTTATACATCATTATTTCAGCCGACTCTGGAGAGAAAAGTTTGGGAATTAAGAGCAGTTACAGCTTCCAATAGGGGAAAAATAGTAAGAAAAGCATTGAGTTTCTCATTCCAGAGAGTTTAAGTGGTGGTTACATAAAGTTCTGGCTTGACGTTCACAGCATCACGCTTGTCTCAGTGGCCTTGTGCAGAAATGGTGACAGTTGACAGCTGTTGTTCTCTTTAATAAGATTAAAGTAAAGAAATTAGTTGTGCTGTCTTTAATCTGCCATTTAACACTGCGAACCACCTGGGGACAACTTCTGTCCTGACACTTCCCATTTGGAATTGGAAAAAATGGTGGAACTGAATCATAGCTTAGAGCGTGCTGTGATGAGAATGTGCTCAGGCGAGCTGTAGTTAGCAAGCTTGTGTTACCAATTAAAAGAACCCTCTTTATTGTTGTGAAAAATTAATTTGACATCCATTTGCTTACACCGCCTTTTCAGATGCATTATTTGAGTCTCTGAAAATGCCAGTGCTTTTTCTGACATGAGATTCAGTTGGGAAATACATGAGCATGTTGCATTATTACAGTGGAATTTGTCCTATATACGAAGTGGGAAGTTTGTGTGTTTTCAAATGTAAAATAAATGATCCTCTTAGGAATTCGAGTCCCATATATCAAAAATTGTGGTTGCAGTGAATTAACTAAATCACCTCAGAAACTCTAAAATGCTGTCAAAATTATAAGTTAACATATCAGGTTCATAGTTGGCACTTTGGGTAAATTATGATGTTTATATTTAAATAGAATTAATCTTCATTTTGGAATAGCTGATTAGAATGGCAGGTGCTGATTTAAAGCATCTTCTCGACTGAAAATAAAACTTGTCACTGTAGTTTCATATCCGTCTCCCTGTAAACACACTTACAAGGGGAATAATCTATGAAAAGTAGAAGTAGGTTCCTAATGAAAATTATTTTCAGCATTACTGAGAAAAGTGAAATAAATACCTTTATATTCTCAGGATAGGAAAAGAGAGTCATGTTGCAAGGCACATGAAGCATGCTGCTGGAATTTTGTATAGGTGTTATCCTTGAAATGTAAAAAATAATTTAAATAGATGAGAATTAGCCTGCCTCTGATTGATAAATGATGATTTAATATTGTTTTCAAATCACGTGAACTGCAGATGGAAACTGATTTAATTAGGCAGTAGAATTAAATTAATTATCAGTACAGTAAAATTAATAGAACTGGTAGTATGATGATACTCAGAAGGAAAGGTGTAATTGTTCACTGTGTTTTTACAGATCAAACCAGCAAGGTAATGCTTCTTTTTTTAAATTCAGAATCATTTCTCTGAAGAAAAGACAGTGCAGAAATGTAAATTAAAAAAATTTATGTTTTCTGGCCTCTGAGCATTTCCAGCTTTTCCTGGCTTGGGAATTATAATGTCTACATGTAAGCTGCTTCCATTTCCAGTCGGGGGAGCCACGCTAAGTAATCAGATGCCCCAGCAGTGACCACAGCGATCAGAAAAGCCGCCTCCCTTGTTATATAAATAACTTTCTTCTTTCAAGAAATGTTTTAGGAGAAAAATAAACCTTAAAGCTCAGCTAACTCAGATCTCTATAAATGTGTTGAATTAGCCTGGAGCTTATGATGATTCTGCAGGATAACTTGTTTGTTGCAGTCTCGCTTTTGTATGGCCTTTTGACAGCGCTTACCGTTGGTTTTCTTCCATAGAGTTTATTTGAACTGAGTCACATTTTTTTTCACATATTAAAAAACCCCAACAAAGTAAAAATTTTTCTCCTTTTGGTTTACTTTACAATTTGAATTTCCAACTATCTTTATTCATTGTTGTATATATTTATGATGAATTTGGGTTCTGTGTCTGTGTGCCTGTACAGTAACAGTCAGAGCTTTTGTCGTAAGCAAAGCTCAAGAAATGAGTTTTGTGTTTATCCTGAAATAGCATTGTCCATGGTCAGATTTATCTTCTCTGGCAGTATGGTCTGTAGGAGTGGTCCCAGCTTCCCTGCAAATCCTGGTTTGAGGAGAACACTTCAGTTGGAGCAGATGGAAGTTACTGCACATCATGCAAAGACTAATTTGGCACTTTTTGTACATCTGGAGCTTTCCATGCCTCGTAGTGTTTATGATTTTCACTTCCTACTGTTGCAAACCTGTTAGCTCTTCCTGACAGCCGTAGTTGTGGGTCGGCTGATGCTGTTGAGTTTCCACTCACACTTAGATGCTCTCTGCAATAGTGGCTCACACCTTAGAAGTAGAAATCTTTCGACAGGAGTTTCACCTGCTCAGTTTTGCTTGCTCTGTACAAATTACTTGATCCTCTCCCTTCCTTGCATTAGTTCACAGCCACTGCACAACAGCCTCTCATGAAAGCTGCCCTGGTATATTGTGAATTACTCAGATTATTTCATACCACGTTTTTTTCTTAAAGGTTGTGCTAGGAAAGGGACTTTCTACCCAAATTTGTCGTGTGATGCAACTATAAGCCACAAGAAAATAATATTATATATCCAAATTATGCAATTTATATTAGTTTTTTACTATGAGTGCAAATGTGAATTTACTGAAAATGCATTTTTATACTTATGAAAATACCTTTATTATCACATACCACGGGGAAAGCCCAGGCTTTTCAGAATTGCATATTCCAATGCATATTATTTAGCTATAAACCAAGTTTTGGATACAGAAGCGTTCAGTAGCCGTACAGTGCATGACTTCTGGTACGTATGGCTTTACTGTTTTGAAATTATTAATTATTTAATTGATTTTATGTAAAGTTTTAGTTCTGTTTGGAATACTGAGTGCAAGAAAACAAATGTGAATTGCTCAAAGTGCCATGCTTCCATTTATTTGCTTTTAAAGTCACATTCTTATTTTTCTTCTTCTCTCCCTCTGATTTTTTAGGTCCCTATGCAATACAGTGAATGCTTACAGCCTCGCCTGCAGTAACTGCGCAGAAAACTGCGCCTATGTTCTTTTTAGTAATAAGATCACTTTTCTGATGGACCTGTTGATACATCAGTTTGCGGTATGTAAAATACCTGTCCTAATTTAGAAAGGTTTATGTGCTTCACAAACATATCAGCGTATTTAGAGTGTAAGAACACCAGGAGATACATGAGAAGAAAGATTCAGTAAGATTCTTTCGTTGTATATATTTGGTAATTGTATCTACTATACTTCTATAGAAATGGATATACTTACTTCTGCTAATAAATGCTGCAAAAGCGTGTGTGCCAGGAACTCCAGTGAGTGGACAGTGTTGTACCTTTAACGTTTTCTGACGTTTTCTTCTTTCATTTACCCTATACTAGTACTTAAAGTATAGAATATTATGAGTTGTCCACATGTGTTCAGTTCTTACATGTCTCAGTATCAGGAATATAAGTCAGGTCAATATATTGCTGTAGTATGATTTGCTGAAGTGCTTAAATAGCTGGACTTTTTAACAGTGAAAGTTTTAATTTTCCAATGTTTCATTTAATTTGAAATGTCATTAAATATTTTATTTCAAAACTCATTTTTAATTCATAGTGACCTGCTCATCATAAGATATTTAGTCTTGGTTTTCTACTTATAAATTGTGTGTATGTATTTTCATGAGCCAAGCAGTTTGTTAATTGAAAAGTTATGTACATACTTTAAATAATTTAAATGACGCTGTTAGAATCAACAAGCCATAGGACTGTTGATAAATGCTTTAAAAAGATAGTCCGAAGGTCCTTGACACAAAGAAAAAGCGAATGCAACCTGTGCATTCTCCTCTAAGTAGTTGCCAGCTCATTGTTCTTAGCCAGCTCTCTCCAAGAAGATTCCAGGTATTGGATTTCCAGTGTGCTTAGTGAAAGGTGTGTGTGTGTTGCACTGGGCAGGAACAGCAGTGCTGGCTCTCGGCAGAGCAAGCCGCAGCACAGTCTCCGTGGGTGATTACACAAGAGATGAAATCCTCCAGTGCTTCACAAGTGGCAAGATTCATTCTGATGCCAAAAGCTTCTCTTTTCCCGGTGTAGCACTGTGCAAATGACCTGCTGTTTCCCAAAGAAATACAGAGGGTGTTTCTTAGGAGACTGTGCCCACCTAAAGATCAGAGATACTGCATAAGAAGAATTTACTATGCTTAGAGCTGTTTGCAGTCTGCTGCCAAATGCTACCCTTGAATTGCAGCAGAACTGCAATTAAGACTTAATGCTTCCCATGATCCACAGTGGACTTTTCTTTCCTATGCATAAGGTCTCTTATGTTCTCTTCAGGCAAAATTGGCCCTAAAACTGGGATATCTTCGTATTTCCATGAAGTACGAATTGAAGTACAAAAAAATAAATACAGTGCTGCTTTTCTAACCCCAATTTTTTCTCTTTGGAAAATATAATAAATCAGATCAAGTTTGACTTTTTCCTTTTTTACAAAAAAAGAAGTGGACAAATGGAGAGCATTGTTTTTAATTGGATCAAGCTCCAAATCCCAAAATATTAGGACACCCCTCCAAAGAATTTAACTGCCGGCAGTGTTCCTCATTTGGTGAGCTGTATGGTGCTGCCTTTGCCTGGGCTTTGTGTGTTTCCACTTACTGCTGGAAAATAAACCCTGGGTAATACCAGGAGTAATAAATGAGAACTTGTCTTAGCAAGGTTTTAACAAATTGTTGAACATGTGTGCCAGTATTTGCTGAGTACAGAAACAGAGAAAATCCAGTTTGGAGAAACCTTTACATATATTCTTGAATACAGCCAGTATGAACCTTATTTCCAACCAATTTAGTGTGGGTTTAGTTCTGTTTTTATTCATCATTTGAGTGCAATGTCAGCTTCGCTTTGACTAAAACTCAGAACTGTACTTTTTAAAGAATAACATTTAAAACAATTGTTTCTCATTGGTGACAAAAATGTTCATTTTACTTTACACAAACTTGACATTTTTCTCCTCAAAATATTACTTGAGAAACTATAAAAAAAACAAAATATTTTTTCTCCAATGAAAGGTTGGGTACTGATGAAAAATGGCAGAATAACAAATGGGATGTGTTTCTTAATTTTTGGTGATATCCAGCCTGCACAAGTTAGCTGTTAAAAGTGTCCTGTTCAGACCTTCCCTTATCTCCCACCCAACCAGACGTGTGGGAAACATGGGCTTTACTTGCCGTGTTACCTCTCTTAGCCTCCTGAGCTCTTGTAATGCCCCAGTTGGCGGCTGTTGAGGACAGTAATAGTGTGCTTTCCAATTAATGGATCAGAGCCTCCCACCTACATCCATAGAGGCCTTGTGCTCCAGATGTACCTTCATTTATCTCCAGACTGCGATCTCTGTTCCTCTTTGTCTGCTGAACCTACACGCTGGTTGTAAAGTATTGAGAACTTTTCTAATTGTGTGTTTTGGAAGGTTTCACACTGAGAGAAAGCAATAATTACCTGGAGCTGTAAGCATGTAAGGATAGTTTTTATTTTCAGGGGGTTCTGCTCCAGTGACAGCTGCCATGTACTTTTCCATGGGGAGATCTGAAAAACGCCATACCTGTCAGTGTAAATAATTTTATCTGTTTACTGAATAGGTTGGATTTGGGGGGGGGTTAAGGATAGCTATCTTTTTATGATTTCATGGTAAGGAAAGCATAGCAGTTTGTTTTCTAACTGTGTATTTTCAGATAGGTCAAAGGGAAATTTGAAAAAGGTTTTGGGAATAACAGGCTTGACAAGTCTATCTTGTCCAGTAAAAATTCTCAGGAGATGTGCTCATTCATCCAGATCCGGGCATCATAGCATCCCTGCTGGTACCAGTTAAAGCATAATGCAAATCCATACCCATTAAGAATTAGAAATTGAGACATTTTGCAGTTGTATATCTGTGTTCACGTAAATATGCAAAATTACATGGATTTTTTCTTGCTTCATTATCAAATTCCATACTACATAGAACTGCAAAGGGCAAGCTTGAGGTAGTCCCTGCCATGCGCTTCATTTATTCATCTGCACTGTTGCTAATATCCTGCACATGCAAGCACATTTTTAGACTGTTCTTCTTTCTGTTCAAGATTAATTGCTGAAGGCTGGAATCAGATTATTTTTATTCCTTTAAGTAGAAAATTTATGTTAAATATGCAACATACAGGTTTGATTTGAGAATCAAAAAGCAAAAAATAGTGTAAAAAAAAAAACAGTCTTGCCAGTCTCTGTCTGCAGCTGAACTCACCATAGTTTGCTGCCATTTGTAGCTCTGGCTGAAATTCTGAATATCCCAAATTGGATCACCATTAATATTTTTAAGGCAATCTTTAAATATGTAATATCTGAAAATTCTAAATAAAACATAATTAGTGGATATAAAAACATGTTAAATGAGTATTGCAATATAAATAGTGATCAAACAAATGTAGAGATCAAAAGTGAATTGCTCTTTCTGTTTTTCTTCTCCAAAATGCAGTGCTTAAATCTGGACAGTATTGTCAGTAAACAGCCTGTGGAATTGCATTCATAAAGTCCAGTCACTTTGATCGGGTTTGAGTTAATCTGGTTATCTGGTCGTGTTTTTCTCCACTGTGTTTTCACTGCTGATTAATTTCGGTGCTTTATAACTCCAGTATGGATCCTACTGGAGCTGGGAGTTTCTTAACCATTTGTGGTCAGTTTTTGAGTCTTCTGTGCTGCAACAAGTAAGGCAGCTTTGTGTTTGTTTGCAGTGACTGTGACAAGAATTGTAAAATCAAAGGCACGTCTGTGCTTCTCGGCTCTTCTGGTCTGTTCCAAAATTACATCGTATTTCTTTAGCATCCAGCTATTGAAGCACTAACATCACTGGTCCCTAATAAGGAGACCACGTGGGGAGTTGCTACCTTGCAAGTGCCTGAGAGATCTAATAAACCTGCTCTCCCTCAGGTTTCGGATCTAGTTGTAGACTTGAAGTACCAAGGTTGGCAAAAAGTACCTCATATAGATGTCAGTCTGTGAGTGGGTCATTCCTACTGCAGTTCAGTCAGTGCTGGCAGTGGGGGAAAAAAAAAGCACTAAGCCTTCATGTCTTTTACTTTGTTTTTAATAATTTAACTTTTGAAAGACCAAAACCTTACGTTTTGTTTATTTCCCTCAGTAGGAGGCATGTAGTAAACCTTGGAATATAGGATTGGGGTATTTAAGGGTAGGGAATTTAAAAATTGGAACCACCTTCTGCACCATCTCAAGCTCATAGACTTCCCAGGCCATTTCCATTTCTTCAGTTCACTGGTGACTTCATAGGAAGTCTGACATCCTATTGGTGCTGTTTAGAAAGTGTACGTTTTCCAGAGTGGTTTTGATTCATGCCCAAAGACTCACATATGCAAGCAGCATGGAATCACCAGTGTTAATGGGAGAAGAATATAAGTGACCAAATGAACAGAAAATGAGCTCTTCAAATAGTTTGAAGACTTCCCATTCAGGTTTAACAGCTCTAAAATATTTGTCGCTGTGAAGGATTATGCATTTTACAACACAAATAATAAATGAGTTTTGAGTGACGGAGCTCTACATTTCTGACTAGAAACTCTCTTTTTTTGTTTGGGTTTTTGTGTTAGCACAAAAAAAATGTGCCCTGATGTGCAGAGGTACTTTTGGTGCCAGGAGTCAGGAAAGAGTAACATGTGTGCCTAAGTGCTTTACTGGATTGGAGCCATATTGTTCAGCATCTTGCAGGATTAAGTCTTAGATGGTGGGCAGAGCCGAAGAGCTTGTTGCAGCTCTGCATAAGCAAGGGAATCCCTGTACAAGGGGAATTCTCTGCTGAATGGCTTAGCAATTGTATGGAGACTGTACCAGGTCTGAGAGCATGGTCATCAGAACATTCTGCTGCAAACACTGGTTTAAAGAAAGTGGGAGTCATGATTAGGCCTGGCATAGGCAGGCATTATAAATACGAAAATTGTGTTGAGGTGTTGGATGTGTCAAATAATTGAACAATAGTTACATTTTTCCTGATTTTCCTTTGTGATTTAAAAATGTTTTATACCAGTGACTTGACAAGTCAGTTTAAGTGTGTAATCATACCTCTAGATTTGTGTCACTTAACCTATTAAACCTCAGAAGTAAAGATGTGGAATGTTTTCACTTTTACTCACCCAAAGCCTGTGTTCAACAAACACGGTTTCTCTGAATATCATTAACTCCTTGTGTAATCAACACAAAGAAGCCAGAGCTTGAAAGCTTTCATAATTACACTATTAAATCTTATGATTTCCTACCCCCTTGCTTGATATAATAATCAACAAGCGAAGTGATACATCACTTGTGCAAGCACCCCAATTAATTTTAAACATAAATCTCAACACATTTTCACACTATCCCATTAATTACCTCTTCACTAAAAGAGCTGATCTTTCGTCACTGATTTCAGTTCATATAAATGGAAAATATTAAAGATAGGAACTAAGTTCAAATGTACCTATTTTCTGTAAAACAGTATTTTGTGCTAGCTTCTCTTTGACTTAAGCAGTATAAAACCCACATTTGTTCTCACTTTATGTTAATACGCACATACTTTCCCCAAAAATCAAATGTGAAAGATCAACTCTGGAATAAATTATTGTACTAAGAGTACCAAATCTATTTATTTTACAAATTAGGAAGAACAGTTTTATATTAAAGCATGAACTTGTGTAGCTAAGGGCTATATTCGTAGAAAATACGGTTGTCATATGTACATTCAACTAGAAGACAAAGCCAGACATTATCTGTTTATAGTACTGATCCTTACAGCAAATGGAAGACTTTACTGCAAATTAAAAAATCTTTTAAGAAATAAGTAAAATATAATTTTTTGTTTCATTAAAAAACAGTAAGTGGTACATGTTAGCAGTTTTTAAACTTGGTGTTCCTAGTGCAAAGTTGCCAGATTTAAATTGATTTATACATTGCAAAGCTTAGTCCATCTGTTTCAGCAGGCAATTAAAATTGCTAGGCATGAATTGTTTTAGTAACCAGAAGTTACTGGAGCAATATAACATTATTTTTCCTATTGAACTTGAATAAGCAGCTAAAGGCTTCTCACTTGCTGTCTTGGCTCCTCACCAGAAACAGACTATTACAATGAGTTTTAAGTACCAGCCCAAGGCTCAGAGCTAATGAATAATAAAGAAATGCGCATGTTGTTCTTTGTCACCAAGTGTTACCAAATCCCTCCTGATACCTATCCAGGGAGGAACGATTTTCTGTGACCTCACTTGCGTATACCAAGTGTAAATGATTTTAACCTGGGATGAAAATAAGATTTCAGCCAATATTGATGACTGATCACGGTGTTGAAAGCCTCACAGTGTCTCAGAGTCTGTCAGTGCACAGAGTGAGTGTGCCTGGGAGCACTGTGTCTTGATTGATGCATTGGTGCTGCCAGTGTTCTGCCCGGAAAACAGCAGGACGCACGCTTCTTGCCTTGCTGTTTGATCTTAACAGGGCAGAGTTTCATCTGGTTTAAATTATCTTGGGCTGCAGAAATGAAAAAATAAAATACAACAAACAAAAAATAAATTTGTACACTCCATGAAGATTTCCCTCCAGATTCATATCTGACACATAGATTTGTCTTGATATTTACGTGCTGTGCATCTGAACGTCACTGCCAGTCCTAGGAATGGACTTGAATTTAATGATTTAGAAAAATCAGATTCTGTTCCTCTGAGGTGTGTTCGGGGAGAACTGCACGTTGTGCTTCTGATGTGATTGAGAAATGACTGACCTCTGATTATCAAGCACGGTGATCACAAGATGATGTATGCTATCGAGACGTTCAGGCCTTATTCATGGGGCACATTCAGTAGTTGTAATGTGAAGGTGTCCAGTGAAGTGCTCGGCTGTGCTCCACGCCCAGTGTGTGTGGAAAGTGTTTCCCATTGCATCGTTTAGAACTGTATTACTCAGGTTGTCCTTTATGACCAATATGTCGGGTCGTGCCCTGAAACTTACACAATTCTTCCTGTCGTCCTAGAGAGTTCCTTAGGTTTTTAGATTTATTACTTTTTTCCCCAATGATTCTTCTCATCAAAAATCAGTCAGGATAGGTTTTTTTCATCTCCTTTTCTCCCTGGCAGTAACTTCTACTTCAGCTAGCTTTCATTTCTCAAGAAATTAGGACTCTCTTTGGTATTGTTGACTGGAAGATTTAGCAGTTCTCTCTCTTTTTGAAAAAAAAGAGAGGGATAGGAGAAATGTGTCCTACAGACCTTTCCTTGTACCTGAAATGTTTTAACGTCCATCAGCACTGCTAGAATATTTAGCGTACACATATGAAAATTTCTGAGTGGTTCTCTAGAAACTTTGATTATTTTTACTGAATTCTGATTGTTTGTTCTTTTTTTCTCTTTACTTAGGCTAGTGTGCCAGGTGACCATAATGCTACTTCAGGCAGAAGTGCAAATAAGCAGGTGTTTGAAGGTTTAACAACAGGACTTCTGAGGATAATTGCTGTGATTTTCAGATGTCTGATCACAAGCTTCCTGTATGGAAACAACCACTCTACCACGCTGAAGATATTACAGGAAGTGAAAAGTAAATCCTCGCTAGTGGAAGCCTTCAACAGCAGAGTCCAAGATCTGATCAGGTAAAAAAAACTCACAAAGCTTCTCTAAACCTTCTTTACTACAGAGAAAGAAGAATAGTGTTCATGTGTGTAGTGAAGAAGGCTAATGAGTGCTATATTCTCAAACAGAAATGTTCTTCACAAAACTACAGGCACAGAAATACAGAAAACCAATAGTCTTTTAATTTTGGACTTGTTTTTTTTTTGTCCTTCCCATCAATTTCATCTCCCAATTACCTAGGAGTCAGCTCCCGTATTTCCATTATTTTCTCTCAAGTCTCTGTGCCATCTGTGTATGCCCATTGCTTCTGCTTATCCTACATGCATTCAGATAATTGCCATAAAATATACACTTCCCATTGTAAATTTGCCCAGTAATTCCTATATTCTGATTTCAACGTCTATGACATAGCTGCATTTTAATAGCAGCTGTATTAATTTTCTGACTGTATTACTTGAGCAAAAATTCAATCAAAATAACTCAGTGAGCCATACTGGTACAGTAAAAGAGAATACATTGTTTTTCTCATTTTTGCATTAAGCATTCTATTTATTTGGTAAAAACACTTGAACCTGAATGTATTTATGTGTACAATTAATTAATATATATTTAATACATTTTACGTATAAAGCTAATATATATCTAACAATATACTAGACTTGTTAAAAGTGTATAGTTTCACTAGTAAAATATATCAATAGTCATCTGTACATCTTTAATCCTCTGAAGAAATTAAATTCTAATTGTGTGCTACTGAAAAAGTGTGACAGTGAGCATCTTCAGAATTTCCAAAGTCTTGTATGATGCTGGTGGAGACAAAAAAGACAGCTGGAGGAGGAAAGCAAAACAAGTAGTTGTCATAGATACCAGTGACCTCTAAAAGTTTATTGTTCTCATGTAACCTGTCTTCTCCCCAAACAGGTTTTGAGAGAGTGTGAAATTTCAGGATGTTGTATCCTCGCCATTTATGAATGGGAGGGTGGGAGGTCTGCTTATTGATATTTGTGCTGAGCAGACATCTGACACTGACTGGGCCATGCACAGGCACAGCCTTGAGATAAGGAGATACATGAGAACCCAGCTAGGTCCCTCACCTGAGGCACTTTAGGGGATCTAGTTATAAATGAGAAGAGAATGAAAGGCACGATGACAAGGTAATAGCGCAATTAGGAAAAAAAGAGAGAGGCCATGTTAAACTAGTCAAAACCAGACAAATTCTATTAATGAGAATTTGTCACCTCCAGGTCATTGTATCGTATGTCCTTGTGGAGATGATTAAATAAGAGTTTTAGGAGGGTGGGGGAAGAAAGAGGAATGTTGAAATGATTTTTTTCCTCTTTGGGGCTACTAACCTGGTGCATAAGCAGCCATTGTGTACGCTCACGCTGTCTGGGTGTCACACGGGCAGCCAAAATGTTTGGCTGTGCTACCATGGGTAAAAAGACTCAGAGATGGAGGCGCTTTGACATTCCACTTGTCCATATGCCCAGTTCTTCAAGGAAGGGAGTGCTTCATGCGTCTTCTCGTTGTCTCTGGATACCATGAAGGAATAGTCCCAGTAGACTAAAAATTCTCGTCCTTTTCTTTGCTGTCAGAAGGTCAGCCTTTTTGTATCAGGTGTGGGTGTGAACAGAGGGGATAATGAACACGTTTTGCAGGTGTCGGACTGCAGAGATGTTCCTAGGGAAAAAAGAAGAGAATATTGATGGAGAGGGTTGTGCCTTTTTGTGAGTAATCATCTATCAGTATTAGCTGTATTTTATCCATTTCTTCCTCTTCCCTCCTATTTCACAGAGAGGTTTCTAGCACTCAGCATTTCTCTATGCCTGTGATGTGTCTAATATCCAGCTCTGTTCCTGGAATTGTTCTGCTGCTATGGGAGAGCTTGCTTATCGCCTGGATGATCAGGTGGATTGCTTAGGTCAAAATCTGCGAGAAACCCAACGCTGCTAACCTTTCATGTTACTGAATAGGACAGACGAATCAAACTTTCCTGGGCAATGAGTGTGCAATTAATAACCTTCGTGTGTCTTTCAGTGGTTTTTAACTGCCATACTTCAGCAGCTTTAAAAATCTTTCATACTGCAGTCACACTCCTTGCTTTATATTCAGTGTATTTTTATTCTTAATTACTTTCATTGCTTCTAAAAGCTTTGTGTCAGCAGGGTAGACTTTGGCAGAACATCTGGCTGCTAGCCCTGAAGAGAGATTAGTCCTTGAGCAGCAACACTGCCTGAAAAGCAGGGAGGTTTTTTTACCCTGATCTTACAAGTCCCTGTTTTTTCAAAACCAGACTGTAAGCTATGAGAGAGAATAGTTATTTTTAATAAAAACTTCTGCAGCTCCTGGGACAAGCATTATCTAATCAGTATTATTTATTTACTAGAATCATTATTATTTAATAACTTTCCATACTCCACCAAGTCAGGCGGGTCTTGACATTATGGAACTGTGTGGCCAATGGTGTTCCCACCTTGAGGAGCCTATGCTCAAAGAGGCAATCTCTAACAAGTGCACTTGACAAACAAGTAGGCAGAACAGCTGTTAGGGTGGAGTAATATTAATAACAGGAGGGTTTAGATGGACTATTGGTGTAAAAACAGTGAATAGGCTGATGGTGGCCAAATGCAGTTGTTTCCCCATGTTTGTTAAATCAGGTGAAGTCACAGGATATAACAACAGTCTGATTTTGACAAGAAGTTTCTCCCACTTGCTAAGAGTGGAGGAAAGTAAACAGAGAATTAGAGGGTAAAGAGAAGAAGGAGTTGATTGCAGTGGGATATTTGTCTCTACAAAGGAAGCTGATGTCACACAAGTCAGCAGAAGGAACAGCTGAGATGAAGTAAAGTCTGAGAAGCTGAGTGTTTGTGGTAGAAAAGGGAAAGTGAGTGAAGTGAAATGATGTCAGCAAAGTGACATCGGAAAAAAATGTATCTGTGTACAGATTAAGTGGAGTTGATAATGATCGAAGGGTGAGAGAACCTGGTGTGGACAGAGATCCCCGTACAAGGATGAATAGCAAACTTTTTGGCATAGGTTTCCAACTATTAGAAATTGAAAGAAAAAACTTTAGCAGTAGTGATCTGATGTTCAGCAATGATGATCTGATCTACGCTGGTAATAAAGAGGACAGGAGTTTTCAGTTTAAAAAAAGAGTTACCAGCCTGATTACTTCTGCATTGAGTTTGAGTTCCTGAGGAGGCTTTCTGGTCCTGGTCCTTCTATACTGATGGCAGAAGGATGTTTGTATGTTTTATTAGTCGTAACTCTTACCTATATATTAAAAAAGAAAGAAAACCCCAGCAACTGGGCAGTAGTTATATGTATTGCAATAAAATGTTATCTGGGTAACATCATTGTCTTCTTGAATTAGTGTGTTCTACAAAGTTTATCTCTTCATGCTGAAGAGAAATTGTGCTGTTGCAGAGCTATCAGAATTATTATAAATCATTTAAATATGGTGCAATTTCGTTGTCCTTCTAGGAGTATGGTAAAATAAATATTTGCATTCATCTTTATTGTACAGTACAGTACTAATTATCCTACAACAGGCAAATCTCTTAACAGAAACTACTGATAGTTACAGAGAGCCAGATCTGAAGTTGCTGTAATTTGAATTGTTTTGTTGAGCCCTTTCAGAAAGAGTATTTAAGTCATCACAACCTGCACTTTGTACGGTTTGATAGTAGAGAAACAGAGATTACTTCCTTTGCAAAATGACCCAGCTGGCATGAGACTCTGTTTTTAACACCACTTTTCCTCTGTGTCTAGTTACGTGGTGAACATCGGATTGATCGACAAGCTATGTTGCTGTTTCCTCTCCGTCCAAGGCCCTGTTGATGAGAATCCCAAAATAGCAACCTTTCTACAGAATGCCACAGCAGTGTTACATGGAATATGTCAGCTGTGTTTCGCTGTCAGTGGAAGGTAGGTGTCTGTGGTCTGTCAGCTCTAGCATGTTCACCAGGCAGCAGCCGTTGTACCTCCATGGAAGTGCGCTTTCTGACGAGGCTGTTCAACAGAACCGCTCTTAGTCACACGGTGATAGCTGGTAAAGAAACAGTGCAGGGAATTCACCCTGCTCAGCCTTTCACCATTGAGCTGTAATTAGTTACCTGCACCAAGTCCTGATTCTTGTAAGTCATTTATCAGAACTGCAAACTTTACCTCCGTTACTCATCATTACAGAGAGGATTTTATCACTGCTAATTTTAACCATCCATTCCTGACAAATTCAAGAGGTATTTTATTGTCAGCTAAAATCAACTCTTAAATGATTTGTCTCTAGAGCAGCCTACTTCAGCTCCTTTTCTTTAAAATATCACTGTCAGTAAGGGAATTGTATTTTCTGGAAGGCAAAGTATTACTAGATTTGTCAGGGAATTCTCTAATGCCAAACGTGTTTTCATAACTTACCCAGGGTTGTGGGGAGTGAGCATGGGATATGTTGTCTGCCAGCAAATGTGGACTTCTGCGATCTACAGCGTAGGAGAGCCTGACACCATGAGAGTCAAAACTGTAGAGCTTTGGAGTGAACGTGGTTAGACTGTTACACATTTCAGTAAAAGGCAAGGCTAACTTTACAATGAGTTCCTGATGCTTGAGTTGAAAAATGTGAGTTAATGAAACATAGGCTAAGAAACAAAGCTGTAGGTAAAAACTGTTGCTGGTAGCCTAGGTACAGCAGGCATATGGAAAATGAAATATGCAAGAAATATGAGCCCAAAGAGACCATCCCAACTTACTGAAATTTCCTTTTTTGAAAGCTGCCAACTTGGCATTTCGCATTCCAGGACAGTGCTGCCAAAAGTCAAATGCATACTAAAAAACTAAAACAAAAAATCACCCATCTCTTAGTGGAATAATAGGTCTAGCTACAAGAGGGAGTAATATTTGAAATTGCTGAAGCAGGCGCACACTTCACCCAAATAATAGAGATCTTCGCACCCCGAAATAACACAACACTGTTCAAGTACTTCTTCAGGAATATCTGTCCTTTGTAACAGAAGAAGCCTTTTGGAGGACTGAGTGTTTTTCTTCACAGTTACGCTAAGAAGTGTGGCTGAAGTGAAGAAGATCTTACTACCTGCACCTAACAGCAATGCTTTGGATTTTGTCCAAAGGCACTGATTGTTCTCGGTTTCCAGGTTGGATTGTTCATTGGAGATTCCAAAACCATTGCCTTTCACTTGTAGATCAAAAGCTTTGGTGTAACTGAATAGAATGGCAGTTTAAAACAAATGTCTTTCATCACCTGAGCCCACTCTCACCTAAGAAGTGAATATCTAGTGTAACTCTTGTGATACAGAAGCCCTTAGTAGTCAATTTTATGTAAATGACAAAAGGTATTGCCAAACACAGATAAAGGTAGCAGGAACAGAGCTTATTGAATTCTTAAATATGTCACAATGCAGTGTTACACATTGTGTGATACATGATCTGCAGCACAAAGACAGCATCTCTGGGAGAAATGGAGATGCCTGTTTCGTTGGTGGTGGAGAATAGCAGGAGGCAATGCAGCCCATTCAGTTGGAATCTGGCAGTGCTTGCTCTCCTGCTCAGCTGATACAGGCTTGAGCACCAAGTAAACACGCCATGTTATGCTGTTCTGTATATCAGAGCAACTGATGCCTCTGGTCATGATACTGATGAAGTTGTTACTGAGAGGAAAAGAGTCAAGTAAGGACTTCCAGTGCCCTGACATTGCGGCATAAAAAAGAAGTTTTGCCAAAATAATATCAGGCTCTCGCCATTGTTGTAAGAGCAGTTTTGAATTGTTCTTTTGATAAGTGCCCTGATATAGAATGTTCCTAGGTTGGGAACTTCTTTGTGCTCCTTGGTGGTGGTCATGGGAACACAAAATTATTTGTTTTTTTCTGATTGAACTATTTCAGGCTGTTACTGACCATAAAAGTTGCCGGTCCATATTAAATGCACTGGAGTATCTTTTCTACAGTGCTCTTTGCACTGTGTGCAGACCTTAGCGTGCTGCGCCGCTGAGGGGCACAGTGGGAAGCTGACAGGACCGTGGGTGTGGGGTGGCTAACACATCGGGACCAACTCGGGGCTACTAAATCGTCTGCAGTGCCTGCAACAATGCAATCCTTCATGGGCTAGAAATGCCCAAGCATTGCATGATCCTCCTCCTTCTTTGCTTCCAGACAGCACCAGGCTGTTATCAACTTTACTGCAACTGTAATCTGCGATATCCCCAGAGGGCCAGGAGTTAAGCACTCTGACTCAAGCTTTAAACAATGAAGAGATCCCGTCCTGTGGGTACAAAGTGTGTGAGGCCATTCTTGGAGCTCTGGTGTAGGAAGAGCTGTCAGTCCAGACTTCCCTGTCTGCCTCACAAGAACATTCCATAAAACTCCCAAAGTTAGTGGATTGCTTCTAAACTAAGCTCTGAGTGATACCCAGTGGTTATTTGGACAGGTAGTTCTGGGAAAACAATTTTGTAGGCAGGGAAGAGATCTTAGTCAAGTCTGCATGTACCTCTGCATAAAGCAAAATGTCACAATAGTGATGATTTTTAGAGAGTAGCCTAAGATTGTACATATGTCAGCTTTAAGTATTAAATAAGATCTATGGTTGATATAATGTAGATGATAAAATTTTAAGACATAAACTAATATACATTTTTTAATTCCATAGTAGGCTTGGGAAAAAAGTCCAAAATCATGGAGTTAGACACAGTAAAGGGAAGTCTTACTAATGTGGAAACATAAATTGGAGGATTCTCAATTTTTAACATCGTAAAAAGTTATTGAAATGAGGGAGTCCATTCTGAAAAGATGTTATAAACATATCTTATAATAAGAGAGGGATTTTCTTTCCATAAATGATCAAGGTCTTTAAAAAGATTTAACTTTTATATTGATCTTCTCAAATGATCGTTTTTGGTACTGGCTAATAAATGCTAGATTGATTCTTTTAATTGAAGTGTTGCTGTGGGTGTAATGGCACATTTTCCGAACACTGTGTAATATGTATAAAAGATCATTTGTTGAAAACATTAATAACTTGTAACCCCACATGAACTGTGTTTTGGTAGGTTTTATACCCTCATCTATTATACAGTGAGAATCAGTGAGGGTGACTTCAGACTTCCAACTGGAAGTCCCATTTTTCATCTGCTGCGTTGCATCCATTGCTTGCAATGCAGGTGAGAGCTCCTTTCTCCCCAGTGAGCACTGAAAATGAGGTAGTACCCCTTATTGTAGGTAGTGAGGAATTATAAAGTGCAGCACGTCTGAATATTGAGCTCTCTCTGCTGAGCAAAGACAAACCTGACATTTGATACTTAGCTTGAAAATTGTGGCCGTGATAACGCTTAACTGTGTTTTGCTCACCATTAAGAGTAACAGTAGCCAGAATTGACAACAGAGACATTTTTATTAACCTGAAATAAAGCAAAATATTAAATAGACTTTATACAGAATAACAGTGGTTTATATAGCTGCATAAATCTGTCTTGCAGTTTGTTCCAATTCCAGATGTCCGGTAGCAATGTTGAGGATGATAGGCTTCTTTTACAGAGTTTATTATTGTAACTGTGAGAGATATAAGGCCTGTTTGGGGCCCTTGAGTCCTGAATACACATACGGAGCATACTTGGCTTGTAAACACAAGACAGAAAACAATGAGCAGGCATGGAAAGCAAGGAGTGTTAATAAAAATATGGGCATGCTGCCCCAGTTCACCCTTCTCTGAAAGCAGGAACAACGACTATGTAGGAAAATATATGGCAAGTCCTTCTTCAGCACAGCAAGGGTCTTGCTTATGTTCCTGTACTACTCAGTGTTCAGCAAATCTCTATCCCTTATTTCACTCTAAGTCTCTGGAACTAAGATTTCTGTCCAAGAAGTTTAGGTTTTGCTCTGTGGAGGACTATAATTATTGGCTTATTTCACATTTGCCCATCAGTACTGTCAACTGACACCTTTGCTCAAGCATATCGTAACACTGCAGTCCACATTGCACCACGGTGCTGAGTGTGAGGTCAAAATACAAGTTAAGAATTAATGGAACTCCCAGAAGACACATCTGGTCATTCTGTGGGATCTGCAAATGAAGAACTTAAACCATGGGGTTAAAACCAACAGCGGGAGGAACAGGGCAGCAGTAGTGCAATGTGAGGGTTAACCACTAAGGAAGAGCGTTCTCCCTAAGAGCAGTACAGCAGACTGGCAATAACACGGACACAAGGAGAGTGAGCTGTGCATAAGGACAATATTGCAAATAATAGTCTCTCAAATCATGTAGCTTCTTGAGACATCAGCTTCTTCAAAATTGTGCTGTTTTCATGCTGTAAGAAATGTCTGCGGGCTCCCTCATCAATCTGGGGAAGCAGAACATCAGGGAAGTACAGTAGCTAAATTGTTCCTGTGTATGTTATCTCAGACCAGTGGTGGAACACGTATAAATCTGTGTCAACAGCTAATGAAGTTGTGGATTACAAGCTGCAGTGGCGGAAAGCTGCAGATGTATAGGGTTTGCTCTAGGAAAATAGTGACTGCCATGTCACAGATCTGCAGGGAAGTGGGCTGGTCTGTTTTCGGTTTTATTACAGTAATTAAGATAATGTCTGGTTTGGCTGCTGGATGTTGAATCGGATGCAAGGCTGCCTGAACGCTGGTTGTGCTTCCCACCACGTCCAAGGGACAGCAGACCCAGCAAGCACTATAAACTCTTGAAATTACCAAAAGGCTTCAGATCAGTGCTTTTACACAAGTCCCGTGATTCCTTGCTTGGCAGTGTGAATTATAACAAGGTCTGACAGGTGCTAAATACTTCTTTCTCTACTTCTACTATTATTTTGCCTCTTTATTTTGACATCTCTTTCTAAATAAAATAATTTAGAAGCAAAAAGGGGAGTATTCAAGTCCTATTAATAAAAAAAAGAGCTTATATTATAAGCCTTTGAAAAACTCATGTTTCCATTTGGCTCCATGTTTTTAATCAAGGGTATATATTTCAAATATACAAACATTATAATGTATACCCTTAGAGAGGCTTGTCTGTGTGTTAGCTCAGTCAGTTTTTAAAACAATATCTTTTCAGATATAAACAGTTTGCTCATATTGAAACTTGGAGAATTTTTAGTTTTACTTGTTATGCAGAGTATGCTGTTTCTCATCAAGCTGTATTGAATTCCTTTTTTTAATAAATAGTGGTGTATTTTAAGCAGTGAAGTACCACTGTTCAGTATCTTTTTTTCCTGTGATGGATATATGCACATTTTTAAATTCTTAAACCTCTTTTGTAAGTCATAAACCCCATACCAATTCCTGAGACTCCTTGATGACAGAAGCTGAAAATCATAATGGCAACCCATAATGAAAACTCCCTGCATTTCATTAAACTTTCCTTTTTAAGGTCCTGCAAGTTGTTTGACTATAATATGTATACTTGCCTGTTTTCCTGTGTTAAATATAGAGACTTGGTGAAGTTTGTTTCACGATCTGTTTCCCAGTTGCTTGAACCAGTGTAAAATATCCCTAAGTTGTGTTTCCCTTCCATGATAAATGGAAGGGTTTTGTCTGTACTGATTGTTGTACTTTGGCAGCCGTTACAGGCACAGAGTAAGCTGCTTATTAGCAGAATTAAAAGGAGGTATGATGGCAGGAATCTCCTTCCTTAACTTCAGTTAGGTAAAAGCTTGTTTTCTTGTATGCTGTTGTCATCTTCTGGTATTAGGGGGGTTATAGGTTTTTATTCTTCAGTCGATGTCCTGACAGCACTGGATTTCCACTGGGCTTACCTATGGGGTGGACTCATCTGCTGAATGTGTGAACTCCACTGTTGTACACGCTCGACCAAAATCACTCAAAGCAGCACACGCAGAAGTTCATGCTTTATTTTCCAACATCTCAAATACATTTTTTCTCCTTTAAAGCCCACAACCAGTATGAATAAAGTCTTTCACCTTTTTATGGTTAACATTTAGGCTTAAAGTGATTATAACTGACAGTTAAAACCAAGAGGAGCCAGAGGACTGTTCATATACACATGAACTGAAACACACGCAACATCAAAAATAAATGTTTCTAACAGTTCCTGCAATCCACCAATCCTAGCAGATGGATTTTTTTGGTTTTTTGACGGCTTTGTCCTGTGGTAGAACTTTAAAATTTCTGGTCTTTTCTGTGAAAAAAATAAAAAAGTGCTTGCATTTTGAGTTATTTTACAATTGACTTTTTTATGTATATTTTGATTCATTCACTGCACCAGAGCAGCATGAAATGGCAAAAGGATTTCATCCAGCAATGTAAGCTTTTTCATATGGAATTGTTTAAAAATAATGATGGAGTGAGAGTTGAAAGCAAGTTTACTTCAACCTTTGGTAAAATTGGTCAATCTTCTCATCACATACAGACACCAAAAATTTGATGTGGTATCATATACAGTAATTAATTTGGGGTTATCGTTTGACCATAAGTGTTTTATTCCGTTTTCTGTTGTTGAAAAAACTAAGATTGAAATTAAGAAATACTGGTTGGCAAAAGGAGCCGTGCTCTCTCGTGATACTGTGGAAATAAACAGTCTGATTACTTGAGTGGAGTTCAGCGATGGTTAACATAGTTTGGCTACTGTGTGCTGCAAAATAAAGCTGTTTTAAAGTGAGGAATATTGGGGAGTCCACAGACATGCAAACCAAAGTGGGAACGATGGTGGTCCCAGACTTATTAGCTTGCCCTCCTCTCTTGCAGCCATCCAGGCCAGCTCCTCACTTGCAGCCAAGTTCACGTGCCAACACGACTTGAATCTGCAGCAGTAATCTGCATAGAGACACAGCTGGCAGGAGCAGGTGATGGGTCAGGAAGTGTCTCTGCTGACTCCAGTCAAACACACTCACTTAAAGACCACAAGGCTTCAAAATGAAGATTTTGGGCATGGGTTCCAGGCGTAGGAGAAGGAAAGTAATGCTATAAATTGTTGTGCAGCATAGCCCCACCCAAAACAGGTTTAGAGCTCTGCATTTTATCTGCTTTTTTATTCTTTATAGAGTAAATGTTAGGTTTGTTATGAGTGTTACAAACCACCAGCTGAATGTTTGTGGTTCTGCTTTTGCAGCAGGTAAGTGGCATCAATTCACACTTTTAGACATCTTTTTAATTTACTTGTCTTTCAAGTGTTATTACATGTTTTTTGAGAGAATCCTATGCCAATGACCTTCCAAAGTGCTCACACAGCTGCTTTTTTGGCACAATTTATTTTAAGGACCATTAGGAGTTCCGTTGGCTATCACAGGATTAAACAAACACCCCATTTTTGGAACCTCTATAATAAACTCAGCTACATTGCTTTTGTTCTTACTGTGTCTTACCTAAATATCTGATTGCTTCTTTCAAAGATTTAAGTAATTATGCCATCTCCTGTGGTTTTAGTACAGCATAGGTATTGCTGAAATAGGACTGGACATGAATCTTTGAGGCAGTAGCAGAGGATGCTGTACTTAAAAGCTTTTTTAGTAGCATTGAACATTCACAGTCTGTAAACAGAAGCAACTTGGAAAGAAATGGTACCAATAGTTGCTAATTTCAGATAAGATCATTCCTTACACGTATGATCTAACTGATAAAAAGCAGAAATGAGTAATCTAAGCAACTGCTTGCTGGAGGTAAAGATGGACACAAACAGCAGTGGAAGCGGATGGGTGCTAGTGGAGTAAGTTGTGTACAACCCAAGTACTGTCCTGTCGTGTTCACCTGGCCTGAGGGCTGCGAGACAACTACTCAGAGGCTGTGCAGACATGCCTCATAGCCTGAGTGCTAAAACGGCTTTCCTAAGCCTCCCAAACCTCCCCTGCTTCACCTGCAGCACGTCAGCCTCCTCGCCATGGCTGTGCACGCTCCATTCCTACCCAGCTGCTCCGCGGTCCCTGCACGGGGGCACAGCGGAGTTGGCAGTACCAGCCTGACCTGGGTATCAGCCTTGCTGTGTGAAGCAGCCAGGTGTTGCTCATGTTTGTTATGCCCACTCATGCTACCTTACAGAAGAACTGTATCCACAAGAAAATGCATAGATACTTTCAAGTTTGCTGTTATAACTGCAGGGATGGTGTTTCACTTAACTGTCATTCCTTCTTCTTTTAAAATATTTAAGCTATATTTGAAGTTAACCCAGCACCAGGGCTGCCACTGGGACATGGAGAATGCAGGTTCGTTGTCTGGCTCTGCCTGTTGCTCCCTCTGTCTCTGTGGTCCGAGGAAGCAATGGTGTGCTATTACAAACACAGGTTCTCACTGCAAGATATCAGGTTTGGGTGAGGCGGGGCTTTCTTACCTCACTAAAAGTGAAAAGGACAGAACAAGATGATGATCGGCAAAACCTGGCAGTCACTGGATTCGTTAATTAGTTGCCCTGTGGAACACAATTG
This sequence comes from Dromococcyx pavoninus, assembly GCA_033558185.1. Taxonomy (NCBI): domain Eukaryota; kingdom Metazoa; phylum Chordata; class Aves; order Cuculiformes; family Neomorphidae; genus Dromococcyx; species Dromococcyx pavoninus. The sequence goes on along the minus strand of JAUMJL010000431.1, from coordinate 1,446,173 downwards.
TCTGTATCATAAAAAGCAGGGTTAGTCAGCTGTGTTGGCAACTTCACTGGAGCTGAGCAGTGCGTGTAACACAGTGGTACAAGGTGCTTCTGGTGCAGCGATGAAAAAGACCATTTAGAGCCTTGCTGCTCCAGGAAAAACTCCTTGGTGATTCTGGCCAACAGGAGTATTCTGAGCCTTCTGAGCGTCCAGGCATTTCTGTATTCACCTGAGGTCTTCAAAGTTACAGATTGTTTTAGAAGGTAGTTCTTGTTTCTGCTGCTTTCCCATCTCCTTAGCTTTTAGTTGTTACAGAAGAGAAAGCTACTTGCATCTGATTTGTCCTTTATAACATTTTCTCATATTACCCACTGTATTTTCCTTCACTTACAAAAAATAATATATAGAATCAATCTTTGTAGTCTCTTTAGATATTAACACCTCTTTCTTTTTCTTGCATTACTCTTCCTATTTCTTTCTTTTCCTTTCATTTTTCTTTTTTTTGTTTCAAGATGGAAACATAGTAGATGAGGTGAAGACCAGATTTTGATGTATCGTATTTTCGGTGTTATTTTCAGTTCACTGTATCTTAATATTTTCATGTTTCCTCTGATTGCCAGTATAGACCAGATGTATTTCCATAGTGAAATGCAAGTGATTTACAGGGTAGTTTTGAAATAGGACTCAGTATATACAATTTGTTGAATTATTTTGCGTGCTTTATTTTTTATTTGTCTGCCTTCTACGCATTGTTTAATGCCCTGAGAAGTGACAGTCTTAGTCTTCCTTAGTAGTGACTGTCCCTTCTGGGTGACTGATACATGAAAAAACAGAAGTACAAGTCATGGAGAGATTATATGGTTTTGAATGTGAGGCGGGAAGGGGCATCCTGAGTTATTTGTCTTTCTTCCCTGCTACCTTAGATAGCCAAAGCCCTTCTCCTTTATTTTACGTGCGTACCCAAAATATACCCAAGAAACCTCATTTCTATCTGCACAAGCCTTGCTGATTTCTCTGGAGCATTTAATGCTTATTTGAGCTTTGCTGCCCTACAGTCCCCGTAAGAACATCTGACTGAAATAAGTAGTAGAGTGTTTTGTTAACTGCTCAACCACTTCATTCTTGAATTCCTGCAGAGCTATTTGATTAAGATCATCTGGTTCTGGTAACTTGTTCTGCTACTGAGGTAGGTGGTTTGTTGCAGTGCCTGCAGCCCATCACTGAGGTTGTCGGAGGCTCCAGGGACTTCTCCCACCTCTGTTGGCTGCTGTTGCAGGAAAGAAAGATGGGTGTAGGCTGAGACAGAGCTTGCATGGAGCCCTTAAAAATGTTCCCAGGCTTCTGGCTCTAAAGCTGTTAAATTTCTGCATGGTCCCACTCTGATATCATGAACCCAAAGACACCAGGATGTGGAGAACAATACTTAAAGATACATCTGCGCTGCAATTAGAGAGAGCGTGGGACAGTGCCCACATTATTGAAAGCATTTTCTGGAAATGTTGTGGTTTCTTGACACGTTAGGCATCAGGTTTTTTCCTTTGTAGCAGTTTACTGCTTTTCTGACATAGAAGTACTGGGCGAGCGTTTCCCCCAAGCGCTGGTCTCCTCCTCAGCCGACTCAATGTTTCTCTGACAGGTCAGGGAACATATTTGACAATGCACGTCAGGATCCCACAGGACTCACAGCAGTTCTGCAGTCCACGGATCTGGTTGGAGTCTTGCATATGCTCTACTGTGTTCTTTTCCACGGCACCATTTCGGATCCTAACACAACCAGTCCTAAAGACAGTTACGCCGCGAACACAATCCAGGTCGCCATTCAGAGTTTACGTTTCTTCAATAGCTTCGCTGTTCTCGATCTGCCTGCCTTCCAGGTAACAGATGTTTTATAACTTTTCCATAGCATGAAAATGTTAATTATTGCATATACTTTTGGACTAAGTTTTGTCTTTAAGATATTAGTTACTGAAGGAACTTTCAAGATTAAATGTTTAGGTTTTTTCGTGCTTAAAATTGCTCATTGTTGGTTTTTCCACTGTGTAGCTATGGCAAATGAAGTGAAACTTTGAACTGTGCAAAATGTTGAATACCATCCGTTACTACTTCTATTCAAACCACCTCACTTTCTTGTATAGTACTTTTTATATTTAATAAGTCCCATAATGTAAAAAAAATCTTGGTCAAAAGCATGAAATAACAGTTTTTCTAATGTGAAAGGACTGGCTTATGTTATAACCACAGTTTACATTTTTCAGTAGCCACTTACATTAAGATTGTACAACTGAAAAAGAAAATCACTGGATGCCAATTTTTTTTATCCAAGTAAAGTTTTATTGAAAAAAAAAATGGAAATTTAACTTTTCATAATTTTTATTCAGGAAAAAGCTCAAAATTATCACATTTTGAGTCTTGAGAAAATAAGTCTTTTCCTACCTTCTCCTGTGAACAGGTTTCTAGTGTAAATGAATCATTTTGCCATACAAACAAAATACAAATCCCAGTGTACTGTGCAGATAAATTGGCAAAGCTGTTATGTCGTTAATGTAAAACACCTGTCAAAAAGCATTGCTTTGTAAAACACGTTTAATAGCGTCAATCTTACACAATTCATCAGAACAGGTTTCTGTTTCATTTAATATGTAATTTGTTTATAAGTTGTACCACATACTCCATCTGAAGTGCATTGAACTTAGCAAGGGCTTTGCGTGAGTAAAGAATTCAGTATAAGGTATAAGTCTCCTTCAGTTCATGCTTCTTGACTCTGGTTTTTAGTACATTTGGTCTCTCTGATAACAACAAGCAATTTGCCTGTAGCAACCCTCATCTGTTTTAGGTGCAGTTACAGGATCCAGTGCAGTTGGAGTGGTGAGTTTTTATGGGCAGTATATTTGTTGGACTTCCATGTAGAACAACCCTTAAATGCACCATTAACTCCCACTTCTTTCTGTAAATCAAGGTGTATCGAAGCAATTCCCTTCTGCAGCTTGTTGGGTTGCTTGTGGTTTGAGAGCAGGTGTGTATCTGTTGCTGTGGGTGTTCCAGGTGTGTACCAGAGGGACGGCTCCCAGTGCCCCGGGAAACCACTATGATCACTGTGTTTATCCCTCTGCCAGCTACCATTGGATCTGAGCATTTATAGCAAACCCTCAACATTAAGCCCCAAAACCTCTGATCTGCATTTGTTTGTTCCACATGAAATTGTGCAGGATAGTAATTATAGCAGAAAGGGAGATGGAAAACCAGTGTTGGTTATTTCGTTCAGTTCATCGATGCAGAGCTCCACTTGGGAAGTGTCTGCTTAGGTCTGGTCCTCAGTTGTAGGCACAATATTGTTTATGATGGACGGACACAGTTGTGTAGTCTCAGCAGCTACCCCTTTCTGTGACTTAATGCGATTTGTTTCTGTGATGTTTAAAATCAAGATACACCTGAGGCAGTTTGCTGTCCGGTCAGACCCTATGGGATACAGCAGGCTAGCAGACTGCAGGGGGGAAAAGCATATTTGTGTGCTGTCTGATGATTATCTCTAAAGAACAGTTTTATCACGCAATAGTAGGGCTATAGAATAGAGTATTTTGGTTAACAGAAGAGGTCTGGTATTCTAGAGTTTGTATTAGCACAGATGGCTCATGGGTATATATTTCATTTAATTTGACAGTCTAAACAATTGAAAGAAGGTAGTGAGAAACAAGACAGAATCCTGAGCTGATATTAATTCTGGCTAAAAAGGAAGCACAGTTTTCTTGAAAAATTAGTTTAACTTCTATACACAAACTCGGGTACCCTTTGACCTGTTGTTATCAGGAAAGGTTAAACCCAGACTGCTGGGTCACAGCATGCGTGGACAGCACTAATTAAATAAGGGTGGATCTGAGAACATGGCATTTACATGATGTAAAGCAGTAGATGGTGCCTGTATCATGCGTTAAATTTTGAAAATAAACCAACCTACCAGAACACTTGAGGTTCAGGATGGAACCACAGCTGAGCCTGGTTTAATTGTCAAGGATTCTGCCTTTGCTGGGTAGATTTGGAGTATGCTAAAACCGAACTCTACCACGGGCAGGGATTTATGTATATGTACTTAACATGGGCTGCAAGGTATAAAATGAGGACAACTCTCAAGTGCAAGAGGTTTTCTCCCAGGCCTGCACTGCAGTTTCATTAGAGTTCATAGACCGTCCCGCTCATTCCTTGTGCTGTGGTTTTCCCCTTTGACCTTGTGTCGCTCTGTCTGTTTGACATGTTTATTAAATAGAGGCTGTAGGCTGCGCAGATAAAATCTGATTCGGAATCTCCACGTTACAGCAATTTGCCTACTTTTAAAAAGCATCCCAAGAAGCTTTGCAGCTGACTGTTCTCTCCTTTTGGATGTTTCTGCCTCCTTTTAGTGTTTGAAAAGTCATTATTTGTTGTTAATCTTTGTATTCCATTCAGAGCATGAGTTATTAATGAGAAATGCATATTGCCCTTTTGCAGAAATGAAGATGGTTTGATTTCTTTTGCTTACTACTAAGAAATATTATTAGCGTTAAGTTTTCCTGGAACATGTAATGTATGTCAAATGAAATGGTCAACCGAACGCTGCACTGAATGCCAACTAAGCAGAATCAGATTTATCCTGTCCTTTTAAAATTTTAATGTATTCTTATTTTTGTGACTTTTAATGTTACAGTCTAGTTCTGAACTATAAGTTACTGAAAGAAGAAAGCTGATTCTGTCCTCCTCCAAAGTCATCACAACAAAGACCTTAGTCTGCACTTTGCAAAAAAACCCTAAAGATGCAACTGATGTAATATATGTGATTCTGTAACATACTGCTAGACTGTAATTTCTGTGTTTTGGACTTTTTTCAGTCTATTGTGGGAGCTGAAGGACTGTCCCTTGCATTCCGGCATATTATCAGCTCTCTGCTGTGGTACTGTTCCCAGCATACCTGTGAAGGATTGCTGCACGAAGTCATTATTTGTGTGGGCTATTTTACTGTAAACAACACAGATAACCAGGTAAGGCAAATGGAAAATGGGATCAGAAGTTATCAAGTGCACATTTAGTCATGGATTCCTCAAGAAAACTAATCCCTTCAATGTTGTTTTTGAAGCACTTGGGATTGCTGTGAGCACAAATCCTTGCGTTTCCGAAAGAGAAGCTGAAGCTGCATCATAACGCAAAAGCTTTAATTTTACATGGGCATAAGCAAACTCCATGCTCTTGTGCAGACAGTGATGCTGACGTTGCACTGATTTGAACTAGCTGTGCTCTCTGTCAGGATATCCTTAGCAAGGGATATTTTTAATTCCAAGTTAACTTCATGTCATTTTAATGAGAAGGCCGTAGTGCTCAGTGAACCCTTTGAAAGCCAACAAAGCTTATCTACCGTGGAGACACAGCCTCAGGTGCCAAGGTACCATCTCTCTGGTAGCCAGAGTGATCATTTAAGTTCAAGCCATTCTTTTCCTTGCATCTTTTTAGAGTTAATCAAATACTCTGTCAAACAAACACTGGAAATTCCCCTTTAGCTTCCTTGATTGTCCACTTTTGTCAGTGGACTCCATGGCCTCTCATACGAGCTTATAAAATAACCCAGACAGAAAACTTCCCAACTATTTTGAATATTTATTCTCAAATTCTCCCAATTTCCTCAGCTTGTATGTAGCATCTCAGGGTGTATTGGGCAGGGAAGAAGTTGGCACTGGCTCCTTATTTTTGAGTATGTGAACCTGACTCTCGATGTGTAGAAACTGTTATGGGTGCCTGCATCTTTGGTATGATTCAGCTGAATACTTATTTTGTAAATCGACTTGTTTTGTCTTCTCTCCATATTGGTAACACCTGGTTCCTGCTTTTGTTCAGCTTTTGGGGTGGAGGTTCGGGATGAGGAGCTTAGTGCCCGCAGTTAAGCTGAAGAGCAGAAGAAAGAAGTGTTACACCTTTTCAGCAAAAGTTTAGAGAAAAACTGTCTGATAACCTTCTTACAATGGTTGGCTATAATTGGAACGTTATAATATCTTGAAGCTGACAGAAATATTGTATAATTATATTATATAGTTATATAGTAATGTTTCTATGGCTTTGATCACGGAAGGAGGGAGGATCTTACAGTCTTCCTACGTGGTGCAACCAAATCTCACTCAGGCTCTGGAGCTGACTGTGGGCAACATGTCTTAACACGGTCCTTTTGAAAATTCGTGTGGTATTGCTGCCATTTTCTGATTCCCACTGCTACACAATGGGCCATGCTGGCATCCACAAGTGCCAGCAAACAATGTTGTCTTTTCTCTGCAGTTTAAAAATGTCGTTTCTGGCACACAAGTATAAACAGATGTGATTCATTGCACAGAGGACTTCCAATTACAAACGTGCCAGAAATAGCGCAGAAGAGGGGTTTCCCAGCAGCACTGTCAGTTAGAGGGCTCGGTGGTACCTGTCACTGTGCCGCACTCGTGCTGGAGTGAAGGCCCAGCCACCGCGAGCAGGCACTGTGCCAATGGCAGCAGCCCTGGGCCGTCGGGAGAGTAAGTACATGCAAAAGACATTGTCTGTGGGCAAGCCCCCCAGCTGGGCACTCTGCAGAGGCAAGGGGTCTCCAGCATGTCCCCTTTGGGTGGAGGGCATGTGCCTTCTCAGGCTGTGCCCGGACTCTGTCCATCTTCAGGATTAACAGTGGCTTCTGCGGCTCCCAGAGCCAGGTTTAATCACAGTACGTTAGCACGTCTCGCAGACTGAAAGCAGGCCTTTTCGGTGGTTCGCTCTGGTGTCCGGTCTCCAGAGGTGTCAGGGTGTGCTTAACTTTTTATTTAGTTTCCAATACTCCTATCTGATAACCTTTTAACTGAGGAAGTGGCATTTTGGTTTGGTTTTTTTTTTAATTTGAAAAAAGCATTTTGAAAAATGGAAGCATTGCTCATTCAGGCACTTGGAAAATGTGGGGAAGGTTTTTTTTTGGTAAAAGGCAGTATTTTTCCTTTCCTTACTAGGCAAGCAGAGAGATTTGGTTACAATCTTTATTTTCAGGTACAGTTGATGTTGTGACTTCCAATAAAGGGAAGTGCTACCTGTTCATTCAGTTAGGGATTCATTTTTTATTATGTTAGGAGCTTCCTATTCTTTCTTGTGTTGTTGATCCTCTGCAGAGTCCTACTAAAAATAAAAAAATCAGTCTCATAGTGAAAGCTTTCAAATAGTAGGCTTGAACTCCTGGAAAGAACGGCATAATAAAAATAGAAACACCAGACTTGACCTATGAAAACACATTTCCATAGAGCCTGATAGCTCTTTTGGTTTAGTATGTGAACGAACTTTAAAGGAATCAATAACTGACATATTTCACAGCAGATTCACATTATTCTTACAGTCAAATGTGCGTTTGTTTTGACATGTTTGTAGTCTAAGTAAGTCTTTTCCTCTCTAAATTTGTATTCCTTATTACAAGCCTTTGTATGTTTTCATTATTTCAACTCTCAAAAAAAAAAAAGAGCAAATAGTTGTTTCGACTTTTCGGTGTGCTTTTTGTGATTCGTTTGTCTATCCCCACCAACAGATAAATATCCAAAACAGTGTACTGGAATAAAGAAAAAAGGCATTGATTATTCAGAAAATTCACAGTTTCCCAGTTTGGAGAATAGATAGATTTCTAAAAAGGAAATTTTACAGCCTGTCAACCTCAGCATTGACCTCCTGTAGTAGTGCTGTGATTTAAATAAGTGAATTATTACCACTATGCAGTCAAAATAATAAAAGGGCAATTTCCTAAATATTTGTCATTCATGGAAGAAAATCTTTCAAGAGCATCATATGGCAGTTGTTTGGTGGAATATAGGTTTGTCTGAGTTTATTACGCTATCTGTAAAAGTCTTTATATTTAGTTGAGTGAGTGGCAAATTAAAAAGGCAAGTTCTTTTCTCTGGTATAGCTTCCAGATTCATATTTCTGCTGTTTCCAGGAGGGCCCCGCGGTGGGTCCTGCGCTCCCGCAGAGACAGTGGCTGGGGTCCCAGTTAGCGTTTTCACCACGCATGGCTTTTGGTCCCAGCCCAAGTGATCCTGTCGAGAAGCAGTGAGGACAATGGATTCCTAAGGGACACATTCCTAAGTGTTTTGATAGTGCTTGCTCTGTTTATTTTAAAAAGCCTGTGATTTTGCTGACTCTGCCCACATATATTATATTAGTAATATTCTTTTCCTTTTGTCGTATTTTGTTTTAACATTCAGAAAGCTTTTTCGGGGCAGCTACTGTCACTGAAGAAATAAATCAGTTATGAAACTGAAAATTTCAAAAAGGAAAAAGCATTTCTTTAATATTTTAAATGCTTTAACATCATTAGTCAAGCCTAAACTGCACTGTCTGTTTTGTATCGGCGTGTGAACCTTTGTTTACTACGGAGCTAGACAGCCTCCGTTTCACGAGACGGGATTCTGTAATCGTGCCGTAGCGGAGCTCAGCTTTATTAGGCAGCTGCTTTGCATGAAGTGTGATCCAGGAAACTGATTCTCTTTTTTTGGCCACCATTTAATCTATTAACGTACAAAACCAGGTCCCATGATACTAAGGACAGATGTGTAAAACTAAACTGCATAATAAAAATAATGTCCAATCTATGAATAAACCAATCATACTGTGGGATTACAGTTTCTAATTAAAATGTTCCTGTTAATTAAAAATATTCTATTTCATTAAATTTTTATTCCTTTTCATTGTTTGATTTAATTATTATAATAAATATAATTAGCATGTGCTGTCAAGTCAGTTCATTTGCATATTATATTGGATAATTAAATGTGGCCACATAATTAAATTAACATGAATGACAAATGATTTGGCTTCTTTCACATTGCTGTATTGGGAATAAAAATCTTTCCATATTCATTGCAGTTAGTGAATATTTTTCATTTGAAAAGTCATCACAAATCAAAGGCTCAGACTCGGGATCTTGCCTGACAGGCTCCAAAAGAAGTTACATTGCTCATTTGTCTGCTGTGCATTTATTTAAATGAAAATAACTGTTGTTCTTGGAGTCTGTGACATCTCTGTATGTAGAGTGTGCTAGGAGAACTTCACTGACTCTGGGGTTTTTAGAATACTGAACTGTGTGATTCTAAATTGGCAACCTAAAACATATTATGACTACATTGCAAAACAGAGTCTCTGTGAAGGAGCTAGGGAAGAGTCCATGCAGCTTTTAAAACATTAATTATAAAATTAGGGTTTGTAGATAGAAGTAAAAACTTCTCTTAGAATAACCAGTGCAGTTGGAAAAATTTGGAAACACAAACCATGTGCCCTTAAAGAAGGGATTTTGTCCCCAAAAGTTTGTCTTCCACTTGCAAGTCTAACGTATTTCTCTGTCACTCCAAACCTTTTATCCCAAGGCACTGTGTCCCTAAGAATAGTGCATTATTCTTACTGTAGACTGATAAATCATTGAAATGTTCATATCTAATAATCCATATGTTGAAAATAGAAGTACGTGGAATTAGATTTAATAGTATCATTCACTCCTTAGACATTTCTCCTTGCTATTTAAATGTGGAAAATGTGTCACAAACCGTAAGGCACAACGGCCAGCTCTGGTCAAAGGAACTGGGAGATTACAGGATATTCTGGAAGAGGAATTTCTCCTGTCTTAAAAATACAAAATGTCACAAAGCAGTATCGCAAGCACGGAGATAATGTTTAAAGATGTTAAAATATTATGTGGTAGGCACAGGCAGGAATGGATCGTGAAGTCTCTGGCTCAGTGCCAGCACAAAGAAAGCACGGTAGATGGTCCCCAAGAAAGGCTTCTTGCCAAGGTTGTCTTTTCCCCCTTTGGTTAAATTGTTTGCTTATAGTTGTCTTTTGCTTTTTAACATTTTTTTTTTTATGCAACAAGTCTTACTTCTGTCGTAAAACAGCAGACATAAATCCTCCCTCTGGTTAGAAGTGTTGCTGGGTTGTGAGGGACACTTGCAAAGGGACTTCGGATCAAGAGTTGCCTTCTGAAGGGAAATGGGTTTGTGCTTTTGACAGTGTGAACACCAACTGAGTTTCAGTACGTGCCCGGTTTCCTCTAGTGCTAGCGTAACGGAAGAAAAATGCTTTTAAAATGGAAAAATTGTGAAAATCAAAAGTTGACAGGAAAACTTGGAAGACTGGTTATAAAAATATTATGTAGTGGTTCCATATGGGTTGTTTACTAGAGACCGTCATTAAACTTTCATTATTTATGTTGCTTTCGGGGCTCTGAGTGACTGGAACAATTTGGATCTGTAGGTGGAGTTTTTGAAAATACAACACAGGAGTGGAGATGCAGGAATTGGTGATTACTGTATACTTAATGTCCATATTTGTAAGTAAATAGTATCTGAATTTACTTAATTCTGATTTTTTTTAGTTGCTTTTCAGAGAAGGGATTTTTAGGAGTATGGGTTTCATGCACTGGTTGTGGGTTTAGATCTTTAAACCTTTCCAAAAAAATCCCACTACCAAAACCCACAACCTTTTCAAGATTTATAGGTTTGAACAAAAAATATGCCTAGTAGATTTTGTGGAATAGCTGATTCCGGCAAGTGAGTGATTCTTGTGAAATTACAGTCCTGACTACCATTTAGGAGCACTTCAGCTTGTAAACAAAAAATCCCCTAAGGATTAAGCTCACCGAGTTAAAATGGAGTAAATTAAAGCAGGTCTATAATATACATTTTTTCTCTATCAACCTTACATACTCAGAGCACATAAATTCTCTTAAGTGGAGCAATATCTTCACAAAAGATGGCATTCCTCTCTGGGTAGCTGGTGAAAAGTGGGGATGCCGCTTAGGTTGTCAGACACCTTTGTTGTTATTTGAGCTCACTGATTAACTTTTTCTTCTTTAAGAATGATCAAATAAAATAGGAGACAAGCATGTGGGACTGCCCATTTCCTGCATCATGTTTTAATTGTATTTCCAACATTCCAAAATGCATCCCATTATGGCTTTTTTCTTTTCTGTTTTGAAACAGTGTGGGGAAGGTAATTTAATATGAGCACAGACTTAACGTGAGGTCAACTGTATTTAGTTTCAGTTCATGGCTGGCTGATTCCTCTAGGAGAGGAAGAGAAGATATATAGGAATTAATATGAGAAATGAGCACTCTTGGATTTATCTTATTGTTGTCTTCTTAAACTGTAAATACAAAAGAATAAACTTAGGTTCCAAGCCAGTACTTTCGACAAAGTAAAAGCTTAGCAATGGAGAGAGAGAGCAACCAGCTAATGTTGCCTCCAGAGAGCAACTTTCTGATCTTATTCCTGGGCCAGGCAAAAACGGTTTGGTGGTCTCAGCTTAATCCCCAGTGGACATTTAGTCCATATAGAAAAAGCACCACAGAGTTTGGCCTAATCCTGCTTAATGAGCAGTTTTTTCTCTGCGAAGACCTGGGCTTAGAACTTTCTGGTTTTGGCCACGGAGGTCTGTTGGCGGAGATGGACCCAGAAGCTTGCACAACGCCTGCCTGCACTCTGCCACGTTCCCACCCAGCCTGTCGATCTCTCCTTTTCATGAGAATGAAATTTCACAAAGAACTTTAAACAAAGTCTAAAGCCTGCAAATATTTAATCCGGCCTTGCGAGCTATTGTCTGTCTCGCCTCATGTGTGAGGGAACTCCCTGGACTTCTCCCATGAACTACAAGTTTTCCAAGTCTCCGCAGACCCACAGCGACAGTCCCCAACATCGCTGGCCCCATGCAGAGAGGACACCAGCCTGCTCTGTGTTCACAGCTTTGGACTCGGACAGTTGACAGTTGTTCCAAGCACTTGGATGCTGCTCTAGGGGTGGGAGCTTACAAGAGGACCAAAGAAGTCTCCTAAACCTATTTCCTCATCTTCAGCTCAAGTAACACTTGGTTTAAGCAACACTGAAGCATAAAGGAAAAACAAAATGCATTAAATCTTGCAAAGGGAATCCCATGGAAAATCTTGCTCGTCTTCCTCTCCCTTACTAATGAGTAAATTGTAGCACTTTTCTCATGGCAGAAAAGTACATTTTCTTGCTGTCTGTTTGGAGCTTTTTCCTCATCCAGCCCTGTACCGTGTGGAGCTCAGCATTTCAGTCTTTTTAGTTGATGATCAGCTATTTTCACAAACCCTTTACATTTATAGTAGAAGACAGAAGACAAAATGTACTAGTAATAAAAATGCTTCCTTGCAAGTAGGGTTTTGGAGAATGACAGAAAATACTTGCTTTAGAAGAAAGAGAATGCACTGAGAGAGACGAAAAGATTTTCTGTTTTAGACTAGTACTTTAATTATTCACACTTCTTGGGGTTTTTTACCCTAACTAGATATGTTTTCAAGGGTGGTGGTAGAAGCTTCTGCCAATAGTCTGCTTGAATGCCTGTTCACCGTGGTCCTCTATCTTCTCTAGGTTTTAAATTGAGAATTCTTCATTCACATCAATTGAGTTTCATCTGTGTAAAGAGTAGGGAGTTACACCCAAAGGAGCAGCTTGGGTTTAAAGGTAGTGCATCATCAAAGTTGAAGGCGTGATCTAAGTGTGAAGGTGATTCTTCAAAAATAGTGCAGGGCTTCAAGGACTAATTCCAATCATTTCACTGCTCAGGATAACACCGAAGGATTTGAGACATGGCATGATGGAGTTTTTATTTGCCCTTGGAGAATATTTGTCTTTCTTAATACATTGGATGTATAATAATACTCTCCTCTGATTAAAAATTACTGAGCCAACACTTAAACAGATCAATCTCCTGGTACATTATTTTGGAAGCTATGAAGCTTACCATTTTCTGGAAAGCAGTGATACCCTTCAGTTTAACAAGGTACTTGAGTGTATGATTAGCATTAAACATGAGAGCAACCTCACATGTTTAAACACTTATTTTTGTGTTTATATGTTAAATATACAATGCTGTAATTTTTAAAGTTAGATTTTTCCTTAATATATTTTTAGTTCAGGCATTGGGTTTCTGTTTTATCCTGTAGCCTGGGCATGTGTTAAATTCACAAATAGCCTCAGTGCACATTAGAGTAGTTTCCATTCTTCTTTCATCACATTGTAATGGAGCTTATCTTTTACAATATCTGTTTAATATTATTTATTGCTGAATTTAATCTTTATATACTTCATTTGTTATCTTATAACTAAGGTAACTTGTTGGTTTTGGTGATGTTTTTCCAAGAGCTTTGTTTAAAGAGCTAATCTCTCTAGATTTTCCAAGAGCATCACTTTTGATAAACGTTTTTGCATGCTTGTATTTGATAGAATCATAGGATGGGACATCAAAGTTCCAACGCCCCTGCCATGTGGATCAGGGTGCTCAAGGACCCATACAACGTGGTCTTGAACACCTCAAGGGATGGGGCAGCCACCACTTCTCTGGGCAACCTGTGCCAGAGCCTCCTCACCCTCATCATGAAGAATGTCTTCCTAATGTCTAATGTATATCTTCCCCCTTCCAGCTTAAAGCTATTCCCCCTTGTCCTGTCACTACAAGCCACTTTCCTATCCTAAATACTCATATAACTTAGGGTGGTTACACAGAAACTGCTCAGGTAATTTTTTCTGTATACACAGAGCACCACTGAATCTGTGTGGTTAAGCCGTAATGCTGCTCTGAAAGGACAAAGCTCTTAGTGTGGCTTAAAGGAAGACTGAAGTTATTTCTAAACTCTGTTATCGTTTCTGAGACCTTGCATGTGATGTTAATAAAATAAATACTGGAATTTTTCAAATAGACAAAAATTTTATTTTTTAAATTTGAATGAGGCATTCTGGAACATTGTTTTTGCATGGAAGTGGTGCTGTGATTCCTGATAACTGTTAGGAGGACTTTAGAACATTCTTTGCTTAGAGCGTTGCCAATAGCGGAGTTTGCAAAATGGAAAGAAAAGAGCTTGACCTTAAAACAGAAGAAGAACCTAAGTGGTGACATATTCTGCTGATTGAATACTAGCAGTGTGAGATCTGTTTATATAGAAGCAAAGAAATAATGCAGATCTAACTTTGAAGAGAAACTCTGGACTACTAATATAAAGCTTTATTTCTTTTACAAAGTTATAAAAAACCTGACATCAAGCAAAAGGATTTAACTGTTTGGTGGAACACTTTGTAGTTTTGGATTAGATGCACAGTTCCTGTTCAATAAAGTTATTGTTTTTTTGTACAGATTAGAATTGACATTTATAGAAATGATAAATAAATAGAAAAGAAACAGTAATGGTTCCCATACCAACCATACAGTTTTAAGATCCAAATGTTTATAATGGCCATGTTCAAGTTTGAAACTGGAAGTCATATGAGATAGAGGGAAAGGCAAGGAGTGCCTCTCAGAGAACCATTAGCTCTTTAGCCTGTTCTAAGAGGCTGAACGTGAAATTCACATATTTCACGTTGCATCTGAATGTGAAATACGTTGCAGCAGAAGAACCCAGTCAAGTAGCAGAGCAAATTTATTGCCTTGTTTCATAAAAATAAAACAAAATTCTATTGGGAAGGAAATATTTCTAGATAGTTAATTCAGCTCACAGTGATAATGACTTTCTAAGTACCTGTGAAATATGCTATTTCCTTAGCACTTTTTCCTCTCCAAGAGCTGAGGAGGGTTTTGCTTCAGAAAGTTTTAAGCTTCACAAAGTTGTGACTCAGCTCCATTTTCCCATATCCATTTCACGTTGGTATAATTGTACCTTACTTTTCATTTGATAAAAAGCCTACAACTTCCAGCACTTGCTTAAAATTAGTAAAAACCACCAGCCTGACTGGAGGGTGTTGAGAACACCGCATGGTCATGCAGTTAGTCAGGTGAGAGTGGGGCGCTTCAATGACTTGTAAGGTTTTGTTCAGATCTTAACATTGGGGGGGCTTTGAGGCTACAGATTTCAGTTCTCTCCTTGGCAGTCTTTCTCTGCTACATTTGAGCAGCAAGAAGCATTTTTTCCTTTCTTCTGTGGATGAAAGAAACTGATAGGCTACAGAAGGCACCCACAAGTCACATTATTTTCCTCCTGCAGTAGTCCAAGCAAGCATCCCTCTGTTACTGGGGAGAACTGGCAGCATATGTTCAGTTCCAGGTGCTCAGATAGGCAGCTAAGAGTTGCTGGACATCATCTCTACCTTGTTAGTTGAGTATCCCACTACCCCTGCAGGTCTAATTGATGGTGGCTGTGCCCTAGCAGTGTCGTTGAGACCAGCAATGCATTTGCTCCCAATGTTTTCACATTTTTATGTTGTGTATTTTGACAGTATAAACCGTGACATAATGTTAAGATACAGCAAAAGGAATACAAATAATAACCAAACAGTTTACATATTAAGACACTCATACTAGGAGAGATGTAGGGTGACATCCAGGCTGCTGTCAGTGTATCTGCAGTTTGTCGTGTGGAGAGCACACCATACATCTTTGTGTACAAACGCGTTACTGGTGACTGCAGCCAAGTGTCAGCTCAACAAAAAAAGCTTTTGGAAAATCATTGCCCAAATGATAACGGGAATTTGTGATAAAAGAAATCATGGGGCAAGACAACAGTTACAGAATCTGCTCTGAAAAGTCCCCGCATGCAGTATTCCTGTTTGGCAACGCTTAATTCATGTCCTCTGGTTGTGTTTGTGGGAAGTCTTCAGCAAGTCTCCCAAAAGTGAAACAAAAATAATGGAAGTACACGTCAGTGTTGCTGGGTTAGCCTGGTCTGAGCGCTCTGCTGTGTACCCCGAAGGTCTCCAAGGGCAAGCACTGTCTGTGTCTTCCAGCCCTGGACTTAAAGAACCCCGGAACAATGGGTGATCAGTAGCAGCTTTGCTTGCCACAGTAGAATGGATGTGGGGAATGTCGCCGACCGTCTTGTTTAGCAACTTCCTTTGGTAGTGAGGAAAGCTGCTTTGACCACTTAAAAATATACCCTGTTGTGGCTTTAGACTGCCAGGAGGAGAACAGCTTTTTGCTAGGCTCAAACCAGCTCATTTTCAACCTGTAATACTGTGATGAGATCTTTTTAATTATTATTTTCTGGTGAGGGAAAGCAACCTTTGAGGAAATAATGGAATAGAATGGTAATTATCATTATCGTTTTAGACACATGATGAATGTGTTGTAGCTTTCTAACTGTATGGATAATAAGTGATAATTATTGACATACTATTAATGTTAGGATTCTCTGGTCTGGCTCAGTTCAGTCCATTGAGAACCTGGCTTTCTGACTCAGATGAATACACACTTCTCAGTTCTCTGTTTTGCCTTTGCATATACAGAAAGCTTGCTGCTGGCTTCCTGTTCCTCCTGACCAGGAAATTAATTAGCCTCTTTGAAAGATAATTCCAGTGGTTTTATGGTATGTGTGGACAGAAATAACTGACATGAATGAGGCCTTCCCAGAGCTGCAAATGTCCAACTGAAACAAGAAAACCTAAATCCATCAGTAGAACTAGACTAAATATTGCTCTAAAAATCAGCATTTCCTCTCTGCAGAAATCCTGGGCTAACCTTGCTTAGTACCCACAGAGTGAAAAAGTTCTGGGTCTGAGACTGAACCTTTTTTTTTGTACTTGTAATAAAACATCTGACAATATTTAACATATGTGCATAGAACCATTGAAAACCATCATTAATCATTAAATCTCTGGAAGGTTGCAGGCAAAATTTTAAATTCAATTAGTTTCTCTTTTTTTTAAGTGCTTTACATGTGTAAAATAAGTGCAATTACAACTTGGAAATAGAAATTTATTTAGATTGGCACCAAAAATGCTACTTCATTAAAAGTAGCATTTAAAAAAAGTAAATCTTCATAAAGCAATTTGATTGAATTAAATATTTCTTGACAAATTAGTAGCCTGCTATCTACATTACATGTCTAATTAGGACATATCAATATATATGAATGGTATGAATATATGAATTATCATTTCAATTTTGCTAATATTTGTTCAATATTTTACATGGTCATTCTTCAACTTGCTGGCTGTCATGTTAATTTTCTCAGTGAAAATTCTGTTTATTACTTACAAGATGCTTATAAACTGAGTTACCTGATCATGAAGATACAGTTTCAAAGACTAGAGGATTCTTATGTTATTTTTCTTGTAAAATTAACCATTGACTTGGTAAGATTTTACTCCAGATTTCACAGGTAACTGCTGATACTTTCTGTATTTCTGCTGTATCATTCAAAAGATCCAGATCCTACCAGTTATGAAGATTTGCTTTGACGAAAATTCATACATATGCATGTAAAAATAATTGTAGTATTCATTCATGATAAAAGGAATATAGAGAAAGATTAAGTGGAAGACAAATATGTGTATATACAGAATGCAAATAGAATCAGGAGGTATTCACAGCAGCATCTTCCCCTTGGTAGTTCTCACCAAAGGCTGCCCCTGTGTATGCCAGCAGTTGGCTCCCAGCCCTCGCAGGAAAGGAAAAGAGTTGCACTTTTGTAATTCTTATCCCTGCAGGATCACCAGAAGGTTGTTTTGGGGCCCTAGGAGCTTCACAGAGAAATTAAGTGAGCTGCAGTATTTCCTTTGCTACCCAGAGGGAAATGGTACCGAACTGATTTGGGTCCATATGGTTTGTTAGTTCTGTACCAAGGGCCTTCTGTTCTGGGAAGATGGCCTTTGGGAGGTGCCTGGGAGCAGCAGCAGAAGAGGGGGCTGCTGGAGCTGTCCTGGTGGGAATGCCAGGAAGAACTACAGAATCCAGGGTGAAATATCCTTCCAGCAGACACCTCAGGTCTGTAGCCAAACACCCTACCTACGTGACAGGGGAAGCTTTCTCTCCCAGCAAAGTGATGAGTTCCCTTCACGACTTTATTGCTGTTCCATACCACAAGGAGCTTTTAATTTTTTTGATTGATGGTGCTTTTTCCTTGCTCAAGTGCTGCGTGGCACATTGCTGGCTTTTGTCATGATAGTCTGTTTGGAAAGGCTGACTTTTATACCGCTTCAGACTTTCACTGTGAGAAGAACTGCAGCAAATGGCCAGACAGTTTACTGCATCATGAATATTGACCCAAGGAAACTTGAAGGAAGAGCAGATTCCATCTAGAGACTTTAGAAATTGTGAATGATGCTTTCCCAAGCGATAAACCCCTGAAACACCAATGCAATGGATCAGGATGGTTATTGCACTTCCGAGTGCAGAGTGCGCTTTCCAAAGAGTCACATGGGAGCATGGATTGCCTGGTAGGACAGAAGAGTGCCTGACCCTCTGGCTGCTGGAGATTAAGCAAATTAGCAGGACATGCAGAAGGCCATAAACTGGTGGGAGTGACAGAAGGTAACAGATAGGCGAAGGTGTTGCTGAGGAACACGTTCCCACAGGTCATCCCGTCAGTCATTGTGCTGGGCAGCCAGCGAGCACAGGTTCGGTAGGTGCAGTGTACTTGGTGTAGGAGAGCTGGAAATGCAGTCGGAGACCAAGCAGGGGAAATGGTATGCTTAAAGATGACTTTAAGCACAGGTTAAAAGTAAACAAAATTGGATATTAGAGGGGGATGTGCTTGCTTGATGTGCAGCCTTGCTAACTGTCAGCCTGTACGGTGTAGATGTTGCTTCGGTTCAGCACAGTACAGGGTTTGAGATCCTCTAGCCTCCCATTTCAGCTACTGTTACATTGAGGGCAGATGGTGCCCTTGGCCAGTGCTGTCTGGTGCTGACCCTGAGTCACATCACTGTGCTTGGTAACAGGGTAACAGGGCTTCGTAATGAGCTGAAACGTATCAGGGTCTTGAGGTCGTCTGGTAGCACAAGGAATAACTTTGTTACTTCATTGGGAAATAGCATTTCAGGTATCTCTTACCTGTGTGTGGTTTGGGTCTCCAGAGAGTTGTTCTAATGTTAGCTGTGTTGGGTCAAAAATAAGCTAAGCTGAGCAGATACATCCTCCTTGGAATTTAAGTTAAATACAGGCAAACCCAATGAAATTATATGAATTTTATATATAAATGAAGTTATATAAATTTTGAGACTAAGAAAAATTTGTTAATAAAATACAGAAAATATTAATATGAGTATTTAAAAAAAGGTAGCTTGTACTAGTTTCATAGAGAGGGCTCAATTCAGAAAAAGAAAACCACAAGCAAATATTAATGGAACCTAAGCACATATCTGAAGTTAAGCGGGTGCTTAAGTGCTTGGCTGTACAGAAAAGCGGTGATTTAATTAGGCTCTTGTTACATTTGACAGGCATATCTGACTTTTCAGGCTGAACAGAGAGCAAAAAGAAAAGCTAATTGTAGGTAAACGTGTCTGGATTCCAGTGTGTGGCAGGAGGAAAAGCAAGCTGCCTGCACTGGGTTTCAGCAAGGAGTTTCTATCTGATATTGGAGCATTTTGTAAGATGAGTATTCCAAGCCTGCACAACTCGTGAGAAGAGAAGAGATCAAGAGAGGTATTTTTCCACAGTAGAGAAGTAATAAACAGAGTTTTGTTTGTTTTATTTGTTGTTCATCTGCTAAGTCAAGAGCTGGACTTCACTTTCTCCACCAGTTGACAGTGAAACAAGGAACATGCGCTCTGCTAAAGGTTTATTTATTCGGGTTTTTTTCCAGTAAGGATGACTCATGATTTTTTTTTTCAGAGTGCATAATACAGTGTATCAGGTTTAGTAGCTGCATTAGTACAGTGGGCCGAAATCATTAAATTGATTCCACATGTGATAAACACCAGATTTAAACAATCCACAGCCCTTGCGTGTATTTGCCTATCTTTAATGAAGGTCACACTGTAGTAGTAGAAATGGTGAATAGAAAAAGATAGTGAAATAACAGATCCATGAAAGCTGTTTGGGTATCTGCACTGTTTATTTGGCAAGGGCTCACTCATTATCTATGGCATTTTTAGAACCGATAAAGGAAGTGAAGTATGAAATGAAAAATGAAAAGTCCCAAACCCTTCTTTTCCTCTGTCTGTCCACCAAGTGTGCAGCAGCCCTTAGAAAGAAATCAGGAGTAGTGTTGTTCTGTCTGGGAGCAGAAATACCAATTGTAGTTATTTTAGTGCAGCTATGATTGATTTTAGTATTTTTCTGATTGTAAAATTTACCATAGAAAACCGTAGATTTATATAATAACTACTCCACTTAATTAAAAAAATCAGAGTAATCACAAACTGGGAAGGCAACTTCTTGCTCCCTGGGTGGTAGCTGGCAGTTAAATTTAGAATCATCCAAATGCTTCAGTGATATTTTCCTTAACACAATGTCCAGACGTATGCTTTATTGTCACATATTTCGCTGTCTTTTAGAAATCCCTCCTGTCTTTAAGGGCATTAAGACTTTTCTATCAGTATTTGGAAAGGTTTTCAATGTCTTTTGAGCTGGTGAGCTGAAAAAAATGCAAACTATTGCTTTGTTGATCTTGTTTTTAAACTGAACTGCATTATCAACTGAGAGAGTGCTCTAAAGGTATTGTTAAAAGTGCTTTGAAAACTTGTAAATCCCTGTAATTTATGTGCCTGTGGTCTCAACTGCTTATTTCTGTCCTTCTGGTTTTAATTTGAATGCAGTCTTGTCTGGGTGTGTACCTGTAAAATTGTGTTTTTCCAAGTACAATTTACAGTCATGACCCTAAGTTTTACAGTGTTCCAACCTTGTAGGAGCTTCCCCCTTTGCCGAAAAGCCAGCTTTGGGTCAGAAGGCCCTTTCATATTGTAATTGTCTAATCGAGGTTACTTGGAACAGATCCGATTTTGGCATTTTTTAGTTTATCACACAGACTTTATAAGAATATCAAGTAAATTGGAAAGGTTCTTTTGCAGGAGACCAGTAATAGCATTGCCTTATTTCTTCCGAGGTACCCAGTTGTAAACTTAGCCTGCTTCATGACAACAGTCCCATTTATCTAAACAATTCTCCTTTTAGAGTCAGTGCCACTGATAGAAACCAAGATAAGGAATACAGATGGGAGGATCTTTCTGTGTCTCTTCTTACTGAAACTCCTCGCCATGCAGCTTACAATCACCTTTTCTTGTTGGTGCCTGAGAATGCGTGGCAGACATCTCCCATGAAAGAGAGTCCCCTCTAATTGCCAGAGAGCACTATAGTGAGGGATGATCGAGCTGCGGCAGGGTTTTTACAGTCCCAGGGAACTCTTTCTTAATCTTTTTTTTCCCCTAAAGACGTGCTTCCTGTGTTCAAATAGCAGGTTTGGGGGGGTGTTGTTTCATAGCTGTAACTTACAATAGTCCCCTTGCTATAATTCTTTGTCTTTAGAATGAAGGTATTAAATTATCTGTTTTATTGTAATCTGCAGATTAATCCCCTTCTAATTTACTTACTCTCTTTGAGGGCCATACAGCAAAAAGAAGTTTCACAGCCTTGTATTCTTTGTGTTTCACTGCAATAAAAATAATACTCACACACTAAACCAGAAGGTATTTGGACTCAATGTTATAAGCTTTATTTTTAGTATTTATTCCTCAGCCACACTCATTTTTTTAGCATGACTTCAGCACCCTTGGTGGTTAACAGGAAGAGAAGAACAGCTTGGTCACGTGTTTTAATTTTGCTGCATTTGTATTTTCAGATCATTGTACAGTCTGGCCGTCACCCCACGGTGCTGCAAAAACTCTGCCAGTTGCCTTTCCAGTATTTCAGTGATCCTCGTTTAATCAAAGTGCTCTTCCCTTCGCTAATAGCTGCTTGTTACAATAACCCTCAGAACAAGATCATCCTGGAGCAGGAGATGAGCTGTGTTTTGCTTGCCACCTTCATTCAGGTAGCTATCGCAGTAGCCGATCGGCAGCGGGCAGGGGTTTTCTCGCCTTTGCTGCATGTGGGAATCATTTGACTTCAGTAAAACAAGTAAACAGCTTTCAAGTACTTTAAGATTCTCTGCAGCTCTTTTCAAACCACAGATTATGCCTGTACTTGAGGCATCTTATAATACTAAAAGGTTACCGAGTAGTTCAGGTTCTCACTATCACATGCAGAATCCTGTTTTCATTAAAGTTATTGGATGTACTAGAAAGATTGGATGTAGATCCTGCAGACAATTCTTACAATTCTTACAAGACAATTCTTATCATATTTATTTTTTAAAACTACTGCACGTATAGTGTGTCTGAAATCTGTATATGAATCTGTTTACATACAAATGTACAGCTGTATACTGTGTACAATAGATTTACAGAGAGAACTGAGCAGAACTGTATATATTTTATGCAGAAAATACACAGAACATATGTTACCAGTCTAATCCTGCAATCTTTATTTTTGACAGTAAAGCCACTGAGGTCATTACGAATACTGTTTTGAATAAGGATTTACAGCATTTTTGTTCCCTTTGTCTGAATTTATATGCTGTGCTTTCTGTATTGGATTTTATGCATGCCTCATGTTTTCCATACATTTTATTGACTGTTTCCAATGGATAAATGCCGTTTTCGTAAACACTCTGCTATTAGAAAATAATATGCTTTTAGGAGTCTAGTAACTCTGTCAGTCACCTGAAAGTTACTGTTGTTGATAACAGAAATGTTAGTCCATCTCTTTTTCCTGGTGCCTTACAGCTAGTCCAAGGGTAGGCTACAGGGATTTGGGAGAGAAGACACAAGAACTAAATATTTACTAAAAGTCTTAGCATAACATCAAACTTCTGAGTGCAACTACTTTTTATCCATTTAATACTAAAATAATTACATAGTAACTTAAAAAGAAATCTTGGAACTTAGCGTTAAAAGACTTTACCATATATTAATAAAATTCTGGTTAAATACAAAGCTATCATTCATCTTTGACTTTCTTGTAATGAAACTACAGATTTCAGTGTAGAAATTGCAGTGGCAAAAATAACTAGCATCATGTGTAAATGCAGCAAGTTTAGTTTGTTCTTTCAGGAAAAAAATAACATGAGTGGGGGAGAGTGTTCCCTGTATGAATAATTATTTACCTTGATTTCAGTGCTATATTAATTTGATTTCCATTCAGAGGTGCTGAGTCCACATACTGTGGGTTGCATGTGCACCCATGTGCACACAGGGAGCAGCTCTGAGAGGACCCAGGGAAAGCTCAGATGGCCACACTCACGGGAGGGATTTGCCTCTGCGCTTTTATTTCAGCTCACTGGTGTTTGTCAAGCAGATCTCTCCTTTGCTTCAGCAGAAGGTTTCGGACACGCTGCAGAATGTTTCCCCATGACTAGAAAATGAGATTCTTCCCGTGCCAGGGAATGCAAAACGAAGTCAAGTTTGCATAAAGTTGGGTGGTGTGTACAAATATAACACTTAAATACAGTGTGTTAACTGTGCAGCGTAACTCAGGGGAACGGTGGCTGCATTTCATGATGACCCGCGTTGTACCTCCCTACCAGTAGATCTACTTCATCATCTTAAGTTTGCATCGTCCTTTTTATTTTTGTTACTTCAGTTTCTAGCTGTGCTGAAATAATTAAAGGACATTTAGGAGTATCTGTGATTTGCTAAATTGTATCTCTTCTGACAAATAATACCCTCTCTGCTCCCTGAATACCCCAACAAAAGATAGGATCCTAACAGCCCTCTTCGACTGCGGCAGCTGATTTGCATCATCCTGGTTTTCCGAGCGAAGTCGGTGGGTGTCCTTGCCAACTGCGGAGGACGCAGTGTCCCATTGAGAGCAGCAGGGACTGCATATCGTGCTGGGCATTGGCACCCACTGCCCCTTGGCTGCAGCACCGGCCCGTCAGGCACGGCTGTGGGAGAACCGCGCTTGCTCGCAGGAGATCTGGAGCGCAGGCGCCCAGCTCACCGGGAAGCACAGCCGATGAAACAGGGATAATTCAAGAATCATAGAAGAGTGTGTTTAGAGTCAGGAGCAGAAAGCTAGAACACCGTTTGTTTTAAAGAAACACATCTATACTGAATGTTTTTTTAAATTAAAATTCATTATAATAACAGTTTCCTAAGAACATATTTAAACCCTCCTTTTTCTGTTGTATATTGGTTTTAAATATATATATATATAAAGGTAGAAAAAATCTACTGTATATTACAGAATTTAAGTGCTGACAGTATTCTGCCAGAGCGTGTTAATTTACAGATTTCATAAACTATCAGTATTTTTGAGTGACTGTAAAGACTTAGAAATGTTGTTTTAATTCCTCAGATGTAAGATCTGAAAACCTGATGCTGATGTTTTGGGTTTTTTTCCATAGGACTTTGCACAGAGTTCAGGCCAAATGGATAACCAGTTATCTCAGCAGAGGGGTACGGTGATTTAAATTCTTTGAATTTGCATCACGATGGAAGACAGACAGTAAATTGCAGAATGATTTTATAGGCTGGGGAGAAGCTCTCTCTAGGCTACATTCTGGCTTACACATTCCTGCCTTCCAGTTTGCTGCTCATCGTGTCAGGGATCCAGACTGTTAATCTTTATTAAATGCTGTGGGGCATCATGTCTTAAAATGTGATACTGTTCGTGTACGTATTTAATTAGCTGCCACAAAGGCTACCTTCAAATGTTTTAGGTTGCAAAAGCCAGGCAGCTGTGCCAATGCACCCAGGGAGCCAAAAATTAGTAAAACACTGTCCTGTAGTTATCCTGTGAAGTTTGTCAATTTGCAGAAGAGTTGCTATTTTTTTCTCTCAATAGTTGTAAATATTGTGTAAAATGCACCTCACCTCTTCAGAATAAACATCTGAAAGAGTCTAAGCTAAGGTGGCTGTTCCTTGTTAAATGCATCTGACATTCAAGTGCATTGATGGAAATCTGGTCTAGAGTTGCCCATATTTTGCATAAAGTACATCGGTTGGACAGTTGTTTCTCCCTAATGGCAAGCAGAAATCCACCACCATTTTACTGAGTGTTTGGCAGAAGGTGAACAGTCCTAGGTCTAAAACATAAGTTTTGTGTTTAAAAATAAATTATAAAAGTAACATAAATTTATGGAGATTTTTACTGCCAACATTATACCTTGTATTCTGAAGGAAACTTGTTGCAGTGTCTGCAGAACAAACTTCCCAGGATTGTGTTTGCATGAGAATCTGCACAAGAAACATCTAAAATCCAAGCAGAAAACTGCTTTTTATTTTCACTATTCAAGCTGGATGAACTTTTAAACAAAGATGACTCTGTGGTGACAAGCGAGTGGGATTTCTGAACATTCCCCAGCTGCAAAAAAAAGCTGACTTACTAATAGTGTAACCAGGATTATTTTTATCCATTATATGACTTAAATGTGAAGGATGGTGTCCTCAAAACCCAAATGGGAACAGTAACACTGCTTGGAACAGAACTTGAAATCAGAGTTTTGATTGTTGGGTGCTGCTCGAAGAGCCAGACCCCACAAGCCTGTGCACGCATGTGTAGTCTTGTCCATGTCACCAGCAGCACTCGCAGGAGTGAGCTGTGGTGGTAATCGGGCTGTGAGCTTTGGGGGAATTGGGGAGCAAAACTCCTCAGCAGCCCTTTCTGGAAAGAGCAGCTTCTGAGCAGAGGGAGCACTGTCAGGGCTGCCCGAGCTTGAACAAAGCTGGATTGGTCCCTGGTGGGTCCAAGAACATGAAATGTGTAAAGATGTGGAGTGATCTGATGCGTAAGCAGAGAGCCTGATCCAAAAGCTTAAAAACATAAGCCTTTGCTTGTCGGAGCCCTCTGCCCCAGGTTGAACCAGCCCTCAGCGGTCAGAGCTCCCCAGAAATGTCACCGTAAGAGTGGAGAAGTTGGAGGCGGGGGGGGGAGTCAAAGACTTGAAGTATCTCGAATTGGCCATGTGTTCATTATTCTTGTTTTATCGCCATCTTAAGAAAGAATAACTTGATAATTTTGTGTTGTCTTCAACAGAAAAAAATTTCCACTCTCAAGATTACCTTGAGCTGTCCAACAGATTCCCTCGCCAGTCCTGGGAAGAAGCCCGACAGTTCTTCTTGAAAAAATGAGTGTTGTATTTGGGTTTGGAATCCCTAACATCAGCGTGCTGACCAGTTCCCACTGGCTACCTTCTTCCAAAGGCTGTTCCCAGAGTTTTTGATACTCAACACTTACACACTGTAGATATCTAATTTGCACTATTTATAACCTGTAGATACTTTCCAGTTCTGTTTTGTAATTTTGATAATTTGAGTGTGTTTCCTTCCCCTGCCCTGTGTCGTGGTTTCGGTGTTCTCTGCTCGGTGACGCGGTGGTGCTCGCACTACGCAAGCACGGCTGCAAGCAGAGGAAACACCTTCTATATATCTTGTAATAAAATAACTTATTGGGGTTGTAGTGTGGATTCTGCTTTACAAATGTCGGTGTGTTTGTGCTGGCCGTGGTGATTCAAGGCTCGGAGGGGAAAAGAGGATCTTCGGAGGGGGGAAAGGCTTCTCAGAGGGAAAAGGCTCCTCAGAGGGGAAAAAAAGATCTTCGGAGGGAAAGAAAAAATCCTCGGAGGGAAAAATCAGGCTCCTCTGAGGGGAAGAAAGGTTTCTCTGAGGGGAAAAAAAAGGCTGCTTGATGTCTTCCCAGCTAATGAAAAGTGTAAGGAACGGGTGGGCTCTGGGCTGCGATTCGTCTCTGGTTCGGGACGAGTCACGGTTTTGCGAACGCCGAACGTTCGTGGCGTTGCGGAGGGGCCCGCAGCCGCTCGCCCAGGGCCGGGGCCCGGTCCCGCCGGCTCGGAGCGGAGCGGATCGGCTCGTTCGTGCTGCGCGCCCGGGGCGGCTGAGGGAGCGCGCGGGCGGGGACCGGATCCCGCTGGGGCGGCAGCCGGGACTCCGAGGCGGCTTAATGGCCCGGGCGGACCCGCTTTACTCCCCCCAAGGCGCGGGGCAGCGCGGGGAGCCGAGACCTCACCCGTGCGGAACTGGGTAACGGGAACCAGGGCGGGGAATCCCTGTCGCCGGCCCCGGGTAACGGGCAGGGAGCGGTTGCCGCGCTACCGGTGGGTGCCGAGGGGGCGGCAGGAGCCGCCGCTGCGGCCGCACGGGGGACGGAGCCGGCTCGGGACGGGGCTTCGGAAGCAGCGGCAGGTGCGGGTGGGACTGGGGCTGCGCCGAAAGGCGAACCCGCGCTCCGCCCCCCCGGCTATAAATAAACCGGGAAAAGCCGCTTAGCGTCGTGCGGGGGGGGCCGTGACCAAAGCCGGGGTGCGGGGCTGACACGAACACCGACCCGCACCGACACGTACCCCGCTCGGCTCCGCACCCCGACCCGCACCGCTCTGTACCCCGACACGCACTCTGCTCTGCTCCGCACCCCAACCCTGCAGCTCCGCATCCCGCACCGCACCAGATCCGCAGCCCAATCGACTCCGCACCTCAACCCGCACCGCTCTATACCCTGACCCGCACCACTCCGCACCCCGCTCTGTTCCACAACCCGACGTGCAGCTCAATTTACTCCGCACCTCGGCCTCATCCGCACCCCGATTCACACCCCGCACTGCTTTGCATCCCGACCCTCCAACTCCGCACCCCGCACCTACCCCGACCCTGCAGCTCTACACCCCACTCTGCTCCGCACCCCGACCCGCACCACCCCGACCCCACTCCCCGTTCCGCGCACGGGTTCCGCCGCCCCTCCCGCCCCTTTTTTTCGTTTCAATCCTTTTCTTTTTGTCTCTTTTTTATTAAGTCCAAAATATTTAATCCCACTCTCCACCCGCTGTCTCTGACAATAAATAACAATAACTTACTTTTGTTCGTTAAAGGCTCAAACAATCCGTCCTCCGTCCTTTGATAATCTACATTTTTTTAGTACTGGTTTGGTTTTCCCGGTAAAAAGTCTCGTTTCCGTGTCCCGTTTTCCCAGCGATCGTGCGGGGCCGGGCGAAGCATCGGCGTGAGATGAGGCTGGAAGGAGTCTCTCCCATTTTTTTGTGTTTATTTCTCCCTTTCCCTTCCAACAAAGGGAAGAAAAGCTGTGGGGAGAGGCAGCCGGGCTCCAGCGGCGAAATCCACGCTTCTTTGGGGGAAAAGAAACATCCGAAATTCGAAAGAAGCAACGTAATAGCCAGGGCGGGGGCTTCTCTCTCCGGTCTGGCGAAGGCAGCGAGGATCCCGATGCTTTTTTGGCCGTCAGTAACACACTTCGTTTGTTTGTATTTAAATAGGAATAATTAAAAAACACAAAGGCGTTTGTCCGGCGCCCCGGGAGCGCCCGGGGCCGGGTGTCTCATGCAGGGGGCGCAGGCATGCGGAGGGCCGGGCGCCTCACGTCTCGGCCGGGCTGGGCACCATGCTGTTGGGGGTGTCGGGGAGCTGCGAGGACAGCGAGGTCACGTCGCTGCCGGACGAGGTGCCCAAGGAGCCGGACTCGGAGAAGGAGACCTGCGGGAGCAGTGGCGGTCAGGGGTGCGGTGGGGTCGGGTCCCGTCTCGTTCCCGCAGCGCCCGCGGCCCGACGGGGCGGCCCGGCTCGGGGTGTGTGTCCCGTCCTCCCTGCTACCGCAGCCCAGTCGGGCGGTGAGGGCCTGGCTCGATGTGTGTGTGTGTGTCCCCTCTGCTCCCGCAATGCCTGCGCCCCAACGGGCCGGTGAGGGCCGGGCACGGTGCGTGTGGGCATCTCCCCTTGGTTCTCGCAGCGCCCATGTCCCAGAGGGGCAGCTGGCCTGGCTCGGTGCATGTATCCCCCAACACTCCTCCCACAGCGCCCGCGTCCCAACAGGCCAGTGAGGGCTCGGTGCGTGTCCTCCCGGCTGCTTCCGCAGTGCCCGCAGCCCGACGGGGCCGCTGGCTCGGATCGGTGCGTGTGTCCCGTCCCCGCTTCCCCTTCCTGCAATGCCCGCGGCCCGACGGGGCGGCCCGACTGGATGTATGTCGTTCCTCTCCCCTACTCTCCCAGACCCGGGGTCTGCCTGGGGCCCGAGGAGGCGGTAAGGGCCCGGCATGGTGTGTGTCTCCCCTCAGCTCCTGCAGAGCCCGCAGCTCGACGGGGCAGCTGGCTCGGCTCAGGGTGCGTCCCCTCTTTCCGCTGCCTGTCGGGGAGGCCCTGCTCAGTGTGTCCCCCCGATTCTGGCAGCTCGACGGTGCGGGGTGTGTGTCCCCTCGGCTCCCCTCGCAGCCCCACCGCTCACCAGCTGCTGGAAGGCTGCGGGCTGTTCCAGGTCGCTCTGCAGGGCGAACTCGCTGAGCGCCTTCCAGGGCGGTTGGTAGGTCTGCACCTCCACGGCGCTGCCCTGCACGGCGCTCTCGTGGCGGATGGGGCTGCCGGCCACCAGCGGCGTTCCGGTGAGGCCTTGCAGGCTCTGCGGGCATACGGGGCTTAAGCGCGGCTGCCGGGACCACCCAGACCTCCCTCCCGCCCGGGCGGGCTCTCACCGTCTTGTCGTTGTGCTGCTGCTGCTGGAGCTGCTTCATGAGGATGGACTTCTTCTTGTCCTTGCAGCGCTTGTTCTGGAACCACACGCGGATGACGCGAGGGCTGAGCCCCGTCATCTCCACCAGCTGCTCCTTCATGAGGGCGTCGGGGCGCGGGTTGGCGGCGTAGCAGGTCCTTAGCGTGTGCAGCTGCTTCTCGTTTAGCACCGTGCGCACCCGCGTCGTCTTCTCCGCAGCTTTGTGCGCCGGCGGGCGAGGGGCGGGCGGCCGCCCGGGCACCGGCTCTGCGGAGGGGACGACCGTGAGTACCGCAGCCCCCCGAACCCTCCATCCCTCCTTGGGGCATGGTATCTGCGAGGTGTGCAGCCCCCCCAGTGCCTCCATCCCATCCTCGGATCCGGGGTCACCAGTACCTGCGAGATGTGTGGCAGCAGGGGAGGGTACGCACCATCAGCACCGTAGTTCCTCAATCCCTGTATCCCTCCCTGGAGCTCGGGGACACTGGTACCTGCGAGCTGCGAGGCGGTGGGGAGCGTCCACACCCTCAGCACTGCAGCCCCGCGACCCTTCCATTCCTCCCTGGAGTTCGGGGCACCGGTACCTGCGAGATGCGCAGGCCCCCGACCCCTTCCTTCATCCCACCCTCGAATCCGGAGGCCCTTGTACCTGCCAGGTGCATCGCCCCCTCCATCCCGGGGATCCCGGTACCTGCGAGGTGCGCAGACCCCGAACCCCTCCATCCCTTCCTCGGATCCGGGGTCCCCGGTACCTGCGAGCTGCGGGGTGGGGAGGGCACGCACTGTCAGCACCGCAGCCCCCCGACCACTCCACGCCGGGGCCCTGGTACCTGCGAGGTGCGCGGGGCTGTGTGCCCCGCGGGCGGCGCTGCCGTCGAGGGACGGCCCGTGCTCGGCGCGGCAGAGCAGGTCGCGCTCCCGCAGGCAGAACTGGTCCCCGGGCAGGAGCTGGCGGCCGCAGGCGGCGCAGCGGAAGCACTCCAGGTGGTAGACGTGGTCGCGGGCGCGCATCACCAGATCGCTGCTGCTGAAGGCGGCCCGGCACTGCGCGCACTTCACGGCGAAGAGCCTGCGGGGACGTGGGGCGGTGTCAGCGTCCGGGAGCCGCGCATTCGTTTGGGGGAAATGGGGGGTTGGGGTTTTTTTTTGTTTTGGGGTTTTTAAGGGGTCACCTGCTGTAGTCCCGCTTGCAGTAGGCTTTGCCGTCACGCAGGAAGCATGTGCAGGTCTCGTCCAGCGGCTGCCCGCACTCGGCGCACTTGAGGCAGGCGACGTGCCACTCCAGGTCCGGGGACACCCGCAGCAGGAACGGGTCCTGGATGCGGCCCCCGCAGCCCGCGCACAGCGCCAGCCCCGGCCGCCCTAAGGGAGCCAGCACGGAGTCACGGGCGGCTCCGCACCCCGCAAACACCCCGCTCCCCTCTCCTCCCCATGTTAGGATCATAGAATCCTAGATTGATAGAATTATTGAATTATAGATTCATAGAATCATGCATTATAGAATTATGGAATCACAGAATTTCATAGAATCATGTCATTATAGAATCAGATTCATAGAATCATAGAATAATAGAATCTCAGAATCGTTTGGTTGGCAAAGACCTCTGAAACCATCGAGCCCCACCGTACCAGCCTTATTTTTTTTGTTCCAAAATGAGAGAGAAATAGACATAAGCGCGGAGAGAAAGAAAGGATGGGAACGCGAAAAGAGTGAAATAGACACAGACAGAAACAAAAACTCGATCGAGGGAATGAATACAGAAAGGTAGAGACGTACGGATTTCGAGAAAGGAAATCCAAGCAGAAACACTAAAACAAAACGTGAGGAAAAACTGAAAGGGAGGGAAAGAAATGAAAACAGGATGACGGGAAGGGAAACAAAACCAGGGAGAAAAGAAACGGTTAAAACGGGACCGCGGACAAACGAAGACGGGAAGATACGAGAAATCAAAGAGAGAGAAAGAAAAATAAACCCAAACAAAAACCCAGAAGAACAGAAAGAGAAAGAAACAAATAAAAACGGAAAGAGAAATAATAAAACCCGAAAGACGAGGCGAGACGCGGAAAGGAGGGAAGGAAGGAAGAAAAACCGTAACGCTGGGAGGAAAGGGAGGAAGGAAGGAGAGAAAGGAACGGGAGCGGCGGGGAGAAGGGAGCTGAGCGGGCAGGAGGGCGTTCGGTGAGAACGGGGGGCACGAACGACAGGGAACAGCACGGCACTTACTCTTGGAGGGCTCGCCCATGGCGCCCGGGAGAGGCGGCGGGAGCAGGATGTCCACCATGCGGGCGGCCCCCCGCGCCCGGCCGCGATGATGCGGGGCGGGTGCGGCCGCTCCAAGCTGTAGCCGCGCGCCTCGGCGCCCGCCCCCTCGGGCCCGCCCCGCCGGGCCGCGCCGTGATGTCCTACGACATCACGGCGCGGCCCGGCGGGGCGGGCCCGGGGAGGGCGGGCGCGCGCGGGCTTTCCCTCATATTGGGGGGGGGGAAGCGGAAAAAATGGGTGTCCCCAGACTTGTGTGAGGGGGGGATCCCCACGCATTGGTCCCAGGAGCACGGGTTTAGTAAGGGAAGGTGCTGCCTGAAAAATTTTCTTCTATAATGGGGTTACCCACTTGATCGACCAAGGAAAAGCAGTGGGTGGGATCCTTCTGGGCTTCGCCTACTGCCTCTCACAGTATTCTCCTGCAGCATGCAGATAGATGAACACACAATGCAGTAGGTGAACGATTCATAGAATCATGGAATGGTTTGGGTTGGAAGGGACCTTAAAGATCACGCAGTTCCAAACCCCACATCTCCCCCTGGATCAGGGTGCTCAAAGCCCCATCTGATCTGGCCTTGAACACCTCCAGGCATGGGGCAGCCACAGTTTCCCTAGGCAACGTGTGCCAGTGTCTCACCACCTTCATTGTGAAGAATTTCTTCCTAAAGTCTAATCTAAATCTTTACCCTTTCTGTTTAAAGCCATTCCCCCTCATCCTATCATTACAAGCACTTGTAAAAAGTCCCTCTCCAGCTTTCCTCTAGACCCCCTTCAGTACTGGAAGGCCACTGTGAGGTCCTCCCAGAGCCTTCTCTTCTCCAGGTTAAACAAGCCCAACTCTCTCAGCCTGTCAATCACCAGCCAACAACTGTCTAATGGGTCGGGCTCAAAGGGTCACAGTTAATGGGGTCACATCAGGCTGTTGACCAGTCACTAGCGGGGTTCCACAGGGATCCATCTTGGGGCGAGTGCTCTTTAATATCTTTAATGACCTGTATGCAGGAGTCGAGGGTTTACTGACCAAGTTTGCCAATGACACGAAGCTGGGGGGGAGCTGTTGACACTCTTGAGGCCCTGCAGAGGGATCTGGACAAACTGGAGAGCTTGGTAATTGCCAACCGTATGAAGTTTAACAGGGGCAAGTGCTGGGTTTTGTATTTGGGACACGGTAATGCTGAATGGACAGAGAGACTGGGGAGCAAGAGACTGGGGAGCAGCCCTGCGGAGAGGGACCTAGGGGTTCTGGTCGATGGCAAGTTGAACATGAGCCAACAGTGTGCCCAGGTGGCCAGGAAAGCCAACCGTGTCCTGGGGTATATCCAGCACAGCATTGCCAGACTGTCGAGGGAGGGGACTGTCCGCTCTGCTCTGCACTGGTGCGGCCCCACCTCGAGTATTGTGTTCAGTTCTGGGCACCACAGTATAAAAAGGACATCAAACTACTGGAGAGTGTCCAGAGGATGGCACAAAGCTGGTGAAGGGTCTGGAGGAGAAATCGTATGAGGAGAGGCTGAAGTCACTGGGTCTGTTCAGCCTGGAGAAGAGGAGACTGACTGAGGGGGGACCTCATAGGCGTTCACTGCTTCCTCACAAGGGGAAGAGGAGGAGCAGGCGCTGAGCTCTTCTCTATGGTAACCAATGACAGGACCCGAGGGAATGGCAGGGAGACGTGCCAGGGGAGGGTTAGGCTGAATATTAGGAAAAGGTTCTTCACCCAGAGGGTGGTGGAGCAGTGGAACAGCTCCCCAGGGAAGCAGTCAAGGCGCCAAGCCTGACAATATTCCAGAAGAGTTTGGACAATGCCCTCAGCCACACGGTGTGAGTGTTGGGGTTGTACTGTGCAGGGACAGGAGTTGAACTCGATGGTCCTTGTGGGTCCCTTCCAGCTCAGGTCATCCTGTGATTCTGTGGGACCCTCCGGCCGTGCTCATCCCTGGGCGCGGAGGGGGAGGCTCACGGCAGCTCTCCCCCCGTTATTCCCCGTTATTTTTATATTCTGCCTCCCGTTCTCCCCCTCTCCGCCCTCGTCCCCGTCCCCGCCGCTTCTGCCGCCGCGGGGACGGGGCTGTCTGGTCCCCCCACCCCTGAACGGGGCCGCCCACATCGCCGGGAGATGAGCTGGAATTACAGGAAAAAACCCCAGTATTTTACCGCATTTTCATGCACCTGATCCCGCTCCTGCAGCTGAGCCTCTCCTGTTGCTTTTCTGTCCCTTTTATTCGTTTTTCCTCCCTCTCTCCCCCCCCCCCAGTCTCCACGGGCTTCCTGTGCATTAGCAGAAAAATAGGGAGAGCACTTCAGCGGCCTTTGAACTCGGTTTTAAATTCCCAAAGACTCCGCAGCACAGCGGCACGAGTATCTCAAAAGGTCCGTGAAAGCTTTATACGTGCTGGAATCGAGATTACTGCTGCCCTGGGGCTTCGGTCCCGTCCCTCCCCTCCACGCAATCGCCCTTTTAATTTCACGCACGGAATCTGAATTTGAATTTTTGGGAAGGACTTGAAATGTTGGCTGAGGAAGGGCAGGCTGTGCTCATCTAGCTCCGAACGGGGCAACAGAATGCGTTTTCCAGCTGAAGCGCTTGTTTTTCGATGGGTCGGGCACCCTGTAGGTACAAAACCCCAGCAGCTGGGGCGGGGGAGAGAAAGATTTTGTGTAGCTGGTGTTGGACTATTTGACCCGCTCTCCCCAGCCTGACCACAGCCCCTGGCAGTGTTTCTGAGGAGCCAAATGTCGCAAGCAAACATTGACGTTTCCGTAGGAGCCCAGGAGGGAAGCAGGATGCTGTTTGGGGCATCCACTTCAACAGGGGCATGTGTCACCAGGGGATTTCTGCATCCCAGTCCAACTCTACGTGTGGGAAGGTGCGACAATGACATCCTCAGGGCAGGAACGTCATTGCCAGGCAGTGTCCCCTGCCTGCGTGGCAGTGGCACCTGGCGGGGTTTTTTGCCCGACCACTGCCTTCCGTTAGGGTGGCGATCTGGGAGGTGAGCCATGCGAAAGGCGTTGGAAAAGGCTGGCTGGTTCTTCAAAGTGGGGGGACCCTATGGGACAGGTGATGGGAACCTCTGTAGTGCTGCTATGGCTGTGGGGCAGCACCGGGTGTCCTGCACATGCCTGGGTGCCTGACAGGACAGGGGATGCAGAAGGGCGACTTCAGCCTGAGCCAGAATCCACGAGGTCCTGAGTGAGTCAGCATCTGAAGGTGTGAATAATAAAATACAAAACTAAAAAGTCAGCATGATAGGAGAATGAGACCCATCTAAGGATATAGCAGCTTGGCAGGGATGCTCCATGTTGCATCAGCCTTTTTCTCATTTGAGGGCAGGGTCCTTGCTGCTCTCCCAAATCTTCCACCATCTTAGGAATAGGAGAGATTACTGTTGAACCAGCCAAGCCTTTCCAAAGGGGTGCAAAGCTGCGCTGCAGGCACACCCCTGTCACTGCTGAGTGGTATGCGCTGACACCAGGCAGGTATAGTGGGAATGGGTTTGGTTGGTCACTGGGCAGGTAGAGATGGAGCAAGCAGTGCTGCATGGGGAGTTCAGCAGAAAACCCCAATTAGGGACTTGCCAGGGAACTGCTGAAAGCCCTGACCCTCCTTTAGGTGATGTATGAAAAACTTCAACACGTCTACAGGTAATGCTGAGAGGCATAATGCCAGCCTGATGTCACCATGTTTTACGAACAGGTCAATTGTTGGTTCATTTGTGTGTGTGTGTGAAAAACATTAAGGGAAAGCACATCATAAAGTCATAGAAAAATTCAGGTCAGGAGGGATCTCTGGAAAACTGCTTTCAGGTTGCTTGGAAATGCTGGAACCGTTTGCTAGTCCAAACCAAATGCAGTCTCTCCCACCGCACCGAATAGTACTTGCTCTCCTCCACCCAGCGCTTCCAACCGCTTTTGGGGCGATTCCGGTTGGGTTTGGTGCGAGAGCTGGCAGGGGCTGCCTGGCCACGGGGTGAGGCCGGCTAACAGCGCCTCCCACTCTCTGCGGAGCAACTCTTTGGTCTTTGCTCCCAAACAGAAACACAAGTTCCCTCCAGAAAGGGGAAACAGTAACATTTTTTTCTGTTTGTAGCAGATTGCAAAGGCAGTAAATGCTGATTCTTTCAGAGCCAGCCATGGATTAAGTCCATTATAAAATTAAAACAGATGGAACACAATTTCACTTACATTACAAAAAAGGACAGGAACCATCTGCAATAAGATTTAGCATTGCAAAGCTATTGTTATCATGTTACCATTAAAACCTTTGATGAAGGGTTTTCTTTCATAAATTTGTTCACATGAAAGAAATGTTTTATTTATCCATCTTCCTAAGATAATCATATTTTATTTAAAAAGATGACATCTCTTGAAAAGCCAACTCTTGGTTCTAACAGAATATGTGAAAACAAAGAAAGGTTGTGAAAGTCCAACGTCAAACCATTGGGGGCTTCAATGGGGAGGATGGAGCAAAAGGAGACATCCCTGTCCATTTTTTCCCTTAAAAACATTTCCTTGTGTTTGGGGACAATGTCTGATACTGAAAATAGATAATTAATGAGATAATGGGATACTGCATGTCACCTCCTGTCCAATGGGATTATCTGATGGCTAATTATGGACAGATTGTGATTAATGTGATT
The DNA here is from genome assembly GCA_033558185.1 of Dromococcyx pavoninus. NCBI lineage: Eukaryota > Metazoa > Chordata > Aves > Cuculiformes > Neomorphidae > Dromococcyx > Dromococcyx pavoninus. Next base: position 1,410,088 of record JAUMJL010000431.1, on the reverse strand, counting down.
ATGGATTGGATATTAATCTGATTCTGGATTGATCTAGTTATGTTTTAGTCTGCTCCAAATGGTTAATTGGATCTGAGATAATAGAAATGCAGCTTGCACCAGATTTTGCCACATCAGTTGATGAAGTATCTTTTGATCTGGGTGGGTTGCGAACAATAAATTATTTACAGCTGTTGAGAAAATGACTCTTCCTTAGAATGTAGTCATTCATTTTATTTTTGAGAGCCTTTGAAAACAAAATCAATATCCTTTTTAAAAGGAGATGTTGACAAAAGAAAGGCACGTACATAACTCACAAACAAATGTGACGAAATTAAACAGTGGTTAACCCGGTGGCCTAATGTCTGGTGATGCATTTGAATTGCTATGTGGAACTTTGGGCTCAATTCTTCTGAGACCAGCAGGGGTTGGGAGCATTGCAGGGGAAAAGGGCCCAGCTCTGGGGAAAGTGGTATTGCACAAGCGCTACTGCCAGCCCTGCTATTGATTAAGAATCAGCCATGGTAAAATGGTAAAGGGAGCCCTTGCCATTTTTCCCCCTCCGGATAAGAATTATTCAGAAAGTTCACAGGCACGGAAAGGACTCATCCCAATTCCTCTGGCCTCCTTCACACCAGACCATGCAACTGGACCCAGTATTGTTATTTTTTCTCTTGCAGTGAGCCCATTAATTTATGGTTGACCTCAGTCACACCTCCCAGAGATGCATCTGGTCTTGATGCATCCTGCCAGTGCAGGAGAGCCTGCCCCGCTCCCTGTGAAGCCGTCCCACTCGCTAACTACTTTCACTAGAATGGCACAGTAAGTTTATGAAGTTCAGCCCTCGGCCATTAGATCTCATTATGCTGTTATCGGTGGAATTAAAGGCAGTGGGCAAATTGCGGCATCTTAAGACATCATGACAGGGCAAGCTGAGGTGTGATTGCCTTCCTTGGCAGGTGGCTCAAGCTGCAGGTAACCTCACCAGAAGGTGTCCTCTCTCAGCAGGCTTTGCAACAAACATATCAAGAATCAAGCAGGTCCCCAAACACTGGAAACAGAGGCCTACTGCAGCTGCTGTGCTTTAACACTGAAGTGTTATTCACTGAGCTCAAATTGGGGGAAAAAAGGAAAAAGCAACTTTCCCTGAAGTGCTCACAGGCATGGAAAGGGCTGTTCCCCTGGGAAAATTTCATGTGCCGGCTGTCCCTGCCTCTGCAAGAATGGCTTGGGCTGCTATGAGTGGGAATATGGTGGTGTCTGGATTCCTCTCCAGTAACAGGCAGAAAATGCAGCAACCTGTTTAAAAAATAATGCTGCTATAACCCGGCAGAGAATTTTACATGCATCTCCCATTAGCGACAAGGAGAGCTTCGTGCCAGAGGAGGGTGGCGGGCTGCAAAACACCCATTGCAGGTGTTTGCACTGGGAGGGGAGCGGAGCTCTCCCCGCCAGCATTGCTTCCCTCGTCCTCCGCACAAACCACATCTGCTCCTGGGCAGGACTCGCTGCCTTCCAAGGTAACCTGAGCCTTCACTTCCAGGAGGTTATGACAGTCCCTTTTTGCCCCTTACCTTGGCAGAAGGGGGCTTCTTTAACTCCTCTGGTGATCTCATTCTCTAGGAATATGCAGCAAATGTGATGAGATGTTGCTCCCTAACTCCCTCCTTACTTGATCAGCACATGAAAATGATTAGCAAGTGAGATGAGTTTGTAAGAAAGGGAAACCACCTGCCTGTGGTGGTTTTCTATGCTCAGTGTCAGTAGAAGGATTGTCACTGCTATGGAGTGGCTTTGAGGGAGCTCTTTCCTCTGTGTACCCCATTTTGGAAGTAGAGCTCATGGTGTTGTCCCCTTCCAAAGGGCTGCTGTAGGGCCTCATGGAAGACAATCTGCTGGTCAGAGACACACAGGTGAGTGGCTGTAAGCTGATCTGGGCACACCTGTGGTGGTTTTTCATTATAAAGGAACTCAAATGTCAGACATGTTCAGACCTGTTCTTGTGCCACTGTGGATGAGGAGCAGAGAGCAGAACCCCAGGGAGATCTGTCTGATGTTGTGCATGAGTTCTTGTGGCTGTGGGGAAGGGGTGAGTGCAGGAGTGTGGGCAATGTTTTGAGGTGGCTGAACTGCTTGGTTCATGAGAGCTTGTAGTGCTTGGGCATGAAATATTTCAGCAGCAGAGATCTCTTCTGCTTCCTCTTCTGAGGTGGGGTTTTGTACTGCCTATCCAGTGCCGGGCAGTGGGTACTGTCTGTCATCTCGGAGAGACCTGCTGAGCTGTAAGCAGGTTGCAGTTGCTTTAATGTTATTGGATTTTGACAGATTAGGAGACGAATCCTTTCGTGTGTTGGGGAAGCTTCCCAAATGAAGCTCTTCTAATTTATCTGAGTCAGCTATCCCCAGGCAATTTCAGGAGGAGTAAGCTAAGGATGACCTGTGACAGAGGGGACCATCGTAGCAGTAATAAAAAAATTCCTGCCCTTCACTAAATCCCTTAGTCATGAGGCTGTATTAGCTGGATTCCATATGTTTTAATTAGGAATTATGTATTTTAAGGGAACTGAAATCCGATTCTAATGGAGACATGATTACATATTTGTAATGGTTCTTGTTTCATTTGGCTTTTGTAGAGATACCAGTACAGGTATCTACCTGCTTTGTCTGCAACTATATTCTTAAATTTGAGTAATCTGTGTTATCAATTTCTTTTTTTTTTATTCCTCGCTTTGCCTGATAGCGTGAAAAAATGTAATTCCCTTTCCAATGCAGAAATTGGGTCAGCAGATCCTAATGAAATAATCCTGGATAACAATGCACCATACAAGGATCTGCTGCCACTAATTAATGACTAATTTTTCTTTCAAAGTACAAAGATCTATCCTCTGCCTGCAGTAGAGTGTGACTCCACTTTCAGTGGCACCTGTTTGTTGCATGTTTTACCATTTTTATTATTGTCATGCCCTAGGTGGGAAGGAAAAAAGCTTTCTGCCACAGTTCAGCTAATATGGATCATGCTGATATAATCCCTACCTGATTACAGTTACAAGCTCCTAAAACTCTGACCATAAGTGATAAAGACTTCCTTTGTGCTTCGGGGTGTAATCCGCATCAAGCCAGTTCCAATAAGGATTATGTGCATCTGAAGTGTTGCTGAGGTTTTGAATCAAAATTATAAAGAGAAAACATAATAAAGAGCCAAAGGGAAATATGATGTATGCTGTGGAGCCAGATACACAGTGAAAGGATCAACTTATTCTGAGCTATGGTGCAATTAGGCCAATTTTGATAGTCGCTCAGTTTTAATTCTCAGGTGTTAAAAAACATGCTCAGGTGAGATCAGTTTGTTTATTTTTATGTTTTAGGGTTTCTAGGTGTGTGGGTGTTTCCTTGTGTTAAAGACTTCATCCCCATGAGATGTGTCTGTTGGAAGCTCAGTTTTGGGCTTAAAATAGGATTATGAAATTGCATGCCATGCGTTTAATGAGTAAAATACCTCAACTAAAAAGACATAATGGTGAAATTAAGGATGCCCAGGATGTTTTCACTTTGTATTTTTATTTTGCTTTTGTTGTTCCTTTTAGTGTTCCTTTACCTAGGCTGCAGATTGGGATTTCTATACTGCATGAAACTTTAGATCTCTGAAGAGTTACACTGCACCTCAAACATCTCCCAGATTGGCAGTAAAGATCTGCATGGTTATTTATCCTCTTCTCAAATCCATCTCAGGATTCTGTGACTTCAGCAAAATCACCTTTCCCCTCATCTTAGAGAAATTTTTTTTTTCCCTGCCCAGCCATTTGTTCAGTCCAGGAGATGCACAGGAGCCCCAGACACTCATTCTGTGTTCTTTAGTTTTTGGGGACTAGCCTTGGGGTTTGGGAGTTGAGGTAGTGCTCCAGGGCCAGGAAGCTGTAATATGCAGTACAACTGCTTTTCCTTTATTACAGAGGCATTTGAGATTTAAAACAAAGTAAATTGTCCGTTCAGATGCTTGCATTGCAGGACCTGGTTAGCTTTTGCTGTAAAGCAGTAATACTTTTTGGCATCTGATGTGAAAATCATGTGGCAGAAAAAAATTTAAAGGCGATTGTGTGCCAAGGCTGTGGCAAAGCTGAAGAGCCTCTTAGTTCAATTTGCCTTCTGCTTTTCTACGAGGTGCCTCAGAAAAGCGGAACGAATCACTAACATGCTGCAGATCACTGTGTGTTCTTGGAAGAGCAGTCCAATGGCCATAATTGTTCAGAGGTTTTTTCTTTCTCTAAACCACTTCAGGATGGGAAGGAAGAAATTGCATTTGTGGCTCGCTATCTAGCGATTTTCGGGATGGGAAGTGTGTTGGGAATGTCCCAAATCCATATGAGCTCAGAGTTCCCAGCCTAGTGAATTGGTCACTCCAATGTGGCGGGTGGCTGCTGCCAGCTTCTCTGAGACACCAGGTTTTTGGAGATTCACAGCACATACTTTAGCAGTGAATTTTGCCTGAAACAATTTGCTTTGTTGGTCACTGTCACCTGGAAAAAAATCTGGAGGTATGGAAAAAACAGTGAGTTGTAGCCCTTTTCCTGGGGCATCTGGTGCTGTGGAAGGGGCAGGCACAAAGCGTCTTGGCCTGGTTCTGAGAACTCACAGTAATAATAAAAAAGATCTATAAATTATTCAGAGCAAATGAGCTGTTCCCGGACGCTGTTGTGGGGCTGAGTGCTGGAGTGTGGGTGAGGCAGCCGTAAATCTGTCCTGGCGAGGAGTTGCGTGCTGGGCTGGTGTTGCCTGACCACTCTTGGAAGCTGTTGGACCATTTGTATGATGGATGGGCAACCCTGCATGAGATGCACTGTGATGTCCACCTTCTCCTGTGTGCCACAAGCTTCAGGACCACCTCATCTCCTCTGCTCTTGCCATGGGGAGTGTGGCAGCGCCTGGGGAAGTGCTGGGGTTGGGCTGGCAGCCTGTCTATGTTGACTGTGGCCTCCCAGCCTTTGGTGGGCTCCACAGCCACAAACAGAGATTCTGTTTTCTGTTGTAAAGCATGTTCTTATTGGCTTGGGAATCTGCTGAAAGGTCTGAAGCACTGGGGTTGTCCTCCTGTACTTGGTGTTGGTGAGGATGCACCTTGAATCCTAGGTTCAGTTTGGGGCCCCTCACTACAAAGACATTGAGGGGCTGGAGTGAGTCCGGAGAAGGGGAATGGAACTGGGAAGGGTCTGGAGCCCAGGGGTTCTGGGAGCAGCTGAGGGACCTGGGTCTGTCTGTTTAGCCTGGAGAAGAGGAGACTGAGGGTGACCTCATCACTCTAAGCAGCTCTCTGCAGAAAGGAGGTCGTAGGGAGGTGGGTGCTGGGCTCTTCTCCCAAGTAGTAAGTGATGAGACAAGAGGAATTGGCCTCACATTGCACCAGAGGAAGTTTAGATTGGATATCGGGACATATACCTTCACAGAAGGGGTTGACAAGCACTGGCAGAGCTGTCCAGGGCAGTGGTGGAGTCACCATCCCTGGAGTTGTTTAAAAGCTGTGTGGATGTGGTTTAGCGGTGGAGTTGGCAGTGCTGGGTTAAGGATGGACTCGATATTCTTAAAGGTCTTTTCCAGCCTAAACGATTCTGTGATTCTGGAGCACGGACATCTCACACCTCGCTTCCCTCCCCGTTGAGGGTGGTGAGACCCTGGCCCAGGTTGCCCAAAGAAGTGGTGGCTGCCCCATCCCTGGAGGTGTTCAAGGCCAGGCTGGATGGGGCTCTGATCACCCTGATCCAGTGGGAGGTGTACCTGCCCATGGCAGAGGTGGAACTGCATGCGCTTTCAAGTTTTGTCCCACCCCAAAACCCCAGGGCTCCCCGCTGGGGTGGGACGGGGCGGTGCCTGAGCCCCCGACACTGGCGGGGGGGGGACGCGCTCCCCGCCGCTCCCATTGGCCCCTGCGCGGGCCAATGGGGAGAGGTGGATCCCTCCCCTCCGAGCGCGGGGGCCACTGAGGGGCGGGGTGTGTGTCGGCGCGGCTCTCGCGAGAGCGGCGCGGGCGGGCGGCGCAGCCATGTTGCGGGCGGTGGTGGCGCGGCGGGCGGTGAGTGAGGGCGGGGGCTGACCAGGGGGTGTCGGGAGGAACAACAGGACTTCGGGCTCGGCTGGTGGGAATGAATTGTGGGAGCGGGTGCCGAGTGCTCGGGAGGCCCTTCCAGTGCTCGCTGGGGATCGTGATCGTGGAATGGTTTGAGTTGAAAGGGACCTCAAAGCCCATCCAGTTCCACCGCCCTGCTATGGGCAGAGACACCTCCCACTGGATCAGGGAGCTCAGAGCCTCATCCAGCCTGGCCTTGAACACCTCCAGGGATGGGGCAGCCACCACTGCTCTGGGCATCCCGTGCCAGGGCCTCCCCACCTTCACAGGGAAATATTTCTTCCTGATATCTCAGTCTTCCCTCTTTCAGTTTAAAGCCATTCCCCCTCGTCCTGTCACTCCAGGCCCTTGTAAAAAGTCCCTCCCCAGCTTTCCTGTAGCCTCCTCTAGCTGTTGAAGAGCTAGCACGTTCTGAACTTCCACTCCTTGCAACACTCGCTGAGCAACAGGAGAGCTTTCCCCACAGCAGAAAAGCCTTTGTATTTGTTATTCCAGCCCTGACAAGTGGAATAACCCTTCTGAGGTGCGAGATAGCAGCGCGCTTGGGGCTGACCGATTCCAGTGTTAGCGGAACACTTGTTGCTGTTCCGCTCTGCCCTTTGCTCCACTGGGAAGAGTGTTGGCCCGCGGTGCCCTTGATACGAGAAGTAGCTGGTACTACAAAAAGTGGACTATTTTGATTTTACCTATAGTAAAGTTTCATCTAAGTAACTGTATTTTTCAAAAGTTAGACAGAATGCCCCTCTGACAGCATGTTTTCTTTACAGCATGTTATTTTCAAATGGTGTTTTTTCAGGCACTGTTCAGAGAGAAATGATAATGTCTTTTTAAGTATATGTGCTGAACGAACACGTCTTCTTCTATAAACACCTAATTTTGCAATCTTTATCTAAAGCGCAAGGTGAGACAGAGAAATGGCTCCAAAGTTCCGATTAGCAGAGATTTGGCTGTTGTGAAGTTCATAATAAAATTAAAATTAGGCTTTGAAAAGTCATAGAATATGCATAACATTCCATATGCATGTAAGTGCAAACGTATTCTGCAACTACCTCTTGTCTTGTTATGCAGGGTTGTTGGAAATCATTGCCTCATGCACCCAGTGCTGAAACAAAGGATGCTGCTTTCTAAAACTCAAAAATGAGTCTTAGTTTATTTGCCAGCATTTTCAGTATCAAGGTCACTCGCTGCTCTGTGTGTCTGGAGCCCTGTTACCAAATTTAACAAGGAGGTGAACTCAAGGTTAGCTGGGATAAATGATTCACAAAGAGTCCCTGAATATGTCTTTGATCTAACATGCACTAGGAGACACTCCCTTTGCTTGAAATATTGTAAAGTTAGTATTTGTGCTCTCCAAGGCTTTTTAGGTACAGTTCTGTACCACTCTGAAATAGGAATTGTGGATATAATAATCAGTTTCAGGTACTAAGAATTACTTAAGAGGAAACGTACACCAGGATAAACGTGACTTACTTAAGCTAAAAATGATAACTGTTGTAATCACATATGCCTTTCAGATATTGTTAGGCTGTAGGCTTTCCAGAGCAAAGGTCTTGATGGTCTCTGGAGCTCCTAGAGCATATGGTGCTGCTGTGTAAATAATACTTTACTCTCATGATGACTGCACAGTTTGTGTTTGCATGCTGCAAACATGTGGTCAACTCCTTGTTTTTCAGCTGTATGCATCTAAACTCATACATTTATCAAATAGAAACATTAAAACATTGTATGCACCTTTGGTGTGTGGGTGACAGTATATTCTGCAAGAGGCTCAAAGCAGACTCCAGTTCAGCATTGCGAAGGGTCATGCAGTTCAAGAGTGTGTAAAGTCTAGAGAAACCTGGGATACAAGAGACCTGCAAAGTGTGAGCAACAAGGAAAGGCTGAAGTTGCATAGCTTGGAGATGGGAAGGCTGAGGAGGAATATGAGACTTCAAGTACACAAAAACATTGGTGCAGAGGTGTGGGTGTGATTAAGCCTCTTCACGGATCCGTGAGTGGTAAAATAATAACAGTTAGCTTAAATGGCAAGAAAGCTATTTCAAGATGGGTACAAAGAGTTAAGATGGACATTAAGACAGCCTTTCTAGTTGAAACAACAGTAAATTTTTTGAATAGTTTGCATAGGAATAGTCACCATTGGACACACTAAGCTAGACCGAAACATCAGAAATAACATAGATATGGTTGCCTGGGATCTGATTGAGGGTGGCTCTGTGTGAGCTCCTGAGGTCCCCTCCAACCCTGTAATGATGTGAAATTGTGATCATCAGGATTGTCTGGCAGACTTTCAGTTAAGGGGCACTTGGAGGTCACACATTCCTACCTTTATAAGACAACGAACAGACAATGTCTTTCCTTAACATTCTCTGTTCATTATCGTTTTCATCAGATAAGTGTCTCCCTTTCTGCCTGTTCCCTATATTGAGTTGTCCTTTTTTGTTGTGTGACATTACACAGCAGTTTGGGGCCAGGCTAATGGTAGGTGGATATAATACCAATGCCTTTAATTTCAGATCTAGTTGTCATTCAGCCTGTGCTGAAGTTAGAATTTATCCTGAGGATATTCCTGAAGGGAAGCAGTGCTTGTGTTGGCTGTTCCAAGTCATTAATGAGTCTCTTGTTTTCCCTCACTCCTGCCTCCACGCTCCATCAAAAACCCCAGCAACAGAGTGAAAAAGCAAAGGAAAGGATGCTGTGACTCTCTGTCTCTTAAGAAAACTATTTTATGTTGTGTAATTTTTCAGGGTTCTGCTGTTGTTTCCAAGGTCCAGATAGAATAAAAGTTGTGTTTGCTTTTGCAATATGTTTGTTTTTTTGGAGGCAAGGCTTGCTTTAGAGTTGGCTTAAACAAAATAGATGTTCTTATGAAGCTTGTTTTTTTTTGTCCTGAGTTCGGATAAGTAGGTTTTATAGCCTGAAACACCTCTTACTCAGAGAGTACTGGGCTGCGTTTGTAGGCTTTGGGGATACTTAGACCATTAACTTCTTAAACATATTAATTTATCTTGAGTTGAATTTCAGTAGTGTTGTCTGTATTTCAAAACAACTTTGTTGCTTTGTTTTTTTAATATTTTGCATGGGATATATCTGGAGAAGTTTATTCTATACTACACCTTTCTAATGCTGCTTCAATTCCTTTTTAATTTTAACTATCGTGATTCTGAAATAAATCCTGTTTACTTAATTTCTTTTGCTGTTCTTGGCTGCAGTTATAGCTCCTTTTCAGTTCAGGTGTTTTTAATGTTGCCTTTCTTGTTAGTGTTGAGTAGCTGGTGCTTCAACCTCTTCTGTAGCCAGATCTATACAGAGTTTCTGGGGAACGTGTCAGCTTTGTTGCTGGAGCTCCCTCCTCTCTGTGAGCTTCCCAAATATTTTTTTCTGAGTTGTGCAACTATAAGACGTCTGTTAATAGAATTAGGGATCATTTTGTTGAATGGAAGTGTAGCTGTTATCTTCAGTAATACCCCAGCTCCTTGTTCCTGGAGTCAGTTTTTGGGAGTTTTGCCCAGTGGTAATGGGTCTCTGATGTATATGATTCCTAATAGATTTCTGGTCAGTTTGCTCTTAGAGCAAAGAAAATCAGCTCTAGAAATACCTTTGTGGATCTGATTGTTAGGTGCTTTTGCTGTGTGAATTTCGGTTTCAGTTTAATTCCCAAAACTTCCAGCAGTTCCTCTGAAGAGGTTGGGAGGCAAACTTCAGTTTCCAGGTTGAAGTTTCCAACTCCTCTTTTACGTTTATGCCTGTTTGGAGTGTGGGGCCATGTAGGATACACCTGCTGGAACACCTGCATTTCTGGAGAGACTTTTTGGCTATTTACTCCTTTGTTCCTGGGTTTGCCACGTGTGTTACTTGCAGAGCTGACTTCATAATTCCTGCATTATGACAAGTGTCCTTGGGACAAGGCTGCAGGCAGTTGGCTCTTCTCTAGTGGCTGTAGAGACCATTGATCCTGTCTGCTCACCAGTCTTTCCGAGCAAGGGTTTACAGCACTGGATTTTCCAGCTGTTAATACCTATGATTTATACTTATGAGCAGCAAATCAGTATTTAAGAAGTGGTGGGCTTGCTTGTGTGCTGTTCAGGTGACCTCTGTGTCTGGTGAAGACCAGCATAAGCTCACTTTGCCTTAGATCATGTGTACAAATTGAACGAGTACTGAGGATGTACAGGTTTCCAGTAGTTGACTGGAATGGCAGCAATGAATATTCTCACTTGTTTTGTCTGAAGTCTAGAAACTCGGATATTATGCTTAAAGTTTTCACATTCTGCTCGGAAAACACTTCTGAGTTTCTCAGATGGGGAGCAAAAAAAATGCTTGGGGAAACTTGAGAAGATGGATTCAGCAAATCTTCTTGGTACTTTGCGAGTGGCCTAATTGTGTACTGGATATTGAGGTTAATCTTACCAACTTTTAGACATTGAGACGTCAGAGGCCAAGTTTGCTCTACATCAAATACTGCGGAGCTAATGGAGAGGTTGGAAGCTCCAGATGTTTTTCCTTCGTAAATGTTTATTTTAATATAAACTGAATCACTGTCTGGAGTTTCCACCAGGGAGGGAATGTAGATGTTTCTGCTCTAAAGGGAGTGTAGGTACCCAGTTTCAATCAGTATCTAAACATAGGTGAAATAGATTTCCAGTTCTGCTGGTTGCTGGTGGATGCATTCATAATCCACTGGCATGCTTGAGAAGCTTGCAGGGTGTTTAAGTGTAATTGATTTCTTTGGATAGCCTTATTTTCCAAAGTTTGGAGCCTTCAGTGACACAAGCCCAGAGTACTCTTCCCTCTCAAGGCATTGCTTTCAGTAGCTTGTTTTTCCTGTGTGTTTTATTCCTGATACTTTTTATCCTTGCTGCCAGCTGGTTAGGTTTACACTCAGCCTTCCTGTTTCATATAGGCTTGAAACTAGACATCCTACCCAAGTACAGGTGGAGAAGTTGTGTCAGTTCTTGCAGACATGCAGCTAGAGAAGTTACTTCACCACAATAACCTTTCCACTCCATTGACTCATTGCAGATTCTCACTTTCAGGATCATATGTGACTGGATGAATTTGGTTTTACTGCATTAGAACAAAACAAAAATGTCAGTTTGCTTTCCTTTTGGTTTTATTTAAAAAATATGATTTTATGTATGTTAATATATTAAAATTCAGACTCACCTAAGAATCTTGTTCGTCATCCAGGATTTTTACCCAAGATCTAGAATGTGACTTTTAATTTATTTTAAATCTGGCCTTATCTTTGTATTCAGAAGTGTCATGCATGTAGGCATAAAGTGACCTTCTGGTGTGCAGTTTCCACAAATATGAAATGTGGAATTATCAAGTTAGAAAAAATACCTAGTTAATACTGTAATATCCAGTCTGCTCAAGCAAAATCCATTGCTCTTGTTCTTTTTGGCTAAAAAAATATTTCTTGGTCTATCCTAGAATGGTTTGACAGGATGATCTAAAGCTCTTCTGGTGGTGCAGTGCTTATTTAGGGAAAGGATTGTAATATAGTCAGAATTAAGTGTCTCTTTAAAATTCATGTTTCTTGGAGCCAAGGCAGGCTCTTAATAAAGAAATCTTTAAAGAGTCTGTGGCTCCTTTATGAAATTTGAAAACTTCAGAACCTTTCAGGAGCACAGGCTACTTTACCCTACGACATGACTATAAATCATTGGAAAAGTGGGCTTTTTGCCACTAAGGCATGGATTTATTCTTCAAATAGTGACTAAAATCTCGTAACTTCTGTTGAAAATTATGTTTGAAACATAATCAAAAATACAGTGTCTAATCTATATTGGCAATAAATATTTTGTTACTGGCAATAGGCTTCAAACAATCTTAGAATCTTTAATCTTAACAAGTAACCTTAAGCCTGAAAAATGAAATGCAGAGCACTTTTACAAGAATCTTTATTGTTTTATTTGAAATTACAAATTACTGCCTTGATTCTGCAAAAACTTATCTTTGTATTTATATTTTCACACTGTGATCAGCTTGAGAGAGCAGTCCTCAGGATTTGTTTTCTCTGAGTTGACGTTTAGCATGTTGGAAGGCTTTGTGTGGGCCATGTCTGATCCAAGTTTTAGCCTCTCAGATGTTCTGAAGCTTGGTTTTTTTTTCTGGTTTAAGTTTGGCTAAAACCTATAGCAAAAGAAAAAATTCAAACTCAGTAAACCTCAGACGTTTATTTGCTACCCTTGATTTCCCTGTGTCTTAGTGTTGCGGGTCTGATCTTCACTCTTTAAAGAGATACTCAGTTAAGTTGATCAGCTGAGCTTTTATATAATGTATTAAAATGTTTTTCTTAATGTTCAGCATTCTTCTGTGAAGGTTTTTGTTTAAACACAACATATAGATATGTTGAAGTAAAACAACTTTTTACCTTTTTTTTACACTTTTTGTTCTGTCTACTTAATAAGAATTATCTAGATACAGCCTATTTTGTTTGACAGTGGTGGTTTACAGTTTGTACAATTGATACCTTTGTGGAAGGCATTGGAACAGCTTTTTACTTAAATGCTAAGTATCAAACTCCTCTGTCTTTTTCTTTCAAGGCTTCGCTGCTCCGGAGGTTTCAGAGTACATTGGTCATAGCAGAACACAACAATGAGACTCTTACACCCATTACACTAAACACTATCACTGCCGCAAAAAGTCTTGGAGGTGAAGTTTCTTGCTTAGTAGCAGGTACCAGCTGTGACAAGGTAGGAAGTGCTGTTTTCCTCTGTATGAAATAATGAACGCAGTGAAACAATACTTGGTATCATCTTGGTTAGACTGAAAAATAATCTGTAGTGAAAAGGAACTGTGCCAGGAGCTGCCAGTCTGCCGGAAACGTTCTTCACTTGAATCGCTTCACTTCTGCAGTCAAAATACAGGTATAGGTTTCATTTCACAAGGGAGAGTATCAATGTCAGATGTTACAAGCTTAAGCAAGCAAATTTTTGTAGGACTAAAGACCAATTAACTTTTAAAACAATATTTCCCTGCAAGGTTTGAAAGATGAATATTGTAGTGCTAAGAACTTGGAAAGAAGCTTGCACTGTTTAAATGGAAACCAGCAGCAGTGAAACAACACAGTGACAAATAGGACTTCTAAGATTCTTGGTTTTGCTAGTGAAACAACTAGTAGCATAGCAAGAGTGTTTGCAACCTGAAATTCTGAAGTTAACATCTTTGTCATTTAATTGACATCCAAAAATGTTTCATTTATGTTAGCTGTTGTACTGTTTAATTTTGTGTGCAAAATCTAGAGACAATGTAGTTAGTGTGTTCCTGATGCTTATTCCATCAGGATGTACTCTTGAATGAAGAGTAAAAGTACAAATCATTATGCTTGCTATTTTTCATACTAGGCTATTGTTGCTGAATTGTTACTCTGCAAGCAATGTATAGTATCTTATGCAGGAGGTTTGCTTGTGGCCTCTGATTCACAAAGAGGTGGAGAAACCTCAGTGACTATTGTAAATTGAGACCCAGGTGTTTGAGGCAGAGATCTGGAAGGAAATATTTATCTAGAGCAGGAAAATGAAAAAAAAAATAGTTTTGCCTGATATGTCTGAATTTCCTTATTCTTTGGCACTTGCGTAGTTGAGAAATGATTGGGAATGCTTTGTTTTATCTATAATGCTGACTATACGATGTCTCTTTGCAATGTGTGTCATGCTGGGGAAAAAAGTACTTTACAAAATAATGAAGGTTTGGGTTTTTTTACGTTTCTTTGTAAGAATCTGTATTGAAAGGACAAGAGCCGGTTACTCAGACAGGTATTCTGTAGCAGCTATTAAGGCAGCTCTGATTATTTCCTGTTAATTTTAGAGGGTAAACTGATACTCGGCAAACTCAGTAACTGTGCTAGTTCTGAGATGATGCATGTGGTCTTCAGACACTGCTGCCAGTCCTCTTCTCTCTGCTCTGCAACAACCCTTTTATCGTTTAAAATTTGCTTCTGCAAATTTAAAGGAAAAATGCATACATGCAAAATTGAAAATATACTTCACATCAGTAGGCAGTCAGCTGCAAACGAAGGATGGCTCCTAAAATTTGAGCAAAGATCATAACACTGCTGTACATTTCTCTCTGCATCACATGCTGGTGCAGGAAATATTGACCTGTTTAAAAGAAATTAGTTTTTTTCTTGATTATATTGGCGTTCTGAGCAGCAATCCTCAAGCGTGATTGTTGTTGGGTGTTGTAGTAAATCAGGAGATCATTGTGTGATCCTGCATACAGGAGGCAAGCTTTCCTGTGTTAGACTTGATTTGCAGTTTTCTTACAAAATTAGTTTTCATTATCCCCTAAGGCACTGTGCTGTGAGTCAGAAGCTCTGCATTTTGGTCCATTCAGATTTTTGTGTTACAGTTTTAACTAATCTATAGGCTGTGAGCTCTTTGCAGCAGGGACTCTAGTTATTTGTACAATACAAACTAATAATAATTTGTTTGTAATCATAGGTGGCACAAGAAGTCAGCAAGGTGCAGGGTGTTGCAAAAGTTCTGGTGGCTCAACACGATGTATACAAGGGATTTCTAGCAGGTGAGAGTTCTTACCTACTGACAAAACAAATGCCATTTATATTTGCAATTGAAAATACGATAGTTGTAAATTTTGAGCAATGTATTTTTATCCTCAGAGGAGCTGACTCCCTTGATTTTGGAAACTCATAAAAAGTTTAATTACACCCACATTTGTGCTGGAGCATCTGCCTTTGGGAAGGTAAGTAGATCAAACTGCATCAAAAATTTCTTGTAGAAAAGAGGCAGAGACGCTGTTGTATGTGAGTGTGGATCAAATGCCTGAGAGGTCATCTGTGAGCAGTTTTGAGCTTTCAAAAAATGTCACAGTCGTTCACTTACGAGGTTGTCAGTTAGAAACACCGATTCATGCCTGAGTTTTATCGTGACTGACTTGAACAAAGGAACTATGTAGAAGAAAGATTTCCTGGTAATCAACTAGTTCTGTGTACACAGGGCAAACTACCGTAACACCAAATAGATTTAAGTGATCTGAAAGCATTATGAAAATGGTAGTGGAAAGGACAGTAAATCAAGATGAAAAATGTATGATTTTCATGTTGAAGTGAAAGTGTGCAGATCTATTGGGAGCAAATTTTTATTTTTTGGTGGGGGGGTGTAGATGCATCTGCGATGTAAGTCGTGTAAATTGAAATACCTGTAAATATGTCTAAATAACACAGATTCAAGGCCTAGCCAAGATGTTTTTTAAATTAAAATACAATTTTTCAAAACTTGTTTCTTAAGGGGTATGTTTTTGAGTGCATGGAGAGAGTCAGTGCTAACAATCTGGTCAGTGTTGTGGTGCAGCTAAATTAGAGGAAAAGGATGCTTTCGAAACCTTGCCGATGAGGGATAAATAATGAAATCAGCTTTCCATCGGACTGCTTTTACTTCCAATCAGTAGCAGTCTATGTGCTTGTAATTTTGCTGAGACAAATCTTTACATACCCGAAGTCTTTGGGAGGGGTGTATTTTCTTTTTTCTTTTTACTTATGCTCTTCAGTGTCTTGGTAAAGGTTAATAGCTTTTGCTTTGAAGCTTCCATTTTCGAGTGCTTAATGTGAGTAAAGATTTCAGAACTGGGCCCTTTATTTTGTACTGGATTAGGAGAGGGACAAAAAAGCAAGCAAAGCTCTTGCTATCATTAATTTTTTCGTAATTTATGTTGTTCTTTTTATCCTCTTTCCAGTTCCTAAAGAAGTTAAGTAAATTTCGGAGTAGGAGAATTTATATTTTAATATTAATGTTTACAATAATTTTTTGGCTTTTAGGGGGGAGTGTAGGTTTTTATTTTCTTTTGCTTTTGGTAACTAGCTTCCAAAAGTGCCTTTTTTCGTTCTTTTAAGTGTGAAGTGCTCAGCAATCCATAATGCATCTCTTTTCAGTTTTAAACTGTTGAAGCAAGTAAGTCTACTAATTTAAGATGTTGAACTAATGTTGTACTTATGGTGAGTCTCATAAAATGTCTAATGTTGTACATTAATGGGATTTTATTTGGCTGCTAAAGCTGCAAAAATCTTACAGTTTTATGTGCATTTTTACTTATAGAGAACATTATATGAAGTTAAAATAGGGATGGCAGATGTTCTTTTACTGACCATGTGCATTTTACTTACCATTTCCTTTGCTAACTTTTTATCTTTTAACTTCTAGAATCTTATTCCCAGAGTGGCTGGCAAACTTGATGTTGCCCCTGTTTCTGACATCATTGAAATA
This sequence comes from Dromococcyx pavoninus, assembly GCA_033558185.1. Classification (NCBI taxonomy): domain Eukaryota; kingdom Metazoa; phylum Chordata; class Aves; order Cuculiformes; family Neomorphidae; genus Dromococcyx; species Dromococcyx pavoninus. Next base: position 1,393,768 of record JAUMJL010000431.1, on the reverse strand, counting down.
AAATCACCTGACACTTTTGTGAGAACAATCTATGCAGGTGAGCAATCACAAAAGGCTTGTGGTATTTGAGCAGTGAAGGTCCCAATACTGGTAACTCCTGTAGGAGATTGGTAATCTCCTTTGTACACGCTGCATTTCTTTGTTATTGTACGTCTGATCAAATTTTGTAAAATGTAAGACATTAAGTTAATTGTCCAGCTTTATTTAATATCACTAGCATTAGTTCTGTTTTAAGATACCACAGGGTTATTTTTCCTAACGATGAAGACATGGAACTCATTATTTATAATATTTAATTGACCTAATTTGTAATTTTGGTCTTGTTTTTCTAATGCTTGTCTGACACTGTGTTTTAATTTAGATATGAGCTCATTAGCTTATCTTTCTTAGTTTTACTGTACAAGGTTGTACCACGTGAACCAATGTGGCATTACATTTTGAGTTACATTACCTGAATGTGGTTTTGTGTTGCACTGCTAAGGTGCTTCCCAGTAATTCCCAGTTTCAAGATGACTTTGTTTTTGGATAGCTGGAGTTGCAGCATTTTTCTTTTCTGGTGTTCCCTGCAGCCTTCAGTGTGAAATAAATATATTATTGAGAGGAGCGCAATCCCACAGGTGCTTATCTTCTGTTCTGAATTCAACAGGATAAAAGATGTACTTGGAATTTTAGATGCTCTCTAAGTTTAAGAATGACACTTTCAAAGTTGCCTTTTTTCCCCCCTTATGAGATTTGAAAGCTCATTCATAAAATATTATTTGGATACTCTGTATCCTTTAAAAATAGTAGATTTCTTCTCATACTTCAAAAACGTGAAAGTAAATTAAAACATTTGTAATCTGCATTTAAGTGCCTACGTTTCTAGTTTTAGTCATCTAAAACTGCAGTTTTGGGAAGTAACTTTGAGTGTTGCCTATTCTAACACTGCTAATGTGTTTCTGATACTGATTTTATTTGTTTTTTTTTTAAAAAAGCAGAGTATGTCTGATATTATCTTATTTAAAATTATAACGTGATTTTTTTTTTTTCAGGAAATATCCTTTGCACTGTGCAGTGTGATGAAGCAATTAAAGTATTTACCGTGCGGGGAACTTCTTTTGAGGCTGCACCAACAAGTGGTGGTAGTGCCAGTTTAGAAAAGTGTGAGTGTTTGTTCTGGTATTTTGTTGTTTTATGTAATACAGGTAGCTTTGCTCAGTGCACACTGATGTTTTGCAGAGTTATTTTTGGTATGGGTACTTGCACTTTTTAGCCATGTCTGGTAAGGAAAGGTGCGGATTAACTGCTCACTTGTTACCTCTTCTTTGACCAGAAATGGAGATTATCTGTGCTGAAATTCATGCCTGTTTCACTCACTGCTTTAACCTCTGCCACCGCAATCTTGGAGCTTCCTGATTTAAACTTACAGCTGTTTGAATAGCCAGAGTGGTTTTCAAAGCAGGATTGAGCAAAAATAAAAGTGGTTGACTATCCAGTTTTATTTTCATTGGTCATATTTCAATTCAGATGGGTCATTACAGTGTCTAGCTAGACTAGTAGAAGTTTAAATTGATTTGAGAACACCCAGCTGTTGTTTTAGATCAGTTTTAACTAAATGAATTTAATTTGTTGTTTCAGTGAAGCCAGTGTAGCTTTGATTGTAGAGAAATGCCGAATTACAAAATGGTTGAGGTTGGAAGGGATCTTTTGAGATCCTCTAGTCCAGCCTCCTGGAGTAGGTTGCTTAGGACTTTGTCCAGTCAGGCTTTTCACAACCATTCTGGGCAACCTGTTCCAGTGTTCAGTCACCTCTGCTGTTTTTTGCTGTGGGCCTTTTCATGACTATGCTGTAAGTCCAGCAGAGGCATTTATTAGTAACATACTCGGCATGTTTGTATGTGAGTTCCAGTCCTTGTGTTCCAGTCCTTTTTTTGGGTGGCTTAGTACCTGTCCCCCAAACCATCCTGTATTTCCTAACGTCTGTGTGGATGTTAGGAAACTGATGCTACTTGATGCTTAAGAGTAGCATATGTTGCACTATGATTACACTAGTTAGTTGGCTTGATTGCTTGTCTTAATGAGAACTGCACTCATGCTAAATTACTTACACAACAGAACTTTATTTTAGTGGAGCTTGTACTGTAGGTTATTTAAACACAACTAATGGAGAGGCTTGTAACTTGGAGCCATAGAGCAATTACTGATGGTAGTTAAATGCTTGTGGCAGTTGGTTATAGAATGAGGTTTTGCATTAGGTTTAAATTTGGATGTAAAGTATTGAAAATATACACTTCATCATTTTTCTTGTGGGTGTTTGTCTGATGAATACAGTGACCCCTCCACCGCCCGTTGGTCTATCTGAGTGGCTTGAGCAGAAGTTGACAAAAAGTGATCGACCGGAGCTTACTAGTGCCAAAGTGGTTGTGTCAGGTGGTAAGTAATGATACTAAACCAATGTCATGTTGCATTTAAATAATGGTGCATCTTGATTAAGTAATATCTGTAGCAGAAAACTATAATGTGGCACATTAAAAAAAAATACTATGATGTAATTCTGAAATAAAGTAAAGAGACCAGTGGGAACACACCCAACATATACATTTTGTGAAGGGGCAAACAATAAGTTTAATATATGCTAGTAGACTTTTTAAGAATATTGTCATATTCATTGAGTCCCTTTAAAATTATAGCAATATGAAGTGTTTTTAGACCCAAATCTGCCATGTTTAAAATTATTGCTGATCATTACAGGCAACCTAAACGTTATTACATAATGACTCTATAATGTTTTAGAAACTATTATGTTTGTGTTTTGCCCTTCAGGTATGAAATGATGGATTGTGATTTTTATTTTGTGCCTGTGGCTAAGAAGTTATTTCTTACTTATCCCACTGCAGAGTTTTGTTCCCTAAGCCAGTAGAGGGAGCACAAATTTGTTTAAAAAAAAAATCCTGTTTCCCTGATTTCAGAGAATGGTCTTGGTGGTGTGGGAGGCAGGAAGTAAACTAGACAGTAGTGTTGGTTTATACATGTGAAATAATAGTATTAATCATAAAGACAAAAGCTAAATCTTCACATATTGCTTACTGTTTAGCAATAGAGCCAAAAATACCCTATGCAAGTGTGTATTTGTGCCTTTTCAAATGCATATGTCCATACAAAAAGTTTATGTAGGTAATAACAAAATCTTACAGCATATTATGTTTTCTCTTTTTTTGTTCTTAACTTTTAAGGGAGAGGCTTGAAGAGCGGTGAAAACTTTAAGTTGTTATATGATCTTGCAGATCAATTGCATGCTGCAGGTAAACTTCTTTTCCTCCCCCTTTTTTAATGCTGGTTGTTTTATTTAAAAAAGTCAAATTAAAACCAGTGTTCTTAAGACTTTTATTTTTATGTCTCTATCAAATAAATTCTTAAAATTTTGTTAGTTTAGATCAAGTTTTGTATTGTCCTTGTGTTCTGCTGTGCATTTAAATGCCTTTGTATGAAGCAAAAAACTAATATTTTCTGTCCTTCTCAAAACTTCAAAACACAAACTCACAAACAAAAAATGAAGTTGTATAAATTTAAAAGTGGTCTTAGCTCACTTGGACGAGCCATTGTTTTCTTAATACATCATTATACACTACTGCTTTACAGAATCCTTTTCACACTTGTAGTTTGAGTTGCTCTCTTTGCTGTGCTTTTGTATTAACAGGAGAAATGGGACCATGCAGTGTTTCAGCAAAATATCTTAAAAGTTGCAGAGGAGGGACTGTTTGCATTAACACTTTAACTACATTAGTCTTATGTTTCACATGTAATAATAAATTTATAGTTTCACGTGAATGGTTTTGTTTTTAAATTGGTGGCTTCACTAAATGTCCATGTGGCGTTTTCAAGTTTACTTTGATATTTTTCTTTACTATGCCTGACTTTTGAGCTCCATAGCAATATGAGATGGCACATGTGTTCTGTTCAGACTTGGAGGAACGTTATGGGAAGGCATGTATGAGAAAATCCTCTTTTGACAAAGCAACAAGAGAAAATTATGGAAGTATGCCAGACTGAAATCCTCGGTTTTAAATATGTGGCCCTTTGGTGCAGGGAGTGAGGATTTCCTGTTGCTTATGAAGTGCATTAGCACTTAGTATTTGGAAGTTTCAGCCAGTGGTACAGAGAGGGATTACTATAAGAGCTCTTAAGAGGGGAGTTTCTAAATACGTGCCCTTAGAGTGTGGGACTCTTCGATACAATACATGTGCTTTTGTGGTGATACGGATTTGGCTCGCTATATTTTAAAAGAAAACACTGGAAATATTTTCTTTCAACTAGTTGGAGCTTCCCGTGCAGCTGTCGATGCTGGCTTTGTTCCTAATGACATGCAAGTTGGACAGACAGGCAAAATAGTAGCACCAGTAAGTATGGAATTATCTTTCTTAAAAGAGCTGTGATGTTTTCTAGTGTGCATTTTCCTTTAAAGCTGATGCTTAGGAATGAGCTAAGTCTTAGTACTGAGCCTAACGGGAAAAATCTTATCGTGCCCGGTGTGATGTTGTCACTTGACCATGCGTTTGCAGAAGTAAAGCAGCAAGCAGGGGTGCGAATCTCTACTTTGGGTCAATCAGAAGTATTCTGCTGACAGCCTTGTCAGAGGTCTTGCATGCTGTATTTTTTAATAGTTCCCTGTACTGAACCTTTTTTTAGTTTTCTAACAGTCATCATTGATATGCTAAAGGGTGTGCCTTTGACAACATATGCTTGAAATGATATTGCTGTGTGCCTTGATCTCTGGGAAGTGGGGTTTTATTTATTTTTTTTTTAAAGGTGATGACTTACTTAAGTTTTGGTAACTGTAGCAGGATTCTTGCATTACATTCTAAGCAAAATTTTTGTGAGGAATGAACGTGAAAAAAATTGAATTCATGTACAGATTCGCTGCTGTACAGTGAAATACCAAGAGGAACACACTCTAATGAGTGGTTTAATGTTGGGAAATAACTGGCTGCACGTTTTTAGCTCTGCATCCTGATATTACAGGGCATTGATTTCTATCCTTGTGTCTTTTTGGATCTAGGGAGGCCTTCCTTTCATGTGAAATTCTGGGACTACTGTCATTGTTCCTTATGACCTGGGGAAATGTGGTGGAAGTGGTAGACAGAGAAAGCCCTAATGAGCATTTGTAAATAAGAAGGTACAAATGTAGCTCATCTGAGAAGGGAATTGTGGCTAAGAACATGGCCAGGTATGGAAATCTATCAGGTGTAAGCTTTGAGCTACATAACCAATGAAGCATTTAGCCTTTCAGTCAGCAGTTCTCTTTGCATGTGTATGATAACAGAAGGTACCAAAGAGCAACGTTTTACTTGTCAGTGGTTTAATGAGACCAGAAAGGGTGAGTGAACTAGAACTAGAACTTAGTGAGAACCTTGTCATATTTCAATACTTTCATTTACTTTCATCATAGCAGTAATTTAAGTAATACTAAAAAGCTGCAGGTGTCCAAAGCTTTGATAGGATCTGAAATGTTCTGCCTTTGTACCATTAAGAGCTACAAGTGTGAGAACTTCAAACCATGACCGTTGTTTTCTCACTAATACATCCAGCAGGATAGAGCAGTACTTGAAGATATCAGACAGGAGCTTGTGATTCCTGGAGTCTGTCAGTTCTGCCTCCTGGGTTTTCTTGAACAAGATACCTCAAGCTTCTGAGATGTGGATAGAGATGTTTGCCACTTAAGTTTTTTGAAGTCTTCACCAGAGGCCTTCTAAAGATAGCCCTGTGGGGCAAAGCGGAGCTGTTTCTAAACTCCTGTTTAGCCTATAAATCTGTGTGATAACGAGCTGCTACAAAAAACAGCTTCTGAGAAACAGACCTATTATTGATAGGACTTAAGATTGAGCTTGTTGCTCATTGTGTCTGTCCAAAATCTTGATAGTGAAAACTGAGATAGCACAGTGGAAACTGTGAGATGTTAGAGATTAGAAATGCAACCCTAATTCTTCTTTCTGTTGATGTCAGTCTTTTGTAGGAAATTGTGGTTTTTTCAGACATAGTGCAGGACAGCTGTAGCCCCCAGTGTAGTAGTACTCCTTTGCTAAGGGCCACTTGTATTTGAATAGAAAGCACTTTCCTTTAATTGTACAGTAGACATAAGGTCCAATGTATTGCAGCTATAGGTCTCAGTGAACTAATTAATACTAGTTCAGTAAGTGCAACTGCAACACATATGGAAATTGCAGGTTCCAAAGGAGGCTGCATTAGTTGTCATAAGGAGGGCCGTCTCTAGTTGGTTGCTGTGTACCCAAACCTTTGGAAGCCAGGAAGTAAGCTGTGTGTCATTTAACTGTATTTTGAAAGGGTGTGAGATGAGACTGACCATCGTTAGATCTTCACTGGCCAAATAGCCATTAAGGAAGTGGAGAATGCTAATTCGAAGACAGCTCTGGTTTGCATGTCTCGAGGCTCAAAACCAAACATTCTTTCCAGAGTCAAGGGCATATAAAAAATTATGTTGAAACAAAAAAGGCTGGATTTTAATGAAGACATAGTGCTATACACTTACACACGTCATCGACATCTGAAGGTCAGAACATACAGCCGCATGTTAGGATCACATCAATGTTATTGCCATCTTCCAGGATGTTAAAATAGATTGTTATATGCAATAGATCATTAAAAGAGTTAAAAATGTTCAGCAATTATGTTACAATTAACAATCCTAGTTGGCGCAGTTGTATGGTGCTACATTTTCTTGTCAGCAGGTTGATGCATTTCTCTCTCATCTGCCTTCTTAACAATTCCTTATGAAGTACTGAGGTATGCAGAGTACTGAAAATTAGATGCCTCTTCTTTCAAATATTCCTTCTGGATCTTAAAATACATGCAAGAACAGTGTACAGTGGATTAGGAGTATAGAACTTCGTTAATTATAATGAAAGTGCAAGTTGAATAAGTATTAAACCCTCAGAGTTGCTTACTGGAGGAATTAGTTTTTCAATGTGCTGAGTAAGTATCTTAAATATGAGGCAGTTTAAAGCTGCAAATTCTTAACTTCACTTTCCTAATTCTACTTTGCCATCTTTTTGGTACTCTAGCTAGAAAATTATTCTGTGCAGTGGAAGATAGATTCACTTAAAGGGGTAGAAAGGAACTTCCACATCCAGATCAAGATTATACTATACTACTTTTATCAGTCCTCTAGGACCTGACCGCTTTGTTGTCCTATGAGGTGTGCCTGATGCCACTAGCTCAGGGAGAGCTCACGACGTTTTACCTGGAAAAGCTGAGACGTGAATTTTATGTGTAATTTTGTACTCCTGTTGACACTGTGCATGCCCTCCTGGGTGTGGTTTTTAAGCAGAGGAAGAATCTTGGATAGAAGAAAATGTTGGAGTTCGAGATGTACTTGCTCTCCTGTGCAGCTGCTGATTTCTGATGGGAAAGTATTGTAGCATATGCTCTTATTTTTCTATTAATAGTCTCTCGCCCAGTCTCGGTGGAGGATTGGAATGCACTGTTTTTAAAGGACTTTGGAATTGGGTCAGTTTTGAGACCACAGAGGGAGAAGAGTGAGTTACAGGCTCAGGAAGAGGGGAGGTGCTTCTATTGCAGCTTTTTGTATATGAATGGTGGGGAGTGATCTGTGATGATTACTGAATGAGAAGGTAGTAGTCTAAAAGATCTGCTTGTCTCTCCCCTTGTGCCTTTGACTGTGGATTTGGTGAGGGGAGGATGTTTTTGGCTGGTCTTTCAGTAATTCTGTGACTGGCCCCAGTTTTTAAGAGTGCAGCCCAGGACATGAGCAACTCAAAGACACAGAACTTTCCTGAAGGGCTGATGTATTCATACATGAATAAACTGCCAGTCAAGAAACAAATATAGTTTATTCTTTGTTATGCCGTTAATTAAGCAGTACAAATCTCACCTTCTTTCTCTTTGAGAATTAGTTCTATACAGTACATCTGCACTTCCAAAATGGGTTTGGATCTCTTGGCTTTGAGCTTTTGTTAGTGTTAGAACTTACGCATTTTGTTGTTTGTTCGACTGGATCTTTGGTAGTTTTGCTTTTGTGTAATTTTACTCCAGTTCTTAAGATGTTATATTGTTTCTATTAGTACCTTTTTTACCTATTGACTTCAGGTGTTTGCAGCTCTCGTTTAGACGTTCTATGTTATCAGAGAGAAGACTGATTTGTGTTGAGATGGAAGAAAGGATATTTTTAGGCTTAAGTTGAATGTATTACAATATAAAATGTTCCTTCCTAATTTAAAAAGTAACTGTAGTATATTCAATGTTTTTAAGCAGTGACAACCACTTTTGGAGTGTATTTTTTTAAATTAGAAGCCAATTGTTTCCACTATTTCTTATATGCAGGTGTTCTGCAGAAAATGAAATTAATTTCTCAGATTATAAACAATATGTATTCCGTTTTAAGAAAAAGCTTTTGTAGGGATGTTCAAATTAGTTTTGGATAAAAATATCCTTCCCAAGGGGGTCTACTAAGTATTAGTTAAGTATATCCAGTTAGATAATACTAAAATCCTTGCACAAATCAACCCTCTCACCACTCCCCAGAGTAACTGCTGTTGTTAGATAAGAAATTTCAAATAGTCAAGGGCATTAGTTTTCACAGTGAAAATCTTCCCAGTTCTTTCTGTCTTATTCACAAAAAAAGAAAGAACAAAAGGGGGCGAGAAGAAATCCTACAAATCCGTGTCTAATGGCATTTTAGCCACCTGGGGTAGAAATAGTACATCCATGGGGCTGGTGGTTACTGTGTGGGGCCTGAAGGCTTCCTTCTGTAGCAGTGTCTGTGATTCTGTCTGCAGTGCCACCAAGCACCTATGTTTGGACACTCAATTGTTCCCGTGGTCCCCCAAGTTTTTCCTTGTGTCCTGTTCTAATTATATTCTCCCTTTAGCTTTTGAAAGAAGATGGGGTTGTACTGGGATTATCTCACTCTCAACTTCATCCCGCCAGAAAACAAAAACCTCAGTGGCACCAAGAGATGATTTTTCTCAGAAAGTATGTGTCATTTTGGGCTGGTTATTTTGTTGTCGTCTGACCTGGTGTGGGTTTCTGTCTAGTGTAACTGCTTCAGAGTTCAAATGTTTGCTTCACTCTTCTTAAATTCCCCTACTGCGGCGTCTGTTCTTTCAGGGTCTGTTTCTATAACTGCTTTAGTTTCTTTTCTGTGCTTTCCTAGGATTCATGGTGTCCATCCAGGGTCAGCTGTCAGTGGGCCACTGCTAGAAGGCCCCTTTGCCATCTTGGACTTTATTTTGAGGTTTCGTTCTTGAGGAGAGTGCAGGACATTGGGTGCATCCAGCAAGGAAGGCTCAGCAAGGCATAACTTCTTTTTTTGAAGTGTTCAGTTGCTGCTGTCTTCTTACCTTCAATACTGGGCACAAAATACTGTTCTAACAGGTGGCAGACAGAGGTGGAAAACTCAGGAAGATAGGAGTGACGAAATTTATGATGTAGTAGTAATTGACATGGAATTAGATGGTTGTTCTAGAAATGTGAGATGATTGCACAGAAGGCGGATGCATTTGAATACTGCATGTGCTGGGAAACCTCGAGTGGGGAAGGCAGGTGGGAATTCAGTGTGGTTCCAATATGATTGCCAGGTGTAGACATGCTGATCAGCTTAGCTTCAGTGCTGAAGCTTCGATTTTGTACCAGAGAGTCTCTCTGGATGTAACGGATGGCAGGAACTTCGAAAGAGAGGTGGATTTATGACTGGGGGAAAAGAGGCATGTTAGAGGTGCAGCTTCAAGTGGGATGTTTGTTCAGTTGAAAGGTGCCAAAGCTGTGGAAGAACAGGAATGACACAGTGTTACATTGGGTAGAAAATGAAGGAGTTAGATGAAACTAGAAGCAGGAAAAGGAAAGCTGAATGGCAAGGAGGCATTTCCTGGCAGAGAGATACGTGAAGGCACAGAACAGTTGTCTGCAGAGCAGTGGAATTTCTGTTACTCGTCTTACAAGAGGATGGGATGTTCTGGGCTTGTATTTTACTAGGCAGTCCCTTTTACTGCAGTGAGTGTCTTTCTAGCACTTAGTTGTCATCTTGCTTTGGGAGTAGCAGGAAGGGAGAAAGACTGTATCGCATTATTTACGTAATTCCTGCGTTTCATGTTTCTTTGTATTTGGTGGCAAAGCAATCAAATTCTTCACCTGGCCTGGTCTTGTTCTCTCTAAAATGCATAAGTGACTCATGGTTTCCTTGCGCAGTAAGTGGATGCCAGCTCTTCCCATCACTGCCTCAGGGATCACTTGCTTGCTCAGGTTAGCATACCTGATAAATTTTGTTTCCCTTCATTCAATTCTGGGGAAGTGTAGGGGAAGTGAAACAAGGTGTATTTTCTTCCAGTATTTCTGGTCTTTTTTTAAATTCTCTGACTCTTACCAAAAATTACCGATGGACTGAACTAATTCATTCCCTTAGCTTCATGACAACTGTCAATCCTGTTACCTTGACTGTACTCGCTTTAAAAACATTTTACTCCTCGTTTATCGAGGGTAAGGTCTTCATTGCTTCCTAATTTGTAAGACACAAAGGAGAATATTAATGTACTGAAGTTTCTCTATTGAACACATCACTTAATTCTCCTATCTTCAGCCAGCTTCTTTGTAGGAAGATGTTGTTCGTACGTTACCTTTGTTGGTTTTAGTAACGGACCAGCAGGTGCATTTTCCATTATGTGAATGCTTGAGGCTGTTGGATAGCTAGCAGATTGGAATAGCATTGGGAAAACTGACCGTGCTTGGAAAATTGTTTTTGGAATATCTCCTCTGATAATTCACTATTGTGGAAAAGTAGGTTTATAATGGCAAACTTCAGAGAGATGTTTGTATGCAGCTGGGACTGAATTTACAGACTACCTTTCTCTGACTTGCTAAAAAGCGAAGGATTGACAACCCCTTTCATCCTGCATTATCCAGCGTAGCTTTTAACTCCAAGAAAACTATGTTCACAAATTGATGCTCTTCTCCTTTGGGGTTGGTGCAGAAACATTAAATTGTACTAAAATATTCATATGTGAGTGCATTTAGCTGAAAGCAATTGATGTGCTTTTCCCTAGAGAGAGAAGAAAAATTGCTGTATGGCTCTGCACTCCAGCAGACACCCTACCCACGCTTACGAGTAATTACATAGCTTGGCTGATGAAAGGTTTTTAAAGTGAAAAAGAAGCTGTAGTTGGAATATAGTTTAGTAATGTTGAATGGAACATATTCAGCTGCATTGAAGTAGTATATACAGGATAATTGTTTGGTATACAGTGGGATGTATATGAACTAGTGTCAAGCCAGAAAACATTTAATTGGGTTAATAGCTTGTAATTGGAAGAAATCTCTTGTATGAAGCAGTTTTCATTACAAAGATTTCTTTCTAATATTCTTGTCCTTTTACTCTTGCAAAGAAAATAAAGTATCTGGGGTGCCTTTAAAAAGAGTATGTATGCCAGAGGGGTTTATTAAACCAGCCTGTTTAAAAGCATACCACTGGTAGTATGATAAATGGATGTACACAGAAGGTTTTCAGTGTAGTTCAAAAGTTGGCATAAAAATCAATAGTGGCTGACAGCATGCTTGCAAACTAACTACCTCATCCTGTGGTGCACCTGTGGAAGGGGCACAGCAGCCTCTTGCAGCAGCCTTCAAAGGCACAGGGCATTGCAACTACAAACTCTTCTTGTGGTTCACTTACACAGTCGTACCTTAACTGCCCCAAGGCAGCCTACGGCTCTTTTAAGTATTCTCACAAGTAAAAATGAACTAATATTATATGCTGCTAATTATTCTATAAATAATTGGAAGAATCAGTATACACAGGAAATTAACTGCATTGATATATTGGTAATTCTGATGATCCACATGTAGCACTCCTGTGACATTATCCAAACAGCCTGTAACTGGCTGTATGTGTTCTGGAGCCGGTTGTGCAGATTTGTGCATGTGAAGTTTCATGGACTCAAAGATGCCAATATGTAAATTGGGTATGCTGAAAGCAGAAATAGGAGTTTAGGGGATGGATAAGGGGGGATTTTTCATTTTAATGGTAAAATGTCTCTGCCTGTGAGACATAGTGTGTTTATGTTCGTTGGAAGAAACAATACAAGGCTAGATCAATATTTTAAATTGCAGATGAGAAGTTGGATTCTTGGTTTGGTATCTTGCCTTTAGGTAGGATTAATTTGGGACTTGGAAGTTTTGCTTCTTTTTAGGGTTGTTATGATGCAAAGCTCTGCTTACAAACTGTGAGGTCTCTGTCAGGGTCCTGGCTCTTGTTGGGTGGTGTGTGGCAGGACAAATTAAAGCACTCTTGGCCTTAGTGCTGGTTTGCTGGTAGAATTTACTTTGGCTGCTGCTGTAGCCCTTGTGAGAAGCCTGGTGGGTATGTTACATGCTGATGTTCCCACCTTCCCATGTTCCTGTTACTGACATAGAAGCCCTTTCTGCAATAGCACATCTTTAAGTGCTGTCTGATTGGGCCTCCCTGCCCTCTGCTTTCTGTGCTCTTAGGCTGTTCAGTTTCCTTTGCTCCCTGTTTCCTCCATTATGCATTATTACTGTTAGCTCTCTTCTCAGGTGTCTCTTCCCCTGTGCTGATGTCAGCTGTCCACTTCATCAGAAGTAAAAATCTGTGACATGGCTGTGATGTACCTACAGTAATTATTTCCTGTGTGAAATAAAGTTACTGTGGGGCAAGTCAATTGTCTAATCCAATGCTGTATCCTTATACCATGAAAATTTTCACTTTCCTTGACCCTGATTGATTTTGTGATTTCATCTTGTACCAGAGAGTGCAGTGAGCCCGTTGGTACACAATCTGTGTGCTGTTTTGTTGGGCCAATCTCATGTGGCACAGCACTGGCAGCAGCCCATCAGTGAAAACCTGCCTGTGCTCAAGCACCGGGGAGCTGATAAACACTGCTCTGTATCCTGGACTTTGATGTAAGTGCCTGTGATTGTAGGCTGTAGATCAGCCACCTGACAGCAGTAATTAGAGCTGCTTCCAGGGGTCCAAAAAGCAGGAACTTGAAGTTGGTGTAAAACCATCTTCGTTGGCACCTGAAAGGTGTGATTCAGACTCTGGTTTATGATGCTTTGTGCCTTGACATGGGTCTCTTACATAGATGAGCCCTGAAGAACTGAGATGTCCTTCCAGACCTTAATGGGCTCTCTGCTGCACTGGCAGGCACGTAGCACAACACAATGGGAAGCGGTGCTGTTCTGTTGTACCGATCTCCTTTCTGCTTTCCTCCATCGTTCACTTCATAGTGTTTGGGGCTGCAGTCTGGAGTTGGGACTTTGAACTCTATCACTGTAGAGTGATGTGACTTGGTAAAAGCCATGACAGAAGTTAATGATTTCAGGGTAGACATCAAAACAAGGTATTATTGCCCTGAAAGTAACTTAGGGATCCAAATTTGAGTCTCTTATGACCTTTGGATTACCAATTCAGTTCTCTCTTTGTAGAGCACTGAGCTGTCATGTATATTTATCATTCAGACCTTGCGAGTCCTTTGTTTCCCTCCTACTAAGTTGTAGAATAGATTTAAACTAAAATTTAAGCAGTGAAATCTATTTTACAGTATGAAACTTCTGATAAGAAATGTGCCATCCGATGTGTTCTTTGTACGAGAGCACAACTGAGGCCATCAGCTGAAGGCGTTACAGCCTACTGACTGGACTGGTTATCTGAGCCAGGGAGCCAAGAGGACACAACCTAGAAAGGCATGACTTAGATGCATAACAAAGACAAGCCTGATGATTTACAAATGTCCTCTTAATGAAATATCCTTGTCTTTCCTAGATATTTTAATGGAATATATACATAGGCATCTGGCTCCTGGTTAGCTGGATTTGTTCCAAAGGCTCGACTTCCCAATGTTAAACAGACTGATAAGAGTATCTGGTAGTCTGGATGACGGGCACTTAATGAATTGCTTTAAAAAAATCAAATTACAGTAATGTGTTTTTAAAAAGAGCTTGTATTAAAGACTGTATGATGTTAGAATAATTTCTCCTGTAACATCTGTTCTCTTATTTGATATAATTAAAATATTGCATTCTTACCGTGAGTTCTTACATGCACGTATTGTATTACACTGCAGCTGTGGTTCAAATGGATTGACTTCCAATAGCAATCCACTCAGTAATAGCTACGGAGAGTAAAAGAGTTTTGAGTGTCTCCAACAGCTGTGTGTTTTGGGGGAAATACAGACTAGATTCTGCATTTCAATTTCAAAGCAGGCCTTTTAATAGGAATTATTCTGTTCCTGTGCTCTTTTCTCTCTCTCAGTTTTTACAGGCTTGTGTAGAAAAACTTCATAAATTTTATTTATTTTCTCTTATTTAAAACCCAGTGCAATAGGTGGAATCTGTAGCTGTAGAAACACCAGAAAGCAGTCATGGCCTTTATGGAAGAACAAGTCTGCATGGTCTGTGTATTTGACCACCTTTGTTTGCCAGCAACTCCTGTAGGTCTGTGCCTGTTCCACAGCTGTGCTTTGTTCTGTCACTTTAAAAGCCACTTAACTATAATGTGTGTCTTCAGTTGCCCAGGAATAAGGGTTTTTTGACCCTCTTACCCTCCCTGACCCCAGCAATAATTTCCCAAATTAGATTTGTATGTTCTTAAATATGGACTAACTTTGGTGTGTGTAAAAGAGAGAGTCTGTTAGTACTGGAGGTTGTGTACAAATACACCTTTTAATTGGTTTTGACAGGTCAGTTTGTAACTAGTTTTGTGTGTGACAGTTTCCTCATGTTGAGTGAGCTAGTGACAAGTACTTTCTTAGGGTTTTTTTTTCCTGTAAAATCAGGTAGCTAAACAGTACAGATTTGACTGCTACTTGGACTTATGGTAGTGGGTGGGAAAACCGTCATGGAGCTGAAAATGTACTTGATTTTGGATAGATTACAGCCTGGATGACAGTCAGCCTGAGGGGGAAAAACTACTTCTGTGAGTTAAAACTGTTTATAGAGATCTATTTGCCTATAAATTTTCCTCTATTTTGAATACAAGTCTCTTTGGAGCTGCTAGACTGGCAGCCCAGAGGTGTAAGATCTCCCTGTTGGTGCCTACCTGGACAGCACTTCTTCACTTATCCTGAGTTGGAGTTCATTGTCAATGGGGGAGAAAAACCTTGAGGGCAGATGAACATTGAGGGTTGGGGTAGATAACAGAAACTATTGCTACAAGTGTGTAGTACTTCAGTACCAGAAATGTTTTATCCTGTCATGTAGGAAACTTCTTAAAGGTTTAAACACATGAATTTCAGCTTTGCGCATTCTGCCTTGTTTAAAGGACCCAAATGAGAAAGCTTTCATTTTCTCTTTAGGCAACTGCATTATCTGCTTGTAGATTATCTTGCTTCATATTTGCGTTGGGGTTCTCCAGGGTCATGGGTAATGCTGACTGCCCTGTCCTCTGGCTGAGCAGTGTCTGAGGCTTGAGGCAGATCTTTTTCCCCCCACCCCCACCCATCTTTGCTGGATGCTCCTGTGAGATTCTCCTTTTACAGTTACATTGCATCCCCAAGAGGGGAAGGGAACCAGTTATCAGCCGCCTTCGATACTGAAAAGTATTGTAATGTAAAAACTACTGCATGTAACTGGTGAGTAAGGTTTGAGCTTCATGAAACTGCCATCGGTACCAAAAATGTCTCTGTTTTGTTTTCTTCTAGGAACTTTATATTGCCGTGGGAATATCTGGAGCAATCCAACACTTGGCGGGGATGAAAGATAGCAAGGTATATAAAGATGCATGTGCAGGAAAAGATTTTTGTGGAAGAAAATGAGTTGTCTTGGTTTTACATCAGTGCTTTAGAAAACGTTCCAGTTTTTTTGATGTTAAAATTACCAGTTTGTCTGCTTCTGTAAACCATGCCCTGCTAAAAAGTGTGGGGCAAAGACTCTGATGTAGTAGAGAAGCCACTGCACTACAGTCTAAAGTGTTAAGTAGGAGCAGCTTATTGACTTTATTTTAAAACAACACACATGCCTGAATTCTATACAATAGTTCCATTTGCGTCTATTTCCGAGTATGACATATCAATTCATGCATAACAATGTGCAATTTGAATTATGAACTTAGTATTCCATAAAGTAAGAGATGTCTCTGACATTTCTGCATTTAGCCATTCAAATGGAAACCTATTATAAAATGGCAGTAAAACTTTAAAAGGTTTAACTCATTAGTTGCCAAAGCAAAGAATCTGAACTTGGAAGTGCCAGTTTGATCCACAGCGCATCGTTTGGGAAGAGGAGCAGAATTAGCTGCTGAACTGTGCACTCAAATGCTAAGTGTCAAATAGTGTGGGTTGTTCTGCTTCCCCTGTTGAAATAGGACATGTATGGTTTGTTTTTTTTTTCGGATTCCAGGGAATGATCTTATGCTTTCTGGCAGAAACCAAACCCAAAACACTAAATAACTTATAAAGCTGAGGAAAAGGGTGGTGGAACTTTACAGGCAGATTCTTATGTTTGTCTTGTGCGTAAGCAGTGACAGACTAGAGAGTTTATGTGACTGGTAATGGAGTTGCTCTCACAAGCCAGCCTGTGTGTTAGGGTGGTTTGTGTTTTCTTGCAACTTGGTTTTGCATGTATTATTTAAATTTTTTGGGGGAGGAAAATCATGTAAGCTGGATTAGGGATACAGCACCCTTTTGGGGCTTCAGGCTTCTAAAGTTGGGGACTGATGCAGTGTCAGCATTAGATGACACAGTGGAGAAAAACCAACCAAAATTAGAAATGGAAGATGGGCAGAGATAAAGGTCACTGTCGAAGGGCGACCCACAGTGTGTAGCAATGTGTTCTCCCTGGTTGTAGTGGGACAGCGTCGCTGTAGTCTCTTTCACTCAGAAGGCAGCAGCAGGGACACAACAGGGGACAGTCAGGCAGTGGTGGTACTGGCAGCCATCCTTGGCTCCCTTTGAGCTCCTCTAGGAGCTGATGGGTCACAGCATTGAGTGTCCTTGAGACATTTGGTGTCCGGCTGTGCTTTTGGGTGAGGGAGAAGAGCAGCCATTGACTGAGAACTGTGTATGTAAAGCTACTTCAAACTCAGTCCGATCCTGTTTGTGTTTACCTCCTGCCTTATCTTGGTTCAGACTACCAACAGGACTGAGAGCCTGTTACTTCAAGTGCCAGAATTTCCTTTGATATGACTATTGAGCAGCAATATTGTCCTGTACTGTAACAGCAAAACCTTGGCTTTTCCAATGCTGTGTTTGATACTTTGAGATTTATTTTTTTTTAATGAAATAAGGACAGATGAAAGTTGTCAATGAGGTGCATACTTAACAGTTTCATTTCTCCCATCTCTAAGGTAAACTAATGTGTGTATTGTAAAATTTAGTTTTACTTCTGTTTTAAATGTGTTCTGCTCTCATTTCAGCCAAAGCATAGGTGTTGTAGTTACTGAAAAGATCCAATTTTCACAAACATAAGGAGTTAGGCAGCCATGGAAGCTCCAGAGTGTCCCCTTAGCACTGTGAATTATCCCCATCGTATACATCAGGATACGTTTTCCAAAGTAGCCAGATGCTGTATACCATGTGAAATGTATAATTTATTTGTCCTTTTACAGAAAGGTAGAAAATGCAGCTTTTGAGGAGACGCGGAGATTCCTTGTTACTTTCTTTCTTTGAATTTAATTCCCTTATGAGGTAGTTAAGGTATCTGTTCTTCCTAAGAGGTTTAACTTGCAAAAGTTCTGTTGCAAGCAAGGTGATGCTTTTCCTTCTTACCATGGAAAGTCTGATTTAGTGATGAGGTAGAGAACCAGATCTTATTGAAATTAGTTACTCCAGCTAATGGAGACAGGAAGGACTAGGCTGCTGAACTAAAGCTTAAGACAGTTTTTCGGGCAACTGGAATTAACTAGTTTTCTGATAAGGACAGAGCTGGCAGCTCCAAGTGTCCCCAGCTGCTGTCCTTGGCTGTCTCTTACTGTTGGCTTCTGGGAAGTGTGGTAGGGCCTCAGAGCATAGCTCCATGTACTCTGGTGTTGTGGCCTGGAGTTTGCTTCCTGCACTGTGGAATTGTCAGTGGAGGTTTGCATTTGCAAATAGATAACTGAAATAAAACCAAATATTGGGAAAAATGTTTCAGGTGAAGTATTACTGGAATACTTGGCATGTTTTTGTCTTTGACCCGGTAGGAGGGCAGCAGCTCGGCTGTAGGTATGACCTTGCATAGGCGGTGTGGTCCTGCTCTATAGCGAGTCACAGGATAGAGATGACTTGTGAGGAGAAACATTTCTGTGGGCCTCAGCCCTCAAGGTTTGCAAATTTGTCTTTTAGTTGCTGCCATAGGGGTGTGGTACAGAGCATTGTTTTTTCAGACAAGGATGCTCAGAGGAGGGAGGCAGAGATGTGCACTGTGGCTACCAGGGCACGGCAAGGAGGTGTCCCGAGGAGTCAGTTCTGACTGGCAGTGAGGAGGTGGAAAAGGAGCCTCATGGTACTGTGGTTTAGACCCCTGCATGCTCCAAGCTTTGCTCCGGACATCCACAGTTAGTTTGCTGGAAGCTGTCAACAGATTTACAGAATTTACTTGTATGGCAGAGGTTAAGCCAAGGGAGACATTGTATGGACCATTGGGTTAGAATTTTGATTGTGTGTGTTTTTCTACTATATGTCAAACTAAATGACCTGTCCCATAGTACATGCAGAGGCCTTCGGGCATTGGCTTTATTGCACACGTTTTAAATGCTCCCTTCGAGTTGTTTCTGTAATGGTTTGGTGTACAGCTGGCGGATACTCTTCTGTAGTCATTCTTCTCTAGGCTGTTTTCAATAGGGAAGGATAACCCTGATGTGCACAGTGAAGAGGGAATGGAGGGTTGAGGAGGTTGTTTGGTTTTGTGGTTTTGAGGTGGGGGAAAAAAAAAAGCGTGTGTAAAATGCTGTGATCTGTTCTGCTTCTAGGGGCTTGCAGGGAATTTAGTCCATGGTTCCTATACATGGCCTGTCTATGTAATCCAGCCCTAAACAATAATCAATATTATATATATGTTCACATGGTGCTTTACTGTTGCTTGCAGACCATTGTTGCTATTAACAAGGATCCAGAAGCTCCAATTTTCCAAGTGGCGGACTACGGACTGGTGGCAGACTTATTTCAGGTGAGATGTGTGGGGTGGTGGTTTTGGGGAATCTAAGGATAGTGTAGCTAGAAAATACAATCTGGTAAGTGTTAAAGATGTGTGTGTTTTGTTAAAGAATTTGCTTTACGATTTGATGACTTTCATTCTCAAAATTTGGCTCCTGCAAGTTATTGTGTGTGCCGGGGCTCTCACAGCCAGCCTGCCTCTATTCCAGTTTCCTGAATGTGAACCATTGTGAGACAGAACTGCACACTGGTACTTACATGTATTTTTAAGCTTCATAAAGTATGGAAGCACTGAGTTGGCGTTGTACTTAGACTGCAGCAGCAGGTCTTTTTGCCTGGGCCTGCTGCCTTACTGACACCCATGAGGAAGGTGCACTCTCTGGGAACACAGAGCCGAGCACCAGCCCATGCCCAAGCGCTGACTGCTTGTGTGTGCGCGGGCACACGTGTGACTGGCGAAAGCGCGTAGCTCTGTGGAGAGGCACAGACAGAAACTCTGCCAGCACTTAATGCCATTCCTGAACCAATGCCCACTGCTCAGCGGTGAGCACGGACCCTTTCACAAGCCAGAGACACTGCCACATGCTGAAGAAACACCATGTAGACAATTTCCTTAATAAATTTTGTACGAATGCATTATTTCCACCTAATGGAAATGTAGCCTCTTAAATAATTAAGAGGTTTTATTCAGCAGGAGAGAAGTGGGGAGTGCTGTGAGGTGGGGTGACCCACAGCCTCTGGAGTGATGTGCTGAGCACAAGGGGTGTGAGGGAGGGGGTGCAATGGGGGGTTGGGTGCTGCAGGGAGAGTTTGGGGGTCAGAGGGAGAGCAGGTGCTACACCAGCATTGGTGGTTGCAGGCAGTGCCAGAGATGACTGAGCTCCTGAAGAAGAAGTAAGAGCCAGCGATGGACCCTGCACTACAGATGGGGTGTGAGGGCAAATAAAGGACTGTACTGGAAAGAGGTGAGGTCACTGTGGTGTTGGCTTTTTTTTTGGGCAAGGAATGGGATGGCACACAGAGTGGTGGTGATGGCGTGGAAGGAAGGAAAGAAGATAAGGAAAGCAGGTAAGATAAGGAAGGGTGGAAAGGGAATGAAAGAGGGAGAGAAGGGAGGAGCAGTAGGTCAGCAGGTGTTTGTCAGTGTTTATTCCCCTCCCCACTCCCTGCCCAGCCATGCTTAGACCTGGGGTGGGGTCAGGCTTGGCCCAGGCTGTCCAGCAGCTCTGACCTGCCCATAGACACTGTGGGGCTGTGCTGGCCCTGGACTGGTGGAAGGTCCGTGGTGCTCCTAAGCGCCGTCGGGCTGGCCCCAGGCTGGTGGCAGGACTGGTCCACCATCTGTTCCCCCAGGCACTGTGCATCCATGCTGGGCTGTGGCTGCTGGAAGGTCCATGGTGCCCACTGCAGGTCCCAGCTGGCCCAGAGCTGATGGCAGGGCAGGTCTGTTGTGCCACAGACACTGGTGGGCAAAGGCGATGCTGGCCTGGCCCCATGCTGGTGGCCACTGCAGGAGATGCCAGGGGTTACTCCCAGCACTGCCACCTTTGCTTGCAGCAGCCTCATGACCCTGCACAGTGTGTCCCCAGAGCTGTCCCTATGCCTCAGGAACCCTGCCCAGCCGTGGCTCTGGGGGCCCCAGTGCCCCATACTTCTCATCAATCACTGGGGCACCCTGTGGGCAGTCGATGAGTGGCTTCAGCTGGAAGACGTCCAGGCTGTCCTGGTTCCTGCGGTTGTAGATGCTGAGCCGGTGTCCCAAATCAGGGCTGGCCCCCACAGAGCCTGCTGGGCTGGGTAGCTTCAGGTTCACAGGATCCAGCCCCTTCTGGGCCAGGCAGGCCTCTTCTGACAGGGAAGACAGCAGCTCCTGTACCATGGCCTGGGCCACCCGCTGCTGGGTGGGCGCAAGGTCAGCGCATGGGCCGGTGCCGGCCGCCACAGTGTCCTCGCAGACCGTGCTGCAGTCCGGGGAGGAGCCCAGCGTCTGGCTGCTCTCGCTGCAGGCCTGGGTGCCCGAGCTGACGGTGGAGTGCGAGGCACTGCCTGATGTGATGCTGACAGATGTCCCAGTGCTGCCCAGCCGCAGCGGCACCTCCACCGTGAAGAGGTCAGAGGAGATGTTGGGGTGATGGACGTCGATGGCAGCAGTGGTGACCACGCAGATGGGTGCCTCGGGGACGCTGCTGTCTGCAGAGGAGAGAGAACAGCAGCTGTAAACATGTATGAAAATACATCCGATGAACACTTACCTGCATCCCCCCAAACCATGTATTTATATAGCTTTTGAAAAAATATATATCCCCTGTGTCTAGGTAGATCTTGTTTTAGTATATCCATGAATATAAGGAGGGTGCAGAGACAGGGCTGTTACTTTATAAATAATGCCACATAGGTGGGTAGCTACACACACTTTGTTATAGCTCTCTGTATGTCTGTCATGGGATGTATAGAGAGAGATGTATAGATACAAATAATACTGTGTAGCACTACACATATGTGCACACATTATATAAAATACGTGCTGTCTCTCACAGTCTCTTCTCCCTCCCTTTTATATACATATCTATGTAGTACATACATAGGATGTAGTACATAGTCCCCCCCCTTTAAATGCATATAATTATCAGTAAACAGAATATTTTTCCCCCTTAATATATAAATATATGTACGTATTTGTATATGTGCATATTTACGGTTGAGAAAGAGATACATAGATGTAACTATACAGGAACACACATACTTTATATATATATAGAAATAATACTATATACATATATACATATTCTATACAATGCGTGTCTCTGTATATAGTGTTGCTCTCACACAGTTTACATACACATATTTATATAGAGATTTATCCATACAGATGGGGAAAGTGTGTGTGTGTGTTAAAAGCCCCATATATCATGCAGTATACATACATAAGTACACACAGCCATTTGATACATACACTGTATAACACATAGTCCTTTAAATACATTAAAGATAGGTAATTTTAACACACACATGCTTGTTGTCTCCCTCGCACACACACACTCTTACCTTTATGTATAAACATATACACCTTTTTTCACTCTGTGTATGTATGTGGGGAGTGTAAATATAGGGATATGTATAAAAAGATTATACCTATATGTGATCACACATCTATATTATACACATACATATAATATATAGGGGTATGTGTCTATATACACACATGCAGAGTCACTCTCACCCCCCCGTTTATATACACATAATCTTTCTATATAGATTTATGCACATAGCTATGTGCAGTGCAGGTGTGTTAGGAGACCCAGACAGTATCTGAGGTCTGACACAAAAACCTGAGACAAACCCTACAGCTTGGGGCCCAAGAGTGGGAGGGGATGGAAAGGAGATGGTTACAGAACATGTGACCTGCCACAGCGAGACAAGATTCAACAGAAACACTTCAGTTACTGAGGCTGATGGTGGAGAGATCCCAAAGATCTCTGCTTCAATGAACTTACGTTTTGTTGGCAGAAGATGTGAAAGCAAAACCAACAGAGATCCTCAGCAGCCTTTCAGAAAATGATCTACAGAATTGCTTTGGCAATACCAGCATCATGTGCAGCTGTGTGTCAGCTCAGAAGGGAATTATTTTGAAGGTGAGCATAGGTGATTTTCTTAAATTTGTTAAATAAAAAGAGGTACAGGCACAATCTGTTTTTTTTGTGTTGGACCTTGTATGTATATATGTACACCCAGCCATTTGATACATGATACACTATATCATACTCTGCCTCTTTTAAATACATAACATTCTTAGAATAGAACACTTATGCTCACACTCTTACACACATCCTTACCGTTATATACACACGTATATCGCTGCATATCTATCTGGGGAATGTATATAGGGATATACATATACATGAACCCCCTCCCCTTTATACAGTTTTAAAATTATACACACACACAAAGATACACCTTTTTATAGAACTACAAGTGTATTGGGGGTGTATATAAACATCTACGTATAATACTGTATGTCTCTCCCATTTTATATATACATAATCTTTATATACAGATTTATCTGTATAGGTAAAGGGAACAGATTGTGTATTTACAAGCACAATATATAATACATTACATATACATACACATATATACATAGTACATAGATTATTACATGTATTTAAAGTGTAGGAACTATCTTTAAGCAGAATACACGCACACATGCTCCCACACACTCTCATGCTTACCTATATATATATATATATAAGTATGTCTCACATCATAGATACAACTTGGGACATGTAGAAAATTGTGTAAACAAACACATAATACTGTATACCTATATGTGTCAACACATACATATTTTTTATGGACATATAATTTGTGTAGCTGTTCTCTCACACATGCAGACTTTATATACACATATACCTATCTTTATATATACACATTTATCCCTATTTGTAGAGAAAGCCTGTGTGTATATGTGATCATCCTCAAATAATATTTATATGTATGTACACATTTTATATACATTATATAATATATATGTGTATATATACACCCATGTATTTTCTAATATATAAACTATATATGTATATACACAGGCTTTCACATACCCACACAGATATATAGAGCTTTACATATATTCATACACATCTAAAATACCTATGGAGCTACACACACATCTTAACCTTGTCTTTAGATCCGCACACACATGCACATGAAAATGGCTTTGTGTGTGTGTGTGTATATATATATATATGCACAGAGACATAGGGGGATGCATCGGGATATCTCTATATAAAATAAAATGCACCTATATATGAGTAAAGAATCACAGAATCGTTCAGGCTGTAAAAGACATTTAAGACCATCAAGTCCAACTCTTAACCCAGCACTGCCAACTCCACCACTAAATAGTTCTCTCTAAGCACCACATCCACATAACTTTTAAACACCTCCAAAGGATGGTGACTCCACCACTGCCCTGGGCAGCTCTGCCAGTGCTTGACAATCCCTTCTGTGAAGGAATATTTCCCGATATCCAACCTAAACCTCTGGTACAATGTGAGGCCGATTCCTCTTGTCCCATCACTTATTACTTGGGAGAAGAGACCAGCACTCACCTCACCACAACCTCCTTTCCAGGAGCTGCAGAAAGCGATGAGGTCTCTCCTCAGTTTCCTCCAGGCTAAACAGCCCCAGGGCCCTCAGCTGCTCCCAGAACCCCTGGGCTCCAGACCCTTCCCTGCTCCATTCCCTTTCTCCAGACATGCTCCAGCCCCTCAATGTCCTTCTTGTAGTGAGGGGCCCAAAACTGAACCCAGGATTCGAGGTGCAGCCTCACCGGTGCTGAGTGCAGGGGGATGATCCCTGCCCCTGCTGGCCTTCTTGGTCACCTGGGCAACTGCTGGCTCATGCTCAGCCACTGTCCACCAGCACCCCCAGGTCTTTCTCTCGCCAAGCAGCTTTCCAGCCCTGGGGACACTGCTTGGGACTGGCCCCCAGCGGGATTAAACTCTATTCACCACAGCTCTCTGGGCTTGGCCATCCAGCCAGTTTTTTACTCAGTGAAGAGTGCACCCATCCAAGGCCTGAGCAGCCAGTTTCTCCAGGAGAATGCTGTGGGAAACGGTATCCAAGGCTTCGGTCTAGGTAGACAACCACCACAACCCTTCCCATTTCCACTAAGTGGGTCACCTGGTCATAGAAGGAGATCAGATTGGTCAGGCAGGACCTGCCTTTCCTAAATCCATGCTGGGTGTGCCAGATCCCCTGGCTGTCGTGTATGTGCCACATCACGGCACTCAAGATGATCTATACCATAACCTTCCCTGGCACTGAGGTCAGGCTGACAGGCCTGCAGTTCCCTGGATCACCCAGGGATCAAACACACACAATACAGATTATATATAATAATACAGAACATCAAGATATGTATATATGCACAGACACAGTAACTCTCATAACTCCCTTTTAAAAATATATATAATTATGTTTAAATAAAATACACACACCTCTTCTATTTCTCTGTGTGTGTACGCACAGGGAATTTTACATATAACATTATACCTACACATGCTATAAACACAGATATATCCATATTGTATATAATACATATTTATGCACATTTAAAATACCTGTATAAGTCACACACACTTTTCCCGTGTATCACATAATAAGTATAAAATATGTACGCACAGCTTCTCTTACACATATATCTATATCTCTTATATACATATGTATTTATATATGTCTATCCCATATACAATGCATCAGACTTTATGCATACACACACATACTTTGTACACATGGTAGAATACATGCAAAATCTAAGCAGAGACAGTCACAGGCACACACTTTTTCATATATATTGTATGTATCATATATAATAAAATATCTTTGTATATGTTATACACAGACCCCCTTATGTATTTTTTTATATAGACTTACACACATACAGACATATCTTAATATATAGTATCTATATATGTGGATATAGATATATAATACATCACACCTATGTACACACATTCATCTATATAATACATATAAGATATATATGTATATAGACAATCATGCACAAACACCTTTATAGGTCTCTACATATATATAAACATGGAGATGTATATTCATATGCACATATATTTCTTAATATATAAATATATATGGGGATTTACATAAGATATTACACACACATACACACATCCATATTTTGCATAATACAGAATATGTAAAAATCTGAATGTATATTCACAGACATTGTCACACATTTATACAAATAATAAGCATACATATATCTCCCCATGTATATCAATGAAGTGATGTTTCTACAGGGCTATATATATATATATTATATATATATATGTACAATCATAGACTTCCACACAATTTTAGTTATTCTTATGTTACATACACATCTATATATATGTATCTCCACGTGTGTGTGTGTATATATATGGGATATAAATATTTAATAATGTATACATAGCTACATTTGTTATGTCTATAATATATAAACATGTATTCAGAGACCATCCCTCCTCCTCTCTCACACTCCCCATCCCTTTACATATATTTTTACCAGTTTTTATATATTTAATATATGTATTTAGATAAAATGTCTATGTATATACACAGACACAACCTCTCATACACATCTTTACATGTGTCACACAGTCACACACAAACCTTTACATGTATATAAATATCATATATATGGAGATGTATGTGTGTTTGGAGATACATATATGATACATTATAGATATATGTACAATACATGTAGATATTTTTACTTATGTGTATATCTGTCTGGATTTGTCTGTATATATGTGTGTGTATACACACATATAAACACACATTTTATATCATATGTATGTCTATACACAGATACATCCTTATATAGACATATATCTTCTCATATATGTCCATATTTAACTGTGTGCGTACATACTATATATAGGGATGTATATATACAGGATATACATGTAGAATACATTCTGTATGTACAAAAATATATACATATTTTCTACATATTATATGCACATGTGTATGCAGGCACACACGTTTTTTTCTTATATATCCCCATGTATATATGAGGATATATACATAGGGAGGATATATATAAAAAAATACACTATACCTATCCCACCACACGTTCTAATATACACACATATATGAAATTGTACACAGCGAGGGGGTTGCAGAGCCCCAGGCGCCCAGCCTTGCTGCCCTCATTCCAAAGCACAGTTGTTCCTCCTGCTCCCCGCAGTAGCAGCCCTGTGCCGGGCAGCCCATGCCCAGCCCCGCTGCCTGTGAGCGCCCGGCGTGCCAGCGGGATGCCTGAAGCCTGAGCTCGGGTCACAGACCCTCCTGCTGCTGACGTTCCTTACCACTCAGTCTAACCCATGGGCTGACTCCCCACTTGTTTTATCTTCATTTATTTTGCCCACGCTGTTCAGTTTCAGGTCCATTTGAACTGCTCTGCAGCCTGGACAGCCTAGCTAGGGGGAATTAAACTCTCCCAGGGCTCCAAACTCTTATGAGTGCCTTAGAATCATAGAATCGCTTCATTGGAAAAGATCACTGAGATCGAGTCCAACCGTACTGGTCCACTATGAAACCATAGCCCTAAGCACTTCATCTGCCTATCTTTTAAACGCCTCCAGAGATGGTGACCCAACCATCTCCCTGGGCAGCCTGTGAGAGTATCTAAGAACCCTTTTGGTGAAGGAATTTTTCCTGATGCCTAATCTGAACCTCCCCTGGTCCAACTTGAGGCCATTTCCTCTCATCCTTTCTCTTGGGAGAAGAGACCAACACCCACCTCACCACAATCTCCTTTCAGGCAGTTGCAGACAGTGATGAGGTCTCCCCTCAGTCTCCTCTCATCCAGGTTAAACAACCCCAGTTCCCTCAGCCGCCCTTCTCTGCCCTCCTCTTGCCTTCAGCAGGAGCAAATTCAGGGCCCTCACCTGCTGGAGATTTACTATTTCGGTACAAACTTCCCTTGAGCAAACCAAGAGATGCCACAGCAGGTCTCACTTCCACCACTGCTCAGTCTCACCTGGGTTACAGCACACAGAGCAATGAAAAAATGCAGTTTACATTTACATTTTCAAGCAAAACTTACCACTATTAGGCTCATTGTAGTATCGGCTGATGTAATTATTCATGTCATCCTCTGCAAAAAACAAAAAGCCGGCCATGAGAAAACCATTTATTTGATTAAGTGACTTAAATTCCACCCTGTGAAAGGCTCTCCTCTGCCCTGAGTCACATTCTCTCGCGTTTGGTAATGTTGCTGTTTCCCTGTGAGATCCAGTGCCCCAGGGGAACCCAGGCACCCTGCTCCCTGCC
The DNA here is from genome assembly GCA_033558185.1 of Dromococcyx pavoninus. Taxonomy (NCBI): domain Eukaryota; kingdom Metazoa; phylum Chordata; class Aves; order Cuculiformes; family Neomorphidae; genus Dromococcyx; species Dromococcyx pavoninus. Next base: position 1,365,839 of record JAUMJL010000431.1, on the reverse strand, counting down.
TGCAGCCATCCCTGTAATCTGCCAAAGAGCTCTGGGAGGGCAGGTTTTGTGTCTCCCACACAGATGCTTCTATTTTCTTTCAATATTTTTTTCATGTGGTCCAACACTGCTCCTTATTTTCATCTGCACACCCCTCCCCGCACCTATGCTGTGGCTGAATGGCAAGGACACAGCCACTGCTCCTGAGCAGCTTCCCTGTGTTTCTGCACTCTCTTTCCTTTTGGTGTTTTTAACTTGTTCCTGTCTAAAGTTGACTTTAAAAAAAGAAAAAACATCATCCATTATGTTTCCAGAAGAACAGTTAGAACTTCCTCTGTCCAACCTTGGATGATGTGGCTGATAGAAGCTACACCGTGAGTCTACCAGAACAACTGGAAATGCCTCTCCACCTCAGCACAAACACTGCTGTGCAACACAAAAAACAGAGCCAGACAAGTGTGCTCACTAGCAGTTGTAAATCCATGCAGTTTTAATGTGTAAATCCCTACATTTAACATACTCCCTTCTTTTTTTCCCTCAGGAAAAAGAGAGTTATTTTGTCGCATATATGTAATACATAGCATATTAACATTACGTTATCTGCTGGCTTAAAATGTACTGTAAAGGGTTCTACAAGTCAAGGGTGTAGTACTACACTTGTAAAACATATGCAAGAACTACACCTGGACTGCAGTAACGGCAAGATAAGAATGTAGACACAGCCACAAGAAAGGAAAGCAGCAGCTATATTGCACGTACAGATTTTAAATGCTGCAGGTAACAGTGGGCTTTCCTGTTATCTCACAGAAAAGCCAAACGGTTCATAGTCACTGAAAAAGAATATAACAAACTCCTACTGCAATTCTGAGCAGAAGGCAAAGATTGCTGCTAAGAAAATGGTATTGGCAATTCAGGAAGGATTTCAAGCTTACAAGCAACCTGACCTGCCCAGTTTGTGGTGTATCGTGTGCTCTAAAAGCATCCTCTCCTTTTAAGTGCTCTTTTTGATACCATGTTTCAGAAAACCATGCTCATCCCTGCGAGCCAGATTTCCCTCGCCCCCCTGGGTCCCTGTGGCTACAGTCCTGCCTTTTCACAGCACATTGCGGTTTGCAGGTGAAGGAAACAGATGTTTTCTGGGGAACACTCTCTCCACACAACAAGACCCAAACCACCAAGCACTCTGTACCTGAAATAGCTGCACTCGTAAGAAGGCAATCTAACCTGACACTGAAAGGCAACGTGGTTGTTTTCCTGGTTTCATTGGATCTTAAAAGCTTTTTTGGCCCTTGTTGATCTTTAAATGCCTGCAGTCAGAGGTGTGCTTTGTGCTAATGTCTGAGTTTAAAAAAGAAGCCTCAGAGTAGCTCAAGGCAATGCCGCTGAATTAGGAGTACATTGCAAGGCTTTTCAGCTATCTGCTACTAAAATACACTTCATTTCAACCATTCATAATTTATACTCTAAATGCCACCAAATCCGCCAGCCCATATAGATACATGTTCTCATTCAGACACAGAACCTTCAGCTACAGACAGAAATACCTGCGTATCTGCCTGTCTAGTAATGCACTTTCATCCTATTAAACTTTGAATTCTAAGCAGAGAAACAATGAAAACAGTTTGGCCCAGATGTGGGAATGTTCTGCATGTGGGGGTCCCCTGCATCACCCAGCAAGAGCACACGGCCACGCTCTGCAGTGAGCGGGGGGACAGGGGTGCACTCACTGCCTTTGGCTCTCCTTAAAGTCTGCCCCAAACGCCAAGATGCTTTGCACCAAAGACAGAAAGCAACATGGAAAAGTCATTCATGTGCTCTTCATGTCTCATGGCAAAGCTCAAGGATTGCATAGAGTCATTGCTCTGGCCATCTGTGCATCATTGCACTGTTTTCAAACCCATCAGCTGCTTTCAAACCAATTTAACACAGACTGCAAGGTCCAGTGCCAAACACCTGGAAAGGAAATCCTGTAAAGCATTCACCAGGATCCCTTTGAGTGGTGAGGAAAAGCCCTGATTGTCCCAGCTGTGCATGCGCCCACTTGCACACAGACTGGGAGAGCTGCCTCACTGCCTACTTTCTTGTTATGATGTGATGGTCTTATAGCATCATCATTTTACATTGCTTATCTATTTATCTATAAATAAAATACATATGTATTAAAATATACTTATGCATGTGTATGTAAAATATAAAACATATATATCTTTACCTTGCATATATTTTCTTATGAATAAAAACGAATAAAGCATAATGGAATAACAACAGCAAAATAAATATTTCATCAATAGATCAAGTTTCTGAATCACTACTTTAAAGCAAACTGACAATAAACAAACTCATCTTAGTCATAGGGGAGCCTCATCTGCTTTGGACATAAAAGACTATAAACAATTCCAGTTATCTCTCATTATATTCTACATTGCTGAAAGCAAGGAGTTTAAAAAAAAAGCCACAAAGATGCAACTGCAAGCAACTCTGTGCATATAAAACATATAACCAAAGCACAGCACTGCACATTACTGTGGGGCACTACTCAAGTACTTCATGGTGATTTATGATGAAGTGAAGTCCCCCCTGCTCAGTATGTGAAGCCAGATGGGATCAGGGGTACAAGTACATCTGTGGTTGGTAGCATGCAGGAAGTTCCTATGAGCAAGTAGGGGAGACCAGCTTTTGCAAGAAGGCAGTTTGCTTATATTATTTAAATTCCACACAGTGTTTTCTGCTGTCAGTGCATTTTAGTTTCAGCTTCAGAAAAGGAGTTGTCTTAAGAAATACTTAATTCTTCATAGTTGCCCTGTTTTTTGAAAAAAAATTTTCTTATTTCTGTTACCTTGGAATTCTCAGGACCCAGAATATTTAATCCTCTTCCTTTCCTAGAAATAAAACCATGTCTTCAAATACACAGCAATGTTACCTGCACTTCCTTTTCCAGAAGAGAAACTTTCCATTTAAAAGTCCTTAGCCACAACAACACCCATGTGGTATTTATAGTAAAGTAAGGAACTGGCAAAAAATTCCCACATTTCCCTCGTTTTCCCTGGAAATGGTAACCTTAGGAAATTGTCTATGGGTGGTGATTTGCTAGATGCACCAGAAGGAATGAAAGCCTTTGCCCCCAGGAAATCTGGTGACAAATCTGGTGGAGATCCAGCAGTTGCGAGTTGAGAAGGCAGAATGGGAAGAGCAAGGCAGCAGCACTGTGGAGGAATTCAGCTGAGAGAAAGTTGTGCTGGGCAGGAGAAGGAAGAAGCAGAACCAGGCTGTTCTGTGTGGTCCATGAGCATTTCTATTCAAGCAGTGTAAGTGACTCCCAAAGGAGTGCGACACTGGAGCTGCTTCACCTGCGAGTGGACCACAGCTACTGCTACATCCAGCTGTGAGGCCGGACCACAGACAGACAGCGGGGCTGACTCCAACAGGATTGGGATTTCTCACTAGGCAGAAGGGAATGTCTGGTTGGGAAGGGTGCTCAGACCACTACCTACCTCGCATAAAACCAAAACAGCCTTCCCTGATGCTGTAACCAACCTCGTCTGTGAGCCTGTAAGTGCAGAAAAGTCAAATCACAGAGGGGAAATAAGTCCCATCTCTGCCTGCAATCCAAATCTCTGTCACTGAGCAAATGTGCGGTTCTTGGTCAGGATCTGTCTGGCAGCTACTGGATTTTGTCTGGTGGTTTTCAAATTATTTGCCTGTTCTTTTCCTGCAGGACTCAGAACACACGCTAAAATGGGCCAGGGAATAATAAACTATTTAGAGTACAGTCCCATATAGTCTCATCTGATCCAAGAGACAATACTGTAATTTCTCTCTCCTGGCCCTATAAAAACCTAATAAATTTGTTGAAACACATAAAATGACATTCCACGCAAGGCAGATCTCTCTTTTAGTTCTATAACTCCTCAACAGTGATCTTTAACTGTCTCATCAATGACTTCAGTGAATGTCTCTGCAGCCTCCCTATACACAATAAATACCATTTACATATATTTTAGATTGGAGGTCTTATAAAGGGATTTCTTTTGAAATACTTCATTACTAAAGTATTTTACTTCATATTTTATTGCCATTCATTGTACTGCCTTCTGTCTTTCAAAGTTGAATTTTTGGAACTGGAGGGTTATTTTTTCTGCTGTGTAGCTCCCACTGAGGATGAGAGTTCTCAGAGTGGAGTAATGTCTTATCCCTACCTTCCTCCAGAAAGAAATCTTTACTAGGAGGTTTCTGAAGAAGCAGATATTTCATCTCCATCACTGCTATCTGACACCAGCATCTTGCCATTAAAGTACCACTACCTCTTAGAAGCATTTGTGAAAGCAAAGATAGAATACACTTGGTAATAAACCCCACTAAGCCAGATCAAACCTCCCTCTTCTCCTCCAGTGCTGCTCACTGCTCACTTGTAAATCCATGCTCCCTAGGCTGTGCTGTACTGTCCAGCTCACCTTTCTGGTCTTGTGCATAACAACCTGAGCAGAGCTGTATCCCCTCAGCTTTGCTGGCCCTAGAAGGTCTCTCTCCCTTTCCTCTTACACAGAAAGCTTGCGCCAAGAGGAAACATCAACAGCCAGCTGGCACTTTCCAGGAGACTTCCCCAGCTTCTCACACGAAGGTAGATTGCTGCATTACTGTGAGCTGCAGTACTGACACACCTGTTCCATTCACACAGATATCCAGACCCTGCCTGAGCATTTGGGGAATCCACCTCGAGAGGAACTGCCAAAGTTCACTTGCACAGCAAGCAGAGCAACAGATTCAGCCTGGTTCTAGGAAGAAATCAACTCGAGATGGAAGTTATTGTGCAGAAGGAAATCTTGGGACATGGAAATGGCTCCATTATCAGTAGATACTGATAGGACAGAAAAATCAGGAGAGAAAACCAAAATCCTACACTGAAAACAAACTGGGTGGCTTTGGCTCACACTTTAGCAGATCACGCTGAGTTGAGCATGGCTGAGATGCAAGACATCTGTGCTTCAGCACAGCTGGTGGCTTTGGGCACAGGATGGCCTGGAGGACTGCTCAGTGCTCTTTCTGTGTTCTCCATGAATATGGATCAGTAGATCCACATCTGAGTTGGCTTGTTCCAGTCAGCCTGCAGCAAACACAGAGGAACTTGGGTCTGTCTCTCTAAAACAGCCACATTTGTGAAGTCTAGAAAAACGGGCTGAGAAAGAGTATGGCTACCAACAAAACAATAACTTGCTGGGTAAAATCAGGGAAAGAAAAGGATAAATTAAGCAGAACAATTCAAGAACAAAATGCTATAAACTGGCAACAAATAAAGTAGATATGGAATTAGGAAAAGATTTCTAATAATTTAGAAAAGCGAGACGCTGGAACAGTGTTTTAATGGTGGCAGAGAGCACAATACATGACTGCTGTCACACGGAGCACCATCTGTTTATGAAAAGAGGTTACTGTGAAAGGGGCTACATGCTCGGACAGTAGAAAATGTTCCAGTACTGTGTTCTTTTACCTGTCAGCAATGTCTTCACACCTCTGCACATTAATGAGGGGAGACAACTTCAACCTCACACGCATGACTGTGTGCTCATCACTTCTGGAAGCGAAAAGTTTCTGCCCACCCATTTGGTGAATATGAAATTTAAGAGCCTAACTTCACTAAGTACACACACATTTCTGCAAGTGTTGCTTAAGGTTTAATTCCTTTGACTCACGCCTGGATGAGCAGTGCAGAAAGAACCACAAAGCCTGAAAAAGAGGCACCTACAAGAGAAGCCAAATCCTCACTCTTCCACGGACACAGGGAATTTAACCAGGAAGCAGAGTGCACTTAAGATATAACCATTTCCAGGAGGAGGCTTCAAAGTAGATACATTTCAACATTTGAAAATAACCATAAACTATTTTTATCTATTGTTCTGCAGTAACAGGGAGCTCTCAGAGCACTAACAGATGATCACAAAGAAACTGGCTTACAGTTTAGAAGCGTCCAGCCAGCTCAGACTGCCTTGCAAGGAAAAACTGACAAAAGCAAAAGCTTTGCCAGTGCCCTGCTTTGCCTTCTCAGACAGCTTTTGAATAATTGTAAGGGAAGCCCTCTGAAGCTCCAGAATTTTTCATTCTCCTCTCCCAGCATCCTACTTTCTTCGCTTACAAAGCAGTGGGTATCTATGGGGAGAGCAAGCTTTGCTTTTCTCCGAGCATGATCATAAATTGCAGCTGCCCCCCAAAGCAAAAAGACTTACTGCTATCCCCATAAAAATAGAAATTTGACTCGGGATAGCTAAAGTAAGCTTTCTACGATGTGAAGTAACAGAGCTAGGATCTGGTTCTTGCTCAAAGAAATAGAAGGGTGGCATATTAATCTTAAACTATGGCAGTGCTGTAGAATTTCAAAAACTGAAATGATATATGCAGGAAAGTGAGGAATTTCCACAAGGGACTGTAATTCATATATTATGGGAGAGATTAAACAATAATAAATTTTGGAAGGAAGTATTAATGGCTATGTGAGGCACTGTGAACCTAACATTCCCTGAAGCCTGGAACTTTGTATACCAAACACTAAAAATGATTTGTGCAGGGGCAGATTACAGTAGATGTTATTCTGACCATGACCAGTTACATACTGGACGAGGTAAGAACTCAGCAAGAGAAAAAAATTCCTTTATAATTTAGAGCTGAACAGATAGGCTAATGTTTGCCATTATGTCGAATAGCAACCATCTCTGGGAAGAAGGAAGATGATAGCACTTAGGATATTTCCCTTGCTCTTAGAGGCTGACCAGAATGGTCTTGAAAATCATTAGTGATGCTGCTATGCATTCATATGCAACAACTCTCACCCTAAGCTCTTTACAAACTGACGCAGGGAAGCTCAGTAAAGTGCTCACAGTGCAGCAAACACCACAGCTTTGCCCTGGCCTTATAGCTTCTAGAGTCCTGCCCTTCTCAAGTCCATCATCTTTCCTAGTGCTGACAATGGAACCCTTACATGCTGAAGCCTTTGTTTTAGCCTTCATGTTTGTCTATTCTAGAGATCAATTTTTTTTTTGCAAGACAAATAAAACCACCATTCAAAGCAAGCTAAAGGTGAAAACCTTCCTGCATCCTAGCCAAATTAGTTAGACAGTACCATGCATCCACACATTTTCCACAGTTATTTCTATGTTAGGAGGTCTCTTGGTGAACTACTCTGGGGAGAGAGAAGCATGTGAGGCAGCAACCATCTCATTGTTCAGAGAATTAGCACAGGACTGCCCAGCTTACAGATGCCTCGAGAAGTCCCTTATGAAGAGGCATGAAATATTAGCTGAGGAGTTATGGGACACTTTCTGAACCTGTTGGACATCTGACTAGAGCTTCTGCCTCTCCCAGTCTTGTACCAGCAATTAACACAGTTCAGACACAAAGAGATCTGTGGAGAGAAAGGCTGGGTGAAAACACATCCTTGAAAGCTACCAAATTGGCCAGCACACCCAGTACTCTCCCAGTGCAGCCACGGTGAGTGTCTCTACACAAATTCCCCAAGATGCTGCATGTGCTGTGTGATGCTGTGGTTACCTGACTTACTGCACTGAACACTGTAGTAAATGGTTGCACAAAATCCAGCGTAAATACCAGAGTACAAGCTAGGGCTGCCCTTGAGGAGCTTTAACTTATGCACTGTCCCATAAAACTCCCAGGTAAGGAAATGAATAAAAATACATGGTAAAGTATTCTGCACTGAATGTTTCCATTGTTCAATATAGACAGGGGAAACAAGATTAGCTTGAGATGGAATATCCCATTTTCTCATGCAGTATGTTCTCTAGCCAACTCAAGCTTGCTGGTTTGGCAGAGCTCAGGGCTCTCTGAGGACAGTGATTTTTTTGAAGGCTGACAAAGTCTGGCACAAACATATGCATTCCATGCCATAACCCATCCTCAGGTGTTATACGCAGGGCTAATGTTCTGCCAGAGGATAAAGAGAAAAGCAGCACGAGAGCTTGTTTTGCCAGGTGAATTGTGGCTTTGTACTGTAGCTTTTCTTTTTACAGTATCAGCAAACTGGTTCCTTATATCTTCTCCAACTATTCAGTGTAACAGGCAACTGCAGATATTTTTCAAAGCTAACAAATGCCACGTGGCACACAAAATGATTAACTACAGTTATTGCTCTGGAATCTCTAAGGAGGAAAAACACAGCTTAGAGAAAATAGACACAAAGCAATTCCTGACACAGAGGGTAACTTCCAAAACATAACCCTTGACCCAAAAGTCAGGAGTTAAAACACTGGTGGCTTACAGTTCCAGGGAGAGCAAGTGGCGTGGAAAGCACTAAAGACAGCACAGCCAGTGTACCCAGAGCACGTGAGGAGCGGGAAACCACCTACAGGAAACATTTCAATTGTCTGCCCTGCAGAGCCAGGTCTCAGGGGTAGTTCACGTGCCTAAGCAGGTGGGGAGATGCGCAATCCTACACCACACTGTCCCCCTTCCACACTGTGCTGCGGGTGAAGACATGCTCTCTTGCACCCGAAAAATCACACTCAGGTTTTGCTGACCCATGCATTGGTCAGAATGGCCACAGTGTAGATGAAGAAATCACTGACAGCTTGCCAAAGTGACAACAGTGAAGGCTGCTGCAGCAACAGCCAGCATATTACCAGGAGTGCAAGGTGGTGCTGGGAGACCTGGACAAGGAAGACACAGTTGAGATGGGGAGACAGTAAAAGGTGGCAGGGGTGGCACTTCCTTCTCAAGCTGTTAGTTAAGGTTTAGAAGTCCTGTAGCTCACACAGAAGGAACGTCTAAGCCAGCATTGCGAGTGCAGGACTCAAAGCCTTGGTAGCTTACTACTTCTTTGGTTTGCAAAATAATCCAGGAAATGAGATGCAAAATCCTCTGCCTGAATTGACTGCTACCTGGATTGGGAACTAAAGTACCGAACGTTACTGCTGAGCTGGTGGTTTCTCATGCCATCTGGATCGGTCCCTGTGACAGTAGCCCACCATGCAGGCTACCATGGAGGGGTGCCCCCTGCTATGAGACCACAGGAAATATTCTTCAGTCCAACTCCTGTCTCATTCAACATAAAGGACAGTTGTTAAAATAGTCACCTGGATTTAGTTTCTGGCAACAAGCACTCAATGCTTCTACAAAGGCTTTGTACGTTATATAAGATACAATGCACAAAAAATACTTCCTCCTGTATTTTTAGATGACTTAAGGGAATCTGAAATTAATTCTGCCTACTCAGTATGAATGTGTGAACAACATAACAGTACCTTACCTGATATGTAAAGTAATACATGTTTCCTTATTTGCTGAAAGGCTTTTTTCAGTGAAAAGCATGAATCTCTCTAATAATATAACCCAACTTAATATAGAAATCAGTTCTGAAGATTGTGTGTCTATTGCATGTGTGGTCAGCATTTTAGAGGGGGACACAAACAATGAGTAATTGTGTTAACCTGGATGGTGGAATGAATAAAAAATTTTAGATGAATCTCCACACCATTAAAATTTTCAGCAAGTCTCCTTATAATGTGCACAACACTCTCCAGTTCCAAATGTAACCCTCAAGGAACACATGCATAAATTATAATATATCCACTGGGGAAACCTCTGAAATCCTACAAAAAAGGGGGAAATGCATTTTAGGGGGGCAGTCTGCTCAACTGTCTGCTTTTAAATACAATTTCAATTCAGGAATAATTAATGGCTGAATTGCGGTTAGCGCTTAGATATTACTAAAGAAGAAAAAACAACAATTTCAACATGCTTTCATTACTGTGTAGAGAATGGAGAGGATTAACACTTGAAATTGTCTGCATGAGCTTTTCACAGTATCACAGTATCACAGTATGACAAGGTTGGAAAGGACCTCTGAGATCATCAAGTCCAACCTATAACCCAACACTAACACCAACCATCATCTAAACCATGGCACTCAGTGCCACATCCAATCTCCCCTTAAACACCTCCAGGGTCGGCGACTCCACCACCTCCCTGGGCAACGCATTCCAATGGCCAATCACCCTTTCAGTAAAGAACTTCTTCCTCACATCAAGCCTAAACTTTCCCTGACGTAGCTTGAGTCCATGCCCTCTAGTTCTGTCACTGGTCACCTGAGAGAAGAGACCAACCCCTGACCGACTACAACCTCCTTTCAGGTAGCTGTAGAGAGCAATGAGGTCTCCCCTGAGCCTCCTCTTCTTTAGACTAAACAGCCTCAACTCCCTCAGTCGCTCCTCATAGGGCTTATGCTCCAGCCCCTTTACCATCTTCGTTGCCCTCCTCTGAACACATTCCAGTATCCTGACATCTTTCCCAAACTGGGGGGCCCAGAACTGTACACAGTATTCCAGATGAGGTCTGACTAGTGCCGAGTACAGGGGGACGATAACTTCTCTGGTTCTGCTCACCACACTATTCCTGATGCAGGCCAGAATGCCATTGGCCTTCTTGGCCACCTGGGCACACTGCTGGCTCATGTTGAGCTTCCTGTCAACCAGCACTCCCAGGTCCCTTTCTGCCTCACTACTCTCCAGCCACTCTGTCCCCAGTCTGTAGCTCTGCATGGGATTGTTGTGTCCAAAATGAAGTACCCGACATTTGGACTTATTAAACATCATCTCATTGGAATCGGCCCATCTCTCCAATCTGTCCAGGTCCCTCTGCAGGGCCATCCTACCCTCTAACAGATCAACCCTTCTTCCCAGTTTGGTATCATCAGCAAACTTGCTGATGATGGACTCAATCCCCTCATCCAGATCATCTATAAAGATATTAAACAGGACCGGACCCAACACCGATCCCTGGGGGACACCACTGGTGACCGGCCGCCAACTGGATGAGACACCGTTCACCACCACTCTCTGGGCTCGGCCATCCAGCCAATTCCTAACCCAGCACAGAGTGCTCGCATCTAAGCCACGGGCTGACAGCTTCCCTAGGAGTCTACTGTGGGGGACAGTGTCAAAGGCCTTGCTAAAGTCCAGGTATACCACATCCACAGCCTTCCTCTCATCCACCAGGCGAGTCACATGGTCATAAAAGGAGATCAGGTTGGTCAGGCAGGACCTGCCCCTCCTAAACCCATGCTGGCTGGGCCTGATCTCCTGACCGTTCTGCAGGTGCCGCATGATTTCACCCAAGATTATCTGCTCCATGATTTTACCTGGGACCGAGGTCAGGCTGACAGGTCTGTAATTATCTGGATCATCCTTACGGCCCTTCTTGTGGATGGGCGTCACATTGGCCAACTTCCAGTCTTCTGGGACCTCTCCAGTGAGCCAGGACTGTTGAAAGATGATGGAGAGCGGCTTAGCAAGCTCATCCGCCAGCTCTCTCAACACCCTAGGATGGATCCCATCCGGCCCCATAGACTTATGAGGGTCCAAGTGGCTCAGCAGGTCTCTAACTTCCTCCTCATGGATTGCAGGAGGGCCAACCCTGCCCCCATCAACCACTTCAGAGGGCCAACTGTCAAGCACGCTGACATCCTTACTGTTGAAAACTGAGGCAAAGAAGGCATTAAGTACCTCGGCCTTCTCTGCATCAGTGGTTACTATATTTCCCTCCACATCCAACAAGGAGTGGAGGTCGCTGCTGCCCTTCTTTCTACCATTGATATATTTATAAAAACTCTTCTTATTATCCTTAACAGAAGTGGCCAATTTGAGCTCGAACTGGGCTTTTGCTTCCCTGATTTTCCTCCTACACGACTTAACAACATCTTTGAGCATGACGTGGCTTACGTCCCCTTCTTTCCAACGACGATATATCCTCTTTCTGTTACTTAGTTCCTTCAGAAGCTCCCTACTCATCCAGGCCGGCCGTCTGCCCCTACGACTCTTCTTACAACACATGGGGACAGCCCGCTCCTGCGTCTTCAAGATTTCATTCTTGAAGTGTATCCAGCCTTCCTGGACCCCCTTGCCACTAAGAACTATTTCCCAGGGAACTTTCCTGACCAATTCCTTAAATAATTCAAAATCTGCCCGCCGAAAGTCCAGCATCGATGTTCTGTTCCTGGCTTTTCTTTTTACATTGTTTAGAGAGAACCTGATTATCTCATGATCACTACATCCCAGACAGCCTCTGACACCAACATCACCCACCAGCCCTTCTTTGTTTGTAAACAGCAGGTCAAGAAGAGCCTCACCCCTGGTGGGCTCACTCACCAGCTGCGACAGAAAGCAGTCCTCAATACACTCTAAGAACCTCCTGGACTGCCTCCTCTCGGCAGTGTTAAGTTCCCAGCAGATATCCGGGAGGTTAAAGTCACCTAAAAGAACAAGGGCAGCCGATCTAGAGGCAGCCTCCAGCTGCTTAAACAATAGAAGATTCACCTCCTCATCCTGGTCGGGCGGTCTGTAACATACTCCAATCAGGAGGTCAGACCTGACCGCCCCTCTGACCCTTACCCAGAGGCATTCAACCTGGTCATCACCGATCTCGACTTCGACAGCATCCAGGGTTTCCCTAGTGTAGAGGGCCACCCCTCCACCCCTCCTCTCACGCCTGTCTCTCCTGAAGAGCCTGTAGCCTTCCATGGCAGCACTCCAGTTATGAGAGTCATTCCACCACGTTTCCGTGATAGCAACTATGTCATAGCTCTCCCGCTGGACCAGGACTTCAAGCTCCTCCTGTTTGTTTCCCATACTGCGTGCGTTTGTGTACATGCACTTCAGCTGGGTTACTGATGACACCCTTTGAGATGGCTCATCCTCCACAGGAACATCTTCGGTGAGCCTAGTTACTCCCCCCTCCCCCCTCATGCCTAGTTTAAAGCCCTCTCAACAAGTCCTGCCAGCTCCTGAGCTAGGATCCTCCTACCCTTTGGAGTTAGACGAGACCCATCTGAGTCAAGCAGGCCAGGTGCCGTAAAGGTTTCCCCATGATCAAAGAACCCAAAATTCCTCTGCCGGCACCAGCCCCTAAGCCATTTATTAACAGCATATATTCTCTTGTTCATATCTGTATACATCCCTGCCACCGAAGGAACCGAGCAGAACACCACCTGTGCTCCTGCCCTATCCAGTGACCGTCCCAGTTCCTGGAATCCCTTTTTGACTACCCTTGACCCTCTTTTCGCTAGCTCATCACCACCAGCTTGTACCACCACAAGCGGGTAATAATCTGATGGTTTAACTAGGTCTGGGAGTCTCTTGGCAATGTCGTGTACCCGGGCTTGGGGAAGGCAGCAGACTTCCCTATGAGTTGGGTCCATCCTACAAATAGGGCCCTCCGTCCCTTTCAGAAGGGAGTCTCCCACTACAATGACCCTCCTTTTCTTTTTCTTGCTTGAAGTCCTGACCTGTCTGACGGGCAATGTGTGGTTAAGAGCCTCCTCGGGTGAGTTCTCTGTCACACTATCCTCCACCTGAGCATCAAACTCCAACACCCCAAACCTGTTTTGTAGGGGTAGTTGGAAAGGTGGCATTTGAAAGGGAGGTCTATAACCCCCACGAGAGCAGACCTGCTCCCAGTCCTCCTCACCAACCAAGTCACTCCCCTTATCCTGTTGATGAGGAATATGGCATTCCTCAGCCTCCTGGGGAGGATTACTGGGAGGAGAGAGGGTTCTACTCCACCAGTCTATCTCCCTTTCACTTTCTCGAATACTCCTTAACCTCTCCACCTGGTCCTTAAGATCTGCAACCATAAGGAGCAGATCTTGAATCTGTTCGCACCTCAAACAAACATTTTTGGTATGGTCCTCAGGAACCACTTTTTTTCTTAAATGTTATGATTAAAGTACTTCTATGCCTTGAATTCTAAGGCGTTTGTCCAAAATAAAGATACCACATGTGTCTAATTCAAATCTATTCACACACTACCAAAATAATCAAGCTAAGATGTCCAAGGAAGACAAACATACCACTAAGGTAGGAAGAGTTTCTCCTCTGAAATATTACATTAGCTGTTACTGTGATCAGGACACATTCTGCACTCCATTGTATGGATTGGGGGAACACAGGAAAAAGGAACATGTCTTTTCCAAAATTGCTTTTCGTCTGGCACTTGATCCAGGAAAACACAACTATTGATATTCCCCTGAACCATACACCTGCCCAACCAACAGCTCAAAGACCATGCAGCAGACTGCTCTGCACCAGAGTCATGTAGCACTTGCACACCCGAGCGGAGCTGCCTCCACAATGCATCACTTGTTTTCTGGCACCAGAGCTGCCCTGGCCGAGCACAGCTGGGCTGTCCTGCACCAGCAGTTTTAAGCAACGTAGTGAGAGCACAGGTTCTGAGCAAGGCAAACATCACAGCTGATTGCATGGGTCCTCTCTACACCACAGAAATGCAAGTGGTCAAAGACCAAAACTGTTTTTCAAAGTTCTTCTCAATTTCCCTGCTTTTCCCTCTGAGTGATTATCGTTTGTCAATTCTGATTTGGCTGTTGCTTCCTCAGTGTCTGATAGATACAATTGTGAGGACACTGGGAAGGTACATCACAGTCATTTTCTTCCTGAGTCATTTTACTGGCTCCGTTCAGAATCTGTTTGCAAATACAAAAGCTCCTGTCACTTTGAATCAGATGCTGTCTCTTTGGAAAAATGGGAAAACGCAGTCTCCAGGGAAGGTAATCAATTAATTGGTAGAGTGAAAGTATTTAGTGGGTTCAATAACCCGTGTAAGGGACCAGCTGGGCTAGTGGGGAGCAGCACACAGGCAGCACTCACCTCGTGGAGGTCGCAACTCAGTGATGTTCTCGGTGACTTCATCATCTGAATCTTCAGTTGCAACGACCTTGTACCTGTTGCTGCTGTGTTTGTTCAGTACGTGTGGGACCTGCAGTGCAGCCTCTCTCTCTGCAGCCAGATCCAGATCCTGCTGAGCAAGGTGGGCCCTCAGCTGCCTGATTTCAAACTAGAGGAAAAAACAACACCGCATACTGATGTCACATAAGCATAGCCAGAAGTCTATATTCTGCAGCTGGGGACCTATTACTCAGTTTATCACTAAACCATTGCAAATTGGTGACAGTAAATACAATGTGATTGAACTGGGATGCGAGTACAAGTTACTAAAGCCATCCCAGAGCCCAGGTGAGCTGGACATTGTTCACATAATTTAAAAATAATGACTGACTGTTTCGTGCCGGTCTTCTATTTTGTACTTGTCTGCATCCTGAAGATATGACTTTGGACAACTTTTAATGGATCTAAATGCCAAATCAAATAAAATCTTTATAGAAGACCATTCTTAACAGACATTGAGGGATTCAGGTTCACGACAAACATTCCTGATATGCTAGACTTTCTAACAAGGATTTCTGTGGAGGGAGGTTCTCTAAGCAGTACCCAGAGCGGTCCTCTCCCAGTAAGCAGGCAAGAGGGAGGGGACACTACAGTCCTCTTCCAGCTTGAAATCTTCTGTTCTCAAAAGTGTGCACAAAACCCTGAGGAAGGGTGCCACATTTCTGACCACTCCTCTCGAATATATGAGCCACAGCAGTGAATGGCTTTCTGCAATGAGGAGGAAATTTGCATCGTGACTGGTGTTATAACCTACCAGGTACAATCTGACTGATGGACACAGTATATTCCTCTTGTGTTTGACAGCCACGGGTCTTCCTCAATGCAAGAAGGCAAATAACTTTTCTGGAGAGGTTGCAGAGACCCTCTAAACTTTCATATAAGCACTCCAAAACTGCACTGTCCTTCCCCTCTGCCATCCAGCACAGCTATGGAGCTGCATAGCAGAGAACTTCTCTTCTTTAAACTCAGTTTTTAAGATCAGTAGTACAGGAGTGACCAAGTCATGTCTAATTATAGTCTGAGAGAGAAAAGCAAATGAGGCGAATAATAGGCTAAGGCATTTAAAATTTAGCATTGCTGGGCCTCTCATACTTCAGGGCCTGAAAAGTCATCAGAGTGTAATTCTACAGTGAGCCACACTGCACCTGTCACTCTGTATTTACAATAGAGATGGAATTAGCACTCGATGCTTGAAAAGTGGTGTGGAACTACTGCATTGTAGGCTAAATGAATCCGGTTCTGGGTCTTGCCTCTCAGATGCTGACTCAAACCTACTGTGCTGTCAGATTCTGGAATCCATCAGGAGACCTAGCTTGTTCCTGCAGAGCCTCAGCAGTTCCTTCAAGCTGTGTAAGAGACTGGAGGGGAAACAAGACAGAATTTCTCCAGATTTTAGGAAAAAAAAAAAAGAAGGGGAGAGACGGGAATCCAGACTGCCACATCTGGAGGCTGTCTGCTTTACAGAAGGAAGGACAATAGCTGGAAGGCTCACTGCAAGACTGAAATCTAGAGAGCAAAAGGGCAGTTTAAGCTTTCCAGATCACATTCAAACCACCTCATCTAGGGATCTAGCAAAGCACACTGCTTTTCCTCTCTTGAAATCAGTGGACAGTGGCCTGGCAGCTGCAGACAGCTGGCTACATGAAATGCCCACTGCTCTTAATCAAAGGTCCTCTGGCAGTGATAGTCAGAGGAGGTGGGTAGTCTCACCAAATGCCAAAAGACAGCCCTGCTCCTTGATTCCTGCAATGAAACCTCTATGATAGATCCCAGATGGTAGTTTTTGTGTCAACCCATCAGCTAGGAAGAAGTAGCAAACTGGGAGTGCTAACTCTTTCCTCAGCCAACCCTAAGCATTCCGAGGCTTAAGGCATCTGTGCCAGACCAGAAGTGCCTGTGTGAATGTGTCATTCAGCCGTGAAAGGACTGTCTGGAGTTCAACTTCATAACACAGAGAACTTCAGGTTTTATTCTTGACTTGGAATAAAAAGAAATCCCAAAGTATCTTAAATTTCACTTTAAAAGGGAGAAAGATACTCTTTCAGGCACTGCCTTTGTTTAAAAGAAGAAAGGTATTCAAACATGATAGGCAAAAAATAAATCTGGATATTTTTTAAAAATAATATTGCCTAACCACATCTACTTGCTTCAAAAACATTCCTAGGTGTCAGAAAAAGAAATATTGCCACTAAAATGCTTAATTCTGGCCTAGAAGCAGGATATGATTTCTTTTTTTTTGGAAGAGAGAAAATGGCAGATATTTTATAACACAAATAGATAAAACCACCTAAAAATCAGCTCAATAACTGTATTTCTGCATGACACCCAATTTAACCAGCTTAAGCATTGACAAATATTGTTTGAATCTGCTACAAATCAAAAGATTGAAGGGAATCAACTGCACTTTATAGAAGTGGAAAAGGAAGCATATAAGGGGATCTTTTCTGATACAATAAACCTATGGCAAAAATGGGGGGAAGAGACCAGACTTTGTCCAAACAATTCTTTTATTTTCTATGTAT
Source organism: Dromococcyx pavoninus (assembly GCA_033558185.1). Lineage (NCBI taxonomy): Eukaryota > Metazoa > Chordata > Aves > Cuculiformes > Neomorphidae > Dromococcyx > Dromococcyx pavoninus. The sequence goes on along the minus strand of JAUMJL010000431.1, from coordinate 1,348,603 downwards.
ATAGGACAAATTACTACCTTGTCTGAATCCCAGCCACCCAGACGGCAGGAGAAGCTGGCATCCATAGAGAAAATAAGTACCACAGCGATTCAGGCAAACAGCGACTACGGCTGGTAAAGTCAGAAACAGAAGAGGCTCTGCTGCCATCGCATGTTTGAAAGACAGAACGACATGCTCTGTCTACAGGAGCAGAGGAAGCGCCTGCTTAGGAAGAGTGCACAAATGTCACGTTCGAGCAGAAACTGAAACCCAGACCTCATGTTTTGGCTTGTGCAATACTTCCCTCATCCAATGCCCAAGGATGACAAGTGCATGCAGGACCTGCAACTTTTTAAGGGCTAAGTGAACCCTCTTTTATTGGTAGCTGCAAACACAATCCACGTTTGTCTCATTTTCAGCTCTTAACAACTGATCTAGTTCAGCTGGTCTAAAATCCAGAACTGAACACAAGACTCTCAAGAGCACATATGAGGATTGAATTCCTAGGTACTGTAAAGCAGCACAGTGTTCTGGACTTCAACATCATGTGCAAGGTGAACAATAACACACAGAGATGTTCACAAAGATAGCAGGCAAATTGATTTGCCTACAAAACCAAGCAGCTGCAGCTGGTTAACAGGGGCTCTCCTTCCCACTTTTCCTTACTTCAGATGGTCAGCTTCCAGGTCCCACTCAACTCATGTTTGCCCTTTAACTCTATGTAGTCATTAGAACAGTGAAAAGCTGGAATTAAATACTGGAGTGAGTTTGACTCTCATGTTTTTTATTGACAGAGAAGAGGGTATTCATTGTAGCAATGGTGTTTGTTTCACTCCCACATTCACTGTTACTGAGGCACAGAGAGCCATCCAAACATCATGCTCCCCAGAGGAGCAGGACTGTAACTCTATTACAGACATGAGCACAAGACATAGGCAAAACCCAACTCAATAGACTGCTTCCAAATGCCAACTCAAACTCTCTAAGTCTCCAGCAGGTTCAAAAAGGGACTGTATGGGATGGAAAACTGTCGTTTATCATAAGGATTGATTTAAGAAAATGAAGGGATATTTAATAAAATATCTAGGAAAGTTAAGCAAGAAACAGAGATTTTTGCTCACTAAAAGCATGCATCTGACTCAGGAGATCTGTTCAATATTGATTGTTTCCAATTGTTACTTAAGCATTATCCCAAGGTATTGTAAAAGCTGGAATACAGTTTTGGCCACCAAAAGCAACCCACTAATAACAAAGGTTAAGCCTAAGAGCAGTGGGTGTTCCTTATGGGTGTAATTCAGTGAGAGACTGCATGAGCAAATTACGTTGTAGATGCTTGTATCTATTGCAGACTATATTGAACATTGACCTCGGGCAGTTCTAATGTATAAAAGAGTTAATGAGATTACTCTGACTGCACGTCATGCAGTCCAGGGCAGGTTAAATAAATCATTGAAAAGTGTAAAATATAAGTGTCTTTTTAAGTAAAAAATCTGGGCCAAGTTAAACACATGAAATTTGTTTGCAGTGGGAGCTGATGTAGCTACCTGACTGTAGATTTAGGCCTCTCTAACACAGATACTGCAGGAGAGCTGCATTGAGAAAATCAGGTTTCATATTTATAGATCATCCTTCCTTCAGCCTGTAAGGAAGGATAGATATTATGCATATCATGAGGGGAAAGAAGAGAAAAAAAAATACAAACTTATACACACACTTTGATTAGTTTAAATTTAGACTTACTCAAAGGTATCAGCTCTGTGTTAAGAACCTTGTAAATGCCACAGAGAGCATGCTGTTGAGTGGAAGATACCGTGCTGTGATCAAGGAGACTAAGGTAAATGATCTCCCAACTCAAGACAATTATAAACTGAGCACTGGTCCATTTGGAACTGCTACTGACATTATTTACCAGGACACCTACAATATTCATTATCTTTAATTCCATGAACTTTAGTAGCTTCAGGTGAGTTCCTTTATCAATAAGCCCCTTACATTCTTTGCAATGGAAGAAGCAAATTTTAAAGCTTCACAGAATCACAGCATACTCTAGGCTGAAACCTGTGAGGGCCATCTAGTCCAACACCCCACTGAAAGCAAGTCCATCTAGCTGAGGTTGCTAAAAGCTTGTCCTGTCAAGCTTCGATATCTCCAGGGTTGTCTATACCACAGCCTCCATGGTAATCTGCTCCAGTGCCTGACAATCTGGACTAGATGATCTCAGAGGTCTTTTCCAACCTTGTGATACCGTAATCCTCCTAGTGAAGATGTTTGTTCTTATACTGAACAGGAATTTTGCACGTTCAAGCTTGTATACTGTCACTGCACACCTCTGATAAGGGAGTTGAAGACAGCAATAAAGGTGAAAATACACTTACCATTAAGAAAAAAGGATATACAAACTGTCTCATGTAAGAATGAATGACTGGATTGTCAGGCATGAAGAGAAAGTTCATTGACGGTAAATCTAAACTTATTTAGCATCAAAATTTGTTACACGTCTTCTTGTAGCACAAACCTAGCAATATTTTGGCAGGAAACAAACCAGAAAGAACTACAGGACACATCTGTGCACTTCCTCACTCGAAGATTGCATTTGGTGACTATTTTTAAGTGGGTAAAATGGCAGAGATCTACCCAGAGCTCCAGATAACATCTCAGTTTACATGCCTGGTTTTACAAAACACGCCACCCATTGTATCTGATATTTTACAACATGCATACAAGATGAATTGTAGAGCACTTCCCCTTAATGGTCTAGCAACAGAGTATGATTGATACAGTTTCAGAGAGATCAACAAACATCTTAGCCAAAAGCTTACTCGTGCTTAAAGCAGGAGCAATAACTTTACTCAATTCTATTAGTACTGTCTGTACAGAATGCCCTGCCCTGAAACTCATCTGCCACTGGGATACAATCCAATGTTTATTTCCATTTAGCCATTGTTGGTAACAATAAAAATCAGGAGACAGTTGCAAACTAATGATTTATGGGCAGAATGAAACACGGGATGACCTTGGATGCCTTCCATTCACCAAGAAAATGACTAGTAGTTAGAAATAAATTAAAATTATTGCAAAAGGATAACATAAGTTATTTCTCTGATAGGTAATTTTACCAGCTAAATAGCCCTGTCATTAAACTAGCAGCTGTTGTACAAATTATATTCCAAGATAAAAAAATATACATAGCTTCCACAGTGGTTGCAGCTCTGAGAATGATGAAAAAACCAAGTCTATAAGAGCTGACAGAAAAGGAGCTTTTGCGTTAAGGCTGAGCACATAGACTTGGCCAGATTGTGCTCAGCTGAATGACTTATGAAAGTTAAGCAGAAAATATCGTGTAAGTAGATCTATTATCAGAAACGGAAATTCCTTTAGAGGTGATTCCAGAGGAAGAAAGCAATCTTCCCAGACTAGAATCTGCACTGTTAATGTAACTGTGGAACTTTGTTTTGCAATTTAATTAAGGTTATTCTGATAAAACAAAACTGTCAGCAATATATAACATATATACAATATAATCTGTTCATATTTTTGTCAGTAAGACTTTTCTACCTTTTACCTTTACCTATCTTTAGAAATCCCTGTTACTGCAATATGTACTGTTTCTTACATTTTGTGAAGTCCTGTACAGGCACCTCAGCCCTGTCAGTATTTTCTGCCTTGACTGCCCTCATGCTCCACCCCTTTTAAAGGACTTCTTCCTTGGCCAATGGAGAATAAATAAAACAGCAAACAATCTGAACAGCTTCAGTACTACAGAGAAAAAACCGGTGGTCAGTGCAACTATAATTTATAAAATACATTCCGGTTTTCAGATGTATGTCTAGTAAAAAATCAACATCTGGAAAGATTTTTCACATTTGTAAAAGTATGTCTCCAGTGTCATTCGGGAATGGAAATGTACTTTATAGTTGTGATACCCTATCACTGGCCAAAAAAATACACAATTGACAAAAAAAACGGAATTTAAAAAGCAAGATGAAGGGAAGTTGCATCTTTGGTGCTTTTTTTTAAAGCAGGAACTCCATTTTTGCCTGTCAAGTGTTAAATATCAGCTTCAAAACAGGAGGACAAGGGATTTCTCAAAGAACTATCCACTAATTATTTTTGCTTTAAATCCTGAATAAAACAGGCTAATTTTTTTTCCGATTCCTCTTCAGAAATAATGATAATTTTGTCTGAAACTTTCAAAATAATTTCATCTGCAGAAGATGCCAAACCTTGGGAACTGCAATCCCAATTGCCCAACAAGTGACAAAGCTGTAAGAAACTGAACACAAAGACCTCAGAAATGGAAATGCTGGCAAATCTTTCTAACAGAGATGTTTTCAACCCTGTCTATAATTATATTAAAAAAATGCAAATCATCAGTGTGGTCACAAAGATGCATCCACAGCAGGGATGTGACCTGCCCATCCTTTCTACCTGGACAACAGGTCAGCCCCTGTGGGCAGCTCCCAGCTATCCCATCTGATCATGCCACCACACAGGCAAGGCAAACTGGAATCCCCCCCCGCCGACACGTCGGATGTGAGAACAGCCAGACTACCGTAAGCAACTCTTCACCCTAAACCAGACATGCTCACTTCAACTCCAGGAACCAGCAACCCTTTAAGAAGGTCAGGAAAGATGATCAAATGAAAAAGCAAAAACATGGCAGAATTCTAGACATTAAAGACCATTAGGAAACATTTTCCCACCAGATGCTGTACACAATGTTAATGTGAATACTATAATGCTGACAACTTGTTCTTGATTGAATTACGAAGTTATTAATTTACAAAGAAAACATGCAGTATTTGTGTCAATGTCTTATGTTGCTAACTGTAGCAAATTAGTACGTTTACCTCACCTTATACAGCTGAGACACTTGTTTGGCAGGAAGTCAGGGTGGTAAAATAAGAGGGATCAGTATGTTGTCATTTTTCTATAGTCCATATTTTTCCACAGCCGATGACACTTGAAAGCTAGGACAGAACCTGCTCTTTTTTCACAGATTTGCTCACCTACCAATGCAGTATTTCTTTGTTGTTGGTGTACAGCTCTAACCACCAGAGCTCGGATTAGGGCTACTAAGATCAGATGTTCTACAAGCCAGGCATGCAGATAAGGAGGACACGAATCAGCATGGAGAGTGGCAAAAGCTGCTCCTGAACCCCACTTGGGATAACAAGTCAAAGGCTTGAAACAATAACACTAAAAATTGCTTAGAGATAATATAAATATAATATATATTTTCTAAAGGGGTACAATTTCAAATTTATAATGGTGAAGAACTTTAGCCTAACAGCATTGTCTGACAGACAAAATACTGCAACAGGACTGAAGAAATCGCCAATTTCCCTAATGCACTTCATCAAAGGACAATCTCTCCCCTGTAAAATGGAGTGTACAGCACGTTTCCCTGTTTCACAACTATGACAGGTGCATTAATTACTTAGTATCATTGTGCAAAGTTGTGATGGAGAATGGCAGTTCTGCCACTGAAAATATGTACATTGTTTGGAAGCAACTATTTTTTGACAAAAGTCAAGCCTAAGGTTTAGAAATTTTTTATGGTTTGATGTGAGACACTGTCAAAAAGTGTTATGAAATGACATACACTGTCAACAGGTCTCCTGAATACATCACACAGACAAGGCAATCCCTAACACCACTAAGAGTTCACTGTAGAATACTAGGCTGAGACCCAGGAGTTGTGGAACTATATCCAAAAAGCCATTTAGGGACCTAAATACTGATGGTTTCACAAGTATTTAGGTTTCTTGGTAAAAGATGAGCACCTAAATCCCTGCTTCAGATTACACACCTTTGGGGCAGTTGGCCTGTTCTGGAACAAGCTGCCTCTCCTCCTGTCTGCTCAGGTCTTTCAACTTTTTGACTGATGAAGCCATTCAGACTTAGAGCTCTCCTTATTCAGCATTTGAAAAGCACCAACCACAAATGGTGAGTGGGAGGTGAACCTAGACATTTCCAGGATTTATTTGGACACCTCCTAGTTATCCTTACAACCGAAAGAAGTCATCAGTCACTTAGGGGATCATTCTGTTGTGGTTTGATGGTCACCTGAATGCCTCATTTAGCCTAGGCCTCAACGCACATCCCTGGTTTCTGCTTTAAAGTAGGTTTATTCAAGAACTCATTTACGTGAGACAAACTGCAAAAACTCCTGGCTCAGTGCCCAAACAGTGAGGTTTTATATCTTTTTTTATGCAAATGTATTCAATTGAGATATTTTAAGCTTCACCTTTCCTTACCTCAAGACTGAGTCACTGAACATTTGGGGCCCGGCAAGAGTCTTAAATCTTGACTTGCTTCCAGCAACTAGAAGCTTCTATTGGAATATTTTGATTGTGTCAAAAGAGTTTCTGACTGACCTACAGAGAAGCTGCCTTCTGCATTTAAAGCAGGGAGATTCACTAGCTTTCAGATAGTATTTCAGGAATACAACCTTAATATAGCTGCAGTCTCCAACAATGGCGATGACTTTTGCATGTTTTACTCTTATGTCAAGCTATCTGTACTGTTCAACAAATTACATACTGGAAACACTATTTTTTTGTTCTTCACATTTGTTCTCTTCACCTTAAAAAAAAGTGCAGTAGCAGAGGGAGACAACTGCTGTTTGACAAACAGCATGCTGTCAATATCCTGGCTGCAGGACAGAACTGAGACCTGTCACCTTACAACAGAAGCCCTAGTGATGCTTCTCAAACCTTAGCTTGCAGCAAAGAACACAAACTGTTTAATTTGCCATGACAAGCCATACATAAATAAAGATAGAACTGAACTTTACCCCTTGTTCTTGGCAAATCTGGGTTAGTCTTTCCAGCTGCTCATCTTGAATAACCTTTGCCTTCTCGTATTGCTGAATCATCATCTCCATCTCCACTTTCACTGGAAGGACATAGGCTGAAAAACACAAATAAGCACTTAAAGTAATCCAGCTGTGATTTGATTTTATTAGCATAGGGAAAACCTTTACAGGCCAAAGAACATCACCCTTTTCATTTGCACCTGGAGAACTAGAGTATTTCTTACAGAAAAAGCACTGGAGTATTTCTTCTGGGGAAAGATTTCTAACACACAAAATGCAGGTCATCAGCAGGTTCCAGGATCTTGTTTGGTCAGATCTCTACTTCCCTGGCTGAGCTGAAATGCATCCTGAGTGCTCTTCCTTAGCTTCTGCTCCACTAATACAGATCGTTTCCAGTGTTTACCACAGATTTCCTGAATTGCTGGGCAGTAGGATTTTCTGCTTAGAGTTAGGCTCATCCCCTCCAAACCTGAACAGCACTGCTCCCTTAGGAAAAGAACTATTTCAGAGCCATAAGCATTTAATTCCTAGATTTTGTGGTAAAAAATAAGTCCTTAATGGAAACAGCAGACTAAGAAGGATATTTTAAAAAACAAAAAGGCATTTATCTTCTATTGCTTTTCAAGATACAGCCCAGTTTTTAATAGGTCTTCTGAATGCCTCTGAAAATTCTGCTCCTCTTGTAACTATGGCAAACTCAGCCTGATCAGCAAAGATGTTCAACGTACACTGCAATTTCTGAAGCTCCTGAACTTTTCTTGCACACTCCAGTCAGAGGCCTGTAAGTTTTCCTCAACTCTGAATATGGAGTCTCCTGGGTATCTAAACCCAAAATAACAACTTAACTCCGACCTTACATATATCAGCAAAGTGACCCTTCCTTTATTAATTTTCCACCTCTTTTCCTTCTAACATGAAATGTCTGAAACCACTAAACACAACGTAGCCTAGACTAAAGTTCCTGCTTCCAGGCACAGCCACAGGTTCTATTCTCTGCAACTTTGACTTGCTGAGGCTTTCTCATCTCCTCTGTTTTTTCCCCACAGAGGTCTGTGCAAAACAGCCCTGATAGAGGCTTCGTTATTGTGTTGCGCAGCACACCAGCAGAGCAGAGAGCACCTTCAGCACGGAACCTGCATGGTGAGAAAATGCTCCTGGAATCGGACTAAATTGGAATAAAAACTGTATCACAGACAAGAACTTGGAAAAGAAAGCCTCAAGACAGAGCTAAGCTGTATGGAAATGGGGAGGGTGCAGCAAAGATCAGAGAAGCAGATTGGAAGCAATTATTTTGCAAAATCGGGAATGAATCTGGTAGCAAGAGACTGGAAGTAGCTCAGGGCATTTACTTTACACGACAGGGGATGTGAAGGTGCCTAACAGAAAAACAAACCAATCAATTATTAAGGTTCACAGGGGACAGGAGCTCTTGAGATCTACTCTCCCCTCCATGACAGTCATAATTCTCTTCTGTTCAGTGCTTTTGAAATGCAAGAGGAATGAGAACAATAGAAACAGTGGTGGCAAGCAATCTTTTAATGATTTTTAAATCGCTTTTTTTCCCCAGCCTGCCAGGTTATTCTTAGAGTCAGAAACTGAATCACCACTCACCATCAATGATCCTCTTCACTCTCCATATTCGTAGTGTGATAATAAGGCTGATAGCATCCCAAGGGCTGCTGGGGCCATTGGCCACTGTTGAGGCCACCATTGGTGCCAGGGACAAGATTATGACAGCACCATCAAACACCTAAGGGAGAAATCATTTTTTTCAAATTCTTCCTAAAGATCATTATCCTGCCATTCCTACTTGGGGTCTTGAAGGGCTCCCATTTTGCTCAAAAGAAATACAATTATGGTACATATTTGAAGAGGATATGAGAGGTGGCCAAGCCCCAGAAAGGCCGCATCCTTTTTAGGTAGTACAACAGAATTCCTTAGTGGATTTTATGAGGTGAGGAGAGATAAACTGTGGTGGGAGGGCAGGGAGAGAGAAAGGTATTTGGAATTACTGGCCAAAACTTCCAAACAGAAGTGATAGTCTAACTGCTATTACAGCCAAAGAGTTTTATTATCATTTCTATTTATTACCTGTTACTTGGCATAATGTCATCCCAAAAAAGCACACAGTCCCTGCCCACAGATCTTACTGTCTAAATGAAGAGATCAAGAAGACAAGTAGCAAAAGATGGAGCAAAGAGACTTGATGGCTCTTGGCCATGTCCCGACTACGCGACGTGTGTGGGAACAGCCGTGCACCAAGACAGAAAGACTCCCTGCTCTCCCCTTTCTTGGGCAGATAGGTTTTCAAGGGTTTTGACAACCGGGACTATTCAGAATGATTTGTATGACATTAGTTGCATCGGGATTAGATCAGAAAAGGCAATTGTGTCAAGAATTAGACAGAAATGTGTGAGTAAATACATTTCAGAGCAAACTGGCAATAGTGCTGTGTCTGCCCTACACTCACCTAGCAAGGTAGAACAGAATACCACGTTCTCATTCCTACCGAGATCCTTCCCAGCTGCCAAAGACCACTGATTAATGGTTTGCATAAGGAGGCAGGGCATAGATTTTATGAGCACCACACATTCAGAGTTCTGCATAACAATTCAGTGTATTGAAAAGAAACACTTCTTACTGTCACCATTTGATGAGCAGTGAACAGTAACATTCCATTCCATATTACCAAAACAAATGATGAGAAACTGCCACATTGACCCACAATAACAAGAGTCTCTGGATCAATAATTTAATTTTCACTTCAGTTTCTTAGTGAAATAAGTTAAAAAGTTTACTTTATTATAAAAAACATGCAAGCCTTTAGAATCACTTAAGCTCCAAGAACACGTAGATTTTCTTCTGGTGCATCCTGTGCAGCATTAGTTCATCAGACAACATCAAGAAAGAGATTTTAATTTTCCTGATCTCCAGTTTTCTGCTTAAATTGGGATTACATATTACTTATAACACACACATTTCCATATTTGCCTCTGCAACAGTATGCACATTCTACATGATTTTAATATGAAGTACAAATTAGTGTTTATCATAATTCAATTTAATTAAAAATAATTTCACAATAGAATTGAAGAGTTTGCCAAACCAGTATTTTCTATCAGAAAACTACACACAATTTTTCAACCAGTTCTAATTTCAGCATCATTCTAGGAATGGGGTTACAAAACTCACATGACAATTTTCACTTGCATTGCTCAGAGCAGCAGTATCAACAGCTGGCCTAGTACAGCTTTGACAACAAAATAAATGGACACAGAGAGCAAAACCCAGCCAATCTCTCCCTTAGTAAAATTTTTCCAGATATCACACTCATGAGCCTCTCGTAGAAAGAGGGACTGCATCACACAGGTATGCATAGGTGCATATAAGGAGAGGAATGTGCATATTCATCCAAGTTAAAAGATATTCTATTGAATCAGGTCTATAACAAAGCCACCCAAAGCGGTTCTTAATATTCTTACTGCGCCTGCCTGGAGAACTGTACAAAGAGTAAGAGTGCTTACCTCTATTTTGTTTTCAATGTAATCCCATATGCCAAGGACCACAATCCTCAAAACAGTCTAGTAAAATAGATTGGGGGGGAAAAAAGATGATGAATGTTATTGTAATTTTAGATAAACGTTTAGTCCTTTATTTAGGGAATAATTTTTGTCATATTTAAGCATTATGTTTTTCTTCTGAATAATAATAAGTATCTATATATAACTACACTTCTGTATTATAAAAGCAGGCACTGCTTTCTAACCACTATATTTACTCAAGGAAAATTCCATAAACAAGCTCTAATTTCAAATGTTCATCAGTATTTCCATCCTCCTAAAATTGCCCTTTTAATACTTTTGAGATTTAGATTACCAACCCTTCTCACGCCCCTGACCCAAGCCTATATAAGAACCACTGTGGGGCCCCTTCAGTTGGAATGCGGGAAGATTCTCTTTTCTTGCTATCTTTGATATGCCAGTGTTTACTATTTCCTAAGAAAAGAAAGAGGCATTGCCCCCTCTTGATGCCTAAAGACACTGACATTTCATCAATTTAAAGAGCATAGGCTCTTATTTCCCCCCCTGCAGTACAGGGCTGTTGTCTTATTATAAAATCCCAGAGTGTCACAGGATCATCTCTGTGATCCTCCTCTAATAAGCAAAACAGCTGTAAGTAGCTAAAAAAGAGGAATAAAAAAGAACACAGAATGAACCAATGGTGAATTCCTATTAAAAAAATCCAATGGCATCTATCCTAATTTTTAACCCAGCTTTCAGAAGATGCAATTAGGAAAAAAACCCCAATCTGCCAACTAATGATTGAAATTGAATTGACATAAGAGCATAATTAGTAGGGATGTTTTCTGCCAATAGTAACATCAAAGTCAGATCTTGACAGACACTACAGACATGAAGAGTCTAATCGCTGCTGTGTGCCTTGAAAGGAAGATCAAAATGCGACTTTCCCTATTACAGACCAGTACTAACGACCGAGAGCTCGGCAGGCCTGTGTGCAAGGGGTAACTGTGCCAAGAACCGTGCAGAAAACAGTAAGTGACTGTGATGAGTATGTGTCTCCTCTTTATTACAAACACAAATATATTAAATCTCAACCAACTCTGAATTTATGCCAAATGCACCAGCAATAACTAATTGCAGAACAACATTGGATTTTTCAGTCCTGTTCCTACGCATGGTTTTGCCAAAGCCCATGAGCCCATTTGCCTCACTTGGCCCAGGATGACTCTGCTGAGCTCTATCTTGGCACTCCAAACCTGGATAGCAGCACTTAATCCTGTTTTGCAGAGGGAGACATTGCAGTGGGTGATACAGTGCTTTCAGAGCCCGGTCTCATTCCATCAATGAGCAGGAAAGTGAACCAGCCAATGCTTACTCAGAAATGACCTATGTGACATTGACCAAGTCTGGCTGAGAAGGGAGTTACCAGCCAGAAGAGAAAATGCAGTGCGCTCTTCCTTCTACAAAAGATTTTAGACTCTACATAGACATCAAGAACTGCTAATGTGGCTGGTCTATGCCCTAAAAAAGCACATTTTTACTTCCAAAGCATTTTACAAACGCAGCATTGGATAGAGTTGTTCACAGCAGTTCCCTTATCAGACTATACGTTCAAGGTTTTTAAATGGACAAAAAGATGAACACCAGCAGTTCCTCAAATCCCTTAATGATTCCAAATTTTCCAGCCTGATGTGACGTGATACAAGCGCAAGGCCCCAGTTCTTAATGAGCCTGCAATTTTGGCTACATAAGTTAACTCAGGGTCCACAGCATGGTCCACAGCAGTCAACCACTGGGAAATGCACGACGAAAAGCCATGCCCTCTTCAAAACCCGGAATGCTTCCCTGCCTGCAGCAATCCTGTCGGTAGCACAGAGAAGTCTGGCTCATTTTCTCCTATGCTTAGGCAGCATTTATGAAGTGCTAGGTCAACGAGCAACTAACCAGAGGATGGCTAACACTCAACTTGTTTACAGTAACTGATGGTGGAAATCTTTCTTTGGACAGGTGTGTACAAAGATATTTTCAATTAAATAATAAGGCATATCTAGCCAAAGAAAGTAGAAGCACCGTCTCACTACCCTAAACATGATTTAACAAGGGGTTGTTGAGGGAACATAAAAAAAGGATTTTCCTTTCTGCCTTTTTAATTCCTCACTGTAGTGCTTAAATCAGGCTGTGCTACTGTCATATTAATGGATTTGAGCAGCTCCAAAGGCTGGAAGCTAGCACAAATGTTTTCATTTTCAGTCTGCTGGGGCAAATCAGCACAAGTCAGCAGTGACTGGAAGTCTACTCAGCAGATGTTTAATGCAAGTAGCAGTTGTTGGTGCTACCTCTGGAAGAGAGATCTCTTCCTCACAAAATACGGCTTGATGAACAGCATCTTTGCTGTCAGCTAGAGCTAGGGAGAGTGTGAGGCTGGAACAAACCCATCTCCGACGTGAGACATGCACTCTTCAGAACAAACTGGGCTTAACTGAGGGTTGAGCATTATCTGCCAGCTCGTCACTCTCAAGAGAAAACCCTACCCCACCACCAAAGTTACAAAAGCCATGGAAGGCAGCTTTTCCTTGGTGCCCTGGGGAACTGGGCGCCTCAAGACAGTACCACGAACACATGGCAGGCTGCTCACATCTGGAGAGACAGATGCTGTAAGCCTAGTGCTTGCCTGCTAGTCTAGCAGCAACTCCAGACTAGGTTTAGCTTTCTCTGTTCTCCCTCAGTTCATACAAACTATGATATCACATCCACCACTGCTCTCTTCACTCTTAGCCAGAGGAATCTGAACAAAGCAAATCTGGACTTCACTTAAGCACATCTCCCTGGCTGTTCAATATAACAAATACTTTGACTGACTAACTATTGGTGCTACTTATAAACAACACTTTAGTATTTTTCCTAAACAACCAAAACCACCTTTCAAACAAATGCGTATTGCATTCGATTGTGTACTTCGTCTTTAAAAATGAATCTGAAAAAGAGACAGAAATCAATAATCCAGGAAACTTCCTACGCACTGTACATGGACCAAACTGAAAAATGTGTATGAATTAAAAGAGAACTGCAACTGTAATATTCATCACAGACAAACCATAAATGCTAGTCATAACTCTAGCATTCATAGACACAAGAATCTACAAGAAGTAGGGAAAAAATGGAGCAGCACTACTACTTCCTACTGCTGTGCAGGCGTTTTTCAGCACTGTAGCAAATGCACACACATAGTTTTGCATTACACTACAGGCATTCTGCATTTTTGGACATATAGATTTGAAAACAAACATTAAATATCACTGTGTGCCCTTTTCTGTGAAAGGCCACTGTCAGCTTATGTTTTTTGTACTTGAAAAAGAATGCTTTAGCATTTCTTCACTGGAAATATTTTGATTAGAAAGTTCTTAACAGATATATATTTTTAGTTATATCAGAAATACATCTTTTGTTTTTTTAAGAAAAGCTATTATTATTACATAAAAGTCTATCCAATGCAGTAACAAAATGTAAATGATTGAACACTTCTGTTAACTTCCTTGAGTAAAGCCAAATAAAAGTGAAAATTTAAACAATTTTTCAGACAAAAATGTAATTTCAAAGTTGACAGTGTCCCTTGGTGACACAGCAGTCTGCACTACATTAGCTGTCTGAAGGAAAGTTTATGAAGAACTGTGTGACGCTGCTGGTTTTCTCTCTAATTTTGCAGGGAAACCTGGCCAAGACCTTTGCTGAGCCAGCAGTGTGAATTCCCACCATCTGCAGGAGCTAACTACATTTGACAGCTGTACATTCTGTAATTTTAAATACCTTTTTGCTTGCACTGTTAACATACAATTTACTACCCAGTGCTTCACTGTGCCAAATTAATCCGTAGTGTACAGAACTCAAAAGGAAACAGCACAGAAGGTGAAGTTGCCCCACCAGGTTTAGCTAACTTGGCATTTTGAGATGGGGCAGTAATTGCACCAGCAAGAGGAGTGGGGTAGAAAGGGTGTCTTCAGAAGAGTTCTTCCCTCCAGTCCCACAAAATTAATGTCTGTTATAAAGGATCTTTACCTCTGGTTTGTACAGAAACTCTGAAGAGTAAGCTTCTGCCTTTTGGATCTACCTCCTAAGATCAAATATTTATTGAAATCTTTCCCAGAAAGAACACCTCATACCTAATCTGTAATTTATAGTTTGGGTCACTCCACAGAGGTCTTAGCTCATTTGCTACTTAAAAGAGTCTTCTTTTGCCACCTTATGGTGTGCCTGTCCTGTGGTACTGCATTGGTGGCTCTAGTGCTCCAGGCCACCAGCACATGGAGGGACACACAACATCTTCAAACCGAGACGTCCTCCTCACACCGCCTCACTTCAGCCAAGGCTCTGAGAGGAAATGTGTAACTGCTGAACTCCCCCCACATACTACCCAGCACAAACCACTCCCCACGTACTGCTGTGCCTCTGTGAGCAAGTGTGGTCACACAGAAGCAATTAACTCCAAAAGCCCGGTGACATTAATAGACATGAACACAACATGTTCTCTCAACGACTACCACTAACATCATTATGGTATCACAGAGTCTCCAAATGCACCTTTGCATAAGCATTGCAGTCACAGTTTTTATGCCCTCCCATAACATTTGTTTTTAGAATATGAAAAAAAACCCCAAAATTTTAAACTGACAGCTCTGGAGAGATTTAAAAGAGCTTTTCAGGAAGAGAAATGGCTTCCGAGAGACACAGTATAGTACCACGAGGTAAATGCAGATTGGATAGAAAACTGGTGTTAAGCAGTCTGCATCAGAACCTCCCTCTCGGTATGATTACACTTAGTGCTAATTCTCATCTTTGAAATGCACAGTGTAGAAGATGTTGTCAGTATCAACAGATGGAAGCACAGATGAAGCACTGAGAGCATACACCACATAAGTCAGGTACATTCCTGGAAATGAAATGGGCAGACTGGCATTTTAGGAAAGTGTAAAGCTAAATTCCTAGACTTCTATAGAATCACCTTCCCTGGTGCCTACTTTTTGTGAAGCAAGAAAAGTGGTTCGAAAAGAAATTTCACTGTATATTAAATGTTTATTTTACACACTAGCAATGAAGGAAGCTTAAGTTTACTGTTATAAATGATACTAGCATATAAACCCCATATCTTTGTTCCTAGATCCTCTCTAATCAACTCCCTTAAAAATCAAAACATACACAGCCAGCAAGCAGTGCATTAGTGCACCATGAGAAAAGTTCTGCATACATGGAATGAAAGCAAACACTCAAAAGAAGCCTCATCTTATGGAAGAAGTATAGAATTAATAAAAGATTATTATCTTTCTACTCAGCTGTTTGAAGCTGACAACGAATGTAACAGAAGTAACACAACTGATTTCTTGAATATAAAATTATGAATTTGTTATGAAAAATCCATATGGAAAGGATATTATTTTCTTTTAGTTCTATCACTTGGGATGTTGTTCCTTTTTAACAGAACCCTACTAGTAGGGTTTTCCTTAGGAGGTTTTATTCCTTCCAAGGATTGCTACTAAACAAGGTGTAAAGCGTCAGAACTTTTCATTTTCACATATAACATGAGGTAAGTCATAGGGTCTTTTTTTCCCTTCCTAAAAATCTAAAACGAACCTGTGAGCCATAGCTAATGAAACAAATCCTTTATCAGCTACGACCTCAGACTTACTCTATTCTATTTGAGAACTTGTTTCGTGGAGACAGATGCAGGAAAAAAGTCGCAGTTCCACGACTGCCTAACTTTAAGCACATCAGAAGACTTGGTCACCCCCAAGGAATCACCCAAGTGCTGAAAGCTAGCAGAATGCCTGAGTGCTTGGTGACGGAAGCACATACAGAGTGATGCAAACAACTAATATCAAAGTATTCAATTCCTGCATGCAGTTTCATCAATCAGAGTGGAAAAGCAGAACTGAACAACGGCTACAGAATCAAATATTTGAGGCAGTGTGATAAAACTATTAAAATATAAGCAGACCCCAATCCACTTACCAAAACACTGTGACTTTCCCCATCTTCCTTTTCTCAGCCAACTATTACCAAGACTGAATTTGCCCTCTTGACAGGGTGTAACCCCGGCCTTGCCTTGCTGTTGGTACTGGAGTTTCCCCCCCAGTGTCTTTCTCTTCTCTTCTGTCTTAACATCTGGGTAACATTTGGTGCACAGACAAATCATAGTGATGTATGTAAACAGAGACACACACAATCATCACAACACTAGTAAATCCTGTTCAAATACTTGGAAAAAAAAAGAAAACAGATCTGATGTGCACTCCACTTGAATTAAGATATTCAATGTTGGACAGTCACAGCCAGTGAAAGAGAATATAAAATTACCAGAATACAATAATTTCCTTTAAGGCTTGTTCCTATAACACAAGCATAGAGAGAGCAGGAATATGCTGTGAGGGTAGCTACTTAATTTTGTTGGCAGCTGCTCTGCTGGCCTTTGCCAGCTGCTGGCATGTTTGTCCCCTTCATTTTAACCAAGCAGAAAGCCAGTGTCTGCTTAACTCCAACATGATAGGACTGTAATTACTTGCAATGCCTTTATAGCACCAGGTTTTAATCAGTTTTGTGCTGAAAGTTTTCTGATTTTTAACAGGTCTTTTATAACTTTGTATTATGTGTTCTCTGAGTTGAGGCTTTTCTGAAGAGTTATGTATCCACACTTACAACTAATGGGAACCAAACTACAGAATAAACAATAAACATCTAAACTTGGGACATGGTACTTGCTACGGAAACAACCCTTCCTGAACACCAGAAACAATGAAAACTTGCCTTGAGGAAAAAGGCATTGGCTGAAGGACTAATCAATCCTCAGCAGTTGCCTGTTGTATCCAAGCAAACTAATTAAACCTGCTCATCTCTGGAAAATCATCCTGGCATGAACAGCCATAGACTGCAAAATCTCATTGTAACACACAATCTTCTCAAGAAATAATTCCAAACAAAGACAAATGACTCATGGTATTGGGAACGAGAGGGCAATAAGTCCTCTGAAGGCACCAAAAGAGTAAATAAAATTAAGATGGATTAAAAAAAATAATTTGTGATCTGCAATTTTTGCAATATTTCATAACCGCTTGCAAAATCCAAGTTTTTTATTTGGATGAGAACAAAATTAAACCCTTTGTTCCTCAAATGAGACGCATTTCAACTCAAATGGGTGTGCTGTTGCTTACCAAACCACCCTGGCACAAGGCCAGCCCCAGCAAACCCAACAGGAAAGGTACACCTTTGTTCTCTTCCAGATCCGTGGTCTTTTCAAGCACATCCAGTTGCTCCGTGGAGCTTCCTCAGTTGCTTTAACCCAGTCAGGGACCCTGAGCTGCCAAATGAACCTATATATATATGAAAATCTAACCTCCTCTATGCACCTCGCATGGCTGCCTTGCACCCTTGTTTTCCCTTGGTGTAAATTCAAACCATGATCAACTAGGTGAAGGAAGACAGAAACAGATACTAAAGTGAGTGGTAAGAGGCTGGTAAAAACGAGAACAGCAAACAAACAAAGAAAAGTAATTCCAAATACAGAGAGAAGGAGAAAGGCCAATACAGATCCAAAACCAGGATGGTGAGTCACGCAGCCTGTTATGGCTCTGTGAAGTATTTTGGTTATTGTTTTCCTGCAAAACACCCAGTTCACCCACTTACGTGGGTTCTCCATCTCAACAGAATTGAAACAACTAATTTCTTGCTTGAGACAGATGAGGGCTGGCCTCGAGGCTCTGTCTGCACTGCCACAACCAGTCCATTGAAAGAGCCAGTGTAGGACCTGAGCTGGAAGTGACAGAGGAGCAAGGCACTGCATCAGGGTCTGAGAGGAGCGGCTGGCAGTACAAGTGAATGAAATTCAGGGACTGTTTCTGTGAAACAAGCTTGAGGGAGCTATGAAGATCACGTGAGCATGCACGTGCAGCCACGCTGCAAGCACCAGAGTTACAAGTGATCCTGTTGGGAAGTCCCAGGCTGCTAATCCCCATTGAAAAAAGATTCAGGGGGAGAGGGGAAAATATTTCTTTACAGGTAGCGGGCTCCATCTAGCAAACCTGAGTCTCCAAAAACTACGATGTGCAATTTAGAAAGGAAAGCAGGCTTGAGACCCTGCCTGTTATCAAGGAATCCTTCAGAAAGTACCCACTGACAGTCTGGCAACACCAGCTAGAAAATTCCTGTTACGAGTAGAAATACAAAGTGATACCTGTAAATAAGTGTATTTTATTAACAGAACCATGGAGATAAGCAGTGGTCTAATATGGTGAGTACGTGAACTATAAAATAATTTGCAGATATCACAACTCCCTGTTGTTTTATTATTTTTTATTTTTATTTTTTTTTTAACCTTCACCTAAATTTAGCTCAGAGTGAAGACTTTAACATCTGTTTGGATGATAATGCTTCCTCCTGTGGAACTAGAAAAAATATTTCAAAATTTTTTAAATCCAAGCTGTCTTGCCACTTAACAAACAGAAAATGGTGTGGGTTTTTTGTGACAAGTAACACATTATGATCTGGAAAAACAGCCTTAATAATATTTTGGGTTATTTCAGGAGTAGTCTACATGTCTCAATACCAGTGACTTCTTTTCGGAATAAAGCTGAAAACTATAACAGATTATCCCCATTTGGTCATTTGTGGTATCACAACTACAGCCTTTTCCAATGCACACATTCATACAAATTTTTCCAAAGAAATTCACCATTTGTTTCATTCTCTTCCTGGGTCTACATGCAGCAACCTAGAACATCTAAACACCTACATAAATCCTGAGGGAGGTAATTCCATTCTTAAAACAGATCTTTTTGTAAAAACACCTGTAAAAAGCATCCTTATTCCTGAAAAACATGTCTTATCCCGATACCCAGTGACATAGACAGGATTTCTGCAAGAATAAATGGATGAAACTACTCCTGTTCTGTGCCTGTTGTGATTTGGGGATGATATTTCTTTTTGTAGTTCTACAATTATAACTTTTAAGATAGGATCTTCCATTGTTTCCTTCCCAATTCTGGCCAACTGACAAACAGCACTACTCTATACAAGAGGTTTCAGTTTGCTGAGTAGGAGCAGTAATTGTTAAATTTTTTTCGGGTTTTTTCGTTCCTTAAAGTACACTGCACTACATTTATTCAGTCAAGTTACTGATAAACTGATAAACTAATTCCAGCCACAGCATAAAAATACTTTGCAGTTCTGTACATGGTGAAAGACTTGGTTTATACATACCTCTGAAAAAAAACCAGACAGGATGACTAGGCTGATCCAGTGAATTATTCCTGCAAACTGTGAAGCACTTGAAACTGCAATTAACACAATACAATGAAGCATCATTATAGTAGCAGAATGCAACTCACGTTTACTATAATTAGTGCTGCTACAACTTACTTATGCGTGAAGCCTTCTTTCCTAAATTTTGCAATGGAAGTATCAGAAAGGGGATGGGATGTAGTGGAATGTGAAATTCAGACCTGTCAGCTGTTCACCCTAACTCAGACCAGCACATTATCAACTGTGAGAGCTCTTCACTGGACCTCTGACAGAGAAGAAAGCTGGTAAGCAATGACACGTTTTAGATCTTTGATGGTCTGTCACTGCTCCACACTCTCACTCCATGCACTGCTTTAGTAGAAGATGCGAGGCTAAATGCTGAGTTAGACTTATGTAAGGAAACAGAATGCTCTACTATCTCCACATTATTCCTTGTATTAAGCCTTTGACAATTCAGCTCAGATTATCAGTCTGGAACAGGTGCTTAAAAACTACTGCTCAAACTGGGCTCCAGAATACATTTACTTCATCTAAATAAAAAACACAGGCAGGCAGACTTTCATACAGATCTCCAGATGTGGCATGAACGGCTATGACTGGGTCAGGATCCCATTCTCCTCAGAGTCCAGTTTGACTCTAGGGAAGGCATAGCGAGAGCAGCAACAGAAAGAACCAGTTGAACTTAATTATTATGATAAAATCTTAACGTATTAATTTAAAGGAATTTGTGAAATATCAGTAATTTTATTTGTACAACAATCATAATGCGAATAGTTTTGAACAGTCTGTTTCATAAGACATGGCTGTCCTGGACAGCTTTGTCTTTAAGCAAGCTGCTATAAGAACACTCAAGAAAGTTATAGCAAATTAAATAAAATTCCATTTTAAGTAATTAGCTAAACCACTAAATTTCCGTTACAAGCACTCTTTTTTCGAAAGACAGTGGCTATTAAAATCACTTCATTTCAAATTCCTCCATGAAAAGAAGTCTGAAAAGGGTAAGCTAAAATAGTAATTTATAAAACTCTGGATTCTACACTAAATTGCCATATAGGTATTCTTCAGGCATTGAAATTGTTGAGGTAGTCATTCCACTTTCAAAGTAGAATGACTTTGAACAAAAGTCCTTTCAGGAACTGACTGGCAGGAACAGTCTGAAAAATTTATCTAAATTCATTAAAAGTATGATTTTACAAAGTACTAAAGCCTTACACGGACACTCACTGGCACTACGTCAGGCTTTCATTTGATTCAACTTATTTAGCTTGTAAGTAAAATTAAATAAACTCAGATAAATGAGTTTACTGCAAGACTATGTAAGAAGCTCTTTGACATGGGTTGTCTTCATGGCTTTAAATGAATGCCTTGTAATCAGAGGGTTCCTCAGTAAGTAAATTCAACTTGAATTCTGGTATCAAAGTCCCCTTCATTGCAGACAAAACAAAGCAGGAAGCTGAAAGGGTCCAGTATCTGAACTGCTGGCAACTCCTGCTCTGAGGGTCATATGTACGCTAGTTCAGAATAAAGGAATTAAGAGAAAAAAAATCTCTTTACTTCAGGGTATTTGTGAGTCCATCCTCCCTACAGCAGACAGTTTCAAATAGTCTTGCAGTTTAAAGAATTACCGGGTAACAGCAAAGTTTAGGGCGATCAATAATGGCGTGCACAGAGATGCAAGACTGTGGCATGTCCCAAGAACATATTTGACATGCTAAATAAAGTGCATTATTTTAAAATAAAAACTGATTAAAATGGGAATGGGAGGGATGTAGGAAGAAAGCAGAATACAAAGAAAACTGTTAGTATGGGCTGCCACTGGAATTCTCATAGCTGAGCCTCATGTGAGGCTCAATGAGAGATGGTTTCCTGTAGTGCAGCAGAGAAACTACTTAAAGTTGAAGCAAATGGGCAAAATACAATATATTTAACTTTCCCAAGACACTCTTTATAGGGTGGCATAAAGAACAAGAAATGGAAACCATTCATAAGCTACTTTTCAAACAGCTGTCGATTGACATACAAGGCTTCAGCTGCCCCTTAGTGGACAGAACAGATAGAGCAACCATGAATTTGGAAAGAAACCTCACTTCTGATGCTGCAGTAACTGTAGCAGTGCTGGACGTGCTGCCAGACAGTGTGCAATTAAACTGCCAGTAAAGCAGGAAATTTGAAAAAGCCTTCCAAGCAAGATGCTTTTTGTGCAAGAGCTCAATCACTTGTCCATGCACTGAACCTGGATATTTGCCTCTTCAAACCACTCCTTTTTGAAAATGTAGTGAAAAGCTACAAAAGAACAGGAGAAGGGTCTTCTCCAAGAGGTGCTTGTCCCTGCTTTTTGGTGGGTCAGATATATCACTGGGATTCAGCGGGAGGCAAAGCATTTAAGCTATTCAGAATCCACTTTTATCTGGAACAGAATTGCATATTTATTGAATTTTCCCCCAAAAATCATAGCTATAAGCCAAGAAGTTCTGCTTTATTTCACATTTTGCGTATCTGGTGCTATGGTGAAGGACTGAATGCAAACGCAGATGCTTTTTAGTCATGAAGAAGATGGTTCAGTATAAAATGTGGTGCACAGCCAAACTCAGTCTACCTCCTACCTCTTTCCACCTCCTCAAAATGTATACCCAGGAGGGGACAGATGAAGAATAAATCCTGGCAGACCCTGAGTGGTCCTTATAGAAGCCTGTACGACCAGTGCTTGCTTTTGGTGGATGTTGTTGATGATGATTTCCTGGCAGATACTAACTACGCTGCTTCTGCAAGAAGTGGAGAGTGGATGCTCGTGGCATGGCCTGGGCAAGCCCTGAACACATTCTTACGAAGGCACTGCTGCACCACAATGTGTGTTTTCTTTGCTCAGCTACGCATGGGCTCAGACAGGGCCCTGATGTAGCAACCAATGGACCGGAGTGGAGCTATCCAGCATCACAGTTTTCAGGAAGGCCTGCTGCCTTTTACAGACACACCTGCTGCAGCTGATTGCAGGAGGGCAATACTAAGATGATTTCCCAAGTTACTTTATCACAAAACTACTGAAGACAAGGAAGGAACAGTATGGTCTATATGTCTGAGGAGGGGGGTCTGGAATGTGCCATGACCCTCTTTTTTTGAAATTAGGTGCAAGTGACTTAATCATCTACATCTATTCCTGCATTTGCAAAAAATCATGAGGTATTGAGATGTTATTTTGTTAATGCACGTGAAGAGCTTTGCAGATAGGACTAAATAAGCTGATTACAGGACAGAGATCTATAATAGAAGACCTATTACATGTCTTCGGCTTTCCGGGGTTTCTAATTCTGGCATGAGTATGCTTTGTGCCAAAATATGCTAAAAGGACTCTATTTTTTTCATGTGTGTACCTACACACTTGCAGATGTTGTGGCCATCACTGATAGTTTTATGTACTGCAAGAGTACGCAGTGCAACCAAAGATGGCACTAAAGTATGAGACAAAAATGATGCTCTCAAAATGTCACAGCCAAAGAAAACAACAGGTTTTTTTTTTATAAAAAGGAGGCTCCCTAAGTAATTACAGTCTAAAATGTGGATTAGTAGTTATTATTATGAACAAAATTGGCAGTGATGTGCTGTAACATATCCTAATGCATTGGCTGATTTGATACAGAACAAGGAATAATTTAAAACTGTAATTACATTTTTGAAAAATATAATTATGGCCTAATGGCTTTTTGAAAACTCAAGGTAAGTAACACACATTCCTCATATGACACAACTGTAATGCTTGTATCAGCTCCACCAAGACAGCCTTTATCTTATTTAAAACAAAATAAAAGGTTTTTAACTTAAAGGCAAGAAGCTCGATGGGCTGCTGCATTAGTTAAAATGCAAAGTAGCAACACAGAGCAGAATGGGTCCTTTCTCTGATGCTGAGAAAATCCATACAGGCAGGGGCAGCCTCCAAACAGTGAAATGACACGTCTCGACGAACATCAATGCGTCATACACAAGGGGTAAGTTGCAGAGCTGTTAAAAGTATCACATGCACTAGACACACAGAGGAGGAATGAGCCCTAAAATAAAGCCTTATTCACATGATTCTTCAGAAAATGAACATCAAGAAAGCAGATGCTTCCAGAAAAGAGTGTCCAAAACTGTGTGAAAAACCTAAGAGAAATCAACAGAAACTGTTTTTATACTCTTTGGTTCTACAGGAAGGGACAATTCTCTACATAAACAGAAAGATGTGGCACCTCAATAAATACTATTGAAACCTTCTTTCTCATTCAAGGACTTACATCCATAACTATCCCTGACTTTTTTTTGAAGGCAGCAGACTTGTCCAAATTCTGGGCTTCCTCATCCAAAATGGTAAATCACCAGAGACTACAGAAAATAACAGCTGTAATGGAGTGGCCACGTTCAGAACAGCGTGTGCAGCAGGGACAGACAGAGGTGTAAATGGTAGGCAATGGTATGGAAAGACAGCTTATTCACTTATTCATCGTACAGGGTTTATAAAACAGCTGCAGTTATCAACAGAGTCCCCTAAAGTGTTCTTGATACAATTGCAATACCTAAATCTTTACAGTGAAATCTAACTCCACTAATATGAACTGACAATTCATAATAGTAAAAGGACTTAACAGAATAAAAAGTTTGTTTGCTCAGTTTAAAGTTGCCATAGAAGATAAGAGACCATGCTTTCATGCTATGTATTCTTGCGTTTATGGGATTGTCT
Organism: Dromococcyx pavoninus; assembly: GCA_033558185.1. Classification (NCBI taxonomy): domain Eukaryota; kingdom Metazoa; phylum Chordata; class Aves; order Cuculiformes; family Neomorphidae; genus Dromococcyx; species Dromococcyx pavoninus. The sequence continues at coordinate 1,324,293 of JAUMJL010000431.1, read as the reverse complement.
GAACCTCATTACTGCCACTTCAACATATCTGAGATTGCACTGAGTTGCTGGAGGGGGCTCTTCAACATTTAGTGTACGGAAAAATGTAGCTGGTACTTGTGTTAACGTCAGCTTTGTATATTATAAAAGCAAAAAAAAGGGAATGGAGGAAAAAAGCAATAGAAAAGAAAAGATGAATAAGGAAGCAAAACAAGAGCATTAAAATGTCCATTGTGGAACCTGCGTAGAGTGAATTCAGATAAAGCAAAGCACCACTTGAACTATTGACTCCCTGTGTATTAGCAAAGTTGAATGAAAATCTGTATCAATTCAGTGCGTTACAAGACAGATAATCATATTTTCAGTTCCAACCCACCTCAGTAGAATTAATAATAGAGAGAGCACTAAATACCCTAGTAAGTTCATCGCTTCTGTCTATCCACAGACATGTGGAAAAGTATCAGAGATTAATGATGCACAAATGATCTTTCTTCTGCGTATTCTGAGTACATTTGTACAGGACAGACCTTTTCAAGTACTAATTACAATACATGTGGATGTCTGTGTGAACACTCTACTTGTATCCTTCGAAAATTTGTCCAATGCTGAACTGGGCCAGCAAAATCAGGAAAAGACTAACTTCACTATACTAGGGTTCCACAAAAACACATTTCTTACCTAGCTTAGTAATCATTTAAATTGCAGGGAAAAAAATCCCCACCATCCTCCCCCCCTTCAAAAACCTCCCAGTGAGTTAAGCTTTTATTTCATCAAAATAAAAAAAAAAATAATCCTCCTACTCACACTGGAGAAGCTTTATATCTATTAGGAGTTCCAGAGTCAGAAGAATCACCACCAATACTACACAGGCTACCAGGAAACTGTTGAGACTTGCACTGAGCAAAAATACCTGCCACACAGATGCTCGTCTCCCACAGCATGGTTTTAGCCAGTTAGATCTAAGGAAATAAAATTAAGAGGAAAAACAAGAAAAGAAAAGAAGAAGTAGTGAAAAAGGAAGAGAGCTAAAGAGCAGTGAACTCAAAAATTACAAGTTCTGCTGTTATGGATACACTCAGCAATAATGTACAAAGACTTTACAAAACTCACTTTTGTTGGTTTCATTATCAAGAAAAACACTTCACAAACCCCTTCACCCTGGGGATCTTGTGTGTCTCCAACTCTTTGGAGTGTACCAGTGTTCAAGTGCCTTCCAATACACCGAGGAACACAACCCTATACTATCATACAAACTTCTCTATTTTCTTCCTGTCTTACTGTTTCTTCCTTGTTTGTGTTTAGACATGCATGCTACATTCACTTCTCTGTGAGTACCAGGGCCCTGCAGGACTCTGCTGTTAGGCTGGAACCTAATGATGTTTTTTAGCAATTTCTCTGCTATTGAATTTACAGTTGTGCACCTTTATCCCTGTTCTAGTATGAGACAAGTCAGACAAGAGCAGTCAAATTTGCAATAACCAGTCTACAACATCATTGAAAACAACAGGAATCTGGAAAACACCGAGAATAAGCTCTGTGACTCCACAGCTGCACCCATACCAGCAAATATACACAGCCTGGCAAAGCATGAGGCCACTGGCCAGGGCTGTCTAGCTTGCCTATTTGTCTAACTCTCACCAACCTTTTTGTAGCCTGGGCCAAAAACGACTTTGCCAAAGGTTTGGGTAGCACAGTTTTGGGGACAGTATACACCTGGGACTGCTCTCAAACCTAGTTTAGATGAAGTCGCCTTGTTTTGGAGGAAAAAGAAGGTTTAGGCAAGATGAAGATTGTTGTGAGGAGGCTATGAGGACCAGAGTTCTGGAAGGAGATTGATGAATCACTAAATGTTGCACTAGTATCGAGCTAATGTAGAGACATTTTCAAACGGGATGTTAAAAAAAAAACCTTTTGAAATTTTGGAGCAGGAATAGCAATAGCATGGACTTCAGAAGCATAAAGGCCACTGTAATACTTTTTTTCTCCTAAAATCCCTCCCTGGTTTCACTTTGATGCAGTATTTGTTGTATAATTTCTCATGGTAGTGTTTTGCACTGTTCTTGTACTGGCCCACCTCTGAAAATTCTGATGCTTCCTCGACATTTCATATTTTCAAAGCCCTGCAAATACACATTAGCTAAAAAAGAACTGACATGATTTATTAATCAGAGTTTAAGAAGCTTCAAGCATACAGAAGCTTGGTGCAGTAACTGCTTTAACTGAACTAAAATATCAATAGACAGAAATCTATGGTATTCAAGAAGATGCCATGATAGGGGATCAATTTCAAATAAATAGCTCGAGACTCAGTAACTTATGTCATAATCAAACACTTGTCAAAAAATCACAAAACATTTCCTGACACCCATACTCAAAAATGAGGGAGAAACTCATGGTAAGCAGTGCTCAGAGACATGACACTTTCAAGTAGCTTCTCAGAATTAAGCATATAAACTAAGTACTTGTACTCAGATTGCCTGATTACCTGATGGTAAAAGACTTCCTAAATTGACTCTTAAAACTTCAAAGAAGATTTGACAAGTGTTACTATCAGGAACTTGCCAATGACTAGATTTTAAATAGGTATTTTAAAAAAACAAGAATAAAAAGGCATTGGGATAGGGCATTTTGCAAATTTGATCTTAACAGATTTTCTTTTACATCATCTCAGAAGAGGATAACTTGTCTTTGCTGCAACTGTTATTTTGGATTTCGTTTTGGAGTTGTTTATTTCAGAGCTTTCTAAAAATAGCGCTAGGGAACGGTCCTGTTTAAATACAACAGGTTTTAGTTCTATTCACTTCCTACATTTATCTTCCCTTTTCCAAAAAGGCCCATTTCGCTAGCATTTTAGCACTGCAGGGCAGTTTTCCCTCTTCCCTGTTCTCAGAATGATCAGTAGAGGGCCTTAGTACATTCCCTTAAAAGCTCTGCAGCATTGAGATTTTCAAATATACCAAATGTATCAGTAAGAATAAATCAACTGTGATTCTCGGCACACATTACATATAGCCATGATAATCATTATTCAAACAAATCATTACTTACAGAATGGTAAAGAATGTGGAGTTACTATGTCTGCACAGTACTAATACTGCACAGATTCCAAAGAGCTTCTGAATGGAACTATCAGTTTACAATCAACTTGAGAGACCAAGCACAGACTGTCTGCACGTTTACACCTATGCGTAAGTCAAAGTACATGAACTGATCTCAAAGACACAAAAGAGTTTAAATTTCAAAGCACTGAAAAACCCACCTCCAGTTTCGTATCTTATTACACCAAGGCACATTTTCTTTCAACACTTGTTCTGTGAACAGACAGTGCCTTCACATCATTGCCTAACAGACCTCTTCCAAGTCCTCTGAATTCACTGACATTAACCACCACGTTGTGCTCTAAAAAGAGCTCCAGGCAATTTAATTCCTTAGCTAGCTCATTCCCTGCTACCTCTACACTCCAGTACAGTAGAGTATATGATCTTGCCTTGGGTGGTTGGGTTTTGGGGGTTGGTTTGGGTTTTTTCTTTATTACTTACCTCTTGTAAAAGATGGACATAAATAATAATAAAAGGAACTATAATACAACTAGAAATGTATTTTAGATAAACCTGCTGACATGCTAACCACACTGGTTCCTAATACACAAACCTTCTCATATCATTCAACCCTGTAACCTGGTTCTGGTAGAGCAGCATCTCTCCCTGCTGCTTTGTAACGGCTCATGCACTCAACAGATTAGAAATCCAATATCTGAGAAAAACATATCCCTACCAGAATTAGTGCGGGTTTAAACTTACCTTCCAAATCCTGGCCATTTCCCCTGCAACACTGCAAAGCTACGCTAAGGTTAAACTTCAGATCAGAAACTCAGCTACACAGACCTTTCAAAATAAAAAAAACCATTAACTTACCCAGCTCGTAAATTTATGAAGAGATTACACACTAACCATACTGTAAAAAGGTAAAACACCTTTTTCCCTCGCTCCACACAAAAAAAAGAGAGGGGGGAAAATTGTCCTGTTTTGTTCAGAGAACAAATACAACTTCTTTTGGTGTCCTGACTGTGTTGTTTGTGGTTGCCATGTACTATATGGACACAAGTAAAGTATGACCTCAGACAACTTTACCGTAAGACTTCAAATAAATGCACTATATCAGCATGAGAATTTCTTGGTTGATGGTGAGACAGGGCTGTAAGTTTTGTTATAAGACATTAAAATATAATTAATGGAATTTTACCAGGGGTAATTCTTTTTAAAGACAGTTTTACACCTGGCTTTGTGGAAACCCAATCTGTTATCATCACTGCTAGTTTTATTAGTAAACAGCTTGGAAAAAAAGAGCATAAGGCAAAACTGGGAAAGGTTTAACGTATTTGTTTGGTAAGGAACCACTACAAACAATGTGTTCAAGCTGTTAACAGCTGTCACTATTTCTATTTTCTGGTTTTGCAAACAAACACCCCAAAATCTGCATTATCCCTTACCCTGTCTTTTTCTATTTTTTTGTCTAAACAGCAAGAGTTTGCACCTCACAAGATGGCTATGCTCAGAAAACAGAAGGATGGATGGGATCCAAATCGCTGTCTGAAGGCGCAGAAAGGCCATGCTCAGGAAGTGACAGGCACAGAGAAATGCTAAGTAACGATACAAAACCTGGCTGAGACAGAACAGACAGCAGAGCCTACCAGCAGGCTACAGGTAGCAGCTGGGGGCCTTGATCAGCTCCAAGGAACTCTGCACCCCCTTCCTAGACTTCTCCAAACTCAGTTTAACTACAGAAGTTTACCTATTGAGAGCATCCTCATTATTCCCCACCCCACCCCGATTACATCCCTATTACATTTCTTGGGCTGCTGCAAAACTCTGTCGCTCGAACAGCAAGAAATATTTTCCCAGCTTTCTGCCTAAACTCACACATGGCCACTTTATACATACCTGCTCTTGTGCCAGTACTGTTCTTTAGCCTGATTAGTTCTCTTCCCTTGCTGGTATTTTGTCCACGATACATTTAAATACAGCAATGTCATCCCCTGAATTAATTTAATTAAAGCACACACTTATTGTAAAACTGACACTCAGTTTCCCTAATATTTTGGAACAGGTTTAATTACATGATGCTTCCCAGCTCTATTTAAAGTACTTTATGCTTTCTCAGATCATTTGTGCCCTCTTTATAGGAGTATATTCCCTTTTTGCTCACACATGTCCTGCGATTACCTGGTATATTACTTCTTTCATTAGAAAACTGCTTATTAGACTTTTCCTTTTTATGTTAAGGTCTCTAGCAAAATATTAACATCATTCTCAAAAACAATCAGCATCCAACTATTTTCAGCTTGGTGACTTCCTGAGACACAGCATAAAATCATAGAATGGTTTATGGGTTGGAAGGGACCTTTAAGGCTGTCAAGTCCAACAACGCTGCAGTGAGCAGGGACATCTTCAACGCGATCAGATTGCTCAGAGCACCATCCAACCTGAACTTGAATGTTTCCAGGGATGAGGTTTCTTGAATTCTAATAAGTAACTTTCAATTAATTTCTCTTCCACAAATTGTCCAAAGTCATTGCATACACCTACTGCCCTCCGAAAAAAGTGCAAGCCCTTTTTATTTCTTTTGAACTGGGCCTTAATCTATTAATGTACTGGGAGGGAGGGGGGATGGCACACCTATGACACAGATTTTATCATCTCAGTCAAATCTCATGTCAGCCCTTTCTTGTCCAGATCGATCACTTTACACAGTAATCTCCAGCTGAAGTCGCATTGCATCTTTCATCACTGTTTTCCTTCAAATCTTTCCCAGTTCTTTTATATCTGCCATATCCTTTTGATAGGGACCAGAACTACACTCATGTGCAAGATGCAGGCAAAGCTTGCATATATAGAGAGGAACAACACTGGCCTCTTTTATTCTCTAGTCCTTTCCTAATGAATCCTAACATCTAATTTGCTTTTAGGCTGATGCTCAGCATTTAGCTGACCTTTTCATGGACTCCTCTTCCAGACTAATACTCCTCTTTTCTACATTTCTCCTTTGTCCTATTGCTTATTCATCTTTCAATTTTTGCACCAAGCCATATACTCTCCAACTTAGACAGTTAATTCCAGTGTTAAGCCATGTCATTTCCACTCTCCAATAAAGAGCTTTGCAAACAGTGGTCTGTAGGCTACATCTTCTACACTTCTACCCAAAAATGCACTTATGAAAAGCAAGTTCTGTTGGAAGGAAAATCTACAAGCCAAAAAAGTCTGAAAATCACTGAGCTAGAAAATTAGGGTTTTTTTTATTGGTGTTACTGATAAATAACATTAGAGGGACACATTCAAAGGATTTAGGTACCATGATAAACATAGCAATGAGCTATTCTGGAAAGCAATATTGACAAAAATAAACACTTTAAAGTATCTGTACATAAAAAGAAGTTTCTAAATCACTGAGCATCCCTGTAACATAGCCAAAATCTCATGTACTCTCTAGTAAAGAGCTGGTCACCTCACAGTTCTGTCGTGCTGAATGCTCATTTTCTGCTGCAGTGCAGGTCTTAGTTTTGGACCAGAGCACAGAGAGTAGCAGTGATATAGTACTGCACAAAGAACAAATCAGCACTACAGGCTCATTCACTGTATTCTGCTGTTAGGATTTTGCGCCATCTTTCTGGATTCAATTGTGGCTGGCAGCTAAAAATAAACTTCAAGTCACTTTTGTAAATACAAGGAGCTTGCTCACTACATGAAATAGTTCTGCCCTCCAAAACCTTTGCACTTTATCTTGAGCTTGGACCTAATTTTTCACCATGTATCAACATCATGTGCTCCATCATGTGCATGAGGTGCACAGAACCTTTCATAAAAGGGACTGGTTTTTAACCATACTGTCAGATAAAATAAGAAAAGTAGAAAACAAGAGAAATGTGAAAATCGGGTCCATTTGAGTTCTTTTAGTTTAAGCACCTTTAAGCTTTGTAGAAAACACAAGTAAAATACCTGAAAGAGATCAAAATAATAACCGAAAGATGAATATGAAAACCAGAAAGAATGGCATCTACCTGGCGCATTTACAGAAGACATTGCAGGAACAGACATCTTTTTCTTCCAGAATGGGTGAATAGATTCATCAGTGAACGCTTGCAAACAATTTAAAATGACCCTTTCCTATGTTAACTCCTGAAACTCTGTAAATCTCTGTTCAGTTTTGGTTTCCCTTCCTTTTTCTCTCTCTCTCTAACCCTTCCTATAGTTTTCTTTTTTTCAGATATTTCTACAGTTTAACGCGCTTTCTAGCTGTGACCAAATAAAACTAAGACTACGAACAGATGATCATAAATGAATAAATTACAATGCTATGACTATTTACAGTTAATGTCAAGTGATTCACATTAACTATATGAACCCCCAACCTTTAAAGTTGTTGATGTAAAACAAGTATTTGAAAGCACCTTCATGTTTCAAATTTGTTTAACCTATAAAAATTCAAGAGCTGCTACCCGAAACATATAAAACAAATAACATCAGTGTGTCTCTCTCCCCTTGCTTCCCACCTCTATTAAACACATCTTTATCGAGAGACATGCTCACTATCTAACTACATACTCACAAAAAAATACCGCCTGTTGTGCAACTGCCTGTAAGTTCTTTTATAATTAATTATGAATCATAGCCCCTGATTTGGAATTTAAGGGAAATAATACAGCAAGGAGAGCTTTTCTCTGTCCTCGCTTGTCTTTAGCACAGATTTACCACTTTCTGTATGTTGTCAATTTTCCAGCTCTTCCCTGTCATTTTTGTTGGTCATCGATAAAAAATACAAGAGAAAAGGTACTTTTTGGCAAAAAAAAATTACATGGAAAAAAAGAAATTAAGAGTTGCAATTCAAGCTAATGTTAACAGTTAGACATCTCATTAGCTTTCTAGTCTGCTTAAAGAAGTGCTTACATATTCTTTTCCTGCAAACTGAGTTCTACGCAGACACAACCTCTCCAATAAATTCACAGACATGAAGAAACTCTGCAACTTTGCTGCTGCTTTTTGTACACAAGTGTCATCTAACCTGTTACAGATATGTTAGAAGTGTATACCAGGTGTTCTCCTCGACATCCGAGACACGCTTTCAATTAGTTTATTTCTCATATGCACATCTCCAACCTATGTCTCGATAATTTCTGCAATGCCTAAACATGAGCACCATGCACAACACCAATATCCAAGCATAATTCTAACTAAAGTTAACTGCAAGGCAGATCAGCAGGACTAATAAGTAATGAACATCACACCCATATTGGTTCAGAGAACCAAGCTACTATTTCTTCACAGTGCTACAGCTTTACAAACAAAGACTGCTATAGTCACATATGAGATCTGACACAAAAGAAATGAGACTGTGCCTGTAACTTTTTATTTAACAAATTAAGGAAATCACCCATGATCACCTTCACAACAGTTCCCTTCTGAGCTGACACACGGCTGCACAAGATGCTGGTAACGCCAAAGCAGTTCTACAGATTTCTGAAAGGCTGCTGAGGATTATCTGTCAGTTTTGCTTTAACATCTTCTGCAGACAAAACATGGGTTCCTATGAGGACAGACTGGATCTTTGGGATCTCTTCACCTTCAGCCTCAGTCAATAACTGAGAAGCTTCTGTTTTGGATTTCTTCAGTTTGACAAGGAACTTGCTGTTCACTCACTGTTCCCTCTTGCACAACACAATTCCAACCAAGGGTGAGAAAATGTCTGTATTTGAACAGGCATCCACTTATTCTAAGTGCAGCCATCAAATTGAGCCTTGTCTTGCTGTGACAGAACATGTTCTCTAACTATGCCTTTTCTCTGCCCTCCCACTCTTGGTTCCTGAGCTATAGGGTTAGTCTTGGGTTTTTTGTGCCTGACCTCATAAAATTCACAACGTTTTAGTTACATATTGTTGGCATTTATCAGAAGACTTCCCTTCTCTGAAAAGCAGGGCCCACAGCCTTATTAACACCAGGTACATCAACCTCACTGCAGCTACGAAGCAAGGCAGGTGCAAGAATCTCTCCTATCCCACATACAGACACCACATCCACCTTACTCCTCTTTGGTGTAAATGCAACAATGTCAGCTCAGCCACATGAGTGAGAATGTTTGCGATGCAGACTCCATCCAACTTAACCAACTTTCATCATGCAAATCTTTGTACTTTTCCTGTTTGAGAAGTCTACCAAGGGAAAAGAAGTTTTGCTCAATACACACTAGAAGAAAACATATTTTGTGTTCTGTTTGAGGGCTTCTGGGAGAGCGGAAAGGTTTTCTTGCCCAATTACCCTTTCAATACTTACAGATGCACTTCAGGCTTAACGTGCTGTCTAATCTGCAGTCCTTTCTTTGTTGCTTTGCACAGGAATCAACACTGTAAACTAAACTTCTGACAAAACTAGCTCAATCTATCCACAAAATTCCTTCAACAACACTGACAGACGGGAACAGACTGCCCTGAGCATTTGATAAGACCCATCAAACCACACAAAATAAGATTTTTATTCAAGTATCTTTAAAACCATGGGAATGTCAGTTTACATATGGTCTGTCTAACAAAAGACAGACTATAATTTTAATTTCTTTTTGCTTTTCCTTTTCTTTTTTTCATTTCTTATGGGAGATGTAGCTAATCTGATGCCCTCTGAGAGGCTCCACACACACAAAGAGGGCTGAGCTATGATCCTGGTTGCCTGTTAGTATCTATCAAGTTTATTGAGAGAAACATTCACTCAGACAAAACAAAAAGCTTCCCTAGTTAGCAACCAGGTTAAATTTGTACTTGGGGTGCACACAACCAAGCCATTGCATCAGAAGACTACTTTACTGCCCACTCATTCATCTCTAGCATGATATCTGTCTTGTCAGTACGTATGTGGAAATGGAGACTTACGAGTGATGGTGTGACAGCCAATATTAGGAGCTAGGGATTGTGGACAATTATGTTGAAAACCAGAAGCTCACAGATGGATGCAGCTTGTAACAACAACCGAGCATTTTGAAAGCACAGGGATCTGCTAGACTTTCCTGCTGCAGAGCCTTGCAGTTAGAATGTCTACAACTTGCCTAAATCAGCTACAAATCTAGAAGAACAGAGTCACACACAATATATGTAGGTCATACAGGTTGGTACCTTCCCTGAAAATTTCAGGGAAAAGTATACAGAAGGTTACATTTGGAGTCTGCAACAAAGGCAAACTGTCATGGAGAAGAAAAAGAGTCCTACATAACCTTTTACTATTCTCTGGCTTTAGCAGTACCTTCTGGTATCTCAACCTGCAACCTGTATGGAAGTATTGGAGTAACAGAGTTTCACAGTTTACAATCAGGGATGCTGGCAGAAACTACAGGGATTTAGACATTTTCTGCCACCTATTGTGCTGCCCCTCCCAGATCACTTTCTTCATACAGGAGGGGGATGTAGCTGTCAGTTCCTGCGCCAAATTGACCTGACCTACCCAATCTCATTCTTACTCAGGTGAAATCCAATCACATCTAACAGGGTTGTGAGAAAGGTATTACACCGCATTCACAAAATCAGACATATTCCCAACCAAGACATGCCAATGCTATGGGGGCAGTATTTTACTTGTACTGCTGGGCTTCTTGAGCTCAGCTTTGCTCCTAGATTTCTCAGGGCATCAGTAGTGATCAGTGCTTTTGAAAGGAAGAAGCCACCCATTCCCAGAAGGCAGATGCAGTCCTGGGACTCAGTGGAACATACTCAGCCAAAATGCATCGTGACATACAAACTAAAGCTCTGAACTTCCTTCAGAGAATCTGCTCTACAGCTGGGAGGTCCGAATGGCAACTGCTTATTTCCATTCAGACTGATAAAGCCACAAACAAGACTGTGAGGAGGAAAAGGCCTTTGCTGAAGAAGACTGACAAGTGTATTGCCATGCTTAAAACTTCAAAGCTGCTCAAATGGTTACAATGAGAGTTCTGTGCACTTTGGCATAGCGAAGAACTGAGTTTCAGATCATAAAAGTCTATAAAAATGCATATTTGAACTAACCTGGTATCTACTCAGCACCAAAATAGCCTGAGGGTTACACCTGCATACTCAAATTAATTTTCAAGTGCCTCTTTTGCTGTGCAGGGTATTTTATGTTACAGTTGTACCGTACTTATATAACCTACTTGAAATGTATTTCCCCTCGTTTAGAGTAACAACTTTCTGGAGATGTCTCACAAAGTCCAATTTGGAAAGAAATTAAAGGCAAGAGCCTTCCTCACATACTGTTTCCTGACTACCATACAGAATACCTGCTGAGCAGAGAGCAAGCTGGTCTCTGCTGATTTCAGAGCACAGGTTAAAACGCATTCAGCTGTTAATAAATGGAGGCTTATATAAAGTCTTTTAATGTCTTCATCAATGAGAGTTCTGTATGAGTTACTGAAGTGCTTTTAGATGGATCTTATTGACAGCAGAATACATATACGTTCAGTACGAGACACTGTGGAACAGTAATCACAGCAGCAGAGGGGCTGGGCACAAGCACTCACCTGACCTCCATCCCAAGGAATATTAAACTAGCGCTAACATTTCTGACAAACGCATCTTCTTAAAGACATCCAGCCACTGCAACTCTATTCCCCTCCTTCCCATACACACCAGCACTTTGCTACCCTCATTATTCTCCTCTGCTGCAGTTCAAGCTGTTTACTTCTTGTCCTAAACATCATGGAGATTGATAACAGACTGTTCTATTCCTCACTAAAGTCTCTTATAAACTCCCCTGGAAGTCTCCTCTACATGTTAAACACAGTTATTTTGATCAGTACTCCATGGCAGGTTTTCTGAGCCTCTGATCATTCTCCCTGCCTTCCTCTGGATTCTCTCCAGTTGACCCAAATCTTTCATTAAAAATTTAGTATAGCAGTCCACTTACAGCCACTTCAAACCTGATCCAGGCATAAAGGTTACTTCTAATGTCCTGTAGGACAACAACGCTAAGTAATCTGGCTTATGTTTAGGCAAATGTTATGAACTGATTAAGATCTTTTATTCCAATAAAATTGGAACAGTTGTTCTATGAAAACAGGCATAATATGCATACACATTATCTGGGACAATGTTTTCACATAAGCAAAACATGCAATGCAACTTATTCTGTGAAAAATACACAGTCTGCCCAGGAACCAGCAGCACTAAGTCATTATCTCCCAGTTAGAAGATGTACAACTACGTACAAGAATCACAGCAGCAAATCCTGTTATCTTGAAAACCTCCTGAAACACCTTTCATAAAGATCTTTCACCAGGCCATTCCGCTTCTCTGACTAGTTTTCTCTGACAGTATGCTTCCAAAATGTGCAGCTATGAATCACTTAAAATTATATAGAGCCCCAAATCAGCAGAGATTAGTTATATTAGAAAAGGTAATTTCTATCCCGTGATAATTGTTTTACAAAACCAGTTTGAGGACAACTGGCTGCACTTCTCCAGCTCAAAGTTTTCCTTTTTACTGGCCATGAAATTCCTATAACTTAAAACCAGAAAACAAAGTTCTGTCTTTTGTACTTACCCTTCTTTTTGGTACTCCTCTTCCAGATTTGACAAAAGCTGGGATCCTGCCACAGACAGATCAAGCGCAGCTAAAGGTAGATCTCGATAAGCAAAATTAACAAGTTGTACAGGAGCAATGCTTTTGGTTTCTTCTTCCACTTGTTGTGAAATTATCTCAACTTCTGAAACACCACCTTCTATTGTAGCCCTGAAAATATAACAAGCAAAATAAAAACTCCTCTCTCCACACTCATATACATATAAACAATATAAATAATTAAATAGGCAAGCAAGTAAAAATTAGAGACAAGAACTTCACAGAATCCTATAAAGACAGTAACTTAAAATGCCTTTGCAAGGTCATCGAGGGAGATGTCCCCATTGAGGGGACAGACCAAATCTCTCCAAACTTGTCTTTTGTAGATTCCACTGCAAATCAACAGAAACCTCACAGACAAAGGAGAACAGCATTTCACTCTGCTGAATTTGCTTCAAAAGCACTAAATATAAATGGATGTGTTATAAATAAACAAATACAGAAACAATGCATGAACCCAAAAGCCAAATATTTGTGCAGAACAGAAAGAAGGCATGTAACTATACCAACTCAAAACTCACTGCTTTGTAAGCTACATCAGTGAGCAATGAACAGCTAAGCTTATTAATCATTATATACAAATGCACTTTTAATTAATGGATGCAGTTTGACCCCTTTTTCACTGCAGGTGAATATTCAAATAGATTTGATAGATCGTGACTTTGTTTCATTCAACTAGAAAGGATCATTCCATTACAAGTTACTTCAAAATAACTCTGAAAGGAGAACAAGGATTCGGAAGAATTATGGACTTCTCTCTAAAGAATATCTTAACTAACTTTACATACAGCTTCTAATCTTGAACACGTATTCTTCTACCACCCCATTAAGACTAACGGGAACTGCACGCAGGTAAAATGAGGGTCTGACTATGCATGTGTCTTCCACATTTATAAGAAGACACTACTTATCTAGAAACTCAGACTTTATCAGTTAGCATATTATCTACTGCACGCGAAGGGTGACTTCATTGTAGGAGAGAGCTTGCATGCCAAGCCCCAGCAGGGATTGATCCTTTGCAGTATCCTGTGAAAGCTGCTTGCTCCATTTTACTCCAAGTAGGTGCAGGCATAAACTTCTCTAGCTTTCATCCAGGGGAGCTTGTCAACTTCTGAAGAAATCTCAGGCTACTTGTCAGTGGTTTTCAACAACAGGTGTGAAGATACCCTTTTTCCTCAGGGATATAGTTAAAAAGCGCTTAGCATCCAACTTCCCTCTCTCATTTGAGTGAAAAAGTCACGCTGGTGATTTTGATTTAAGGAAGCTTATTAAAATCTTCCAGCTATTCAGGCAACCTGAATAACAGTTCATTTTTTTCCAAAAAAAAATGAATAATTTAGATGAGTTCTTAACTCATATATCTTGTATGTCTAAGCATGCCGGTGAATGAACTAAAGTTCTATATGAGACAGAGGAAAAAATTCTATTGGTCAAGAGCCTCACCATTAGACTAACCATTCCAGAGGGAAAACATTATTTCTGAATTAAAAGGAGCTAACTGCTGCCAGCATTACACAAGAAAGTAATTTTAAAAATCGGAAAACACTGTTATATCTCAAGTATTTGGCAGGGAAGGGCTGCAACTGTGTCATACAGGAGAGATAAAAGGAAGAACTATTTGAACAATCTGAAGGCTTATTTTATTTTATACTTTCCATTATTAGTTAGACAACGAAATGAGATTCATTAATTTCCAGCAAACTGTATTCCTCTATAAACAATCTAAATTCAGAAGGCCAGAGGGAGGACCTAATTTTAGCAAGAATTTGCTTTGTTTAATTTTCACCTTTAGTGGCATCCTGTGGACATTTATCTTTACAAGTCCAAGCTGGTTCAGTTTTGCACGAGAGAGCATACAATTATTCAACTTCTAGTATTATAAAGGAAAAAGGAAATGGGTTGGTGCAGCCTTCTCCCTCCCAATAGTGTTTCTGTTCTGTATTCTTAGGCAGACTAAATGACATTGTCTGATTTGAGTGAAAAGAAAAAGAAACCAACAGATTAGTGTTGGCAAACAGCTTTGGGACAGGTTTAATGGCAGGAAAGAAAAAATGGCAAACAACTCTGAAAACAATATGACATACTAGTTTTCAGCCACTGGCTGTTAGTAACACATCACACACACTCACAGCGTTGATGGTGTTTCTTCTAACTCACCCTCTTTGGATAACTGACCAAATCCTAGTACTCCTCAAAATATCAACTTCTCCTTTCAGTAATAGTGATAGAATCCTCTTGATGTCACATAATCATTCTCCTACACAGAAGAAACTGTTCCCTTCTATTTAAAATAAGTTAAAACTATTCTTACATGGTACTTACTGAGGATTGGTCATGTTGGAGAATGCAACCAAATCAGCAGCAGTTCCAGTATTAAACTAATTCCACTACTCTGCACAGAAGTTCTAGCCTTCTAAGATTAGATCTCTGTAAGAAGCAAAACAAAGTTATCTAACACAGTTGAAAGAACTCCAAAGGGCAGCACTGATGTTGTCATATTGCAAGTTTGTCTAATAATTTTATTTTCCCCATGATTTCTTTTCAAAGCAGTTTTATTTCAGGTTAACTCTTCCATATCATGGAAGCGGTAAAGTTACAGCACGTCTACACATATTCACCGATGCCTCCTCACATCTATACTTCCATAAGAACACAGGTCTTGCTTTAAACCATGAGATTATTGAGAAAGAAAACCAAGAGGAGAGAGGATTTTCAAAGAAAGCTTATGGCTTCAGAAGTGTAAATTCTGTTGGAAGCCAACTAATTTTTCTAGAGATGAGCATTAGCTTTGTCAAAAAAGTTTGGAGTTTTGATCTCCATTTTCCAATTTGAACTGTGTTCCTGACTCCCTTTACTACTTTAGAAAGTCTTGTCCAGAGTTAATTCATGTTGTCAAACATTCTAAATGCACTGTTATCAAGAGGATGCTTTGATCCACAAAACTCACTAACATATTTGGAAAAGGCACCGTATTTGCTTGTGGCAAAATCTCCTTTTGTATTGTACCTGCATCAATGTGTCACAACCAGAATGGAAGAGGACAGACTTGGGAGAATGAAATCTACTCATAAACAGTTTCTGGTAGCTGGAAAAATATACACTGGAGAATACCATATAAGTAATAAAAATTTTTAGAAGAACATACAATGAGAGACTTTGTAAAGCTACTGTAAAAACTATATGGTAAATACGTTCCAAAAGTAACACATAAAAACATACTCTTATGTTAATTAAACAGAGATAGTAATTGGCAAATTAGAATATTACTGAATATTACAAAAAAATTTCATTATAACAAAAAACGCTTCTTACACTCAACCTCACACTAGAGTCACTTAGAGGCTGAATCATTAGCATCAGCCAAGTACTTACAGTGGAGATATAAAAAAATAGCAACAGTATGACCCGTAACAATTACTCGATATCAAACAATAAAATCGAACTTACATCTCTGATAGAGCCATTTCCAAGGCTTTATTTCATGTCTTGTAACCTTACAATAATGTAAAATGTAGTCAACGCATTCTCAAATTTTCCAAACAACGTGCCTGGGTATGGAAAAAGAAAGTGTCTACATTGTGATCACGCTACTCAGGTAGATAAATCAGCCAAAAGCAATTTAATTATTCAGATGAAGAAAAGAAACATGACCAACTCTAAAACAGAAAAATAATTTATTTCATAAAACGACACACATTCCATTCATCTATAACCTTGTGATACTTCCAATGTAACAGTAAGCAGCCAATATTTTTCAGATAAACCTTCCCTGATATAGATAGCAGAGAAGTGATTCAACATTCATTCAATATCAATAAGAGTCTCTCCCCTGGCCTTTGCAGTCCTTGAATTATTTTATTTTTTTATGTCCCCAAGGTAGCAAAACACTAAAACACTTGCCTAAAGTTATGCATGTTTAAATCACACGCTTGAAGGGATGGGGTGAATCTGTACCTATGACAGCTTTATGATAGCAATTGTCACACCCACCAGCACAACAAAATTAATATATGACTATCAGCCTTGTTTTGTGAAGTCAGCTCCCTAACATCTTGGTTTGGGTTGATATTTTACAACATTTTTAAAAAAACCCAATTTTTAATGAAAAATTTTACCCGAACTAATTGCTGTAAGCACTCAGCCTGAGAAAACAGTAAAGGCATGAGGCACTCTGCATCTGTCTGGGAGACTGAAGAAACAAGGAATCCTGCTACACCTGCATTTGCAGGCCTGGAGAATAAAAGGTAAACAGAGATACAGTTGACTTTGGGAATGGGAATAAAACTGATGGTAAATGGCCTCAGATGACAGGTAGACAAATGTAGATACGGGAATTTCTTAAAATAGTAAAAAGCCTTCCTATTTCTTTGTGAGATAGCACAGTGTTAATGCTCACAATCTCCTTCCTGGGGGGGTGGGGTGTGTGTGGTATATAAAACAAAGCAATGACAAAAAATGTACAGCTAGATTTTTAAAAATTCTTTTTAATTAATCTCAAGATTTTAAGAGAACTTAAGTCATAACAGTGGAACCAGGAACACTGCAGTTCTTTCACACAGGACATAAACATGAAATATTTAGCTTTCCAAAATACAGCTTCAGACTTTTTTTTTCCCAAAGTGGGAAATATGTTCACATTCATACAAAACTTGGCTTTGCAACTCAATCAGAACTGAGCAGTGGCAACATCAATAAGTCTGACCTGCTCTCTCCTACTGGAGTTGGCAGCTCTACAGATAAAGTCTGCTCACCACCAGGACCGAAGGAGCAACTTGCAGCCAGGCAGCAAGTTCTTCCAATAGCGCTGATGGCTCCACAGGGAGCAGAGTCCAACTCGTCTTGGCTGAAGGGATCCTCACCATGACACAATGTGCTCACAGAGGTGAGACGAGTATCGTGGGACACCTGAAAGGAGACAGAGGCAGTCAAGTCTTCAAAGGACTCAGAGGAGCCTTCTGGAGAGAAAAAGTGGCAAACAGTGAGTAATTTCTGGTGCAGATGACTAATGTATTAGCTGATTTAATGAATTAAAAAGATGAGTAGTTAATATGTACAATAAGAGGGCAGCACAACTGAAACCTTCAAAATGGACTTAATGGGTTGTGTATATCTATTTCCTAAAGTGACTATTCTGATTCATGCTTCTTTCTAGGTTTCACGCAAGCAACAGTAAAGTCTTAGCATACAGTAGTGTTTTGCAGAGACTTATTCTTTCCATCCATTCCACCTCATCTATCTGTTATGTTCAAAACTTCCTTAAAAAATTCCAGCTCCTGCTGGAAATTTCTGTTCAACTATGTGGTGGTTAAGGGCAACAAAGATCAGCAGGGATATTTTATTCTTCTGCACTTAATCTCCCACTTGCATTCCTACAGGATCTGGTGTAGGCAAAGAGCAACGATGTGGCTCTCCTCCCTGCCCAACACACCTTTGGGTATTCCATCCACCGCTCCAGAGTGGAAATTTTTTCATACAGCCCTTCCCACACCTATCACACTCACTGCTTGGTAGATACAAAAGCCTCATCTCTCAATGGTCTCATCTGAGGAACTGGTTAACAGTTCCAAGGTTGGGGTTCTTTTCACTTCTTGGAACTGAGACCAGACAGCATACGGTGCATGCTGCGTTGCCATGTGAGTATGAGCAATGCCTATTTTGTGACAGTTCAGCAATTCCATTTGTTCTGTGGTGTTAAGTGCTTTCAAGGTGAGATGCCTGCAGAAGAAGCACAGTTCCCAAAGTTAAAAGGAATTAGTTTTAAAAGGAGATGTAATAGAAAGGAAAGAATTGTCCACAAATTTCTACTGCAAGCCTTCTCTGGACTAAATGGCCAGTATCCTCTCCTGTATGTGCCAAGAGAACAGTGCAATGTGATGAGAAGTGTATTTCTGCATCTGATTTTCTGCATGGAGTCAAATTTGTAGACTAACAGCCCATCTTAGAATGCGTGGGATCACAGTTCAAACCTCAGCAAAACTTAATCAGCCCTTCACCCCTCTGCACCAGGCGAGGAAGCTGCAGCCAGTTCACTGAACTCTTTCTGAGGCAGGACCCTCAAAGTGCTCAATAAGTGCTGCACTTGCCTTCCAAGCCCTTCTTTGCACAAGTATTTCACGTGCCAGCGTGCCTCACAGCTTTGCAAGGTACCTTTGCTTGATCATAATTTCTTTCTCCCCCTCCTCTGTGGAGGCACTGGCAAGCAGCCCCTTCATAGTTCACAGCTTCTGCTCAGAATCATGCAGGTTGAGAAGCGAGGTCATGCTCTACACTTGAGCAAAGGTTTGTGCTGCTGCCCTTGCTCAGCACACATCCTGACTGAGTTAATTTGTCACCGTTTAGATCAGCCTTCTATTGTCAGTCACTGCAGCTTGGCTGTAGCTTGCTAATAAGGAGATAAAGTCCAGCTGAAACAACACAAAGCATAAAACAGAGTTTAGAAAGCACATGTGAAAGCACAAGCACATGTGAGATGGTGTCTGTTGCGTACATGCAAAAGGAAAAAAAAACAAAACACCAAGAGCATCCCTGTATTGCACTTTTGCATGAAAACATTATTTCCCTCTGTAAGATGCAGAGTCTTACACAATATGTGCCACAACATAGCAGGCCCCATTTTGGGTGGGGAGCGGGAAGATGGTTTAATTTAAGAATTTTGCACCAAAGTCCCTACTAACTCATACCTGAAGCCAAGACTACATGGTTCAGAGTCATTTGTCGCATCATGAAGCTGTAAGCTCTCATACAAAGAGACACTAACTAAAACAGCTGAGTTTACATACTTACAAGTAGCTACAAACTCAAATTCTGATGTGTTCTAACTACAGATTTTCCCACTCAAGTTTCCCCAGGTGCACTGAAAACACATGGGCAGGCTCACAGTCTGCACTCAAACTCAATGTAACAGGCCACATCACTGCGTGCTGCAATGCAGGTTTCAGGTGTTCTTGCTCAGTTCTGCTTCTCCCTCTGCCCATGCCATAGCCAGGCTCCTACACATAAGCCAGCAGTGTGAGCTGGACTAGGAACTTGATTTGGCATTTTAGCCAACAACAACTATTTTTCTTTTCCTGCATTTTTTTAAAAAAATAGGATGACTTCACTGATAGAGGGCACAGGTACAGCTCCAAAAACAGTTATGTCAGCAAAACTGAGAAAAGAGGGCAGTGTGCTGTGGGCACAGCCACAGAAACAAAAAGCATGGTGGAAAAGTACATTCAGATCAGAAATACTCAAATCAGAGATGATGTGGTGAGCCCTCACCATTGGCAATATTCAACTGCAGTAAGAACCCCAACTGAAAGTGCTTAACAGATTGGGGAAAGAGTGGAAACTAAAAGGGTTTCTGTGTGGGGTTCTTCTCCATCTGCATCACACTGGAGCTTATTACTCTGCATCTTGTACACATTGGGAAAGGGAGTTTTGTTTCCTTTGTGCAAAAATAGTTACATTCTTATTTCAGTCTATAATTTAAAAAGTCTCCAGTCTAAAGGTCAAATGCAAATGATGGCTAATAAGGTTCCTATCGGGCAATCCTAAGGAAGTCATGGAGTTGTCCAGAAAAATGGAGTGAGAAAGGTAAAAGCAATAATTTGAAACAGAAGTAATGGAAATACCTACCCAGACACTACCACAGAAGCTTTCAATGAGAAAAGGGAAGTGTGATTTAGCAGTAGCTACATTTAGCTCTTGTGAATTAGACCAGCCAATTTTTTTTTGTGATTAACTTAACTGGTATCACCCTGAGGATCAGTATGAACATGATGGGATCACTTTGGTGCAAGCCACGTTTTCACAAGAACTGAAACTAGGCTCTCTGGGATCACAACCTGACAACTAGTTTTATTTTAACCTCTCTGTAAGTATTTTAAGCAGGTGCACACATCCACAGTCATGTGGAATCCTTCAAGAATCCAGTAACCTGCACTCCTGAAGGGGAAACCCTGAAAAATCTCCTGTCAGGAAAGGTCCCCGAACCTCCTTGCTTCACTTCAGATTGAACAAAATTGTATTTTCTTTTTCCTTAGTGGGTAAATAGGTTTATCATGATAAAAAAAATTAAAATTTCTCTTGATTAAACTCTAATACCACTTTTATTTAAGCCAGGAGTTTTATAAAGTGGTTGTTTATATAGTTCTGAATAGGATGTGGAATATTTATTTGTTGTGCTTTGGTTTTTAAAAAAAAAATTGGATTTGTCAAAAGATTATGAATGCAGCGATGCCACACAGAAAACAAACAGCAAATTAACTTCCTTAACAAGTCAAGTACATTTGGTACATATTAGTTTAACACTGCAGATTCACAATTCCATTAATAGCTTTAACATTCCCATGCAGTATGCAGAAAAGGAAAGAGATACAGAACAGAAAGCTTTTTATTTTAAGGAAGAAGGGACACTGAATTTTGCATTTTTTTTTTCCCAGAGGTGTCTACAGTAGTTTTTAAATACATCACAGTGAAAAAAAAAAAAAGGAAAAAATCTTCCATCACAGGAAAGGTCTTTAGATTGCAAAAAATCAGGCATTCAGAAATTAGGAAATGGCAGATTTGAACTTGTTCAGGCAGTCATAATTCTATCCCTCTGTGGGATCATTCTGTATGCTGATATTAAGCAGAATGCTGCTTGGGGAAAAAAAAAGCATATAATCATGTAACTAAAGACTATCTCATTGTTTGTAAGTATTCAGTATACTTTCCAGAGAGTAGTTTAGACAGGCCAAAAAAAGGAAACTGATCTTGTGTACAATCATAATATTCTTTCAACAAATTAATTACGATCATTAGTTGAATCTTGAAAGTCCCAGTACTGCAAATTCAGACTACAGGACAAAGAGTGTTGGTCTCTTCTTCCTAGGTAACAAGTGATAGGATGAGAGGAAACAGCCTCAAGTTGTGCCAGCAGAGGTTTAGATTGGGTATTGGAAAAAAATCCTTCACAGAAGGGGTTGTCAAGCACTGGCACAGCTGCCCAGGACATTAGCGGAGTCACCATCCCTGGAGATGTTTAAAAGCCATGTGGGTGTTCTGCTCAAGGCCACGGTTTAGTGGTGGAGTTGGCAGTATTGGGTTTACAGTTGGACTCTATGATTTTAAAGGTCTTTTCCAACCTGAATGATTCTGTGACAAATAACACTAGCTGGGAGAAAGCCTTTGGAGGACTAGATCAATATAAACTCCCAAGTGAGCCCAAGCAATGCTTACACTTTTCCAAGGAGTTTGCAGAAGTGCAGTTACACAGTACTTCCAGGCAGAAAGAAACAGAAGGAGTTGCTCTGTTGGGATGGTTATGAAAAGACTCCACTCACATTCTGTCCCCTCTGCTGCCCCTTCACCTAAAAAACAGTGAGAGAGGGCCAGGGCTATGTACTTTGTCTACAGACAGGGTTCTGTGGCACATGAACACTGCAGCATAAATACTCTTCTGACATATAACAGTGTGGCCCCAACAGCTCCTCTGGGCTCTTGCTCCAGGTCAGGTTACACAGTGCATACTGACACCGCTGAAATTCAGCTGCTGTGATGCATCACCACGATTTTCCAGAAAAGGACCATATCCAGCAGGTCCTGCAGCAATCCACAATGCAGCTAGTTCTGAAGATGTCACAGGGCAAAGAAAAGTTTTTTCTCTGGACTGAGGGTCTTCTGCTTGCCAAATTTTCACACTGTGGCAAATAACAGGAGCAATACAGCATCTCAAAAATCTGGAAGAACTGAGTATCTATCAAGGTTACCCAAATAGAGAGTTTGCTTTTAGCTCCTCAATAAAGAACAGGCATTCATTCAGCAAGAAGATAACTCGTGATTTCTTCCTCTGGAGTAACTCTCCAAGCTTCCCATTTAGCTCACCATTTTACAAACTGCTGCAATTTAACTGTAATAAATCAGTGGTCCCAACAGTCCTTCTCTTCAGTTTCCCCATGTGGTTAAAGTGGAAGAAAAAAGCCCTGCACTCTAGAGCGCTCAGATCCAGAGGATCAACAAAAGAGAGCAACCACATATTTAAAAGGTCCCTCTACAGATTTGCTCATCTTCAAAGTTTGGGCCTGCTTAATAAGAAGGGAAGCCACAAAAGTACACTTGTCATTTCGCATGAGCAGCAGGCTGCCAGCTCACAGTATGTTACTGCATGTCTCAACACCAGCTCTGCTTGTGGCTCTAACTGCTGGAGGCAGCACTCCCATTTGAGAAACAGAGAGGCCATATCTACACATACAGAGCAGCACCACTCAGACCAGACATGGCTCCCAGTGAGATCATCTCTCTTCACAGCCCAGCACAGGGATACTGGCAGGGACCATGGGTATGGATAAAAAGCTCCAGCAGGATGCTGTGTTGACAGTGCTTCTGGGCTCACAGCGGCAGTTTTGCCATGTGCCACTGCACATGCTGATAGGAACAAGTCTGGCATCAACAGCTTCACCAGACTCGTTTTTTCCTGTCTGGGAAACTAAATGACTCTGGGCTCAGCCAGCACATGGCTAGAAGAGTATTTGGACAAATTCACAACACAGGCACTCCCCCTTAACCCAAATGAGGTTTTTTCATATCACAAATCCTGGTTTTCAAAAGAAAAAAAAAGTAACTCAAATCTCTTTTAGATTAAACATTAAAATATTAAATCTGAAACTCAGAAAACAAAATTGGGTTTATATTTGCTTGGCTAACGTCAGTTCCATTTCTTAATTTTAAATGTTTGGGGATGTCACTAACCTAGTTGAGTCATATTAAGCTAAATTATTACTATTGAAAGCAAATCAAGTACCAATTTAATTTCAAAAAAGTTTGCTTATCTTATGCCTGTAAAGAGTCAGCTCTTGGGTTCTTGATTCTAGTTCTGTTTTTCTTACTCCCTGGAAAAACACTAACCAGAAACACGCTGCAACATCTTTTGTTTTCAAGCCAAGATAGGTCCAGCCACTCTTCTGAGTAGTAAACAAAAAAAAATACATATCTTTTTCAACCTACTAGAATGAATATTTTTAGTTCTACATAGACAGCTGGTAGGTCTTCTCTGATTAGATTTGAGTTAATCACATGCAGTTCATTTTTCCAGTCTGATAATGGTTTTGGAGGTAAAAAAAACAAGTTCATTTGATTTTAACAACAAAATTTATTTGAACAGAACTGAAATTTCGCTCAGGCTTACTGGCTTTGAGACACCCCTCAGTATGATGTGGTTAAAACTCACTACGTTTTAATTTCCATTCACAATATCTGCTGCTCACCTTACTAGGAAGTTAACCTTCAAACGAATACAAGCTTAAGTATCTACCCATATCCTTAGATTAATGTATTTTTTATTTTCTTTAGAATCCTGGGTCTAATGATTCTGGATTGAAACACCTTTAAAAATTCTAGATGTATTCTCTAGGTTTCTAGAGGAGCTAATGTCAACCAAAATACAAAAGACTCTCCCCATTCTTATTGTAGTGTTGTGAAAGTACATATAAAATCTCACAAGAAATTCTCAGCATTTATTTAATCTCTTGGATCTGAGGATTTCTCTGCATCTTGCCAATTGTGGCTCTGAGGCCTGTAAATATTGTATTACTATATAAGGAGGAGGCTGATAAGTACTCCAGACCAATTTTGTGTCTCACATTATCAGCAGTACAGAATCTAACAAATCTACTAGACTGATATTAAATCCAGTCAAGCTGTTGAACAAGACAAAACTAGCATATAGAAGTAAAGATTTCCTTCTAAGAACCAACTACACAACAAATATTTTTGAGAACTATCCATGTTCTGTCATTCCTGGTAAGTATTATGGGCAAAATTCCAGACACCATGCAATAAACATGAATTTATGGCTTTACTATGTATCTTTAAAAGCAAGTATATATTATTAGCTTATTGATGTGCAATATATTGCTCATTTCCCAAACAGTACTATGCTTTGTAGATTAGCTTTTCAAAAACACAAATTTACACATAGTTGCATTATTTTGTCCTGGTCATGCATACAGGACAAACCTCACTCTGCAAGGGCAGGCAGTTATTAAAACTCCTCAATTCAGATCCTGTCTGGTACTTCAGAGGAAAGTTACTTTACACAGCACACGTGGACACAACAGCTGTACTTTTTGTGGCTGGACAAATCTCTCCTGACCTGGAAGCCTACAATACCACATGTAATGACCTCACCACGTGCTGTATGCTACAAATAGACATTATTTTAGCATACAGCCAGTGCATTTAACTAGATAACCCTGGCTCCCTTGGCAGGTGATGGAATGCACTTACTACATATTACAGGTCAGGCTCCCGCCACAAAGCACTGATGGGGAGGGACCCAGTCCCAGCTCTGAGTAAGCATGACCAGCCCTGACATCCCTACCTACAACCTGGAGGAAGCAGCCCACCCAGCATAGGCATGTCGACTGGCCAGTAATTTCCACATTTAGCAGCCAAGACTGCACCTTCCCCTCTCCCTTCTAGCTGAGGTTTGGAAGACATCACACAGGAGACGCACATGGTCAGTTTGTGGCTAGAGTCTGCCTAGATTATGCACTGCCAACTGATGAGGTAAAAGAACAGTTCTTCTCACTGGACCTGCAAACAGGATAAGAAAGGCTTGCTCTTTGTCCTGCAGCAAAAACTAAGGGCTAGCATAAAGGGGAAAGAAAAAGCAAGAACTTGAGCAGTTTCTGCAGAAGTTCAGAGTTGAATATGTCCCTGCTCACTGCAGGGGGGCTAGACTAGGTGACTTTTAAAAGTTCCTTCCAATCCAAACCATTCTATGGTTCTATGAAAAGAAGCATAGCAGCAAAACACATGGAGACAGAAGTGTCAGGACCCAGACTGACACGTGTTGCAGCCAAATCCTGGGATACGGAGCTATTTGCTTATTCATATAAATATATATTAAAATGCATTCAGCTACTCCTCATACAACACACCACACATGGAAAGTAAAAATGTTAAACTGATCTTTTACCCCCTTCAAGAATACATACCTAACATCACCATGCCTGCCCATCCCTCATGTCTGACACTCTGCAAGAACAGACAGGACTGATACTCTTCTCACGTGAGAAAGTGGAAGATGCTACAAGCTACTGAATAATTCCAAAGAGCAGCGCAGGAACACCCACCCATGAACTTCCTTTGGTTTAAAGCAGAGAATCATCAGCTTGTGCTCTCCCACTGACTATATCAGTATCAGAAAGAAACTCAAGATTAAATTCTCTCTTGGTGAGGGCTCACAAAGTTTCCTCTCCACTAGGAAAGCAACCTTACTGTCATTTAACACTGAGCACAGAACCAGTTTTCACTGCAGCATACTGCTTTGGGGCCATTGCTAACATACCAAGAAATCTATATTGTAAAGTGATGAAGATGGTATTCTGGGATTCAGATTTAAAAGTTACTTGTGTAACTTTCTGTAACACATTTTGAATCAGAGCCTTAAAGACAATGGATAAAACCGAGCACCCTCACAGCAGACCATGATAATCAGCTAAGACTCCAGCAGAACATGAAAGAGCGAGAGGTTCTGAGCAATAAGAACAATGCTTTGGTATGTTAGAGGCAAATAAAATCCATGCTATGATTCAAACAGAAGTGTTAATGCTGTGATGCTTCTTCATCTGTTTGGACTTCAGTGCCTGCATGCCACTTCAGGGCCCAAGCGCTTTCTGAGGACTGGACCATGACTGCCTGGACTACAGTTGTCCTTTCAAGGGGAGGTAAAGAAAAAAAAGAAAAAAGCACAGTACTACCCTGCTTTAGAGAGGTTGTGAGCATAAAGACAGCACAGTGAT
This sequence comes from Dromococcyx pavoninus, assembly GCA_033558185.1. Lineage (NCBI taxonomy): Eukaryota > Metazoa > Chordata > Aves > Cuculiformes > Neomorphidae > Dromococcyx > Dromococcyx pavoninus. The sequence goes on along the minus strand of JAUMJL010000431.1, from coordinate 1,297,923 downwards.
TAGAAACAACGATAAGGGAAAGCAACTGATAAATAACAAAAACGCAGAGGGCCCTAACTCACAGCTGATCTTCCTGAAGCAGCCCCAAGAACCCCAGAGGTGCTGCAGAGCCCAGCAAGGCTCCTGCTGTCCCTGACAATGCAGCAGGGAAGTTCAGGAAACACTGCACAGACAGGGGACCTTCAGCTTCTCTGGCAATTCCAAAAGTAAACTTCTCAGCTATTGTTCTACTCTGTACTTACAATCACAGAAAAATGGGAAGAAACAAATAGCATAGAAAAGCTATTTAATCCAGGTGTGTTAATCCCAGACTACTCTTTGGATACAGAACCTTCGCTGTTTATTTACAGCTGAAAAAGTGCTGGGGACGTGAACTGGTTGAGAAAAGTTATTCTCATTTAAAATGCCTGGCACTAACTCTCAATCAGACCATAGCTGCTTTTGCCTGTGTATTAAATAATGATAATAAACATTTATTAAAGAAGGGACAATAATTTTCTGTGAACACTTATCTCACACTTGACAGCGTCTGCTGGAGAAATGTAGTACAATGGGCAAGTTTATGCAACAGACTGCTACCATGGTGTTCCGTCCAGGGAACACGGAAAGCAGATTTATTTGAAAAAGTTTTATTTGCTCACTCTTCTTTAGGATCTTCTCTTTTAAAGAAAAAATGGGACAACCCAACCAAACCGGCCCACAGAAAAACCTTTGTTACTCTGCAGCATTCTGTACTGTTGTTTCTGAACATTCACCAGGGTAAGTCAGAGGCATTCTGCCTCTTCCGGCAGCACACAGGCAGAAAGGTAGCAGTCATCTCTTCACAGCTCTATTTTAGCAGTTTCTTATTTAGTACTTTGAGTCCTATGACCCGTATCCAATAAGGAGGTTCTGCCTAATACACTGATCAGATAAAAGGATGCTTTTCAAGCAATGGTTATGCAAGAGATCCATACTGCGATGCGAGGCTCCAAAACAGTAAACCTGCTCTCTAAAAAATAAAGCACACTCTTGTTCTTAAACCTATAACCCATACTGGCTATTTGCTTGAAACTGAACTGTGTCCGCTACACCTACAAACAGAGACTTTTGTTAATTCATCCTTATTAAAATTAAAAAAATCTTTACCAAGACGGAGTCATTAACATTTCCAGGAGGTAGGAAACTCAGAAAAAATGTCCAGAGACAGACAGATGAGAGCAAGGCAAGTATTATCTGTACTGGCTTCTGGATTAAATACATGAAGAGCTGGTCAAACTGTTTGAAGTGTTTCAGAAATATTTTCACATCAGCATCGCACTAACCTCGCCAACCCAATCACTATCTGCTAAATAATTTATCCACCCACAGCCAGACTGACTAGCACTTTCAATAAAATTTAAGTAAATTAATGAGTATGTACTCGCTAACCAAACCCAAAGTCCAAGACTGCACAACAAATAGGTGCCAGAGTCTGGATTCTGACTTTTGGTCTGGCATTCAGTTGGTGAAAAACGCCACTTGGCAAAAAAAAAAAAAAAAAAAAAAAGAGGAATTAAGGAATTAAGATTATACTGGCCTCGGGTCAGAGATTTACTGCACCTGATGCTGCAAAAACAAGCATGAGAAATGAGACAAACTGCATGCTGCAAAGACCAATAAGGGGCTTAAAAGGGCAATAATTTGTGAACATTCATTTCTAATCTTCACAGCTCCAAAACACTGGTCCTTAATAATAACTGTTATTCTCTTGTGTTATCCTTCTCACACTCAATACGCTGCTTTCAAACATGATGCTGGCAACTGACAGTTCATGACCTGCTGAGTTTACAACATTTGAACAAGGCAGGATAGAAAGCTTTTGGATAGCGTCAAGCATCTGTTCTCAGTGAGAGATGTCAGAGGCATCTGCTGCAAACGTCACTGCAAGACTGAGGCGGGAAAGATACCAAGATGACAATCAGAATTCCTTTTTTAAGGCCCTAGAAACGCACAGTCTTTCAGGGCAAGAAGAACTGGCACAGACTTTTGTTATTCACATGCTACTTAGAGACACATCAGATACTTTAGAAGCTGGTTTGGTTTTTTTTTTTAAGTGACATAAACCCTGTTCCAAAGTACTTAATCTAATTTGAGATCAGGTTTGCAGTAATAAGATCACACAATTTTGAACAAGTATGTACTAAATAGCTTATAAATATAGTTTGGTTTAACAGACCTATCATACCTACTGAGATATTGAAGACAGGATCATTTAAGAAAAATTCATGGGTAAATAGCATGAGAAACAGGGAGGGCTTCAGGACAGGAAAGCTTCTGTCTTGAATCAAAGATGAACAAGCTTTTGAACAAATATTCCATTAACAAGTCAATTTTGCTAATGTATATTACACTTTAACAGCTGGTAATACAGAAACACCCTCTACTAATCACAACAGACAGGTATCCAAAATTACGGTAACAAACTTCAGAGAACACTTGGAGAGAAGTGTTAAGCAGCATTCAAAGGTCAAGCCACAGTGCACCCTCGTCCAAGAGCAGAGCACTTCTGACTCCTACGGGACTCAGGCCACAAGTTTAGATCAGTTCATGCAGCTGTACCCTTCTGCATCTTAAAACTAACTTGTGCCCTGCTGCAGATGCCAGGCAGCACACGTGCATAGGGCAGAACCAATTTCTCCTACTTTAAACAACAGCATGCCCCATTTTAAAGGTCCCAAGGAATACCCATGCACTGTAAGTATGTGATATGCAACTGTAGCATGCATCAAACTTTCACCCATCTAAGGAGTCGAGTTCATTTTCCATTGAATTACTATGTCTCCCTTTGTTCTTTGTAAAAACATATATATGATAAAACGAGCCATAAAAATTAAAACACACATTTGCCACACTCCTGTTTTCCAAGGAAATGGCTTACTGAAAGAAAAGATTGCTTTCCTGCATCCAGGCCAATAGTTTTCCTCTTCGGATTAGAGAGGAGGATTACAGCAGCTCATGCTGAGCTAGCACTGCTGCAGCTGGACTTTGATACTAGTTGCCAGGCTGTCTAGTTTAAAGCTAACTCAGGTATAGCTGTATGAACTGCAGTCTGCAATGCAGCAGCAAATTAACTATTTAACTCAAAACAAAATCCTTTTTCCATACTTACTAAAAACAGCAGCTGACAAACTATGGATTTGGCTCTTTCTCCACATGCAAAAAGATTCACTGCAAGTACCTAAAAATATATTTTATAGCTGACAGCCCAAGGAGTCGATCAATGAAAGTTCAAGAGGTGTATTTTACAGCCCAGATGTTCTCAAACTACGCTCCGCTGACAACTTACTGAGATGATTGGTCACATTATGCTGACTTTTCTCCCCTTTGCTGTACCAGTTTGTGTCCAAAAGATGAAGAGTACATGTACAATTCTTAAAATATTTCTCCTTAAACGTTTTCTCCTTTTGCTACAGTTAGCATAAAAATATCACAGCAAATCAATGGGATGAGAGGCTGTACCAAAGACAACTTGGTATGAAGTATGAATCAAACTTTAACCTCTACAGCAGGATGACCTTAATGAAAATTCTGAAGGCATGAAAACTACAGGATCCACACGTATGTACATACACTCTAGATAATGACAAAAATTCCACAAGGCAAACATGCTTTTCCTAACTAGACCTATGCACTTCTCAGTGGTTATAGTGTTGAAATCTGTGCAAAACCAGGGCAGAGCAAGAAATCTTACTTCCTTATTTAAGAAAAAAACCTAGTGGGATTTTCTAGGCAAATGGATTGCAACAACAAATAGTGTTACTAGATCCTAATTTACTAAATCCTCATGCCTGAAAGGTTTCCTCCAACCCTTCAGCTCTAAAGTACCATAAAAATGCAAAACTATACACCTTGGGGAAAAGATGCAGACCAGTTTAAAAGAGGTGTTTATCCATGCACTAAAAAAACCCCCACAAACTGTCTCAAAACCAACAAAAATCTAAGTTTGGACACAAGACTGTCATATCCTTTGTATAGGGGATACACACGCTACAGCTATGGATGCACCCATATCTTCATTCAGCTTTTTGTTTGGATGTTAAACTAACAATTAGCAACTTGAATGCCACTGAGGCCAAATGCCACAACAGGCAAGAAGGGGAGCAGTTAGGTCCAGCATGTGGATTCAGTAGCTGTCATTTCATAGCTCTCTCCTTGCTCAAATCACAAGAATCCCTATAGCTGAGTCTTTTGGGGGCAAAAGGAACAGAATGCTTAGCTTCATATGAGGAAAGTCATTAGAAATCAGGTACCACGTAGCTTCATTGGCCATAGCAGAGAAGTGAAAATCAGGTCATGCATGGCACCTGGATATATCATTTTTTTATTCTGATCTTGGCTTGCAAGTCCTTTCTTTCTCCTTTCCTTGCAAAGACATATACTTCTACAAGAACACCATCTGTACAGCATCCCCAAAACAGCCTCTGAGGCATGTTTTGCTGCAATTCCCAGAAAGCAGCCTTAATTTTACCAAGTCAGAAGGATCACTGATCCATCATCCTTGCTACATATTATAAAGCATGGAGGACTGAAGGAAAGTTCAAATGTTCAGCATTTTTCCATGGAAAAGTGCACCTTTAGTCTGATCCACCTTTCCTTCCCTAAGTAGGGGAACTTTTGCCCTTGGTTTCACATCTCTGCTTCAGTCACAGGGTTGCTTGATGGTAGCAGAACCTGTATCACATTTGGGGTTTCTTCAAACCTAAATAGTCCAGCCAAACTCCCTGCTCTTACTAGAACACTGGCATGCATTTGGATTTTTCCTTGAACACCAACAATCCAAACTCTTGGCCACCATTTCACTTACAAGCAAACATTTTTAATGTAAGCCACAGCATTCTCTGTACTCAATTTCTGGAGTGGATAAAAATTTCTTTCCACCTAGAGGTTCACATCTTTGCAGCACAGGTCAACAGTTTTGTGCACAGACCACTACACCAGCACTTTAGACAATAATCTGCTAGCAGATTCCTTTACAAACTTACTACCAAATCAGCCCAGCTCATAACAACTGTTGTGGCTAAATACAGGGTTTGGGTGAGAAGTGGGGAAGCAATTTCCTTATTTCACCATCAGCTCTGTTGTCTGAAGGGTTATTGAGATCATGGACATTGCCTTCTTTGTCCCTATTTTTCACATATCTTTTGGCAGCTATATACAGCAAGACAGATTCCTTTATGTGTGATAAATGCTACAATCACTGCCTTCTCCTTAGGGAAGGCAAAGAGTGCTGATCACAGCTGAAATGGGTACATAGCTCATACTGAAAATACAACTTCTCTACTGCAAGGCAGACTCATCTTCAGCAGGCTGAACAGCCACAGATCTAGAACACATGTTTTGATTAACTGAGTATGCTGCACTTCATACAATAAAACCATTGAGTTGGTTTGATCACTTTTGTTATCCTTCAAGGCAATAATTTTATCACCTTATTGCTTTTCTTTTAAACTCCATCTTGGAAAAGAAAATAAGATGCTTGTCTTAAACAGGATGAAATCTAGAGGAAAAAGGTCTATTCACCATCACCTGTTCTCAGCCCTTCCACAACAGTGTACTGAAGCAACTGAGGATTTTAGTAAGCTGTTAGTTACTTCCAAGCACAAGCTCACATAAGTCAGTGCTCAGGAAACCTGCAAACTCACATTAGATCATACTCTGACACACTTTCAAAAATTATCAGCTATTGACACTGCAGTCAGTAATTTCTTGTTCCACCTTGGAATCTTAAAGCATCAAAAAGCCTAAGTTAATTATTCATAAGTAGAAATACTTTCTCTTCTGTAGAAGAGTAAAATAAGGTACAGTGTGCTACAAAGACACACCATTTCTCTTGTAACTTCTACTTGTGTGTCCAAATCATATGCTTGTTCTCCTTCACTATTTATTTTCCTCCCTTTCTACCTTCAAGCAGTTTGGGAAGCTTCTAAACTGCTTTATTCTTCAGGATATTTTTGGTTTGGTTTAATACAGTCTGTATGGTCCTAATTGTTGCTGCAGACAAACATACATACAAAATTCAACAAACTGAAAAAAATCTTTTATGCTTGCAGAACTGCTGGTCATAGACAGTAAGCAGAAGTGTGACATGCATGGTAGAACAGGCAGTCTTTGCTGTTGTAAAAGCTTTTACTGAACTCTGTTCTATTTAGTTCTTACATCAGCTGGATAACAGATGATTTAAAACAAAAATATTCTATATCATATTGTTCAAACCTAGTCTCTAAATGCAAATAGTGCCATTATCTGCTTAATAAAGACCAATTATTCAATGAAAAATCAAGCTATTGTGCAAGTTTTGAATGCTTATAATATGTTATTTGATAATATGGTGTCTTCTGACCTAGACAGAGCTGCCTACGGCATATAATTAAAGGTTTCAGATACATTATGTTCTTCTCCTGCCAAATGCTGTTCATGCAGTATGCTTTGTACACCCAGTGAAACTAATAGAAAAACAGTATTTCAGCTTAAAGTGCTTTGTTAAACCACCTAAACAAAACCAGTGTACAGCCTCAAGATCAGACATCCTTCTACAGAATTTAAGTACCACCACCACCTGTTTTTCCTCCAATACCAAATTCTCCATTTTATAATTTATTATTTTGAACACTGGACTTACCATTTTCTATCTTAATTCTAAGATAAAACACTTTGCATTGCTTTATGACAGCATCACCATCAAGATAAGTATTTCATTACATTATACATTACCTGCAGAAAAAGCTCCTGTTCCACAGAGTCAACAACAAAAAGTTAGTACATTTTAAAGTGATGTCTAAAGCCTGCAAAATACACAGGCACTAGGGCATGAAACCCTCCCTCTCTTGACAAAGTGAACTGTGCAAGCCTGTATTTCCCAGTCAATTTGTTCCATGTACCTTAATGCTTATTTGAAGGCATGAAGCAGAAGAAAACTCACTTCACATGCTCACTGGGTCTATGAAATCTGACCACCAAGGCAGCCCATGAAAGTGTTGGTTAACGGTGTTTCTAGATGAGGATGTGGATCACTCCTCACTAAATGACAGACTTACTACATCTAGCCCAGCAAGTACCAGTCAGCTGATGCCAGTCACCTAGTCACTCTGAGAACCCGGCGTGTTTCTGAATGTGTCAAACAAACCACCAATTAGTCTTTGTTTGCTAGTTCACTGCATCCGCTGCTTTTGTGTTCCGGCCTTGGCAGGCTACCAGCTACTTTGACTGCAGTCCCTTCCCCCTGAAAAAGGGAAATCAGCTAGACTGAAAGAAGTTCTTCAAAAGCAACAAGCCTATCTGATCTTCAGACTGAAACAGTGCATTCAGACTGGGTGCAACATCCAGCCACTAAAATAAAAAGGACCAAGTTTATTCCCATGGCTCACAAATTTCAGAATAGTACAAGGGAGACACTGAGAAGCATTTATAATCAGAAGAGAATGTAATTAAATACACACATACACAAACCCACCTTTTACAACTATACAGTATGTAGCTCAATATTCGAAGGGTTGCAAGAAACCCTCAGCTCCTATTCCTCTGGCTGCTGAGGGAATCCTTTGCCTGGCACTCCAGGCCTTCCCAGCATTTCAAAGAATACATTCATTTACATATCAAAACCTCTACTTTCTGGCAGGATATGAAGCCTGGGTACCAGTCTGAAAGCAGCACTTCAGGATATGAGTTATAGTCTCTTGCTTAGCTAGAACCGTGTTATTTTTACCTGCACAACAATTACTTTTTCTACAACAGAATAACAGATGCAAGGTAACAGTCAATATCTTTAAGCTAAGATTCTTAACTGAATCTAAACTTACTCTAACACTGGTCTCGAGAGTCACTATGGTGACTTGATCCTGACTTCTAAGACCACAAAGAAACAGCCTTATCAGCTATTTCTGTCCCACAAGAAGCACACTACTGAAGGAATTCTTCCTCATTTTCACATTAAAAAACAATAGCAGGGAGCCAAGTTTGGCAAAGACATCCATGAATCTGAGCACATCACAGTTACATCCATCACAGATATATCTTTCAAAAAATTCCTGAATATTTAAGTAATATATTTCAAAAGACTTCAGTACAAGTCATACAACACTGCGCATTCAAAAAAACCTCAAGCACTACACAGTATCTAGTCTCTGAAGTTCTCCGATTTGGGGGCTAAAAGCAAAACGTTGGGGTGTTCTGTCCTTTGTTTTTTTTTTTTACCCTTCTTTTGAATTGGAAAAAAAATTCCATAGAGCACAAGTCTTTCAACATTTCTCCTAAGAATTAGCTCCATCCAAAGTACTGCAAGATGCAGCTCAGCAGTGATTGAGCCGACCCTGCCACTCAGTCGCAGACAGTGGAGCTGGCTGCCCTCAGTGATACCACCACAGATACACAGCTATAGATCACCACAGACAGGCCACAGCTGCCAGAAGGCTGTAACAGAAGCCATTAAATATTTCCTCCCAAAAACTACTCAGTATTCCCACTGTCAGCCTGGTTTCACAGCTGTGTAAAGTGGAAATCCAACCTAAAGTACTTTGGAGATATATTAACACACAGAGTTTCTGTTCTAAAGTAGCTCATTCAGAAAAAGTCTCAAACTCAGGTTTTCTGGGGAAAAGAAAAATAAGCTTTTCTCATCATCTGTTTCAGTATAAGACAACAACTTTCTAGAAAGCAATCTGCAGGATTTTCCTCTTGCAGGAAAAAAGGCAAAAAATCCTATTCTGTGTTAAAAACTTGACTGCACTTCTGTTCAAAACAGTATCACAGTATCTCGGAAAGGACATCTGAGATCACCTAGTCCAACCCATGACCCAACACCAACATCTACTCGTCGTTTAAACCATGGTACTAAGCGCCTCATCCAATCTGTTTTTAAACACCTCGACACCCAGCACCTTCCTGGGCAGCACATTCCAACGGCCAATCACCTTTTCAGTGAAAATTTTTTTCCTAATATCAAGGTTAAACCTCCCCAACGAAGATTAAGACCATGTCCTCTTGTTCTATCACTGATCGCCTGAGAGAAGAGACCAACCCCTGCCTGCCTACAACCTCCTTTTATAGAGAGGTTATAGAGAGCAATAAGGTCTCCCCTGAGCCTCCTCTTCTCCAGGCTAAACAAGGCCAGACAAAACCAAAACCAAACCTTTAAAGAATTCAGTGAACAAACACTAGCCACTCTCCTTCCCAAAACCCAAACTATCCTTCCCAGTCCACAAGCACTTTCCTTTCACAGCAGGGTCCCTGTAGTACTGTGCTACATAATAAATACGCACATATACAAAAGCAAGGATCCCTCATCTAAACAAGATAGATTGTTTCAGATACATTACTTGCTTCTGACTCTCCCATGTACTTTCTGGTTTTATAACTGCATCTTCCCATTTAAAAAGAAGTAGACAATTTTACACGTGGTTACACAAAAAACTATTGACTGACAGAGCAGACAGGGTATGAAAGTTAGCTGTCGTATGTTTAAAATAAACTGCATTTTAAAATTACTCTTGGAGGTACTCTTATGTTCAGGTAAGGTGTCAGAATATCACAGTATAAACACAGCCCAATTGTTTTTTTTTCCATGGTAATCCTCTAGATAACTACAAGAAAGTTTGGTTATTATTTTTTCAATGTTAGTAATGTGAAATCTGATGACAACAAAAATGCACATGTCCTGATGGTGCCAAAAGCATCAAGACTTCTCTTTGCTATTTTAGATCCTTGATATGTAGATAAACAGAAGTGTCTGAATCTACTTAAAATGTACAAGACAAAGATTCTTAAGTGTCGCATTTAATCATTTTAAAATAGAAACTACCACTGAACAATGAATTTAGTACCTGCTATGCACTTAGAGAGACCAGGTCTCTTTTTGTGCTAGGACACAAAAACATCAGCAGAATTTTTACCAACATACAGACAGTATTACTTATGTAACTAAGGTTTTCCTAAGAATGATAAAATCATAGAATCTTCTGGTTGGAAAAGACCTTTGAGATCATTGAGTCCAATTGCACCCATCTTCTGCTAAACCATGTCCCTCAAAAACTCATCTACCCATTTTTAAACACCTCCAGGGATGGTGACTCAACCACCTCCCTGGGCAGGCTCTGCCATTGCCTGACCACCCTTTTGGTAAAGAAGTTCTTCCTGATATCCAGTCTGAACCTCTCCTGGAGCAACCTATGGCCATTTCCCCTTGACCTATCACCTGTCACTTGAGACACAAGATCAACACTCGCTCTCCCACAGCCCCCTTTCAGGCAGCCATAGACAGTGATGAGGTCTCCCCTCAGCCTCCTCTTCTACAAGCTAAACAACCCCAGCTCCCTCAGCTGTTCCTCGTAGGACTTGTTCTCCAGCCCCTTCACCAGCCTTGTCGCCCTTCTCTGCACGCACTCCAACACCTCCAATTCACAGTGTTGTCCTTACAACATATTTAGATTTAAAATCTTCTGGGACAGGACATATCTTTCACCTATACTTGAACAGTCCAGAGCACAATGAGGGCCCCAGTCTTTTTTGCTTTAAATATTATCAAATATACAAGTACTTTTTAAATGTAGGAGAGACTGAAAATATCAAGAAAGCACCCTTTGTGTTTACTTTGTGCTTAATTCCCATTTACAGTTCAGAATAAACCCTTCAGCTGTCAATAACAGTTTTACCAGAAGAAACTCGAGATGGGGCCAAGTTTCCCTGCATAAAGCTTTCACAGCAAGTGGTGACCAGATGGACAGGATACTGCCATATGCTCCCCTTTGCTGAAAGGTGGAAAATACAAATCAGAAAAAAAAAATCGGAGAGTGGAGAGACAAATATCTCTGCAGTCTGCCTATTAATAGGCGCACACCCTTTCCTACCAGGAATACACAGAAACTTCTCCATTGCTTGCACCTTAGGGTGGGAACTGCAGGGAGGCAATGGCAATGATTGGGGCAGCCAAGGCACAACTGTTGTCTCCACCGTAATCCTTGCTAGGCAGGTACCCATCTGTGCTACACCCAACAGCACTGCATTCCCAAGGAGAGCCATTGCATAAGCATGGGGAAAAGAACTGGCATCACCATGGCCCTAATAAAAGGAAGGGAACAAAGACACGGCTCCACAGAGTCAGCCTCTCTGGAACTGGATGCTTTTTCCAATGCAGCACCAACAGCTGAGATGCTCAAAAGCTGTGCCCATTTTGCAGCCTCCTCTGAATTTCTTTTTGCCCAGAGATAACATGCATCAAATACTTTTAAGTAAACCTTAACGCTACCAAAGTCTTGCACTGCTCTTTCAAGTTGGAGCAGACAATCTGGCTATATTATAATGTCTCCAAGGAACACCTGCCCTTTTGAGGCAGTCCTAAAAATATCACCTTTCAAAGCTAAAACATATCTATTTTGTTACACTACTGCTCCCTGCTCAGGAAGTCCTTTTTAAGACCAAATGGGGAAAAAATAAAGAGCATTCAGATTTCTAATTTTATCAATCCTGATAAGAATGTAATTATTTACTAGATGCGGGTTGTAAAACCCAGGTAGCTATTTTATATAGAGAAAAATTATGAACTGCTTGCTGGATGAGACACACCAGCACATGCCTCATGTTTACGTCCTGGACATTTGTTAACTTTAGAGACAGAAGCTCTTCTGTTAAATTTAAGAGGAGCTTTTTTAAAATTTGTACCATTGGCTAAGTCAACTGGCATACTTTTCTATCAGAAATTATTTGATAGGCTCAAACAAAACTATTTAAGGCAAAATCCTAAAAAAAACCCCCAACAAGTCTCACCAACTTCAATAAAATTTGTATTTTGCTATTTTTCAATATTAATTCTCATTTTCTATTCGTGGAAGAAGCTGGTAGGCACACTTAAATATCAGACACATAACACTTTCCACTACAAAGACTTCTGCAACTTTTTTTGAGAAGCTCTGACACTTGCCTCCTTTGCAGGTAGCCTTTGAAGTTCCCTGGAAGAGCTGAGATGCTCTTTGTCTCATGGCAATCCATTCAAGTTAAATGGAACTGTTTTCCTATGCCTGCTTGCTTTTTTTTAATCAAGTATTTGGTGGCCTCTCAAAAATAACAAATCAGATGGCCGTGAACTTGGTGTACACAAGGGCTGTGCAACTTGCAGAACAGTGGCAGATGGGGTGCAATGGAGCACTTCAGGTTGTTGAACCCAAAATCAGAGGGGCAGGACAGAACAGAAAGGAGGATGAAGGAGGTCAGACTTTACCCACTGTTTCCCTAGGCAAAGCACAGACCCCGAAGGCCCTTCCTCCTTCACAAAACAACCACCTTATCAAGTAAGACAATTACCTGAATTAGAAATCACTACTGAAGGCTCAAATCCCACTTAGGGGTTTGTTAAGGTCAACGAGGGAAGTTTATACTTTGATATAACATTGTTTTAAAAAATCTAAAGCTAAGAACGACAACACTAAGAGATTCTATCTTGGAAACTAATTTGAAAGAAGATTATTGGGGTTGAAAGTTAAGCTCTTGAAAATTAGGAAGCATCATATTTAAAACTGCATTTGCATTAATCTGCTTTTTCACTGTTAAGATCACACACTATTTTCTCCGGCAAATCACGGGCTCATTCAGTGAACAGGGTGGCTCACAACACAGAACTACATCTGGGCAACCCTAAATCAGACATTTTCTGACTTACAGGTCTGTCTTTGCAACCAAAATATTTGAATATACATTTTAAAAAATATTGTCATTTGTGTGTAATGTTATAGGTGCACATGGTGCTTTACATGATGCAAGGAAAGATGTAGCAATTGCCACAACAAAATCTTAAGAGTTAAAATATATCAAAGCAATGCTGTACCCCAGAAAGATAAAATGGAAGTGAGAGAGTGGGATAACATCTTCACACTGAAAATATTTGGATTTTGAACAAAGCAAGAAATGAGCCAACATTGCATTTTATAATGTTTAGTTAATGACAAGTATCATTAGAAAACCTCCATTGCTACTTGAGTTTACAGAAAGGACAGCCTTTCATTACATCCATGCAAAACCAGTGATTTCAACATGATTACATGGATGTAACAGAGATCATTGTGACCCTATAACTAAATTAAGAATTAAACCCTAATACATAACACTTGTCAAGCCAAATCCTACACCCAAACAGGTGGACTGAAATATGACAGTGACACTGCAGCAAGCCTTCCACCGTCTTTCACCCAGTCTCTGCCCCCACTGCACCATCTAAGAACTGGGTACAAAAAGGCTTTCAATTCTCCTTGTGCAGGAGCCTCTGGAGCCAAAGAATGCACAATGGCCAATTTCACCAATTATGCTCATGTCCACCTACACTACAAAAGTACTCCTGAAATATTGACAGTTTGGAATTATTTTCAAGTCAACAAATCCCAAATTCCCCGTTTTCCAACGCCACAGATTCCTGACTTTCCCCTCATATTATTAAACCTAACAAGAGCGTGTAAAACAAGTTTCATCAGTGCACAGTGTCAGGCTAGAACCAGCAAGGATAGAAAAAGGAGGAATCAGATCCCAGTCTTCCTCTCATGTACCAACTAGCAATGAAGATTCTGCAAATAGCACTTCGTTGACACTTTTGATGATAATGTGCGAGGCAGAAGGACTCCAGCTCACTCGGTCAATATTGGTTCTGCAGGGTCCATAAGGAAAAGTATTTTGTCTGTTAAGTAATCCCAGTGTCCAGGAAGCAGGCGAGTTGAGCAGCACTATATCGAAATTACTCCCCCTTCATCCTCTTGGAGTATGCAGACAGTTTTTTACTACGTAACACAACCCAGTTAATTCTTTTTCTATTGCCAAGTAATGCAAATAATTTAAATGAGCAGCTGTGATATATTACATGTAAATTTTAGTCATATCAGAATCTTGTAGGGCAATGCAGTTCCTCCTCCTAATTTCAATATAATCACATGTAACAATACTGAAATCACGTTCTGGGTGATATTCCAGGTTTTGCTAGTTCTGTCCCTCTGTGCCACAAGTAACCTGTGATGCAGTATCACTGCAGAGTTAGAACCTGCAGTGTATAGACTACCAGAGACCAGGCATCTGGGTTCTAGGGAGTCACTGTTGTACCCAAGTTGGAATATCAGCACAGCACTCAGGACTGGGAGAGGGGAAGTATCACGTGCTGTGCATCACTTTTACAGGGCACCTTCAGAACTGTAATCACGCATACACCTAACTAACCTTTGGAAACAGACACAGTGAGAGTGAAAACAGGTAGACTGTGCGTTATGTTATACGTTTATGCTGCCAGTCAAAATCTGAAAATACTTCAGCTGTGTAGCAGGCTTGTACAAGTATCTGCATTGCAAGTATACATAGCTCACATCTTAATTTTCTCACTGACCTTTTCATAAAACGATTGGAATCAAGATCTTCATCTCACCTACTACTCCAGTTCTGAAGCTAGAATAGCTGATGCATACTCTTGCTACGTGTTCCTTTTGACCACTGTGGTCTTCAGCATAGTTACTACCTGCTAACCACATCTCCTTTTTGTGCAACTTGCAACTTTTTTCACCCTTCAGCTGCAAATCCCACCCTGCACTAAACAAAGGAAAGGCAATTTTGCAATCCAACTGGCAGCCAGTACAGAGCTGTAAAACTCCACTTGGTTCAGAAATGTACAGGAAAAAGCAGGTAGACGCATTGCTTCAGGACTTTAGGGCTCATTAGCCAGTCACTTCACTGACTTGAAGCATACCCTTCACAGTGTTTAGGAACCATGACACATTTGAAGCAGTATACACTCCTTATACAGCATCCTCTGTAAACGAGAAGTATTCCTTCCCTTCTCTGCATAGAGCATACATTGTCTCACAACACAGATATGGTTCGCAAGATCACGTAACAGCTTTTCCCATACAAGAAAACTGCTGCATTATATTAATCACACTACCCTGTTGCAAAGCATTTACATGCTACTATAGCATGGTCTCATGTATAATCCTCCCCTATAATATGATCGTGCTATTAACAATCCTTTTAAAAACATCCTGCAGAAAGTTGCAGCACCTTCACAGGAACTACCAGGAAATCACTAAGTATCAATATCATATCACTTGATCCATGTTTGTGTAATAACATTTTACAGCATGTTAAAAACATATAGGTCACTTACCTTTCCTTGTTTGTGCAAATTCCAGTAATAAGTCTTGCAAAAAAACCCTAGAGTTTGAGAGTTGCCTCACAAAACAGCAATTTCTGATTCCCCATACCTGTAATATGACAGGTTCTCTGTTCAGACAAATGAGGCTCCTCTGCTGATTGCACTCAGAGCTGTGAATAACCCTGCATCCTTACCCATTTCACTCCTTTAACACATACAATCTCTTGCAGTTGTTACAACGGGGTCAGGTGCATGCACTATCTAATACAGAACTGGTAGGTTGGTTTGCTCTCAAACTCACATGTAAGAATTAAGAAATTCTGCTGGAGAGAGAGTCAGCAGATCCTTTTCCTAACTTCAGCACATGAACAAACTTAGAAACCAGGCACGTGTGATACTGTGTTCCTGCACTGTATTTCTTAAGTAAAGTTACCGTGACACACTATCCTGTTATAGCACATCAGTCCTCACAATTTACAGATTTCACCTCTATAGATGTAACAAAAAAGGTCTGCTATTATGTTTTTACAGAAAGCAAATAGAAAATTCCCTGGTTAAGAGCAGTCTAAATAGATTCCAACTTCCCAAAAGAAACTACCGAGCCTTTCCCTGTCGTGGCAAGCAGTGATGCTCTAGGACAGAGAGCTCAGAAGGAGTCGCAGCAGCTGAGGGATGCGGGGCGCTCTCGGTGAGGCGGCTGTACCGCGGGGCACCGCAAACAGGACATCAAAGCGGCTTCCAAGGCCGGGCAGCACCGCGAGGGTTTGTGTCCAGAAGCCACACGCTCCGGACTGGCGACCCACGACCCTGTGCCTGCTGGGGGCTGCCTGGGGGTTCTGTCCATGCCCCTGTGCCCGTTGCGGGCTGCACGGGGGAGGAGAGTGGGCTCCAACCCCTGTGCCCGCCGGGGGCTGCATTGGGAGGGAGGGAACAGGGGAGGGAGGTCCAAACCCGGTGACCCGCGCCCGCCGAGGGCTGACGGGGGGGGGGGGGGTCCAACCCCTGTGCTCCTACCTCCCGGGAGATCCAAGCCCTGTGCTCGCCGGGGGCTCCCGCGAAGTTGGGGTCCCGCCCGCGCCCACCAGCGGCTGTCGAGGAGGGGCCGTGCCCTGTGCCTGCTGGGAGCTCCTGCCCCTGCCCACACCCTCCGGGGGCTCCCGCGGGGTCCCCCTCCCCAGTCCCAGCCACCCTCCTTCCCCCCCACCGCGCAACCTGACCGTCCCCGCGGCGGCTGCTCCGGCCCCGGGAAGTTGGCGGAAGGAGGCACCGCCGCTAAACTTCCTCGCCGCGGAAGGGTCCCCGCGGGACCCCGCCCCCGGGGGCGGAGGGGGGAATGTCCCCGCGGCAGGGGCTCAGCACGGCTCGGTACGTACCTGACTGCCACGGCCCCGGTCCCCCGGGGAGGGTGGGGAAGGGAGAAAGGGGGAGGATGATGCCCGCACGCTCCCCCGCCCTCCCGGGTCGCCTAGGAAACACCGGGCCGGTCGCTCTCAGCTCGGTAAGCGGCGGCGGCGCTGGGGAAGGGGGGGGGGGGGGGGGGGGGGGGGGCGGTTTAAAGGGGGAGCGCGCGCGCGCTCGCCGCGCGTCACGTGGCCGCCGGGCGGGCCAATTAGCGGCGGCGCGCGCCGTAGTACTACGGGCGGGGGAGGGGCTCTGCGCGCAGCTCCCCCTCAGGAGCCGCCGCGACGCCATCGCCGACCCCTGGCGCGGGGCGGTCAGGTGGGAGCCGCGGGGCGTGGGGGGCCGAGGGGGGGTAATAGTTCCCCGCCGCGGGGTCTGCGCTCTGTACGCTCTGCAGGTTACATAAGGGCGCCCGGAGCGAGCAGCTGCGCGATTACACGATGCGGATTAGAGATTACGTTGATTCAGCAGATCGCCCCGCGCTGCTCCGAGGGGGATTGGCACCCGCGGGGCACTGGGTGCCCTTTCGGGCGGGCAGACCCCCTCGGTGACGTTAAATGCAAAACAAGGAAGGGAAAAAAACCTCCAAGATTAAGAACGTGCTTTAAATGGATGAAATAAATTAAAAAAAAAAAGACGGATATTCAAGGATTGACAGGTCTCTCTGTGGAATAATGGGCGCTGGTGGTACCAAAAATGCACGCAAATAAACTCTCTTAAGACATCATTCTCTCATGCGCCGAGCACTGAAATAAAAGGATGCTGCTTTCTAAAACTCCAAAACGACTCTTACAGAGTTCATTTGCTGGCATTTTCGGTATCTCTGGCAGCAATCAGTTATAGCTGAATGGGTGATGTTTGGCTTAAAAAAATCAAAATCAGTATTATGAAGAATAATTGCATTCATTTCCTGATGACTTCCAATTAAAAATAAAAATCTGAACTCTTACGATATACATTTCTTCAGTGTCTCAAAACAATTTAAGTGATATTAGTCTAATTTATTAAATATCTGTGTGCCAAACTGTCTCCTTGTAGCCCAGTTTGTAATGTGGATTTTTTTAGTTGTGATTTTTTGGATCTGTGATTACTGGCATTCGACAGCTGACAGTACAATGGGCAATGTGTCTACTACTAAGATATGAACAGAAATTAATCACGGAGCGAGAATCTTTCAGTTGATTTCATAGAGATCTTAGGCATGAAACTTGGGAGAGAAGGTGCCATAGAAGAAATGAATGAGCACACAAAATGAAAGAATAGTGTTATAGGTTTATCTTGTCCAGGCTTGATAGTGGGTTTTTTTCACGCGATAGTCTTATAACCCTCCCACATAAGCACACATAAACTCAAGACTGGAATCTATTTCAAAATTACAAATATGTAGTATGACTACAAGCAGATTCATTTGACAGGAGCTTGAACTGAAATGTAGCTTTGCCAGCTTCTGTATGAACATCTCCTACAGTAGAATGGGGGTTTCAGATGGGAATTTGCAGTTGGGTGCAAACTACTTACGAATTCCTGAGACAAGTGGGCACAGTCATTTGTTGTCATGTCAGAAAACTGTAATGGAAAGAATTCTGAACAACTGTGTTCAGGAAATTCACCCATCAGTCACAAGCATTTTGAGACGAGAGCTGTTCGGCATCTGCCTCTGCTTCTGTCTTTTGCTAAGGGTTCCTTCTTGTTGTGACTATCCCATCTTAAAAGACATTTTCGGTGTGTAATCTTGAGTAACACATTGTCTTTTAACAAATTTGTTGTAATATCTCACCTTGAATTCTTCCATATAGAGCTCTCCACTTGTTACAGGCAATTTGATGGATTTTTTCTGACACTCAGTGATTTTCTGTGCTAAAATCAGTTATGAGCTTTGTATGGTAAAGATATTAGAAGTTTTCACCTAGATAAGAAAATAAACAGACTTCTTTTACCAAGCCTTCATGACAGTTTCTGTCTTTTGGAGAAAATAAGAGGTGCAGACTACTAAGTGCTTGACAGATGTCAAGGACACACCTCAGAAGAATTAGCCTACCAAGCAGATAGAGGAATTCTTAAACTTTTTTTCCCCTTCATTGTTTTCAAGACACAAATATTTGAGCTCAGTATTGGGGCAGAATGAGATTTTTCCTCTTCTGGATTTTAAAAAAGAATAATGCATAATGCAGTAAAATCCCATTCTTGAAGACAGCTGTAAGGTGCAACTTCATCTAAATGAACAAACAGTGTATATTTGAAATAGCCACGTGACTGAAATGCTCTTCTTTAATTTTGGGGAGAGTTTATATAGAGATTAATTTTAAGAATGTTTGGATAGCAAAGAACCATAAACCAAAACCCAAATCACTATTCAGTGCTTTCTTTTTATCTGCCTGTGCTCATCAAGACTTCCACTTATTATCTTTTGGGGATACTGCATCTCATGGATGCTTAGAATAGTTAGCTATTAGAAGTACACAAGAATAAGTGGCAATAAGGACTCTGTTTTAAGTGTATGAGGAGTAAAGCACACATTCAAAGACAAAAACAGTGAGTTCAAAAGACTTGTTCCTGTCAGCCTCCCGTAAGGCCAGATATTAGCACATATTTTTACAGAAGGCTGAACCCATTACAGTTTTGTGTCAGTCCTCAATTTGCCCAGAAATCCAATAGCTGTTCCCCAAAAAAGAAAGAACTGTTTTCTTTCTCCTAGTGTTTTAGTACCCAAGAAGCACAAGGGTGTACGAATCTTGTGTAGCTCACTTTAATTCATGGTTTCTCGGTATTTCCATCTCATTTGCAGTGTTCAGTGTGGCACACATACACAGAACATGCCCTAACTTAGTGATTTAGGATATAGTTAACTCTAAACTTATGATTTAAATCCTTTCCTAAACTGAAGCCCTTGTTAAGGGATTCAGACTACAAAAATAAAGATGCACAGGACTTTGAAGTAATTGAAGAGGCTGAAATACTATCAGGATATATATGTACGCAGGTGATCTAACTTTAATGTATAAACCACAATATTTCAAACAATTTACTGTTATTATTAATATTGGTTTAGATGACAAATGTGTGGGGAGAAGGATAGAACTGACCTGAAGTATTTTTTTCAATAAGCTGGCATCAAGCAAAACAGGCTATATTTTAAATTTCAGACTAAAATACTCCAGCTTGATGAACTCCAAAGATGCATGCAAGATAAACATTTGAGCATTCATAGAATTGCATTCTTGGTTTCTGTGAGCACAGGCTACAGCTGTGACTTAAAACACAGCAGTGGACATGGAAATGATATCTTGTGTTTCTAGTACCAGTTCCATGCACACATATAGGTAAGCAAGTCAGAATAGTTTAGCAACAATTTCTGCTGTAGCATTTCATTTGCTTTACAATATATCAGCTTACTCTTTTTAGAAGATAGGGAGTCCAATGTATTCCTTTTTGGACACTGATACATTCTTAAACTTCTGTTCAAAGTTCAACAGACACCCCAGAGAAAAATATTTAGCTAATATTTACTTTTCAGTCTTAAAAAAAAAAAGAAGCCACAACAATAAATGCTGCCAGGAACATCTCTTTTGAAGGTGATATTTAGACCCAAATTGTGATACTTATTATCAGAACTTACAGAATATTCTTATGCATACACACATCTTCTTGGATTGTTTTGGAAGGACATTGAAGTGCTGGAGCATGTCCAGAGAAGAGCAACGAGGCTGGTGAAGGGGCTGGAGAACAAGTCTTGTGAGGACCGGGTGAGGGAACTGGGGTTGTTTAGCCTTGGAGGAGAGGAGGCTGAGGGGAGACCTCATCGCTGTCTACAACTGCCTGAAAGGAGGCTGTGGTGAGGTGGGTGTTGGTCTCGTCTCCCAAGTGACAAGCGATAAGACAAGAGGAAATGGCCATAAGATGCACCAGGGGAGGTTCAGACTAGAGATCAGGAAAAATTTCTTCACCGAAAGGGTGGTCAGGCCGTGGCAGAACCTGCCTGGGGAGGCGGTGGAGTTGCCATTCCTGGAGGTGTTTAAAAGGTGGGTAGATGAGTTTTTGAGGGACATGGTTTAGTAAGGGAACAGGTACAGTTGGACTTGATGGTCTCAGAGGTCTTTTTCAACCACACGATTCTATGATTTTCACCCCCTTCCTTTGTCACCCCATTTTCTTGAATATGCAGGCAACAAACTTAGCAAATAACCAATAAGGAGTCCCATAGCTGTCAGCTTATAAATGGTTTGTAATACATGTAACAATTAGTCCTAGTCCAAACAGCTGATGAGGTGCATAGCACACCCATTCAACACACTGATGCAGTAGAAAACTGTTAGCTTCCTCTAAGGAATTTTCTGATGGATCATTAGATTTAAGCATCTCCTGAAGAAGTTCAGCTCATACCAGTGGCAGCGCCAGAGAGAGAGAGAGAGAGAGAGAGAGAGAGAGAGAGAGAGAGAGAGAGAGAGAGAGAGAGAGAGAGAGAGAGAGAGAGAGAGAGAGAGATGCATACTGACAATAAGACGAAAGAAAGGAGGTGCAAGATCTCCTTATTACAGTGGTGAAATCCAATTATTTTGACTGTTCGAGGACTCACATCCTAATTAAATCTGGAAAGGCAGCTAGTTTTGGAATTCACATTATATATCCTATTTATATTTTCTGTTATTAGAGCTACTGAATATTATACAATTTTGTGGTACATTCTGAGAAAAGAGAAAGTAAATGAAAAAAGTCTGCTTGCTCCAATAAAATAGAAATTTAAATCAGATTTTCGACTGCTGCATATTATATTTTTATAATGCAATTTATATATACTACAATACGTGAATGTTTTGAATTCAGCAATAAATTGTGGTACTGTTTACTGTAGAAAAATACACAAGTGATTCTGTGAGCACAATGGGGTGTTACCCTATTCTGTACTTGGCCTCTGTGTGCATGTTTGTTGTAACCTCACCCACACTGCACTATTGTAAATGTGAAGCCTTTTTAACAGTACATACAGAATCCAGATCTTGACTGCTAAAAATAAGCATCTCCAGGGCGATTTATTTCTTTTAAAAGCAGGATTTTAGCGCTGTAGTGAATCACGTTGGTTTGTTTTTTTGCACCACGTGCTGTGTTCATTGTACTTGGTTGTGTACACAGCGTGAGTGAAATTGTGTGTCCGTGAGGCAGCCCGGGAGGACAGCCTTTGGGTGGGGACCTTCCTGTTGCAGCCTGGTATCACAGGGAACTGCCATTTCAGATTTGCTTGTATGGACAGGACACACAGAGCTAGAGGAGCTGTTTGAGGTCCCATGAAAAACAGAATTGTCTGCTTATACAGTAAGTACAAATGCATTACACCTTCTGAAATGGGCCTCTGCAGAAAGTTGCCATTCTGCTACCAAAAGTTGAAGTACAGGCAATTATTTCTGGTAAAGCTGATTATTTATTTAATTTGATCATTTAATAGGGAAAAAAAATCTTTCTTCCAGTATAGGACAGCTTGCTTAAATTTTACTTCGTGTACACTTTAAAGGATAATTAAGAAAAAAAGAGCAATCATTAAAAAATAAGAGTTATCATATTAGGCTTGTTTAATAACTGATTTCATACAGTAAACCTTGTCTATACCTTACAAGAAAACAGAATATAGCAACATTAGATGGTTATAGATGGCATGTCTACAGAATAAGTTTCTTTTTAGCAATGTCAAATGAAGATTAGTTTCTGTATAGGCAAGAGTTTGTATTCCATATTTACAAGTCTTGACCTTGCTGAGTTCCGCTAAGTTCACGGCCTATATTACTAATTTCACCTGATGTCCAGACATGAGAAACACTCATGTGAAACACACATTCTCTCTGAGAAATTGCAAACTGGGATGTTCTTATTTGTGAAATGCAAGAATTTCACCACTGAGACCTTACCTGACTCACTAATTATCAGTCTGAGGACTGGTTTAATTGTACGCATGGACTGTCAAGATACAAATGTCAATTTAATTTGCTAGCCAGAAACAATAACTTAGATTGCCTAAAAAGAATTCTGAATAAGCATGGAGGTTTGAAAAAAATATTCATTTTTAAACATGCTGTAATGTGACTGTGGTTTTACTCTGTAGCACTGCCCTTAGGAGTTCACTGAACCTGATAGTACATTTGAGTGTTTGTCATTAACTATCAATTAATGGAATTTACATATAACAGTATATTGCTGTCAAAATACAACAACTGTCTTAGCAGCAACACTGAAAGATGCATTCCTATAGTTAATCCTTCTGGGGAAAAAAAGCTCACTGGGATTAAAAATGACATGCTAAATTTACATGTTTGCCTTTAGGTGCCGTTTTAGAAGAATAGCCTCTGACCAAGAATAAAAATTGCTGTGGGAATAATATGCGAACAGGTAATTTCTTCCAAGACTTTACTTGGATGTGTATACATATGTAATTACAGTTCATTAAAATTGCACTGATTTTGACAGCTGCCATTGGGATTGTCACAACGGCTCTGTAGGGCTGTCTTCACCAGGCAGTGGTACAAATTCTCTTAAGGAGATGTTTGCTTTGATCAGTCCTAATATTTCAGAGTTTGCGATTGATTAACATACAGTCCAAAGTTGCTTACAAGTGAGGAAGCATGCCTCAGCCCCTTTATCTCCTGTCAACATTTCCCACTCCGCCCCCTTCCCGTTTTTGTTTTAGCAGACTTCAGGATTAGACAGTCTGTAGTATTTTAGCCTCTGGACTAGGCAAGACAGCTGAGTCAACATGCGGATTTATCAAGGCTGGCTTGGTTCTTTGCGGGTTAGGGTGGTGTTGAGCCTTTATTTGTTTTTAACAGATAGGACAGTCAAGTTAACAAAGTTTAAATGCAGACAAGATAGTTCAGGAACAGGATTTTGTGCGTGTCCTCAAAAAGAATAATTGAGAATCAGGGTATTTAGAGGATGCTGTTACCTCTGCCAGTTTTAAGTATTCGCAGTTTAGCTTTAGAAAGAGCAATCCAATCTTGTTCTACTTGCTTTTCCTCCCACTAAAACCTGACTTTTAAAAAAATAACTTTTGTGTCCTACTTCTCTTTCTTATTCTCTCACATAGAAGGATATAGTGAAATATGTAATTATATAATGTAGAACATGTATTGATAGAGCTTCTACAGTTGTATTAATTGAAAAGCTAAATATTTTGGGGTTTTTTTTAATTGCCCATTGTCACTTGTCTTGTTAAACTTTTCTATCCTGATTATGGTAGTCTTAATGTAGTATACATTTGACTTTCAAAGCATACAATTTGTATTTTTAGATTAATATAATGTATTGACTTACCTCATGAAAAATCATAACACGTTCATCGATGCTAATGTAATTTGGTTTTGGTTTGTATTGAACCCCTCCTGATTCTCCACTATACTCTTTTCCATGATTGACTATAAATTTAAAGGGATAAACTGTTCCTTTCATACTTTCCTATCTATAAATACAGAATCGTAACTTTCAAATTTGATCCAAACATCAGTAAAGTGGGTATGGAGTACAATAATATATATTTTTGTATTGTAGCAAAACCCACTACTATTAGTAATTAATAAATTTTTTTTAGTGTTAGAGCATTCTTTATTTTCTTTTATTCTCTTTCATAATGCTGTCATCTACTTTATATGTATTACTCTGGAACTTTCAATAAGTAGTAGCAAAGTTTTAATACACAAAATGGAAATAACAAAAAGCACAATTGGATGAAAAACGGGGCACCTGATCTACACGGACATAGAGCTTTCTTCACATATCTCATTACTGGTAAAATTAAGGTTACCATTTTTTCTCTTAGCACTGGAAAGAAGTCTAGCTCTAGAAATAGTCTATAGAGAAATTGTCTGTAATTACAATCAAAAAGGTTTTGAAAGCTTCCTAGGCACTTTTTGTTCTCTCTTCCCACCTCCCTCACTTTTCTCTAATAGACCTAAGGCAGAGTGCCTGAGGTATTCTGCCAGAGCAGAAATGTCTAGTTGGGCTGCAGAACTGGTCCTTAATACACAGATCACACCATAACAGTGACAGAATCATTCTTCCAAACATTCTGAGACCTGAATGACTTGAGGCATTTAGCTTTCTTTGGTACTCTTCCATGGTGGTGTGAGACAGGCTTATTTCTGCATAAAGATGAAGAAAAGAAATAGAACCATAAGGCAGGATTTTAAGGAGGTTAACAAGTTCTCATTAATTTTCTTAGATTTTCTTGGAAGGCTTTCCATGAGCTGTCTAAAGGGATTTTTCTGTGGGGCCTACCTTTATCATCTCGTTTTCCATCTGGTAGAATTTCAACACTTAACTCCCTCAGATGCTTAATAGAGTTGAGAGCAGGTCAAAGTTCAGAGTTTTGCTTTTTCCCCCTCTTGATTCTTGTAATTGTATAGATATCCTGATACACTTTTCAGGTACTCATTATCCTTTCTTCATTTAAGAAAGGATGTAGCCTTCAATTTAATTACACGTCACAGAAGTTCCACTGTTATGTTTCAATAGACTGAAATCAAATGATTTATAGTTCTTGTTTAACAACCTGCTTGAGTTTTCCTGCTACCATTTTATTCCTATTGCAATTATCCTGTTACCCATGCAAAATAATTTCAAGTCCTTTAATACTGAATATATAGTAAATGAATTGCCAGTAGACGAGCACTCAAAGCTTCAGAGTCAAGATAAATTTCCATTTAACTTCTAATAAGGTAGGGCACTTTTGTCATGCCACATCCTGAGCCAACGCAACCAAGTCAAACATGAACAATCATTCCAGCCTTACCTCCACTCTCCTCCAGCTCCCTAATTTATCTGCACATCTGCGAAGAGGTCCAGTTACCATTGAGATGCCAGCACTTTGATAACATGGACTGAATTCCTGTTTACTCACACTGCTGTGTCAATATGCTTCACAGACATGGAAGAATGTGTGAAAAGACAGAAGAGTGGAATTACTAGAGATGGTCTAAGATAGCAGGATGCACAATGTTTTTCGTTGCACAGAGTTAGAAGTAGCTAAGCTTTTCTGCTACTCAAGTTTATTTTATATACTAAGCTGTAGAAGCTCCCTCTAGGGTGAAGTGCCTTATGGCCACGCTTCTCATCTTTTCCTGCAGGAATAAAGGGCAACCCTAACTCTTTGTCCAAAGAACAAATAAAATTAAAATCTCAATTCCTCTTAAACAATGCAATATTTTGTTTAGAACATGTCTTCTATAGATGAATAGTGAGACAGCAGAATTATTATTTTCAACCTGGGAGAAATAACAGCAAAAACCTAGAGTGTGAAGTAACACGATTCTCACGCTTGTGATGTCAGAAGACTGCTCTATTTTTCTTTTGATTGAGATATTGTGGTTTCATAAGATTGAAGATGTATATAAGGATATATATGCATGTATATAAAATGTTACTGGTGCATTAAATGTATCATACATATATGCAATCCAGCTTCCAAATTTAGTCTGCTTGAGTGCCAACATTAGTATCCTGTATTTGAGGTTTTATTAGAATGCCTAATTGCGTTTAAAACACTAACAATTCATACAAGAAGCCTATGGAGAAAAAAGCCTTTAGGAGATCTGTGGAAATGACATTGTAACAGGCAGTCTTCCACATAAGTGACACTTCATAGGCTTCTCCACTGGGTGTTAAAAATTGGGGTGGGTAACCTGCTGGTGTCCAACTGTGCTATGGTTCAGCTCTTAATACAGCCTGAAGCAGGCTCAGAATGTCCTGGCCCACACCTGACACAGTTTCGGATTCATCTGTACTGACTCTGACTCTCTCACAGAAGCCAGTTAAGCTGAAGACAGTTTGTGCCACTGCACCAGGACAAAGCAGACTTCACTCAGTACGGTTTATGGGCATGAAAGACAAATGAAGTAACGAGAATTCAAAAGTTTCTCTCACTGCAAGAGAGACTGTGCATTTATTCATATAATTTGGGTGCTTCATGCCTGTATGGAGATAAATTTGTGATCTTTTTGCGTATCGTTACATGAAACAATTCTGCAAGATAGATAGTGCGATATGTTGCTGGCCTGAAAGGCAAGACTGGTACCTTATTTGTTCACAGGGTGGTTTTGTTTATGTTTGGTGGTTTCTCTTGGTGGGTTTGGGGGGGGGTGGTGGTGTTTGCTTTTGGTTTTTTTGGTCTTGGTTTGGGTGTTTTTTTTTTTTTAGAGGGGTTGTTTTTTTTTTCTTGTTTGATTTTTTTAAGGAAGCCACCCCCACTCCCCAAAAGTATAATTAAGATCCCCTTTTATTGATCAAAATACAGAAGTCTCTGGTTTTCTCTGTGTTTGTTTTGGTCTTATTTTTAAGATCATGAAGAACTCTGTGGCACCAGTTATGGATCGTTTTGTCTAAATGGAGGGATTTGTTATATGATTCCCACTGTATCCAGTCCATTCTGCAGGTCAGTGCAACTAAAGTTTGTGTGTCTTAAGTATTGGACAGCAGCTGTCTAAAGACTATGCCTCCATTTTGCTTCTTTAAGAAATTACTATTAAAACATGATATAAAAGTACCTATTACTTATGGCTGTTCCAGATTCAGTAATTTGTGCTCAGATTACTTTTCTAGCTTGCAGAGACACGACAATATGAGAAAAATCAATGTGTATACTTGTTTGACAGGTGCAGCAGTGCTCAGTTACGTATGCATTCAGGATGATATCTATATTTAGAGCCATATTTCCTTCCCTCATTACAATACAGAAAGGAACAAAACACCCTTTGCCTCATGGAGTACAGACTGCAGGAAAGGCATTCAGAAAGGCAAAGTACCTTCCTAGTTTTTCTTCCAGACAAATTATATCGCAGAAATTCTTGTAACATAAAATGGCCTGACCTGAACAAAATGAGGAGGCGCAAAAAGGAATAAAATCTTTTAAAGGGAAAAAGATTGTAATTCGAGACTTACTATTTTCTCTTAATCTCACTGAAATACTTAAAGGGCAGCTTTAGAGTGACAGGCAAGGACTGCTTGATAACGAAACACCAAGGCAGCAAATAAAGGTACCTCTTACACCATTTGTTCATGGGACCATTCTTCTTTTTGAAGCCTGCGTAGCACACTGGAAAAGAAACCCTTCCTGTTTTTGCATGTGGGTATGTTTCCTGCATAAATACAGCCCTGTCCTTTTCTCATTTACTGAGACATAAGGAGATGAAAAATTAAATTCTAATTTTTCATGGTTCTGCATTTAGTAATTTTGAGTTATCATTCATCAAAATATATTACCATTTATTTACTGGGTTTACTTAACGTAATGGTGGGATTTCAGACACCTGTTACGTACCCTTAAGGATATTGCCATTTTTATTCTGTGGCAATTTCTGCTCCCTACTCAGTCTTGAGTTATAATTACCGATAACTGGATGAAACAGTTGAAGGAGGAAACTTCTAAGATGTCTAATTAAAGCACTTGTTTCTTTTGTTTGGGACAGTTCAATTTAAACATTTAAACTCAAGCACATAAACTCATCTAGCAGATGAGGAGAAAAGAGGCAATTTTGTGGTAAACACTGATTGAAAAAATCAGCATATCACTGTCATTAAGCATATTGTCCAATGCCAGACAATGAATC
This sequence comes from Dromococcyx pavoninus, assembly GCA_033558185.1. Lineage (NCBI taxonomy): Eukaryota > Metazoa > Chordata > Aves > Cuculiformes > Neomorphidae > Dromococcyx > Dromococcyx pavoninus. Next base: position 1,269,819 of record JAUMJL010000431.1, on the reverse strand, counting down.
AGATTCAGAAGTGAGGATAAAGCTCCGAAGTGCTGTATAATGATAATTTAATGTCTGCTAAACGTTGCAAGCTTATGCGGTATAACATGAATATTACACAGAAAAAGTAAAACACATTGAAATACACATTTTTTTTCTAGAAGGAATCCCATGTTATTGATTCTAAGATACTTAAATGAAAAAAGATAAACAACATCAGTTACACAATTTCACAGGACCCTCTCAACTATTGCTAGACTGTATAATGAGGAAGATGTATTTGTTGCAATAACTGTAAATCTGAAGTAACAAATATTCAGAACAATTCATTCTTCAGGAGCACAAGCTAGTCATCATAGATAATTTCCACTTTAAAAGGGCTCCAAATGAAGTAATTTGTAATTCAGGTACTAGAGGATTTTATAATCTGCTGAAGCAGAAAAGTAACATCTTAAGAGCATTTCTGTAATACTCAGGCAATCTTATTGCATTTAAATTATCAAGTATTTTTCTTCTGTATCTAGTGGTTGATGATGAAGTTATATGGGTTTAAATAGCAGCATTCTATTTAAGCATGTCCTCATTCTAAACATGTTCCTTAATCAGTCAGAGAAGGCTAATTATAGATGAGAAAGGTTTTGTTTACACACAGATATCTTAGTAATCAGCAGTGATGTGAATAGAAACAACAGGAAAAATGCATCACTATTCAGCAGAATTCAGAAAAATATTTGGTGCTTTGGCACTTCAAGGCTGGCATCATCACACACTTGCGCAAAGTTTCTGTGATGCGGGTTTCTGCCACATCCCACCTAAAGCTGCCAAGGGTTCTCAAATTATCATCTTCCACCAACAGAAATACTGCATCTGTTTAGAATCAAAGGCTGAGTGATTGGTAGTACAGCATTGATGAAAAGGGGGAAGTGAAGCAAGAACAGACTAACTGTAGAAATACCTTAAAAACGCACTTGCCTTGACATGCTACTTATTTACACAAATGTGTTGTGCTAAAGATAGTCCTGATTACCTGATGCAACATCACTGGAAGTAATTTCACAATGTAACTAGGAAAATTTCATCATTCTTTAGAAGTACGTATTTTGTAGCATACTATAAATTAAGACCCACTGTTTACTTTTGGAATTTCAATTATTTTAACCATTCAGAAATAGATATATGAATATATATACAAGGTAGAGGTTTAATAGAAACAAAACATTAGTTGACCGTTCTCCCCTGTGCAACGTTAGCAGATTTTAACTACAGCTGATGTGTGTTAAAACATGCAGTACCTCAGCTGCCACCTTCCCTCATTCCTCTCCAAACACTGTGTTACTGTTCTCAGCAGCAAAAGGCACACCTGTCACCAGGAACAAGATGAGCTTCAAACCTGGGAATGCTCAATTGGACAGCAGAATGGAGAAGGATGGAAAAACAGCTGTCTCAGGTGTATCACAAAACACGAGACTGAAAGCTGTTTGGCTCAGCACCTGATGCACAGCTGTCCCATAGTCATTAATGAACACAGTGCAGAATTAAGCTAAGGTTTTGTTGTCTGAGGGGAAGCTCTGGTATTTTGTCCTATACATGGCAGATTTCTGAGCGCCTTTTGTCTGTATTTCAGACAAAATACAGATAGTATAAGACCCCACAAACACAGCTCCTCTGCCCCTCTGTGAGGGCATTACACACAGAAATTAATAGTGAATGCTTTCCTTTTGAGGAGGGGATCCTGTTCTGCAGAGCACAGTGCTTGCAGGCTAAGTACTGCAAGAGGCAAACCTTAGAAATCTCTGCCCTGAAATTCCTAGGTATTGTTAAAAGATATCTCCACTTTCGTCTTCCTTTTCTTCTACCCTAATTCAGTCTCTCCTGCACCTTTCCTATACAAATCAAATAAAACCCATGCAAATTTCTGTCGCTTTCTGTATACCCCATCCTCATCTGGCTCTTTTTCTCAGATGGGTCTTCCTTCTCTTTTTCAAATGTCCCCACAAGTGCTATACTTGCTGTGCCGTAAGCCTTCAGGATATACACACCATAAGCTGCCAGTCAAGGACTTCCCACTCATCTGGGCTTTTCTTCTTTCTCTGCCTCCAAAACTGTGATTTTGCATTATGCCAGGCTCTTATGAAAACACAACGTATCCAATTAGTATTATATTTTTCAATTCTGCTTTCAGCCTGAAAGGTAGGAGCAAAAGTTAGAATAGACACCAAAAGTTTAACCCAAAAAGTCAAATGAGATTTATTTTTAATGGGACATAAAATACTAAATGCAAAATTATTTTATGTGTTTGAAAAGTACGAGTGATCAGAATTAATATCATTGCCAGAGATGGTAAATCTTGCCATATAAACACATTGCTAGGGGAGTTCCAGGGGAAAATAAACCCTCTCCAGAAGTAGCATGAGTCTTATTTTACTCTATATGAATGCAGCTTCAAAGTAACAGTTTCTAAACTCCGCTGAACATAAAATTTTCACAAAGCTGCTCAGGGCTTCCAATTAACTTTGCCATTGCGTATTCACTTTGGCTTTAAATTCTTTTTCATACTTACTAGATGCTCTTATAGTGTATAGATTGGGACAGCTTTTAGGAGCCTGCTACAGACACAATGTTATGGTGATTTTGAAGTTATCAGCCATGTAATTTGAACTGCATTGACAAGCAGAAAATTTTTCAGCCATTTTTTTCTGCTTACAGCTTTGGATTTACATGCAAGTAATTTTTATACCGATAAGTACCCAGGTTTTTCACGACTACAGGAAGACTAAAGGAAAGCTAAGGTCAAGACTGTGACAGTATAATACTAAGCATCAGGAGTCACTGTGCATATTCCACAGCACAGCAGTAATGCCTGGTGTTACTGGAGGGCTGTTACACTTGTTTTAGTTACTGATCCGATTGTAAAGGATCAATATAATTGCTGACTCGGTGGTCATCTTCTGCCATCTTACACAATGCAGTCTATTTCCTTGGATTGATGATAATGCGGGTGGTTTTGATTAACATCCTATGCTGAAAGATTGTGCCTTTATTTATATTACCGTAGCATTTTGTCTCCAGCTCAGCTCCTTTGGCACGTTTGTATACAGAGTCAAGGCTGGCTCATCTGCCCTGACAAAAGGTGTGGGTGTGTGTGCATCCGTATGCAGGCATTTAGGAAAGCAGAAATCTGGATGCTATCTGAAAGTGCAAGTTTCTAGTCTCACAGCTTTTTTCTCAGACATTTGAAGGCTGTTGTCTTTCAGCTCATTGAATTGGAAATCCTGATTTCTTAGAGGAAGACAGACTTTTCCATTTAAAAAAATTCAACTTTGGAATGCTACACAGTAGGACCATTTAAAGCCAGTTGACAGTGTCTGCTAAAACAGCAGGATAACAGCACACAGATGATGTTGTGCAACACCCAACAGTGACCACAAGACTTAATTACCATAGCTCCCACTTAATATTGCCTAGAAGGAGGCTTCTCTGTCTTTTGCACTCATTCAAGTGCAGAAGCAGCGCTGCCTCCCATATTAACTGCACATGTCATGCTTAACTTGTGCTCTACTTTTAGGGATCTGTTATAAGCAAGACAAACTGTGAGTGGCTACTGACGTTTTAGGCTGTGTATATTAAGACTGATGACTGCTAGGAAACTCTACATAGATACCATCAGGCTGGATTACATTCGTAGCCCATATGCTTGTTAGAGATGACTTTTCTGTCTTGCTTGCAGTCACCGTGTGTAACTCCAGGGAAATTATTGGAGCTCTGCTCATGCAATAGAATTACCAGATCTGAGTGAGTTCCTCTGCTAGTTATTGAAGTCTGATTATTTTCTTTCTCACCAATTTTAGGAAAGGACTTACATAAGAAATCTTTCTTTCTCAGTTGTCTTAAAGCATCAGTTGCTTCTGTATTTAACATGGTCCTTCACCTGTGTGTACATCAGCACTGATGACTTCATAAAAGTTTGTGCAAGCCAAGATCTGAACATTTGGCTTTTCAGAAATGCCCTAACTATAGCAGAGCCTGTTGGTAGGGTCACATTAGCTGTAGGTTTATTTTTTTAAATGTAACCAAGAGATATCTCATATCAGTTTTCCTGTTTCTATGAAAACCTCCATCTTTTGTAGGTTATATGACAGTATTTTCTACATAGCATGGAGACACTTTCAGCAAATGTGTCAACTGGAGAGCCTAGAGAAAGTGGATGGGTAGCTTTGCAATCCCTAATCCATTGCATACAGTGAAACAGATAACATTAAACTGGCAAGTCATGGAAAACACGTTTCTAAAACTTGTTTTTGTTACATTCAGGAAAAATTAACAAGTTCAGCATCAAGGAATTTGTATGTGTTTTTTTTTTAGTGTAGGTCCCTTTCTCTTTGCTGTAACCTTGGATTCATATTTGCTATAGTTTTCCCCTTACAGTCTTAGGCCTTCTGGCTCCTTTCCTTCTTGAAGACATATGACTACTTTAAGCACCTGGTTCTGTTTTCTATTTAGTAGAAAGTGGCCACAATCTCAGTGACCTTTTGGTACACTGTCATCACATTCCCAATTTTTTTCTCTAGTCTTTGGCAGGACATGAATATGGCTTCCATGGACTGTTCATGCCAATTCACTCTACTGTATCACAGCAGTTACTTTAACCCTCGTCCTAATCCTAATCTGCACCTCTCTTCAGCCAGACAGACTGTCTTTTCCTCCTGCTTCATTTTTCTCTTTAGGCTACCAGCTTACTCCCTTTGCACTCATTCTCTAGAACTTTTCCATGAGCCTTAATTTGATGCCAAAACCTATTTATTTTTTATTCCTGTATCATTTTAGCCTTGCATTATTCTCTACTTTTCATTGGTATTCAAGAATACTTCTATGAATTTTATATTCCATTTTCTATCCCCGTTATTCTATTCAGCTCTCCAAAGTATTTCTCTCCCACTTGCTAGAGAACAATGCTGCACTCAAACTACTCTTCTATTCTTAAAGTATTCTACAGTGTGTCAGAAATAGACCACTGAAATGCCACTATACTTACAGTCAATATCTGGAACATTATCTGAAGCAATCAGAGCAGCCTGCCTACCCTTCCTTCTCCCAGCAGTCAAACATAGTAACTTTGAAAAGTCTCACATTGTCCTTAGTAAATGGTAGCTGTTTGATCAGTTGCACAGCTTTCATATATGATGATAATTTTTTTCTAGTGTCTAAGTCTTCCATTTTATTTCCAAAGGCAAAGATTTAAAAGAAATGGTAGTAATTTTTTTTGCAATAGTTTAGATCAGTAGTACTGAAATAATGGTCCATGATCTACAGAAAGTGGTGCTGGAGGTCACATCAAGCATGCATGGGATATGCTCAGAGATCCATTTGTCTTATTTAGATATGCTAGACAGCTTTCTTTTTTGGCAGTTTCTCCCCACCCCGCCTTCTTATCTCTCATCTGAAATTATACCTTGCAGCTGCCAATGGCATTTGAGAACTTCAAGTACATTACAGAGTTCAGCCCATTTTTCTCAGTTGGAGTCTGAAATTGCTTATGTCACAGATTATTATGACTTCAGTGCCAGAAATAGCAAGAAGAAGCAAGATCTTTAGTAATACAAATAGAGAGAAGCAAATTTACATACCTAAAAGATACATGCAGAATGTAGTTATTGAATGAAGTGCTTTCCTCTTTCTGTAATGCAATTCCTTAAGAAAACTTAGAAGAGTAAGTGCAAAATCTAAGACAAATGAAGATGAGTTCAGCATCAACCTATCTATTTTTGACTCAATATAAAATACTAAGCCATTCATTTTATTTATTTTTAATAAAATACTATACCACTTTACCCTGGTAAAATACTACATTCCTTTTAAGTTTTCAGAAGCTGAATACATAAAATAAGCATAGTAGAGAAGGCTTTTAGCTAGGGCTGTCCAAGAGGTGGTCCTTCACCAAGCATGTAACGTGTTCTGGCATGAGTTATTACACTGCATAAACTACTTCGGCAATTTAAGGTGTGCAGTGTCTCAATGAATTCCCATTTCCTTGATCTATTTAGCTGACAGTCCTAGCTCTTCAACAACACGAGCTGGAAAGTTACATGAAAGGGGGAAAAGAAAGTGTGACTGCTGTGTGAAGGGTAGAACCAGTGAGAAGGCACAATTAACACGAAAGAGGTGATGTAATTAATGAAATCTGTCAGTGGAGGAGGCAGGTTTAACTGCAGGGTACGCCATTGTGAAGTATATTACTAATCCAGTAAATGTGTTAAGAAAGATATGGTTTAATATATAAAAGCAGTATGGGTCAGAATATAAACTTGATGCCCAACATGCCCGATTCCCTTTGTTCTAGAAATACGAGGTGAGTGGAAACTCCATAAGAAACCTTGCTCTGAAGCAAATATAAACTTTAAATTATGTCATAACAAGTTCTCTCCCCACTTAAGACCAAAAGCAGTCTTTGTGCTTTTCGTATTAACTGACAAGTTACCACCTAATCCGAACAAAACTTGCTGTCCCAGGTGTATTGAGAATTACACAGGAGCCCGTTGTGAGGAAGTTCTGCTGCCCAGCGTCAAGTCCCAAGCAAAAGGTGACCTGTTCGCAGCTTTCTTGGCTTCACTTCTTCTTCTAGGAGTTCTTGTAATTGGAGCATTCTACTTCCTTTGCAGGTAAAAGTGCTTGAGTGCTGAAGCTATTTAATCAAGTAAAAATTCCTTCTGGTAATCATGTACTAATTATTTGAATGTAAAAGTATGTAATGAATTATCCATAAGGTTTGTATGGTTATTCAGCATAATTAATGTGGATGTCTCAGCTTGCTACTTGTTATATGTTACTGTCTGGCTTGTAGTTTCCTCAGTGTCTTTTCTAAGCTTTTCTAGTTGCTTTGTAAAAACTACATGCAGTACACCCATTTCTGAGAGATTTTACAGTCTGCCTAGAGTTAGGAGTAACACTTATGTTATCCAAAGTTTGAGCAGTAGAAGCAAATTACCAAAGTGCTTAGCGATCAGAAACTGTTCCACTGCATTGAGTTGGCAGCTAAACCAACCAGCGCCATCAGCTCCCAGTTCTGTTACAGCTCCTGATTTAAAAAGGGAAAACTCAATAATACCCCAGGTAGATGTTTATTAACTAACATCTAGAACAAATCAGAGGGCTAACTCATTTATCCAGCATGATCCGTGTTTGAGTACAATGAAAATGCCAGTGCTAGACAGCAAGCGCTGCAGGTTTGGTTCAGCAGCACTTCAGGCATATTAGGACTTTGAATGAAAACATGTAAGCAGCTACTGGGGTTAAGTCAACCAATCTGTTTGATGCTATAACACCAAATACACATATCAGTACACTTACACCAAACCCAAACAACCTCACTGTCTTTGCTTACTCACTGCATTTATGTATGCATCAGCCTCCTACATCCCCTCTTGTTTTTAGAGCACAGCACTCTTTGCAAGAGCTCATTCTGTCATATACTGATAATATGTATTTATGCCTTTATGAGGCAACTTACTAGCCCTGTTATTCTTAGCCATCACAGACATGCAGTACCTTCCCATTACTCCGATGCTGCATTTCTTCTTGGTTATGATAACCTAAGGTTCCTGCAGTTCTGTTCTTTGCTCTCCCATAATCACATTGCCAAATCAACCTCTCTGATCAGTGCCTTTCAATGAGTGACCTTTGGAATAGCTGGTCTAGTTTTACCTCAGCTGCTGTCATGGAAACCCATTGAATGCCAGTTTCTCACACAGCTGAATATATTTAGAAGAAATAGAGAGCATTTGATAAAACAGTTGGTATAAAGCCCTCCTTGTTGTAGAGGATACCCCCCAGTTTAGTAATTTTATTTATATTAGTTGTATCTTAGCAGTGTAATGCCATGGCAGTTGTTAGCTTAAGAACATTTGCAGATGACTTTAAGTTATTAGAATAGAATACAGCTTTAACTTACTACAGAAAAATTCATTCAAGTCTCATAGAGGTACAGAGAGTATTTCTTTAGAAGTAAAAATAATTGTCTCTGACAAGAGGAAACATATCTCCAGAGAGCAGAGAATTCAGAGAGTGATCTGTGAATAGATTCCTTTTCCTCTTGCATAAAGCCGAATTAGGGGAAGGCTGGAGACATAATCTACTGAGTTTTATGGTCAAAGAGCCTTGCACAGCAAAGTACAGAAACTTAGAGTAACAGCAATGAAAGGTCTGTGCAAGTATTTCCTTAGAGAGTTGTAAGATGAACCCAAACTATTCTATTTCTCGATAGGAAAGTAATTTACTCAAGCTTTACCTAACTGGCAGTAGGGCCTCTTTATTAGAAAAATAGCAAGGGCAGCAACTCAGTCTTAACATAGTTGCCCTCGAACCTCTTACATACCGAACTAGCTTGGGAAATCTCATGAAAACATTATCAACTTCTTTAGTATATAAAGAAAATAACATAACTGGGTAAAAATTATCTTGTCTTACCTTTACACTTCAGAGGCTGATGCAATACAGTCACCTTCTGCTACAGAACTCATCTATATTAAAAAAAACCAACACTTTATATCTAAATGTCCTTATCTCCTGACTGAAGTCATCAACATAGAAAAGGAATAGCAAGTGGATATTTTAATTTACTCCCCTCTTTTAGCTCTATAAACAAGGATTATTGCTATCAGCTGTCATTAATCACATAATTTCCCCCCCAGATGTGATCCACCACCTGTACCACAAGTTTCTGGAAGAGGGTGGAGCTGGGGCTTTTAAAGTTGCATCATCCTTGACTTGCCCCCTTGACAGGCTGTATGACATTTAAAACATTAAGAGAAACATTGTGCTATCAAATTTCCTATTACATTTTATTAACAAATATGTTTGATCCAGATTGAGAAAGCAGAGCATTTTTCCCCCATATTGTGTGCTAGCAAATGTTTCTGCAGCTCTTTCAGCAGAGGATTCTAGTGTGGTTTCAGTATAAACACTAATGCAATATGGAGGGATACAGAAGAGGAGATAGTAATTGAAATTCAGGATATAGAAACTGAATCTCTAAAATTTTATGTCAAATCTTTTAGAATTCAGGAAATCAGTGCTCTGTTTTCTTGTCCCTGTCATCACTTTTACTCCCTCCCTTTCCAGATTTTTTTTCCTCTCAGTCTGCTTGGGGCAGATTTCAGGACCAGGCATGTGCAAATGTATTTAATGCTCCCTCCCAACAAATCCATTCAGCGTGCAAGGGTGGAAAGAAGGGATTTCATTGCTCTGCTTATAAAACCAAGGCAAAAGTAATGCTGAAAGGAACCCATAAAAGAAAAATAAATATAGCTTCTCTGTCAAAGGAGAATCCTGGTCTTTAAAGAGCATGTTTGCTATATTCATGTAAAAGCTCTACATGTAAAACTCTTGCTATTTCTAACTTTCGGGATTCACTAGGAGATATGGCATCATGCCAACAATTGTATTTTAGCAAAGATAGTAAAATATTTACATTGTGAACGCAGAACTTATCCACATATATATTAAATCAGAACTGGGTTTAGGAGAGTGATTTGCTATTTAACACTGAAAAGATGTCCTGGATTGGAGGAGGCTTCTGTGCAGCTTTAGGCTGAGGAGCTGCATAACCTGGTCGCAGAGCAGAGGGGATGGAGGTAGAGCAAATCCAGATGCTCTGCATCTTGAAACAAACACACCCCCTCCACCAACAACTGGTACGGATAAAGCACATTGATTTGACCTGGGGAAGAGAGGAAAGTGTCCAAAATTCCACGCTACTACATTGCTAAGGAGATAACAAATGGCATGTTTTGCTTGCAAGCACTTCACCTGTTGGTACAGGTTCATCTGGCCTTCCTTCTCCAGAAATGTATTGTACAAGGGCTCCTGGAAGAAGAATTAGGAAAGAAGCTGATTAGTACTGATTCCATGTAACAGCTTTTATTTAAAAACAATAGAGTCCTGAATGCCACACACACAGCTTAGAGAAACAGAGAAAACCCTAGGGAAAACAAAAAGAAACATAACAGTTCTTTTCTATACTTTTAAGTCCATGTTGAAATGCCAAATTACCTGCAAGAGAAGTGTATATTGATGAGCAGGAACTCAGCCAGCCAAACCAGCAGGGTCCAGGAATAAAGCCACTTAAGCTGTCCAAGACAACAGACTTTGTGGAGGAGTTGTATCACCACAGGACACAAACTGGACAGAAAGGAGAATACCTCATGACTCTTCCCAAGAGAGCAGATGTCTAATTACTATTAAAAGGAAGGGAAAGAGACAGCAAGAGATCAGCTCTATTTATAAGATCTATTTCTCTTCAAGAACATGTGAAAAATATCACATTATTGATTTTTCACTTTCAAATCCTAAGAGAGTTAATAATAGATGATGATGCGGTATCTACTAATTGCTTAAATAAAGACCTGAGAAATCAAACAGGAACATTAACTTCAGGAGAGAAGTTGTGTAGTTCTGAGTGCTGTTTCTGCCCCGATATCTGTTCTTGTCCCTCGAATCTATGCTTCTTGAACGTGTTGAGTGTTAATTAGAAAGTAATTGCAGAAGATAACATGTAACTTTTTTCAGTGGAAGCATCATTCAATAATTTGTCTCTTCTCTGATAACTTTTTTCTCTCTGTGTTTTGTGTTTTTTTTCCTCCCTCTCGTCTCTTTTATATTTCTGGTCAGGAAAGCTTCCATTCCAAATACAGGTTCTTCAGAGTGTGGTGCCATCCTGGTTGAGACTACAAGCAGCAATGGCTGCGACAGTGAGTACATTTAAAGTTAAATGATTTGTGTCCATAAAGAAGGCAGGGGAGGAGGTTCTAATTAAAAGCATGTTTTTTTTTTTTTTTTTCAGAAATAATAACAGAGTAAAGCATTAGAGTGGAAGAATGGTGGGAAAACAACGTGCAGAACAACTCTAATACAGTAGTGTAGAGGATGATGTAAGCAAGATGAGAGAAGAAAGCAGACTGAAATAGGGGCTTACTTACATGTTAGACAAGACTGCAACTAAGACATAGAAGACGAACGGTTGTGCTTATTAGAGTGTCCATGTATTTTTAAAGGTGTATCAAATTATACAGAAATCACTGTAATCACTATGATTTATGTTTGAATTTTGTGAGATTTTCCATGGCAAGTTACTGTTTTCAATAATGCATAGATAGAAGCATGAGATAATTTTGCTTTATACTGCATGAGAATATGAAATAATCTTTTTTCACTGCACAGATAATATGAGATAATCATAGGGCTTTTAGTGTGAGAAAATACTATGAATTTTTGATAGAATTGTCCTTTTTCACAGGATTTCCCCAGAGGAGTTGAGGACTGTCTTTGTTCAATAGTCCTGTGATACATGTCCATAATTTGGCTTGTTTCAAATACACTTACCACACATAGGCAAAAAAAATTATCTTTCTCCAGCTAATACTGAGTTAGTTTTCTTAAATAGTAAGACACCATAAAGATGAGGTACTGCTGCTAGTGCATTGTCCAGCTTCCTGGCACAAGATTTTAACTCAAATTAGAAGAAAATATTACGAAAAGAGATTGGTAATGGTAAAAAGAAGTTCACTAGGCAGAGTAATTACCCTTTGTTTGGTATACGTCCCTCATATTAAGCAAGACACCTTCCTTGATGCTTTTTTTCTCTTGCTGCCTTCTGAAAATCTCAGTACTGAAGGAGATTTAAACCTTACCTTACATTTTCCATTTGATATTTCAGATACTAAAAGTCACAAATTTTATTCATCGGGTCCATTCCTGATGCAAAATATTCAGCCAGGTCTCTTGACTGAACAAGTGCAGCCCTCTCCAAAGACTGATTTGTTTTATTCACATAACCATTTGTGGATCACGCCACTATATTATATATCATTATTGGGTTCCTCACAGGATTCTCTTACTCAGACAAAGAGTGGCCAAATGACATGGTCCATCTCTCTTTCTGCCTTTACAACACAAAGAGACTGTCTGGTTAGTCAGAGGCACAGAAAATGTGAACTGAACAATTTTCATTTCAACTCATTTCTACCACTGGAGGTTGAAAACAGCAAAAATCAGATACGTTTCCATAATGGCACACTACCTAGCAGCTCATTATATGGGATTTATAAGGTTGTATTAAAGAGAAAGTTAATGGAGAAAACTTCAGGAACTGAAAGAGGAGGAAATGCAGAATGCAGATTTCTTACCTCTGAAATAAAAAATCTTGAGGTTTATAAAAATACAGATGCAAAGAAAATGCTGAATAAGCTTCAATTCCTAGGGTGTCTACTGCACGCTTTAGTGTCAGAAAAAATAGTGTGTCTTTTATATCAATGTAGACAAAAGTACAGCAAGACAGAAAAGACAAGACATGCTGTTACAGTGTATATGCTAAGAAGTCAAAGAGGAAACCATATTATAGTAGCTACTAGAAAACAAACCAGAAAAGTACAGTACCTTCTGAAGAGTCATGTCAGAGAAGTTAGAGTGCAAGTTAAAGCTCAGCATCTGAAGGGAGAATCTGAGGGCACCAGATTGTGTAGAGGACCTGATTCAGAGAAGTCCCTGATCAAGTTATATAAAACACTAGAAGATCACTTTCTCCTCAGATTAACCGATCTTACACATTATTTTCTGGGCTTCAGACCTTTAGCAAATACTTTGAAGGAAGCTGCTAATAGTGTTTTCAAGGCTGGGAATGATAAAGGTGATTTTCCATCACACAGGGACATGCCACTGTTAAATACAGAGTTTAGGAGATTGATAGCAGAACTGACAGCTACGTTAGAGTCAGCATTACCCGAAGTACTTTGCACAGCCTCAGTGAAAACTGGTCAGAGACAAAGGCTGTTAGATAACTTCCATGTGTTACTTATTGTGAGACATGCAGAATCCATCATGTTACAGTTTGGTAAAGAGTTTTCATTGAGGAAGGAAAAGGCTTGTGGCCATCTTCAGTGGAAATTCAGGAAGGAAATATTAATAGAAGATGTAAGAAATAAATGGACTGAAATTGTACTCTGTGAACTCCTAGAATCATCTCTGCTTTCTAGTCAGGCGTCAAAGAGTTATTCACCGTTACCAATCGTGTTTGCATCATTCAGGAAACAACTTGCACAAAAAGTGAGGATGAACAAACCAAACCCATGTTTAAATGCAAACAAGTTAATGTATGAAAGAAGGTTATCATGGAAAGAAACCCTGTTAGTGACTGAGACTGCTTCAAACCCATTGCATTTGAGGACATTTCAGCTTCTAAAATTAATTATTTCAATTCACAAGCTTTGTGAATTTGATGTTCAGGTCAAAATTAGATCAGGCTACAAATTCATTTTAAGGTGGTCAAATGCCACGGAAAATACAGGGTAGCCAACATTACCTAGGGTTTAATAAAACAGTACAACACTTTAGAAATGCTTGCTTACAAAATAAAGCAAGTACTCTTGTGAGCAATAAAGCCAAGGAAACACAGGTTCCAGCAGATCAGATATTGTGGTTGGAGTCACAGGAGTCTGTGAAGGTGTTATGTGTATATGAGCAGGGATGAGTAGTTAGGTCTCTCTTCTCCACTTGACTCCTGTTTTAATGAAATGTAAGATATTCTGTCTTTAAAATTACCCCTCCACCAGCTGAAAGGTTATGGAAGGAAGGGGAGAAGACTGATTTCCTAGAAACCTCCACTGATGTGATCACACAACAATTTACTTATAGTGTTATGGCAAAACTTCTTTCATACCCAAGGATCATGGTTTCCTTCCAGAATCTTGTAGTAAAAGTCTCTTCATAATGTGTTGCAAAACCTTTTTGATCACTTGCAGAATGAAATGCCAGACATTAGCAGGAAATCTCTTCACAGACCTAAATAAGAGGTTGCTTATGTATTACTCAGTATATAATTGTTTATCATTAGCAGCCCAAACACACACTGGGGCAAAGTACAATGAAAGGAGAAGGAGAAAGGACTGTTCAAAGAAAAAAAGAGGATTTCTCTATGCTGCATAGTCTTTTGATGTATATTGTTAAATATTAAGTGGAAGAACAGTGGGAAGTCCATCTGGTAGCACTTCCCATTGTATAGGTACCTTGAGAGCTGTGCCACCCCTTCACTATTTACTGCACTAAAAAAACCTCTTTTCCTCCCTGCCCTGCATTTCTCAAGAGCAGAAGGCGGCTCTGACAGCATGACTCGGTTATTTGAAAATGGAAAGCAGACAAGGAATGGGAAAGAACACCGCGATAGAAATGGTGCCTGTGCCATTGCTTCCTGTTGTGGGTGTTCTGACTGTGAAACTGCTGAAGTGCCCAGGGCCCAGGCAGAAAGGGCAACAGTGGGCTCACCTAAAAAAGGTTGAAAACTCCTGTTAGGTGTTCAGAAAATTCTGTATCAGAAGATAGGTACTCAGAAGAGATGGCCCAGGGAGAGGGAGAGCATTAGCCAAAGATGGCTTTGGAATAAACATGGGACACCCAACTCCTCTACATTAACACGCAAAGCAGAACAAACCTGTCAATTATGTTTGGCAGCCTTTCAGATTTAAAGGACCACAAGCTATTTCCAGTAAAACCTGAAAAGACTGTGGATTTGTTTGCAGAAGATTTTTTTCACGGGTACTATGACCATATTCAAAACCAGGGATATTAATGAAACCATATCTGTGTAAGTTTGGGAAAAAACCCTAGAATGACATCATGCTATGATTCTCTGGCAGTGTTACTGAGATGACCACGATGCCTCTTTCAGTTAGAATGCCTTCTGTTGGTGTCTGTATACTTAAATGAAGAGACGGAATATTCCCGTATTTTACGCTATGCAGAATTATTAAAAGAATCCAGAAATAAATTACTTGCTTTTGTGGTTAAGATAAGTGAAAAAAGTCCCTTTTTTCCAGAAAGTACTGCAGTATTTCCTGAATTTTGGGGAGAAATGTGCAAACAAAAAATCATAAACGTGCATGCATAAAGATGTTTTAAAAAATACCCAAACCACCTTCTTTATTGGATATAGCAGTGTCTGCCTGTGCTTACCTAATGGCTCTTCTGGCTTCTCTTGTGATTGTAACCTGTTCCACATAACCTGTATGTAATGTGACAGAGCACTTTCTTGATAGCAAAGTACCAAATACCCATTTTGTGAAACACCGACAGGCAGTTCCATGTCTGGGACGGATACTCCACAAAACCTTTCATCAGAAGTTACTTCTATAGCTATCTAAGGGCATGGAAACAGAACCTGCAGCTGTAGAACCTGGAATAACAAGAAAACATCGCTGTTTTCATCCCCCAAATTAAAACTACAACCAGTTCCTAACACTTCTGAGTGCACCTCTGTGTCAGTTTGTGTAACATCTGAACATTCTCTTTCAGTGTACATTAAAAGAGACTGCAAATTATCCTCTCAATGCAAGTGATGATATTTTGACTACGTCTTTTCTACAGGCAAATGATGTGCTGTAAAAATGTACCTGTGCATCCAGTGGCGGTGTTTTTTAACAAGGCTCTGTAATTTCGATCTATGTCATGCATTCTCCATCATGGAATTTGCTGCTGTTTCAAACTCCTGAGTCACTTTCACCAGTTCTGGAAATGCTAGGAGAGTTCCTATTTTAAGGGGATTAGTGTTTGCTCTCCCTGTTGTCATACTGACAACACAGCTAAGACAAACTTATTTTAAAAAAGCTGTTTGTAGTTCTTATAGCTGTGAAAATTTATCCTGAAAAGGTGACATGACTGCCACTGATTTAGTGATGTGAATCACTGCAAAACATTTATTTTGAGAAGTTTGTGCTACCTGCTAATATCAGTGAGGATCTAGCTGTGAAATGTAATGATGGCAATTTAGAAATTGTTTTATAAAAGCAGTTAAAAGCACATATCACATTGATCTGGGTATAAAACTTTTACTCCTAAATTAACAAAGCTCTTGGAAAAAAAAAAAGCCAATTAGCTATTTCTCTGCTAATAATTCTTACATAAGTATTCAGGTAATAGAATTTCCAAATAATCCAAACCTATCTTATGCCTTTTCTTTAGAAAAAGAAGTCCCCAGTTTTTCACTGTGGCTGTATGTTGTCTGTTAGAGAAGTACCTTACATCGCTATGAAGTGCTGGCAGGTGTAACATAATCACCACATGGGCCCTACAGTGTTTGAACTTGTGTGTTTGGCCTAAAACTGTGGTGCAGCACCAAGGCTCATGCACCAGCACCAATGAGCTCTGTTTACCTCGCTGCGCATCTCGGAGCCTGTAGTTCAGGAGACATGTTCTAGGCAGAACATCCTCGAGGCTAATCCAGAGCCCCTCTGAAACAAGAGCTGCTATGGAGCCTGTGTCTGGCAGAGAAACGGGCTTAGGAACAGGTAGAAATTCAAGTAAGAGATATGAGAAATAAGAGTCTAACGCCTCTATTATCTGCTGCTGTGTGCACAATATAACTGCTGTTTAAGATGGAGTGGGTTTTACCACCATAGACTCACATAGTCAGAAATCTTCCCCACAAGAAAAAGTCCGAGTTTGGCCGCATCATTATGTATCTTGGTTTACTGTTGCTGGACAAGGGGATGTGATTCAGTCCTACTCACTCACAGCTACTAAAATAAGGTTTGCTCCAACGTGACCCTGGGTCAAAACAAATCTGACACAGAGTAAGAAAACCCAAGTTAGTATCTTTGCTATTTTCTGCAGTTTCTAACTGCAGTTGCATTCTGGCAGCACAGTTGTGACAATTTAGCATAATTTAGCTCCTCTTTATCAAATTATTCTTGCTTTCTTCCAATGCACATTATAGAAAAATCCTATAATGTAATTTTAAGATAAAAATTACAGTAACACTCTTGTTTGGCAATTGCTGGTTTGGTTGTGCAAGTACAAGGTTATACAGTACACCTCTTGCCTATTATTTTTGTACTTTTGAAACTTAATTGCATTAAGAAAAAATGTGCAACAAAACATTATTCATATTCAAAACATGAGGAAAAAAATGTATTTTACCTTTTGCCAGCAAGACCATTCTTTCTCATGTAGGTTTTGTGACTTTGAAAGTTTTCTTTTATTCTTAATAAAAAATCCAGTTGTGGTCACTTGGGGATGTATTCTCTTGCTGGAACATATTAGCATCAGCATCGTAACTGCAGAGACTTATCTTTGGAGCAGCCCTGCTGTTCATGTTTGCCTCAATTGCTGAATATTCATTTAACTCTTAAGTCCTTGTGGTTCTCTTTCAAGGGACAGAAGTATAAATTATTGCACTGCCTTTTGGTACACGCACCATTTAAATAAATATAATTTGCTTTCACTAAGGAGTTGTCCTGGTTGAAGAATAAATGACAGTGTGGAGGCAAAACTAATTTGGATAGCAAAACACCTTAATAAGGGATGTTGCAATTTTACCAACGACACCACATTCCTGTCCCTCAGAAGACATGATACGCTCTGGGAGAGACAGTGCAGTGGTTCCAGCCGTGCAGTGCATGGTTCTGGCGTCCTCTGGACTCATCCCCACTCCCTGAGGTTGGAGAGAAGATCCCGGGCTCTGGTGCAGGCTCCTGGTTTCCCACCCCAGCGTCTCTTCTGTATTGTGTGTACCTCTGAAACGTCTGCAGCCACAGGACCTCACTGAGGACGAGCACCTTCCAACCACCCTCTGCTGCACCCTCACTGGAGCTCACCATCTGCCTCCTTGTTCACTTCTGGACATGTTTGCACTGCAGTTCAGGACACCTGGTTGATCACACTTCATCTGCTTCTACAACAGCAAAGAGTTAGGGTCCCTGGGCTTATGCTAGCAGTGATGCTGACCATGCCAGCCCCGGCTCATGCCAACAGCTACAAGAACCCCATTGGTGCTACAGACCTCCTGTTGAACACACAGCTTCTGCAGGCAGAGAGGGCCAAGCATGACATGCTGAAGAGAAAACACATATCCACTTCCCAGGCTTCTCTTACAATTCAAGCATACACCAGTTCCAAATGCGGTAACTAACCTTTTCCCAAGTCACAACTACACTTCCCAATCTCCTATCCCTGGGCAGCTACTGCGAGGTCACAGCTCATCCTCTGTCTTCTAATTAAAAAGCCCATCATCAACATAGCCCTGGGAAAGCACCATCTGCTGAGCACCCACTGAGACCAATAGTTCACTCTCCCTTAGCTTGTGAGGCCCAGCTCAGGAAAAAATTTAACTAGACATGGGCAAAAAGTTCCCAACTGTAGTCCCGGTTGGTACATATAAAGCAAAAGATTCTTATTTTATTCTACAGCAGACAGCCAAGTATTTTTACTACACTGCAAACAGGCAGGTGGCTGACTGGCATTGAGAAGTGTGGTGAAATGGTGCAATAATAATCTTATTTTCTTGTCATTCTGTTACTAAGTGAAAATAAAAGGGAGGAAAGAATTTAAAAGGGAGCAAATATATTATTAGTTGCATTGAGACTATGCTAAACTTACTTGAACTTTGCAATACTGCATTCCAGCTGCAGCAACCGAAACAGTCACTGATGTAAAAGCCTGGGAAAAACAGGCAAAGCCCAAGTCTTGCTTAAAGGCTCTACGTAAGCAGCACACAGCCACATCCTGCAGGGCCCACAACTTCAAGTTAAAAACACTTTCTAAAGGAACCTAAAGATACCAGGTAGTGTTAATGCTTATGGCTCTGCATTTAAAAGTTTGTCATAGAGAGCGTTATGTTACAAGAGAATCTAAAAGAAAAGGCGACCAATGTGTTTTGAATGTGTAAACTTAAATATACAAAGACTGAAACTGCTGACGCACACGATGTATCAGGTATTATTTAAAACCAGATGTTTAACACAACCGAATTCAGTTCCAGCTGGTGACAAAAGTTGAGCTTGTAATTGGACAACATCCCTTTAAATCAGAGCTTTCTCTCTAAGAATAGAAGGCAAGGTACGTTTATGTATTTTCACCTTTATTTAACGAGCACTTTGTTATTTTTCTCTAAAGATGTTAATTTGTTTTCTCTAGTAAAACCACTCAGTTCTGTAAATAGGACTCAGGTCTGGGCAGGCTGCGCATCTCTCTTGAAATAAACCTCGGGAACTGGTGGGGTTTCAGTGGGCATCAGTAGTTTTTCTCGACTGTTTCACAAATATAACCAAAACACATCAAAGCACTGTTGCTTTCTACGTGTTGCTATTTGGATTCCAACTGCCATTTGTGCAAACCATTCTTGTTTTGGAAGAAAGAAGCCTTCTTCAATTGCAGAATTCCATAAATATCGTTTACCTGCAGTTCTGATGTGTTCAGGGGATTACACAAAACGCGAAGCTTTCTCGCAGCTATTATATTAAATGCTACTCCATCTACAAGATTCAATGAGATTACCAAAATCACGATTATGCTTTGATTGCAAGATGTCCACTCTTCCAGCCGTCTCAGCTTTCTGGAATGAAACAAACAGCTCACTGAAGCACTGGACACCTACCTACACTTGGTTTGCTTTAGTTGAACCAAGATGAATAAGAGTCATAACGGTAGTGTAACCATGAAGCAGGTCATCCTTTATGTCATTACATTCTCTTAATACGAAATTCCCAGTAACTATTCGATCACATCCTATCTCCCCATGTCCAAAAAAGCCAAAGAGGGGAACATTTGGAAAAAACTTTCGAAATGCATCGGCTTCCATGTTTCTTTTGGTTTTATAATGCCGATATCCTCTGCCAACACAGGCAAACATGAAGCCGATGGTGTTATGCTCCGGGATGTTTGCTGCTTTGAGGCGCTGCATGGCGGCTTCTGCTGTCCTCTCATCAGCTACATCCTGGTCCAACAAAACTGTGGCACTCTGGATCTGGGGGCCGCTAAAAGCCAGCCCAACCACACCACAGGCATCACCAGGCTGGGCACTGGTACTGAAAGGCAACAGGCACTGAGTTAGAGAGAACTCCTGAGAAACCACTTCTGACCTGGATAAACTGCTGTTGTGGCAGAAGTAGGTTTCAAAGCAGAACAACATCCTGTGATTTTGAAAGCCACCCATAGCTGAGAAACAAACCAAAGCCTTCAAATTTTAGCAAACTTTCAGAAGGAAAAAGTTTCACATCCAGTACTATGGAGTCGGCACAAACTTACCTTTCAAACACATGCCAGTTCAGGCGTATGTGACAGCGCTGTAATTCCAACTAAACTATCAGTGAAACTTCAGACAAGCAAAGACACTCAGCATTTACGTATCAGGTCAGGGCAGCAGTCAGCAATGGCTTCAGATTCACATTGCTCTAAGTCCCCTTGGCTGGCCAGGGCACGCTGGTTTCAGTTCTTACCTCCTTATGCTTTATTAGCAACAATTTAATATACAGGGGGCTCTCTTATCTGGAGCAATGGTGCGGCTGGCATAGATCAGATGCAAGAAAAACATGGGTATTACTGTGGAGTGCAGGCCTATGCTGGCACGAGAGGAGCCCACGCAATGCGTGTACTGCCCTCCTCAGCAAGAGAGGCTCCAGTGAGGATGCAGAGCAGCTGCTGACAGCACAAAGGGCTCTTCCTGTGCTGTAGAGCAGCTGGAGAAACTGGAGCCCAAACCTGCCCTGCAGGGATCTCATCAGAGGGTAGACGATCAGGATGGATAAGATCTAGCCTGGTTTCCATGTCCTTCAGCAGCAGTAGTACATTAGGTGTGCTCCTAGGGCACTGTCTTGTTTGTTGTTCCACTACTGCTCTGTAATGGGAACCGAACCAAGGCTGATACAGAAATAGAATGTTCAGATAAATGGACTCCGTCAGAGTGAGTGATAATTTATCTGCAAGCCACAGAGCAAACACAGACTGCAATGAACACCCACAGGGCATCTGAAGCTGGAAATCTCCTTCGCGGTGTGTTTCTCTACCTGGGCTTCCAGAACCCAACTTGCAACACAGTCATATAAAGCTTCCAGCTTTGCTTACAAGATCACTGTGTAGCTGTAAAGACATATTCTCTTAAAAAAAAATCATCATTTTACTATGATAATGGACATTTTCAATATCACAGAAGTAAAAGGCTACGGCTTCTGCAGTGTTTCTCCTATTCTAAATCTTTACAATTCACCTTGAAAAAGATACCTACTTCTCAGAGGTCAGTGATGTAAAGCTCTCCACTTGTCCCCCAGCCAGTATGATACTTTTCTCATTCAAAGGATTGACTATTTGATGAAGAAATCGAGTAGCTCCAGACTTCCAGGAGTTGTAGCCAAACAAAAGAACCACCCGGAGGTCGGGGTTATTCTTCAGACCTATAAACAAAACCACAAACACCAATTCTCTTATTTTTAAATCCTGGCCCCTGAGGTCCAACCATCCTAGTCTCTCCTGAAATAACACATCACATCTTTAGTAATGGTTTTTGTTGCTGACTGGGAAAAGAAGAAACAAGCTGCCCAGACATCCAGGAGCTGGGCTGCATTTCCCACCTATGTGAGAATTTCTGACAAGAACCCAGCAAGGAAGACTGCATCCGCTTCATCCAGCTTTCAACTTCCTTAGCAGAGCAGCTAAGTTTTACCACAGCTTCCAAAGGCACAGCTCTCCAGTTTTACCCGGCACCCTTTTACAGGTTGGAACTAAGCATGCAGGTTATCCAAGAAGAATCACAGCTCAGTAAATAGCTTTACCTGAAAATTAAATTATACACATCAGACAGTTGCTTATCCCAAAGCAGAAAATCCCAGGTTCCTAGAAGACTCAAGACCCTCATTATATTACTCTTCTGAGGGTGCATGAGGAATGTAAACTGTATGTATTGAAATATGCTGTATTCTGTTCTACCCTTCCTTGCAAAGTTATTTTAGAGAAGAGAGGCAGCTCCTCCCCACTTATTTCTAAACTGTAGTAACGGGAATCGTTCCCAGTGGCACAAACTCACTTATTGTTATTTTTTAACCAATTAGATGTTGCTCAAAACCAAACAGCTCCCTCTGAACAGCTCCACTCAGAACCAAACTGAGGTCATCTGAGATCAATACTCAACAGGACAGCTTAACCTTAATATTCCAGAAAATGGGAAGAACAGAGATGAATAATTACCAGTTGCAGCCCTAGAGTGCTGCAGCATGCTCTGTGAATGTAGTCAGCATAGCAGCTGCTGGGTCCACACATAACTCAATGCTGGCATCTAGAAGGGCAACACAACACTTCACAAAAGCCCAAACAAAGAGGAGAAAAGGACTTACCTGCTTCAGCAAATTTACTTTCATCAAAGACCCTGTTCTTCACATCTTTAGAAAAGTGGAAGGTGTGAATTTTCACCCCGTCGATTTTGGGAAACAACAGAGCAAACCCAGCTTCGCCCTCTTCAATTTCTTGAGGCTGATTGCTGCTTGAACCCATAGGGGTAACTACAGAGGTACAAAACCAGACATCTTGTGTTCAGTAATTCCAATACTTTTGTCTACGCTGTAACAGGTTCAAAGAGGCAGAACAGCTCAGACAATGTAAAACATGATAGTTCACTTCCGTAACAATATATCTAATGGACAGCTCTTGATGTTTTGGTAAAGTGAAGCATGTAAGAGTCCTGCTGGCCATAGATCATGCTGAAGCCCCTTTGCAAAAGACGACATGGATACCTGCGGACATTTCTCCTCAGCCACATCAAATATAACTCTGTTGGAAAACAAGCACTGTGCAATACAGCTGTCTCAAGCATTCCTGCCAGCTTCTGCAGTATGCAAGCACGCTCAGATTTTTAAGGACGAGTGAAACAGGGAAACGTTTTATACAAGTGAGTGATGACAGTACAAAACAACCTGACACAAATATTGGCAGTGTATTACTGAATTATGCTAATGACAACAATCAAATACCCTATTTATGCTGTGGGAAGAGAATTTAAGGCCAGAAACTAGAAAAAACTTTCTAATGATAAAAAAATGAAGCACTAGAAAAAGACAGCCAAGGAAGACTGTGAATTTTCCACAGTAATTGCACATGCCTCCCACTAAACCATAATGAACAGGTGCATACTGAGGATGTCCTGCACAACAGATCAAAATGCGGTTCTGAAAAATACAGATAAATCCAAGAAACATTCAGTAATCACATTAAGGTGCCACGAAAAACTGCAATAAGCTGCCTGCTCAATTAAATCAACCCTTTTAAATATAACTGCATCACATGAAGTAAGAATTTAAGCTCCACATTACTTGGCAGTGACACTGTGAACTCCCTAAAATTAAAGCTAGCACTAAACAAGGTGGGAGAACATGACAATTGCTGTGAAAACTCTCCCATCAGTCTGCAGGACCATGCTTTCAAAACCGCATGAAATTGTGATAAATAGAAACAGAAGTGCAACGGTCTGGACACATTCAAGCTGATCCCTCACAAAATCATGTTTTCTTCCTACCTACAATCCCTGGTGTGACCAGTCCAAGAACCTGACATCGCTTTGGTAACAGTTTTTCCAGTGCAATTGCTGTTTCTTTACTGTTTCTTTTCCTGGCTGTTAAAAAACAAGAAAAAACAAGCAGAGAGAAGTAAAAATGAGTTGTTCTGAATGGTACTGGAGCAAACCCTGCAGTCACTCCCATCCTGCTATACAATGCTGCCCATCAGTGGCTACTCTGTTAACAACATGGCAAATCTGTGCTAACCAGTAAGAACACAGAGGTACTGGCATGCAAACAGGATCAACAACCCCGAGAAGATGGGAATGCAATGTGCCTGTGCAACTTAACACACACCTGCAAGCTGTGTTTGACACCTCAAATCTAAAGCAATGAGGTCGAGGTTTTTGCAAAGGATCTACTTTCTGTTGAAACTGAAATTCAGAGGATCCCTTTCCAGCAGAGTTTCCTCTCAGCACTGTGCTTGCATCCCAAACCCCTTATGAAGCCAGAGTTTGCTAGTTTGAGGCCTACCTTTCTTCTGCTCGTGGCTCTCCTCGTGCCCACTGAAGGTCTCCGCATCAGCTATGTAGAGGACAGTCTGTGGCAGCACGTGCACCTGCTGTAAGGAGAGGGAGAGCTGGCAGGGCCGGGCTGCCCAGAGGCTCCCAATGAAGCCCCAGCCTGGGAAAGGAAAGCACACCCGGGACAGGAGCAGAAGCTGAGGGGAGTCTCCCAGGGCAGGGGCAGGAGAGAGCTGTTAGAAGGGGAGGGTGTCTGGGGCAGAAGTGGGAGCTGGGGTGGCTTCTGAGGCAGGAGCTGAGAAGAAGCCACGAAGTGAGGAGCTCCTGGGGCAGGAGTGGGAACTGAAGTGTGTGGGGTGGTGCTCTCGGGACAGAAGCAGAAGCCGGGGGGGGGGGGCACCCCGAACAGGAGCAGGGAGGGAGCTATACAGTGGGGTGATTCCAGGGCAGGAGCTGGAACCAGGGAACCAAAGCGGGGGGTGCTCCCAGCAGAGGAGCAGAAGCCGTGTGTGTGTGTCCTGAAGCAGGATGGGACCGCGGAAGGAGGGACTCTTAGGACAGGAACAGGGAGCGAGACAGGAGGGAAAGGATCCCTGTGCAGGACTCGGGGGGAGCCGGAAGTGCTCCGGGGACTGGAACGGTGCGAGGATCTGAGGAGTGGGGAGGCTCACGGGGCAGGAGCGGGAGTCGGGGCGCAGGATGGGTCCCGCGGCAGGAGCTGGGGGAAAGCTGAGAGCGTGGGAGAGGCTCCCGGGGCAGAAGCAGGGCAGAACTTAAGGGTAGGTGGGATTCTCGGGGCTGCAGCGGGGTCAGAGACTCCCAGGGCAGGAGCGACGGACAAGCGAGTGGGTCAGAGCCCCCGGGGCAGGTGCGGGGAAAGCCGGAGGAATCAAGAGGCCCCGGGGCAGGAGCGGGGGGCGCCGGGGGGAGCCGAGTGGTCTCGGAGGCCCCGGGACAGGAGCGTGGGTGGGAGCCGAGGGGTGTCGGACTCGGAGGCCCCGGGGCAGGAGCGGGGGAGCCGGGTGAGGCCGAGTACGCACCTCCAGCTCGCGGGCCAGGACCCGCACCAGCGCGTGAGTCTCGGCGGGTCCCGCCTCCAGCGCCGACACCCAGGTGAGGCGCTGCCGCGCCCGCAGGGTCCGCCGGGCGCACTCCCTCCACAGCCGGCACACGCTGCGAGGCACACAGAGCGTCAGCGGGAGTAAAGCGCCCGGGGCCCGCCGCCACCCCCGCTCCCCGCGCTCCTCACCAGGCGGCGCGCAGCAGCGCCTTGGTGGGCAGGAAGCCGAGGACGCGCTCCACAACCTCAGCCAGGTTGCCGAGAACGAAGGCGCCTTTGCCCGCGGCCTCCATCGCGCCGCCGCCGCCGCTCCTCAGAGAAACCTCCGGTCAGACCGGGACGACAGCGACGGAAGCGTCCCCGCGTGCACCCCCCCCCGGCGCCGGGAGCACCCTCCGCGGTGAGAGCAGCGCCGCGCGCGCCCCCTGCTGGCGCGGAGGCCCCGCCCGCCCCGGCCCCAGCAGTGACACAGCGCACTTGGTAAAATGGTCTTTATTCATAAACTTGATGCAAGTTTACAAATTTCTGTACATCGCCAATGACTCCGCCGTGAAAAATGGAGCCCGAACCCACCGCGGCGTGCGGGGCTGGCAGCCACCCTTCCCGCATGCTCGCTGCCAGGGAAGGGTGGAAAGCACCCACCACACACGACGCGTTGCTGGAAGCAGTGCCCAACCTCGCCAGTCAGTTCTTTCGAGCTAAAAACTGGATCTAGAAGCAAAATGCACAAGGACCCGTGGGTGCCTGATAGAGTAAAGAGCACAAAGCTGATAGTCAACTGAAAAAAAAACCATAACAAAACCATGCTTCTGCGCGTCTAGAAAGTGCTGAATCCACGGTGCATACCCTCGGCTCAGCCCGGGGGCTGCGAAGCCTAACAATGAGTACTACAACCCCAACAGAATCGATCCAGGTAAGGCAATGAAGTACGGTGTAATTACACAGCCCCAGGTCCATCCCCTAATAAAGGACAAACAGTTCCCAGTAGTCTCTCGGTAACAAAGCCGCCGTCATGACTATGGCAATGCTTCTCAAATCTCTGAATCAGATGATGACTTCTTGTACTTTATTGTAGCTTTTATATAAAAATTTTTCATTCAAGGACTTTCATCTCGATTTGTGCCAATCACTTTATAAGTTCATTAGTTTACAAATGATTGCAACAACCCGTTAATAAAATGGAACACCTAAAAACGTTTGTGGTTTTTTTTAGTATTTTAAATAACTTCAAGCTTCATACTGCGGCTCTTCTTGTTAAGGAAGTGGAGCCAGCAGGTAGCAGGAACAGCCCAGCAAGTTCTGATGCCCCAGTGGAAGTGACTAGTTACAAGGTTTTATTGGCACAGCCTTGCTCTGCTTAAGAAAAAAAAAGAAAAAAAAGAAAACAAATCCAAACCAGAACAAACATGAACATAGTCTAAAGAGAGAGCATCTTTTCCAAGAAACAGTTCATATTCTCATACAGCCATGAATAATGTTTAATGACTTAACATACACGTGTTTTTCCTATATCATTAATTTCGAAATACTACAAATGCTGTCATTTCAGACCAGAAAAACTACTGTGATTTGCAAGACCTGACATTTCCTAAAACAGTCTTAAACAACGTATTAAACTTCTTGGCTTTAAATGAAATGATACAATGCAAGTCTCCGCAGTCTGAATTTTGCAAAAGGTAAGAAATACACAAAAGTGTGTGAATGACTCACTCCTATCCAATGATCTTCAGTAACTGGATAGCCTGCTGTAGGGAGTGCACGCTTTCAAATTGAAAAAGGGAAAACGAGAGGGCATGGCCCAAGTATGCTTAATCCATAAGAACAAATATGGTAAAGGCCCAAACTGCTCAGTCCAGATGCCTAAGAAGAACGGAATGGTAAGGCTGTAACTCATACTTTACGTGTCAGTTGATGGATTATCCACTAAATTATCTAATAGCTAAAGTCTTCTGTACGGCTGTTATAGGGGCACTCATAGCTTGAGTCTGTGTGTTGGAAAACATAAAAAAGAGCTTGTTCTGTTGACATTGGTCCAGGTAGATGACAGTCCTCAGAATTAGCCATCTTCTTTCGGAGGAGTGTACCAGCCTGTGGAGAAGAGAGAAATGCATTAGGTACTGACACTACCACACCAGAACTATGTTACCATCTCTCTCTGAATTTAGGGGCGATGGAAGCCTCATTTGGCTCCTTCCTTCCCCCTTAAAGCAGGCCAGCTCTGTGAGACCCAGTGCCCTGAACGCTGTGGGCTGTAGTGGGAGGTAAAGCACGTGGTATATTCCAGGACCAGATCCAGCACTGGGGTATGAAAATTAAATACTTCCACGTTTAGGGTTTTTTTTGTGCCAGCAGCTGTCCTGAGCTGAACAAGCAGGACACAAAAAGAGGAAGCTGCTAAAGGAGGAACATGGCGGTAACAAAATTAAGTGGAATAGAGGTAAAACCCAAGACTTTGAGCCATTTAATGCACAGACAGGCAAACTTGGCTATGCTAAGTTACTTAAATATAAATGCCATCTCACATACTGAAGGGCTGGGCATGCTCAAGTTTGAGGGGTTTATCCTACTTCTGCAAATCTTGCTGTAGGAATGGGCTCAGAAATGCCAGTTGAGTAACTTGTCTCCTGATAGGATTTGGCATGTTTAGCATTTGAATCATATTCTATCCAGTGTGCACAGTTCTTCCTAGCCACCTCCAGATCTCCAACCTTAATTCTCCCAGCCACTATTGTTAAAAATCCTCTAAGGTTTTGTACAGCAAGTGCAGGGCCTATTTATGTTGTCCCAGAGAACCGGTAGCAGCTATAAGTTAAAGAGACCTTTCGCAGCAGCAATAAATGCTGTGAACGCTTTGTGCACAGCTCCTGATGCAGCAGTATCACTGTAGCCAAGGCTAGCATATAGCTAGAAGTAAACAGACAGCCACGCTGGCTTTTGTGGCAAACTAAAAAAGCAAAAGACTCTGTTAATGGCAAGATCAAAATACCATGAAATTGGAAAGCATTTAAGTCGTTATCTTTGACCTTCCTCCCAATAACAAAGAAGGTGTTATGTTCAGCTTTAGAGGTACAGGGGCGCTTACTACAGTCATGTTGAAATATGCTCCCATGTTCACAGCAACGTGAATTCCCCCAACCTGGATCAAAGAACACCACGGCAGTATGACTGGGACTGACTACCTCATCATGAGAGCAAGGTACCAACTCTGCTAACTGCTTTTACACAATACATAAGCCACTTAAACTTTGTAAAGCTTCACGTCATTTGTTGTCTTCTCATCCTGGCACAGTGAATGCAATCATACCTGAAGCACTTGAATAATTGGTTTATGCAGCTGAGACATGTTAACTGACTTTAAATAGAGTAAAAAAAAAAGAAATAAATGTGTCTCTCATTTCTATTGTACTGTTTCACACCCAGCGCACTTCACTTGGACTTTCTTGCATTATTTAGTCTCTGGTCCGTCTTCCTACTTTCTCTCTTCCTTAAGCACTATGATGCCTGAGGTCTCACAACATTGAAACAAAGCCTTCCAGGGAAAGGGGCAAACTTCCAGCTGGTGCTTCACTAACACACTTTAAAAGCTACAGTCACAGTAGAGTTACAAGTTCAACTGAACTACCTTTCACAAGACAGTAGGAACACATGTACATTCATGTAAGCCAGAAAAGTTGCGCACTGAAGTCAGTCGAATTAGTT
This sequence comes from Dromococcyx pavoninus, assembly GCA_033558185.1. NCBI lineage: Eukaryota > Metazoa > Chordata > Aves > Cuculiformes > Neomorphidae > Dromococcyx > Dromococcyx pavoninus. The sequence goes on along the minus strand of JAUMJL010000431.1, from coordinate 1,241,263 downwards.
TGAGCACTATTGTCTTACTAGTGCAAGGTGAGAAAAAGGAAACCCCATTTATGGGCTTCTCAAGTGAACATAAGATACTCTTGAAGTTCCAGGTCTACTCTGGCCCAACACCAATTCCTAGGTTGCTGCGCAGACCACAACAAAGTTGCAGGAACATACATACCATTTTTCTCATGTATTTGTACTAGTGACTTATAGGACTGTTGTGCTCTTGCTAGATTATATTGATTCTGAAAGGAGAAAATAACAACATAAAAACCACCATCTAGGCACGAGAAACTTGGAAAAAGTTTTACAAAGAAACTCTGCAGGGGGTTTACAAATAAAAACAGTGCACAATGTTACAAAACCCCTGGCTTTGAAGGATTTTCAAGACAAATATCCTTATTTTCACATCTCTGCTCAGTCATAATGACAATTAGTATACCTCTGCTGCTGGAAAGGCCCCTCTACTGGAGTGTTCAAAACCCAGGGTAAGGCAGAAGGGTGTGCAACCGGCAGGGCAGGCTCCAGGCAATCCCAACCACAACACTGCTTTGCTCAGCTGGCCAGTTACCAGGTTAGACAGAACTGTGATCATCAACTTGTACTTCTTACCTAGTTCACTATCCTTGAATTAGCACTTAAAAACTGGCATCCAAGTGACAACTGCATTGTCTTAAACATTTAAACATCCTTTCAAAGTAGCATTTAGTATTTCAGAGTCTTTTAAGTTATAGTTTGGTACCAGCTTGCATACTTGAACTGAATTATGACTGTCATTAATGCTGAATGGTGCAAGGAATTACCTCTCAGGAGACTTTGCCCAGCAAAAGGAGGAGACCTTCTTGCCATCAGTGTATGCAATCTACCATCTACACAGCCCTTCTCAGAGCAGGAATTTCCCAATTGCCAGTTCTTAATCCTCCTTCCCTCCCCTGCTTGTCAATACGGGGAGAATGCAAGCCCAACTTCTTACACACCCTACCCATCCTAAGGTTTTATCCTCCTCATACATTCATTATTTCTAAACAAACTCATAATTAACTGCCAATAAAATACTTGTGCATGCACCAGATATCAAGATAAATCAAAATGCAAACATATTTGCAATGACAATTCTGTCACTGAGCATCTTCTACGCACGTCAGCAAAGAAATGGAAACCTAACAGTAATTTGTGTAATTGATATACACAGTGCATTTACCTTATTGGCTCCAAACTGTACTCTGGCTTTTCCTTTGACTAAAGTGGCGTTGATCTGCATGATGACTGATTCTATTGAATAGGCACTGCTCCAGCCCTGGAGGAGGAAGGAAATATTTCTATAGAATATGTACTTGCTTCTTGTGCTCACTTTGCAAGTCTATTTTGGAATCTGTGCCTTGGCGTATTTTATTTTTTCTGCATTCCAGTTTTAGTTTTTAACTACTTGTTTTCAGGTAACGATTTTTATGTTCCAGAGAATATCTGGAAAGTGATACACAGTATTAGAACTAAGAACTTACAGGAAAAATGAAACAGCTGAACCACACATTTCCAAAATACAGCAAGATAGCAACAAGAGCAGCTCTGTTATTATAGCACTTACACATTTTCAACAACATCACAACAGAAATTACAGCTTCGTTGTCAGAGCAGAAAAGCCTGCTATCTAAGTGAGCTATGGCAATTTTGCTCCTGTGAAAATTACTGCTTCTCTCTGACACTGCTTTACCTTTCAGGGTTCACAGAAGTTTCTGTCAGAGTCTGCAAATCATTAACTCATTAATCTACTTACTTTAAAGAGGAAACCAATCACACTGTCTACACGAAGGAGTCAGCTATGCCTTTATTCCCCATAAGGATTCTTCAACTCAGGGGAAGAAATCTGTTTTCATTATTTTAAAGCATGCTTTATTATTATCCAGATAAGAGAGTCTGCGCTCACCTGTTTAGTGAGAAGTTCCATGCATAATGCACCTCCACCTAGGACATACCTAGAGACAAACGTGAAAGAATATATATTTGACATCAACAGTTTTTAAAAGATGAAAATGTTCACAGCACTTTAAGCTCTTGCTTACTTTGTTTACTTTTTTGCTCACATAAAGCTGAAATGCCCTTTAACCAGTAATATATTGTAACTCATTAGTCTTATTATACCTACACAAAGAAGATTAGCATTATGAGACCAAAAATACAAATTTCCTTTGAACTTAGTTAAACCAGTGACTGAGCTGGTCTCCACAACTGTACGCAGAACACAAGAAAAGGAAGGTTGCTTTTTATGGCTATGCTACATATATGTAGTACTGATGTGCAGTTGTGAAAAATCCAAACAAATTCACTTCTGGCAAGAAATTTAACATAGTTAACAAACAATGTAGGTGCACCTATACATCAAAGATGTAGACAAATGAAATAAAGCAGATCATCACTCGCTCTTTTCCTATAAACCACTTTGTAATTTCAGTAACACTCCATCATGCACTGTACGAATTTTCTAGAGTCTGCAGGAGACACATAAAAAGCCTCAGAAGGTGAACTTAACCATCTCTTCATCAACATGAAGTTTCTGTGCCACAGACAGGATTTCAAACATGTTTTAGAAGACTTTTGGAGCATGATGTCAATTAGGTTTTGTATTTTTGTTTTAGCATTTTAAGCAAAAACTCTATGGCAGTATTACCATCAGGAGAGTCAGTTATGACTCCACAGCAAGTTTAAGGCAACACAAGGATCAAGACCCTCCAAAGCACTGACTCCAAATACCCTACTATTCTGAACAACAGGAGAAGTAACAGCGACGTTCGCCAACCACAGAGAGGCCAGTTCTTAAACACAATGGTAGGCATAGAGACTTCCCAAAGCTAGACACAAACTGAACACGGCAAAGAGGAATTGCACCCAGCTGTTTGCCTACTCTTAGCCCATACAGCTTGAGAAGCAAGTCTCCGCATCACGTTTGGAGCTCTTCATCCATCTCAAGGTGTACAGCAGTTCTTGAAGTCTACATGTTAGTCTCAAAATGTTCCCTACAAACCCCATCAACGCATCTCAAGTTGGAAAGTTTTTACCACAGATTAAGAGTTCTGTAAGGCAACTCCAACCTACCCTCCTGTGAGCACAGGAGATACCACTCGCACAAAGGGAGGATCGAAAGGGAAGTTATCCTGAAAAGCACAACAAACAACAGGTTAAGAAATACACTGCAACATTGTTTTGCTAACCAGGAAGTATTTCAAATAGCCTTATTTGGCAAATCAGATTGAAAACTGTAACATTTTTCAGTTCTGTAAAAATAACTTTTCCACAATACTGGCTAAAAAGCAATTTCTGGCCAGCTTTAGTGCCACTAGAGTTGCAAAATTCTTTTAAAAATGCTGTATCTCCATCTTTATGCAAGTAGCACCTCAGGGTCATTTCAGCCGTTTTCTACAGTAAACTACAAATTTAACCCCAGCATTTCCTCCCTTAGACACATACCTTAAAAGAGAAGTTGAGTAAAATGTATTCTACACCTTCTTTTTCTTTTAAGACCTGAAGATCGCTATGCAGTGGGCTATCAGGATCAACCCTATGAAAGAAGCACCAGGGAGATACTGGATGAAGTTAATATTTTCACTACTTGTGAACAGTAATTACTTTGAAAGAGTTCCTCTATGTATTTGTGGTTTACAAACTGTAATTCAAAGTGAACTGTAGAAAACTCCTGCTCCCCTTACAAAGTAAACACTTTGCCATGAGATCAGCATGAAAGCTTGCTGCAACACACTACACTCCCAATGCTATCAAGCATTACACAGTCAGCACAAAATAACCTGTTCATTTTAGAACAGCAACCTTAGTTCTTTTCATTTCACTGAAAGTGCATGTCCCAAGACGGTAAAAAAAAAATATTTTTAACAGGAAGATTGTGTTGATCTGGTTTTCAGTGCACAGTGACTCCCTTATGGAATATGTGATCACAGTTCTGTATCAGCTGTTAGAAGTAACCTGCACTGGCATAAGTACTAAAGCCAGCAGCTTCTACTCAGCAAATTTCAACAATTGTTTGCTGCAAAACATTGGTGGTGATCAGGCTGAACTTGAATTCCAACACTACTGGGTTAATCCCACCCAGCTCTTTTAAAAGCTGCTAGTTGAAAAGATTCCTGCAGTGAGCCAAATGTAGGCATTAAACAAAATGATGCTTTACCGAATCCCATCCTCTGCTACAGTTGAAACCACAAACATTAGATCCCATTTCAGAATTCCTAGGTAGGATGGGGACAAACCACCCAAGAGGAAGCTTCTTCAGAAGAAAATCTCCCAGTGCTTAGAAACCCAGCATTTCCACCCATGGCTTATGCTAGGTCAGTTCAGTTATCTGTTCCAGTTACAACAGTGTCCCTTAGGCAAATGGGCACTTTCTCTCTGACATTTACCCCCCTCAACTAGTCTGCACACAGTTCATTTGTTTTGAGTCACTTTCTGCTGGGATAAACAAACACAGTATTTCTTCTCTTCATCATTCTGGAAGCCATTTGCTGCATGCACTTAATTTTCTCTTTCTTGAGGGCAGAAAATCAGACCTGTTCACAGCACTTGAAAAGAGGTTTCAAATCACTGCACAGTGGTTTGAGCACTTTGTTACAGAAGCTCTCAATAGACAAGGTCTCCTGTAATATGGCATTAATTTTTGACACACGTCATTCCTGCCATTTTCAGCTTCCAAACACTCACATGCCCACGACTGCACTAAGGAGGAAACAAAACTGTATTCCAGCAGCTGATGAGGTAGCCAGACAAGCCATACCTCTGGAAAAGGCAACAATGCCTACATGCAGGTCAGCTACTGTGCTGAAACAGCTGATGTCCTCATACTTCTCCACCAAGGTATGTCTGAACCAATGGAAGCTCTGCCATCCACTGCAATTTTTTGCAGCCACCCAGCCTAGTCCAGATAGGCTTTTCCTTCCTACAGGTTTTCTTGGTGGATGATGGCAGAATACCAGGAACAGTTTCAATATAATACCCTTACAATTGAAGTTATTCCACTACGGACACAAGAGGAGTTATCATCTAATACACACAGTGAAAAGCAGTACGTAAGAAAAGACAAGGTACATAATTGTAAGTCATAATGATGTTATACCTGAAAGTTTCAGTCCTATGTGTCTGTTAAACTGTAGAAATAAAGAACTAGTAACATTAAGGCAGTTCTGTTCCTTCTTACATCTCGAATGAAATCAGAAGTTGCATTTTCTTGAAATTAAAACCAACCAAACCAAACTTAAGCCATGCATGCAAAAACTCCAGTCACAAAATCTCCTTGTTTAATGTTTCATACCTTGGACTAGTTTTGGACAGAGAATGGAAGAGTAATGAAAGTTACAATAATACACGCTGTGTTGGCTCTGCAAAGAGGGTTAGTATTTTTGCCAGCTCAACTACTACAGTTCAATCTCTGTATGTATTTCTGTGTACTGCAATTGTAGCTCCAGCCAGAGATTCTCACTTATCAAAAGTAAGAACTTCTGCAGCAATAATAAAAGATTCCTCAGAATATGAAAAAAACCTTTTAATAACTTACTTTAGAAGCTTAACGTGCCATTCATACAAGCTGTCATTTACCAGTTCCACTGAATATATCCCTGTAGAAATATTAGAGAGAATTAATTATGCACTAGAAGTTTAACAAGGTAAAATTTAGCAAAAACATTCTTTGCTTTTAAGTGCAAACACTGTCAGTGTATGTAAGCAATAGATAAGATACTGAGGCACATCTTCCTCCAACAGCAGAAGCACTTCTGAGCAACTACCAGGAAAAAAAAACCCCTCTTTTACTTCTATGAAAAGAATTCCACATGAATCAGAATGTTTTTCTGACACTTAACCATTTCCCCCCTTTCACTTCCCCTCCAAACTTTCCACAGCTGCACCTCCAGCTTGCTTGGTACTCATGTTTTATATGTAGTACACAACCACCACACTTCCAAAACACTGTGAGCACACTTCGTGACATTCCACAGGTTCCCAGCAGCACTGGCAGACTGGACAGGACACTGGACACTGTATGGAGTTGAAACCCACAAAAAGATGATACTGCATTGCATGAAGCACATTCCCAACAGCTGAACAAAGAAGTCAGAAAGAAGCATCTGGAAGCCAGCGGTGACTTCCACTGGTCCTCATTTTAAATAACCAACATGCATTTCACTCAAATTGAAGGATGAAAGGTTATCTGCCATTTTCTTGGACACTCAAGCTTCCTCTCTGCAGAAGTTCACAAGCAGCCCAGAAAAAAGCAATAAATCTTTAACCATCAGACAAGATTTAGAAAATTGTATCAGTGAAGTGAAAAAGTCTAATCTTTTCCCCCAAAGACTATTTATGCATAAACACTAAACAACTATGACTGAACTCGTTACCTGGGCTAATGCTTCACAGCATCTCTGTTGCTGACGTAACTGTTTGGATGTCATACACAGATCAGGATCGGACTAGGATTTCTTAAGGTTGTACAGCCAACAGACTGCAGGCACCACATCCTCTCCAAGGAATTACAGTATTCATTTCTGAGTTTTATTATTCTAGAATACATTATTTTGCAGTTCATACTTTGAATCATTAGTACTTAGAGTACAGATTACATTTCAAGCTGTCCTGATTCCTTTATTTCTAAAACATCCCAAAACTCAGTAAATGAGGTAAAACCCATTGTGCTTGTTTGTTGTGGCACTGCAGTGAGGAGAAACATGGCACTGCAGCCAAGATCGTGGTTTCAATTTTTTCCAAGTCTGGGACACTGAAGAAGGTCTGAAAACTTACTCACTGTGCTCTCAGGGTCCCTTTTAATCAGCAGCTAGTTCAGAGACACTACACATTTCTGTTTAAGGATGAACAAGAGAAGCTATTAAGGCTTTTTTTCCCCAGATTGAAGGACACTATTTTCCAAGTTGCCCACAGTATAAGTGAAAGTCAAAAAGAATTTCAACTTGTTAACATCAGAGCAGTACAAGAGAGCTGACATTCAGAACTCTGTTCATTGTCACTCTCATTAACGATTAATCTATTCCACCATTGTATCCAGAGTATTTTCATCTATGTACATCCAAAAGAGTAAAGACTGGAAGAAACAGCCTCTCAGTATAATTGCTTTGGCCCCTAGCACGCATATAAAAATACTTGTTACAGACAACAGACCAACTTACAGTAAGGAGTCTGACAATATCCTAAACCAAGGAAGATGACAAGAGAACTTCCATCAGCTTGTTTGTTCAGTAAGGCTCTAGCCCTATTCCTACATTCCTTTCCCTACCCTAAAAGTCCTGCTCTTACCCGGAATTCATGTACCAATCACCCAGCTCCAACTTTTACCATTTTTCAAATACCTTGCTAGTTTCCCCGAAGAGCTGTACTATACCTAAATAATAAGTTGCAGAAGGGTTCTTCAGAGGAGTGCACAGTTCAGGACAGACAAGAATGTTCCTTAAGGGAACTGTAAGCTAATTAATTTCTCAAACGTGCAGATTTGGAGCTGAATGTTATCTGTAAGTCCTCATGAACAGCAGCAGCAGAGTTCTTCTCTGCCTTGATACAGAAGCTTCTTAACAATACTATTCAAAGTTGAGGGGCTTTTTTTTGTTGTTTTTCAACAGTCAACAGGTGGTGTTTGGAACCAGCTCATATGCTTTTTTCTTAATTTAGGCAGTGAGAGGAATAAAGTTACTGTCAGGAAGATTTTATCTGATTAGTACCAGATTCTAAGAGGTCCTTAATCTACAGAAGGGATTCAAGGTAGGTTCCCCTCACTTCAACAGGGGAGGGGTTTTGGTTCATTCCTCTAAAAGGCCATCAATGCGGTTATGAAGTGAAAACAAGCACACAGAACCATGAAGTAAGCAAAAAATTAAAAGACAGAATACAACTCAACCCCTTCCAAAACAGAGACAATGTCTTACCTATAGCAACTTTACTACAACTAGGAGTAAATCTCATGCACTCTTTGGATAAAAGCAGTGAGTTCAAGTCACTAAATATGAACAAACCAACCGCTACAGATTCGAGCAGAAAAGACTTCATTTAATATCTCCAAGCTCTTTGTTCCTTCCCTTCCCTCCTTCTCCCCCAAATTATTGTAAGACCTTTGTGAATTCTTCCATATGAACTAACCAAATCTCCAACCTCGTATTTGGAAATGAGATCATCTTAGTTTGGAGGACTTGATTCCTATTATCAAAACAGGTTAAAGCATCTTCATTTAATTAAAGCAGAATATCTTAATTTGCTGGAGTATTCTTTGCTTCTGTTAGCTCATAAGAAAACGGGTTTCTGTTTGGTTTTAAGGGCAGTTCTTCACCTTGTTTTTCCAGGTAGATAAGCAACTTTCCTGTTGACAGCAAAATTGTAGTCATCTTTTGCTTGAACTCCAACAGTAACATTCTGATCCCTAAAGGAGTTGCAGTTCAAAAACAGATACTACCTTAAATACACACCACTAGTTGAAGTCCTGGCAGTGTTTTTAGGGCTACTTTTTAATAAAAGAGTTTAACAGAAAAGAAGAAGTTCAAGGACTGTAAGTATTACTCATTTCAGAAGTCCTACTGTTGACCTATCATCAGTTCTGAAAACATGCAACCTCCCATACACTAATTAAAGTGATCCTTATGCAACTAAAAAGGAGTTTTAGATTTTTTGGCTTACATTATAAAAAATGAAAACAGTGTTAAATTACTTTGCAACAGTTACCAGAACCTTTATGCTTCACAACTGTCCTCTTTGTGTGTTAATAGTAAAAAATTAAATTAAAAGAAAAACAGAGCGTGGAGAAAGTACTCAGAACTAAGATCACATAAAAAAAAATCAATTATCTACCATGGTCCTGTTCACATGGTGACAGTTACCTAACAACAAAAGGCTATAAAAGCAGGAGTTTTCTGCAAAAGAGGGCGACCAATATTTAAATTCACTGAAATCCTGACACTGAATGAATCCATAAGGAATGAATCTAAGTAAGAGCATAATTTACTGACAAAATGTAAGAAATGTATCAGTAGGACAGTGCTTCAAAGCAAAACTGTCATCACTTTCATAGTGTCAACCTCCACTTGACACTTCATTACCAAGTTCTAGAGATTGACACGAGGCATCCTGTTGTAGTCTTTTTACATACTTGAGTCATAAGCTAGTAAGTTACTATACTTACCCTTCACTATCTCAACCTTCCTTACAGTTTAGCAAGATTTACTTTTCTTCATCACATAGAATGCTTTCCTACACCAGGAGTTCAGTCTTTTCCAAATAGTTAAAGCTTGTTATTAATCTTAAGCCAGGAAATGGCATTATTAAGCAACCCAAATCTTCACCTCAAAACGCATCTACTACAGGGGCTCCTGGTTGTGCCTCCAGCAGCACCACTACGTGATTAAGCCCCAGGCAGTCTTTATAGTCAAGCAGATTTGGGTTTTTTCAGTCTTTGTTTTAACCACAGAAACAAATCCCAAAGATCACAGGTAGGCAGTAAAGCATCTGTCATGACTTAACATAGATCTATTTCTAGGCTCTTCCTTAGACCCACTAATCCATTCTTTACCAGATAGATAGTGATTACGGCACACTGGCAAGCACTCAGTTGCAATAAGCCTAAAAGAAGTAGGTTACACCAACACTAGGTTCCCTAATCAAATTTATACTTCAGACATTTTACCACTGTCCACAGTACTTCAGCACATAAAACTACTCACCTAAAAGGTACAGCAAATCAAAACAGTAGCCTATTGTCTCCAATTCTGTCCTTTTACACATGAATTAAAATGCCATAGCCACCAAGTGAGATTTAAGCCCACTAGAAATAAACTAAGGGAGAAGTTCATAAAAGTAGAAGAAAGGAAAGTTTAGATGGACAGTCTAATTGGGCATCCCTCCTGTTCCCACCCTGGCCTGCACCACGTTCTCCTATCTGGCTGTAGTGATGGACCTATCTGCTCAGCTGACCTACAGGAAAATAACCGGCCTGACGTCAGTGTAATCTCTGCTTCTCACATGGTAACTCTGAGACAATTCTATATACCAATTCCTTGGCTGAGATAGTTTAGATACAGTCCTTACATGGAGCAAACAGAACAGCCAGCACCTACTTAAAGCTAGTCAGTGCTTGGTATCAAAACAAATTTAAAAGGCAACGTTATTCCCAAGTATACATGAGGCTCAGGTTCAGATTATCACAAAATAATAAAAGTAACAGCAGTGTAATTAAGGTTAAACCCTGTACAGTAGCAAAGACTTCTGCTGTTGAACACAAACCCCTCTACAGCAAGGGTGCTCAGTGAGCAGTACTGGCTGTGGTCAAAGCTTTTGCCCTAGACACTAGGAAAGCTGAATTTCAAGTAGTTCTGAAAACTCAGGAAGTCCCACAGGAGTAGTCCCGAGTTGTTCTTTGTAGTCATCCACCCCAAGATCATTCCATAGTTACACCGGTCTTCTTGTATGTCCTTCTCATATGAAGTTTTGCATAATAAAAAGGAAGAACACTGTAGAGGATATGTATCCTGACAAGTGTATTTGTATTTTATTTAATGAGATCATCCATAATGTATGCATCTATGTATTTTTATATATATGTGCATATATACACACATACACAATACATACATATATACATATAACAACAAAACACAGAACAGTTAGCAGGATGTATCTGCCAAGAGAATTCTCTTAAAGCATGCTTTAAGAGAGAAAGCTGAAGTATTTTACCTGTTTTATAGCTCTGTGATCTATATATATCCCTGAGTTCTTTCATAAGTCGATCTGAAGCCTGAACTGACCCAGAGACTGCACCCTGAAACAAACAAAAAAGACTCCAAGTAAGTGAAAAGTAATATATCAAACAGTTTTATCTCCATGACAAAGTTAGAGTAACTACAAGGTATGAAGAATATATTAATTCCTGTATTACGATTACATTTTTGAAAAGTTACATATTTTAGTGAGAAAAAATGACTCAAAAGAAACAAGGCACTCCCTCTAAAGCAGCATATTAATGGTATAGGTGATATAAACTTTTAATTGAGGATTTCCAAGATGGATCCACAGTACATTTCTAATAGGGAAATATTTCCTTTTACCTTCTGCTCTTACGCACTGAAAGGAAGAGTAAGACTAATCCTAGGAACAAGCTTCTGCAGATAAGATTTTTCTGTGTTCTCAGAAGTATACTTTTATTTGGTTATTAAAAAAGGTACAGGAGTTGGGAAGTATCCACTACAAGGACCAGCTTCTGGATAAAGTAAGACCAACCAATGTATTTAGCAAACGCAGAACAAAAGCTACACTATTACTGGCAACAGAGTGAAAAAAAAAATCAGACACAGAGAAAGACCAATGTAAGTAATTCTTGAAACACCAAATATTTTGTTGTGATTTGTCACAGTTCTTGTGGTTCATGCAATCAGGACAGAAACCTCTTCTGTTTAGAGCTCAGTTCTGTATCACTCAGCATCTCAAAATGACTGAAAACTTGGCACACAATTTCTGAACCTGATATTTCAGCCCAAGATACACTGCTAAAGGAAAAAGGGGAGGGGGGGAGAAGGAGAGGAAAGACACCTTTAAGTGACAAAGATATAAAATATGACTGGCTCAAGAAACCACCAGTTACTGACAAATTAATGAACACACCAGTTCTCAAGTAACTGAAGTCTACTTATATCGAGCAGTGCTGCACTGGATCTATCCTACACACATTCCCTAAGCAGACAGTTCTGTGACCTTGGTATTAACTTTTGTCTCAATTCTCTGAGCTTTAAAGTGAGGACAGAAATTCCTCCTCTCACAGAATTAAATTGCTTGTTTAAAATAACACGATCTCCAAAAGTACCTGGATTACCTCCTCCCAATTCAGTGCCAAAGCTAGCAGGAAAGATCTTGATACTAAACCTCCAATGTTACATGATTACCCTATATATTCCACCCAAAATACCATTTTACATTCAAGATCTTTGAAGAACATAGAGATAAAAATTAGCATTAAGAGTTTTAAAATATGGAAGAGGAATGACAGCTCCAAAGGCATTAAGGCAGTCTCATCCCAAACTCCAACCCTGGGAAATGCTGGCGTTCACCAGCAGTCAGGCCCCAAAGGCAGATTATTTCATGAGACCCACGCAGCTCTCTGCTGCTGCTTGACTCCAGTCACTCCCACTGCATACAGGCTAATACATGTGGCTCATCAGCATGGTTTCAGGAGCAATAAAAAAAGACAACCACGAACCCCACCCTACCACCACCACCCCACAATCAAATAATGCCCCACCTACAATAAAGTTAAGTTCAGCGTCTCTGTATGAACTACTGAATGACTAATTTATGGGTTTGGTTTTGTACTCCACGTAAAAATTTGAAGAGATTAATTTCTTCAGTTCCTTTCAGACATAATGAACATTTACAAATAGGTCCTTTTTCGACACAAGTGTCAGAGAAGTGTTTCTGGAGGAAGCTGAAGCAGCTCTGACCACAGCCTACTACCTGAAACATTGTGCCTGTTTGCCTGAAGTCAGCAGTGGTATATACTCTAAGAAGTCTTAATTGTAGGATCAAATTATTTCTTAATAAGGATTAAATATCAGTAATAGTTACTTGATGCTCAAGTAACGCTCAGATCCTTCTTGGTTCAGTAGCTTCACACAATATGCTTAGCTTCACGTTACGACGCGTGGACTATTCCTTTAGGCTATTATTCCACTGAATTATGCAGATTACTGAAATTCCACTAGTTTTTCTTAACAGACCGATATGAAAAATGAACTTTGTAATTAAATATGCAAATAAAAGGCAACTCCTTTCACTTGATTAGACAAAAGCTACCCAAAGCAGGGCTCTAGACAAGTCATTTCTCAATTTAATGAAGCCTGTCTATAGAGGAGTACCAGACAAAACAGGGATTAGCATTTTTCTTCCTTTAACAGCAAGTGAACGGAATTTTACAGAAAAAAAATGGTTGTTTATATATGTTACTTGCAGATTACTACTATTTATACCCACTATTGACAGATTAGTTGAAAAAGGACGCATTACACTTAACAAGTTAACACAAAGGAGCGTTGACCACTGTTCTCTGTACAACTGTTGTGCTTTTTCAGATTTGTACTGTGAGTGTTAAGGTTGAGACTCATGAATGTGAGTCCAAGGAAAGGAATTTCATAGAGAAACGTACAGATTTTTTTTTCTTCTGTGCAGAGGAGTGCAGTATCCTTGCCTCGTCTGCTGTACCACCTACTGAAAGAAAGAATTATCTTACATTTTCCACAGAATATCAACTTCTAAATACAGGCAATTTAAGAAAATACCTAGATCCTCACAGTCTTCCTGTGGAAAACTAGTTTCCTTGTTGCATCTTCATTTCCATCAAATTAAGCTACTAAATATCTGTATATAAAGTTGGAAGCTCACCTTTGCATATGAAAGTTTAAGTATTTTCTGTACTGTAGTAATTTAAAAAACAAAACTCAGCACACCCACATCATCCTGGAATGCTATTATAACTGCTGATAAACTGAAGTGGCACTTAAGGAAAAAACAAAAAGGTTACTTTTAGTGTGTGTAAGCTGGCCTCAGCAGACTGTCTGTAACTGTTTTTCACCCTTTTTTCCTAGGAGTTTCTAGTTGGGCTGCCCACTCCTGTATACAGACAGACTTGCTGCACTGAAGAACCAATGTAATTGCAAACCAGTAACCTACAATAAAGAGAAAGAGGTCAGCAAGCTTAAGCTAAGAAGTTTAGCACAGGAGCTTACTTTACATGCTCCAAACTACCCTTGGAGGAAGGCTGCAGAGATTAACTGCTATACCTGATGGTAACTTTAATGCCAAACACTGCTGCTTCAAAACCACAGTCTTCATTCTGGTGTCACTTCTGTTTTTACAAATACTGTTAAATCACAGTTCAGAAGAGAGTACCACTTGTACCACACCACTGCGTGACACTGTAGAGCAGTGAGTTCAGTTTTGACTATTATGATGCTAAAATTAAAAACATTAACTTTCAGTAACTCACTATGTGCAAGTTATAATTTCAAAAACTGATTTCAGATATAAATAACTGAGCATCCTTCTAGAAAAGTGCGACTTGCCACTCCAAGGGAGGTAAAGCTCCCATTTCTCCAGTTGTGAGATCAAGACATAGTCACAACTGCCTTAGACGTAACTGGTCCATCCTGGAATCTAACAGGTATCTGTCATGTGGGGTTGAGGTCAAGAGTAGAAAGGCACAGCCACTTCACTTGTAAACTGAAGAATTTAAAAGAGCTGCCAGACAAGGGCCAAGTGACTTTTTTCCTACTAAGTAAGGAAAAAGGCACAAAGAGCATCACTTGATCACCATTCTCCTGTACCAGTACACTTATTCTCCAGAACAATGAGCAGGTAAGCTGGAGAAATCCCTGCTGTATGAGATAAACACTTACGTGGACAACATGCTGTCTGCTGAGTGCAGCATATAACAGGAACACCTGGTGCTGGAATTCCCAGAGCCAAAACTGCTGGACGTGTAAAATATTCACGAGATGAATCACTACAAGCTTGTCCTGTTCTCAAACTCTTGCCCCTAAGAATGTGCTTCTACCACTGTCAGAAATGTGAAACTTTGGTCCAAGCCAATACAGGCATTATATTTTTCAAAAGTGTTTTTATCCTTCATTAGCATTTTAGTGTGAATGCATAAATTTGAGTAAAATACTTTATAGAACAGTTAAGCAACTCCTAAGAAAACTAGGACTTCAGATCTGAGCTCCTGCATTCTCAAGTCACTAGGGCAGATTCAACCCTGCAGAAATCAGCACAGCACATGCCACTGCCCCAGCTGGCTGCTGCAGTAAGCCTCCAGAGATAACAGGTTTTGCAGCCTCAGCTTTTCCCCTTTGAACATTTTCTTTCCCCCTTCCACCCCTCAAAACACAACCAGTCTGCTCCTTAAATGAGTTATCTGAGGTAGGAGGTGCAGTTCACTGCGGTTTGAAAACCAAAGACTGGATTGTCTGTTATTGGTCTGATCAGAAAAATACTTTCACACATCAAAACAGTACAGTCAATGGCCTTACTCATAATACGTTTCAGATAATTCATAACCAAAAATTAGCTGCTAAACAAAACACACAAAAAGGAACCTTCTCCAAAATAATAAAATACAATCTAAAGTGACATAAGAAGAGTTAAAGAACACGAGTTTGCTTTATTGTCAGTGAACTTCCACAGTATTTGTGCAGAAGTACATCCACTCCTGGAAGTTAAAGTAGATTCATACCTACTTCAAGGATTAGCCTGCAAATGGAAATGACACCTTAGACTTCATAGAATCTGAAAATGAAAGTGGAAACACTTGGGATTTCTAAAGTAAAGTGTATAAGCTCCTCAGTAGGAAAGGGAAAAAGCTATTAGCATTATCTAAATAAGAAAAGCATTAATCTCTAAAATGATCGTGGGGACAGACCTCTGAAAAGCAAGCAGCAGCAAGTTGTTAAATATTTGAAGTTAATGACTCCAGTTCAAAGACCTTTTTTTATCCCCCAGTAAGCAAGTGGCTCTTTAAAGTTATTACAATGTTAAGAGGAGGATTAATTCTTGCTCCAAGTTACGTACTGTGCTGCAAGCCAAATTTAAGTTCATTTCCTGATGCGGGCAAGGAGAATAGGATTAGGGATACTGCCATGGAAGAGAACTAGCTTACAAAATTAGTAGACGCATATTCTTAACTTGTATAAACCACACAAACCCTAAAGTCTCCTATGACAAAAGTCTCGAGCAGCACAAAAATACCTTTAACCTGTTAAGAATCTGTGAGAACAGGACTGCATGCACTCCTTTCCTACGGAAATACTTTTAGCACAATCCATAATTTCAAGCTGCATTTCAGGGAAAGTCTTCTGGTTGCACTGGACACTCAAAGCCTTACATGAGGCTTTGCGTTCCCTCTGCCAACGGGCACGTAGATTGTATGGCTTTGTTTTATGTTTCCTTTGCTGAAGAAACAAAGAATATCAAGAGCTGTGTAGTCTGCGTGAAAATCCGACTACATTTAGCTGCTATATTTAAGTTTGTCCTTTAAGAAAACCCACTGTGAAGGACTGTATGGATTTATATTTTGCTTCATGCAAGGATGCTGAGCAGACTTCTATGTTAGAGCATGTTTAACGTGTTTCAGCAGCATAAGGGGGACCTCAAGTGCCACTAGGTTAGCTTTTTCCTAGGTCAGTAGCACAGCTATAGTGTTCAGTTCTTAAGCACTTAAGAGTAAATCCTCACAAGTCCTTGGAGAAATTATTTAAGCAGCACAGCTATTTCTGGCGACCCACAAAAATGCCACGGTTCCTCAGCAGCAGCTGAATACCCTGTTCCCTGTACTCAGCTGACCTTGTTTATGCACCAGCGTCAACCAGAGTCTCTTGGCATGAGGAACAGCTATTATGTAAGTTGAATCTGCTGTTGTCAAACAAAAACACAGCAGTGTTCATTTCAGCTCCACCAGACAGGGAGGGAAAAAGTGAAAGGAAAGGCAATATTTGCCAAACGGGAAAGAACAGACAGCTACAGAAAATCTGCAGTTTTAAGACTGCTGACTCTACAAAAACTGTTTTTAAGTTCTACCAAATTTTCAGATTATGGTAAAGCAGACCATGCCTTTCAAGCTGCAAGAGGATTATTTTATTTAACAATTAAGGAGTCTTTACCATTAAGTCCACAGTATAAATACAGAAATACACAGAATCTCAACAGGCATCTTCTCAAACTCTGAACAAACATTTAAGTTTAAACAAAACCAGTTAAGAGACAGTAGTGTTAATGGTCAGTCAAGGCTTACAACAGACTTGATTATACAGCAGAAACAGTTCGGCACCTTACATTTAAATACTTTTAAATACTGAAATACTGATCAGGTTTTGGGGTTTGCATGTTTGGTTGAATTTTCTTTGTTGGTTAGGGCTTTTTTTGAAGGGGTGATCATTGCTGTACACTTGCCTTCAAACAATGTGATAGGTAACTATTGAAATTTGTACACCAATCAAAGCTCAGTCTCCTCTAGCCAGCTCTCTCATGCTGCCTATTTCAGCAGAACATATGCCTAAGATATTTCTGACAGGTTTGCACTCGAATCATATTAGCACAGCACTGGGACAGGAACAGAAGATTTTAGTTAAAGAACTCCAATAGAAGTATTTCTATTTTATTTCCCTTGCAAACCAGATGGCTACAAACTGAAATTCTTTTCCATGTTTAAGTGAGGAAGATTGTTTTTTCTAAACTAGATAAAGTTATTTAGATACATGACAAGAAATATTCAAGATTCTGCTAACTAAATTTCCCTAAATTCTTATGCTAACTAGATCTATCAGGAGTGTATCCAATATTTAAAATGAATTGTCTTGGCTAGCGCAAGCACTTAGAACGTTTATAATTCTCGCTACAAATCAAAGGAGATTTACAACAGCAATTCCCTTGAATCTAATGTATTTTTTTATGTGCAATTTAAGCTTTTTAGAAACTAGTTACTGGAAAAATCATCAAGTATAGCAACGAGAACTTGAGCAAAAATCCAGGTGTTCCCTACATACCAATCCTAAACTTCCTTCCTTTCCCTGTACCTAACTACTGCTCACATCTTCAACTGTTAGCTTAAGAGAAACAGCACACCTTGTGTGTGGACACGACCTACATGTCTGCTTGCCAAACACCTTATAAAACCAAACAAGCTCACATAGCAGAGGGCTCCAGTTTAAGCACCTTCTTTCAGTACAGGTGTCTTATGAAAACTTTAGAACCCTTACCTTTAGTTGAAGTTGGTCATGAACAGAAGTATTGAATTTCATGCACTACACATTTTAGGCCTTTGTGAAACAGAAGTTATGATCTCTTTGGAAGCCAGGTTAAGTAAAAAAAAGGTTTCATGACATCATCACTTCCTCCTACATGCACTTTTGAGAAGCAGAAGCTTCTTGGGAACTTGGCATTTGTGACAAAACATTTCTCAGTCTCTGGAGGACAGGTTTTTTTACAACTGCCTACTGGCAAATTCACTCAGAGAACTGCGATAATAAAGCTGCAGAGCTGCTGAAGGCCCCTTGCTTTATGTCTGGCAAAACTATCCCAAATCCTTCAGTAATTTCCAAGCAGCACAGATACTACTGAAAAACAAATCCATGTTCATAAAATGTATTTAAAACACAAATTCCTGGGTTAACTAAGTATGTTAAGTCATCCTCGACTTTTAATGCAGTTTTCTATATGGCTTTACTTTTTATTTTAATAAGGGCTCAGCAACAAAAGTCATGATAACAACCTAGATGCTTTCTGCTGATTCCGCAAGGACTTATTAACAAAGGCATCAAGCGAGAGAGAGCGACAAAACAGATGCCTCTGGAAATCAGGCAAGCAGTTAAACATCACTAACAAGTGTGAAATTTGGATTTACATCTAAGAGTTTATTCCAGTGAAAGCTAAAAAATGCTTCTTCATCCAAAATGCCAAGGATACGCCAATCCAGTTCAAGAAAATAAATTATGATGGCATCCTTCCAGGCTGCATGAGAGCTTTGAAGCAGTTTTTGGGCCTCTGTGGGATGTGGACAGATAACTAACTTCCCGTGACATAGATTCTGATGAAAGATGAGTCCATTTTACTACATGACCTTTGAATCTCAGCTGACCTATTGTCCGAAAAGAGCCATTTAGGTCCCATAACTTGAGATGTTTGTCCTATATATGCTAGATGTCAGATACAGGTTAATTTATGTCTAGGTGCATAGCAGTAGGATTTATTGGTTGAAAATAATTTCTATTTTAAAGCCAGATACACTGCAAAGAAAAACCATAAATCATTAACTCACATTTAAGTGATCTTGCCTTTGATTTTTTCTGATTTTTTCTAAGATTGCAAGGTTCTCTTTTTCAATGCCTTCATCCTCAGATTTTTTCCCGTCAACTGGTTCCTCCTCCTTCATATCATAGTGATCCAGATCTTCAATGTCCTACAGGACAGAGGAAAAATTCACTGTAAATGACTTCTCTATGATCATCATTCAATGAAACCCTCTCCAAGGGCACTCAGGGGTACAGTCACATACTGCACAGCATTATGTATTAGTGATTGTTGGATGCCACTTCTATTTTGCTGCAACTTCACTCTCAGCCACCAGTATTCAATGGAAACGCAGGGAACCTTCACAATACAAGTGAGACCCAAATTCACATGTTTCTGGTCACAGAAACAAGCACAATGAAACCTCTGCCAGAAGTTAACATTGTAGTCAATTAGCCCATTAAAGTAGATAGAAAACAGGACATTAAGTCATTCTGAACAGGGCTTGAGAATCCACAAGTACAAAAAGTTAGAGTGTCTCCAAGATGTTTCTAAAATCAAACTTGTTCCAATTAGAATCCTGGCTATATTACACTTCTGGCAAACAACGATTAACATATCTGGCAGGGCTACTGAAAACCTTCAAGAAAGTCAAATACAGAAAGCTACATGTACTTTATTCAAGATGAATATTTTAGCTGAAGATTAGATGCAGCAATTTTGGAAGGAGGATATGAGACAAAGTTATGTGGTCAAGTATTCTGATCACACCAGACAGCATTTCAATTCTAGACTAAGAGACTGAAAAATCCTCCCTCTGTATTCCGAGATGGGGTTATCCTGTTGCAGAGGAGCACTCTGAACTTAAGACAACTGCCTGTAAGGTGATTCAAGTGCTATTTGTGGAGAGGAGGGGAAGGATGTAAATACCTTGAGATGAAAAAGGAAGCATTACAGCAGCCACATCAGCAAGCTATGAGTACACAACTATCAGATATGCTCCAACATGCAATGCTCCACTACACCTGTGGTTACTCTTTATGTACCATCTGTTCACATGGCAGGAAAACCTGGCCATAAATGCAAACTCAAGGATGTCTTACACAGTAAGAAACACACCTATCTGACACCTTTGACAACATTGTTTCCTCCAACTGTAACAGATTTTATACAGAGTATTCTTTAAAATGCTCGCATTTCTCACAATAATGATGCAGCCCCAGGAATCATAAGCTGCTTTCCAATTTAGAAACAGGACTAGATTACAAGTTGAAGATATTGGTGTCACACGTAATGCCACCTGACAGCCTATAAATAATGACAGACATGACTTTTTTTTCCTGAAGTAACTGAAACAGAACGCAAAGGCTACTTTCAAGTCTGCAAGCAATTCTGGCTCCAACAGACGCGTTCTGGATCAGGGTAAATACGGTGTAAGAGATGCTTCTTCAAATCAATCCCAGAACATGGGTAACATTTAGATTTTTTCTAAAGGAAGTCTTCCTATTCAAAGGATGAGTTGTTCATTCTTACTGCACACCTTCATTAACAATCTAAATCTGAAGCAGTTAGAGCAGTTCTCCTATAATAAGGCTACTTATAGTGGTCTAAAAGCAAGCATCTTGGAGCTACTGTAACATGCTGTAGAAGTAATTGAAAGGGGTGGTTCTCATGCAGCAAGCAGATCATTAAAAGGAGGACTATGTCGCTAGACAGGGACTTAACACCTCTTGAAGTTTAACGTGTCTGTTTCAGATGTCCTCCCATTTCCTTCTATGTATTATAGTTAAAAACTAGCTCACCTGTTTAATAAATCAAACTGATTTACTCTTATGTCAGTCTGCTTCAATGTGGGAAGCACTTTCAACTGTACCAAAGCCAGTTCATGTGCTGCTTGAATCAGGCATTAACAATGCAAACTTACTGATTTGGCATGCAATGTTATGTTTTGTTTGAGTAAAGCAGACACAGATGTCCAGTTCTCTGTATCCAAGTACCTCACAGCTCAAATCTAGGTTTAAAAAGAAAATTTCACTAGTTTTGCTGGTTGAATTGAGAGCTGACATTAAGGTAAACATTCAAATTTTTAGCCATCTTTTCTGTTGAACTGTAGGGAGACTACATTTTACAGTTTGGCTTAATAATCAGCCAGCCACTGCAGCAAAATGTAGGATTGTACTAGATAACAATCTCACATATACACATACTTCACCCATGTCTTCTTCTTCCTCCTCCTCTGATGTAACTTCTTCTGTTGTTCCATTCTGCAATACAACAATGAGGCTTCTGCATAAATTGTGCACATATTCCTTTCTTTCAAAAATAGGAAGTCTACTATCACAGAAAGTAGGGTACACAAAAGTTACACATTCATTTCTAAACAGAAACTTAAGATTCACATGAGGATATTCTATCTTGAGACAGTGACAAATGCTATAAAGAAGTCAAGCATGTTATAACTCATGATCTCTTAACCGCGAAATCAGATCATATCTCTTAACTAGAATCCATGCACAAGCTCGACCTCCAAAAGGGAAAAAAAACCCAAACAACAAACTTTAGACCTTTACAGACACGGATTCTTGTCTCACTGCCTAAAACTTCTATTCAACAACTACTATCACCATTAGATTAGATCTGATAAAGTAACAAAATAATGCACTGAGTTCATTTCTCATGGCTTCCCATTTCACGATATCACTTCAAGCTCAGGAAGTCTGAAGTGCAGAAATACTAAGGAGTGTTCCAATATGCTTGTGTTCTGCTAATTCTTCCTTTGGCAAAGGAGGAATGCCACTGCTGTTGACGATGCAGGGAACTAGATGGATCTTCGGTCTGACTTGTAAGGCCACTCTTATTATTCAACTTGCAAGTTATCTGACATCTCTGTATAAGAAACCTCCTGTGAGTTTGAGTTCCAGAGCATAAGATGACTCTTCAATGAAGCCGTTTCCCAGTATTACAGGCCTGCTGCCTTAGAGTTATGTGGGTGGCTGAGAGAAAGGGCCTATAGGATTACAATTTGGCACATGACCCAAATTAAGCAAGTTACTTGTCATTACTATAGTACTGTCACCACAGGAAAACCATCTGTTTCACTACAGGAGTTTTTAGAAATCATGTCAGCTTAACATGGATAAGCAAAAGACAGTATCATGATCTTATTAAAAAACACAGAAATGAACAGTTACTGTCAGTTACCAGTTCTGTTTTCAGCACAATACAAAACATTTTAGCTAACCAGAACGTTTCACAGCCCTTCACAACTCTTAATTTGTGAAGCGCACGAAAAGTAAAGAAGGCACATCAGATATTCCCTACTGAAAGCAGCATATGGTCTGGCTAGCCCATGTCTCCACAAGGGACTGGAGAGGAAGGAAAACAGCAACAGTGTACGCTATAAAACGCATGCTCTTCAAGAAAAACAAACAGCATTCAATTGCATTTACATTTCAGGAAAAAAAGCAAATTTGGGAAGCATTAGGAATGCACAGCAATTGGTCTGAAGAGTACTTAGAAGGGAATAAAACTGACAGCACTGGCACCAACTACACACCTCTCAGTGACACGGAAACCCCAAAGGAAATTGTGTAATACTATCACACCACTATTAAAGAGATTCTGCAAACAAAATTCAGATGGAGGACACCATAAAGCAACAGTGCTTCGTATCTCAGTTCTGCTTACACAAAGTTTAATCGTTTCCACCATCTCATTTCTTGGAGCTGGAAAAAACTCTCCTTCATTGCCGTAAGGAAGTGTTCACAGCTTTTTAATTTACCTGTCCAGCTGGTAATGGCTGATCTAACATTTCAACATCCGGATGCTGAGGAAGATTATATAATCTGCAGAGGTCACAAATTAATCGCTTCAGCTGTTGAAGAAGCTATAAAAAAAGAAAACATATGAACATCTCTTTAAACCAAAGCACAGAACAATATATTTCGATTTTTCCTCATCTGCTGGTACTGAACTTTCAGCCAGTATACAGCACTTAAATCTGCACACACTGGAATAAAGTTTAAAGACACCTCTTTTCTCAGTAGTCATTGTAATAAAATTCCCCACAATCGGAAACCAAGGACATGGCAAGGTAAAGTTGGCTCTTGTTCATCTCTTCATATCAAGCGAAAGAAGTCATGAGCAAAAGAAACGTCTGCGCTGGCAGCATCATCCACTCCCAGTATAGCTGTCTCAGCCAAAAATCAGGTCATATTCCATGAGACAAGATGGTCCACTCCAGTTTCCTAGGCTAAAGGACCACGTCTTCAAACAAACCAAGAAGGAACAGTCTAGTTTTCCACATCCTGAATCCCTTTCCAGGACACGCCAGTGAGGCACTGGAAGCAAGACAAACACTGTTAAAAGGCACAGAAACCAACTGAGCTCAAGTCCAAGTCGCCTGCCTGCCCTCTCTTGTATCAGGTTGAGGCACAACCTGCTACTGTCACTGATTCCTGTTTCCAATTTTCAGCGTTACACTGACTGCGTTCAGTGGAACAGCAAAATACAGAACATGTTCCACACATGGAATGCTACCCAGAAAACAAATTTGGTTCTGTAGAAGCAGGGAAACATTAAGTTTGTTTCTTGATCGCCATGCTAATTAAGGGAATTTCCATAGCTGTTAACTTTCTCCAGGAAGCCTTAGACTCCTAGTTAAAGCCAAGACCGTAGAAGACTGTACTACAGCATTTCCTAACTTCTCAAGGCCTTTGCTTAGCCGTGTCAGAAAAATAAAGACTGCAGAGTACCTTTGCAAAATGGTCAACACTTCAATTATCTGCAGAATAACACCCTAGACAAAGCTTGCAAACATTATACATCCATTTATGGACTTTTCTGCCAGACACCAAAGGGAGTTTGCCTTGCCACTTGTAGAAGGCAGGGTGCAAGACCGTTGTTCCTGCACAAAGCCCTCAGCACCAGTTAATACCAATTAAGGTGTTGAAGAAAAATCTAGTCTCTCCAAAATATACTACATGCCTAAGGTCAGTTTAAATGCTTTCAACTTGCCCTACTGCAAGTGCAAACTCAGACTCTCCAGGGTTAAGAACTCATTTCCAAGCCCAAAACACTAGCAGTGATAAGCAAATTTTGCCCTTATGCTATGTGAAAGTGTCAGTCCTTTTCCCTTCTCCAGCAGGATCCCACGTTCTTGTTCAACTGGAATGTTATTTATTCATTGGAGGCCATGAACTGACACACCAGCCACTACAAGAATTATGACATTCTCTCCTATCACACCACGTTTGCTGTTTCTGCATTGTTCATGTCATCCTTAACTCAAAAATAAAGCAGATGACACCAAAAGAAGTGGTGTATCAGCAACACATTTCTTGTGGGCGTATACATGAGATGTGATGATTGATGTTCTCAGAAGTTTTCTGTAACAATTCCATTTCTCAGTGTAAAGACTCTACAGCTGTTCAAAACTTCCTGGGTGGCAGAAACAGCAGAGAAGCTTTAAGCAGGCAGAAAGCAGGCTAATCAATCCAGAAGTTAGATGATGGATAGAATCACAGGTCTTAGAACTACTCTCCTACATGTGCATAAGGTGCTTAAAGCTGCACTGCTACAGTTTTTATTGAGATTTTTTTCTTTACACAAACACCAATGCCTCATGGAGAGCTGGAACAAACTACAAAATCCAGGAACGGTAGTTTTTCTCACATAGCTATGTAAAGCTAGGAAGCCAGCAGTTGTTGTGAAGCAAACAAGAAAAATCTAACTGGCAGGAGAGGAACACCATCACCAGCATTTTGCTTGTTCAAAGCCTGGAAAAGCAGATAAACACAGTGTTAGATGTATCTCTATCCTCCTTATAAGAAGACCTGTCACCTGAATTGAAACTCAGAAGGAATCTTTAAAACCAGGACCTAGCACACTGTAAACTTCTCACCTCCTTCTGAACACTGTGAGGTACCCAACCACTCTCACAGCAACAAACTGCCAGCACAATCCGGACCAAATCACACAGTGGTTGTGCCTGAAAAGATGCCTCCCTGCCTCCAGCAGCACATCTTCACCTTCTCATTTGCACTGGCACAGAGATCACACTACCATGTGGCAGCTTACAAGCTTCGATGCAGATAAATTCCTGATGTGCTGAGGCACAGAAGCACTGGCTACACCATAAAGAGGGAGGGAGGAACATGTAGCTGAGAGCAGGCACCCCCCCCCAACTTGTCAGCACTCTACACTTCAGGATCAGATTAATGCAACTGTCAAGCTGCAGTTTCATTTTTATAGTGTTATACAATCTGCAAAAGTGGTGACAGAGTGAGCACCTGATCCCATCTCTACAACCCTTCTTCTTTATTACTATGTTTTCGCTCCACAGGAATTCATTTCATATCCTTGATCCTTCCGCCATGAATTACCCCTTATGCTCAGCTCATATGTATGAAAAGTCACAGGATAATTTGGGCTGAAAGGTACGTCTGGAAGTCATCTGATCCAACCCCCTGCTCTAAGCAGAGCCTAGCATGATTCGGTATGTGTTAACAGTACATGAATAAACTCTACCAAAACAGACAGCAGATTTCTGCCAGGTACTAATAATTTAAATGTATTTCCAGGCTAAATTCACGTGCTTGGCTAGTGTACAATGAATGCTTAACACACACATGCTTTGCTGCTACTGAAGTGGGCTATGAGTACACCAACTGTTTCCCTGGAATACAAACTGCCTAAAGCAGAAACTAACCAGCACCTACGATGTGTAATGCACAGGGTACTAGAGGTAAATAGCCTACACAAGGTAAATGTTCAAGTGACCATGGACAATGACAGATCTATAAATTAATGATATTGATAAGTAACATAAAAATAACAATAAAACATAAAAATACAATATATACATCTGTAATATCATGTTTAATGCTTCGGGACTTCCCAGAAGTTTGCAGTTCTTATGGACACCATCATGCTCATTTAGAACACAAAACACCTCAGAATTTTTGGTTTTCTGTGCTAACATCTCACAAATCTGAAAACAGTTCAGAATGATTTTTCTAAAACCTACACTAGGAGGCCTTTTTATGCATGAAGAGATCTTTCTAGTGCAGTATGAAAACATTAACAATGACAGGATATCTTCAATTACATTAATCTGCTACTGGGTTCACTATGAAATTACACTGTTCTCTGATTACCGAGAAACACAACTTAAGAAGTGCAGTGTAAGTATACACATACTATGTATCGATGTGCACGTATACACACACCAACTCCTAATTATGTGTTATTATATTAAACAACCCATTAAGTAAGGTCTGAGCCTTTAGAATTGCCACTGTAACTGCCATTACATTAAACAAAACAAAACTGAAGTCAGATTTATCTTTTGCATGGCACAGTCACTAGAAGGCAGCTGTCTGTTTTAGCTGCCCAAGCCCAATGCAATGTTGATTTTCAGGCTTCAAAAAGGAATTCAGGAGACACCAGGGGAGAGAGAATTCTGTAACTCTTTCCTCTGCTGACTGGAACTTACTAAATACAAACAGTCAAGCAGCTGAAATCCTCCAAATGCTATCTATGCTGATCATGTTCTCAAAAACCTTTCAACATTTTCAGAGCAACTTTCATAGCAAGAAACACCAGGCTGATGTCAACGTAACACAGAGTTTCAGACCCCACGAAGATTTTCCAGGAAACGTGCATGATTTCCATACAGGTAAATACCAAGTCAAATGACAAAGCTTCCATATATATATATACAGCCCTGTCAAACTTTTATGCCTGCAGAGCATGTTCTGCAGTTTCCCAAAGAGCTGGTCCCTGTCAAAAGTTACAAAGTAAGTAGAAAGGGCAGAGTAATACCAAAGAACTGTGAATCAGGGTATATGTGCTGGCAGTGCTTTTAGCACATTTGCTGTGCTCAGTTGAGCTCCTGAAGGAGTTCAGTGCAATTTCCCATTCAAAATTTGACAGCATCAATAAATTAAGTTTATAGCAACATGGCACAAATGATCATTTAGCTGCAATAAATTAAGTGAAAATTGGTTTGAAACATTCTGAAAGCCTAATTTGAACTAAGTAAGGTTTTAGGACAGAGTATGATAAATTAGAAGGGCTCTGGATTTGTACAGGCAAGTTCTTTACCACTTCCTATCCTACTCCAAGGAATCTGTGCGTGAGTTGCTCCAATGCCCTTGAAGGGCAAGGAGGAAGACGCAAACGGAAAAGCTGTAAGGATATTAAAAAACAAATCCCAGACCCACAAAGTCAAGCCTTTTGAGCAAAACAATGAAATCAGGTTTTGTATTTTAAGTGTCTGTTTCTTCAACCGCTCCCATCTGTCTTCATCTTGACACAACATGAGGTGGGGTGGATTCCTCAGAACGCAATGGGCCATCCACAGGTGTCTATTACATCAACCCATCAGCTTCCACATAGACAAGTACAATCTTGATACCTGAAGCTGTTTTCTTACAATGTACATAAGCTATGTGAACAAGCAAGTCCTATACATGTTTGCAATAAGGCTTTCTACCCTACTGCAAACAAATCTGGTAGTTAAACACAGGAAATACCCTGTTCAAAACCTTTAGTCTGAAGCCATGCTGCAGCAGCATAAAGCTGGAGAACCTTCTGAAAAGTGTAGCTAAGTTGATCGGCCCACACTTCCTGCTACTGTGCTGTCTTTGTAGACAGAAGTCAAAGACTGAGATATCTGTAACATTCTTTTAAATGTAGTTTAGTCTAAATCTTAGGTTCCAAGAAAAAAATACACAACTGATATGTCTCCTGTAATCAGATCTAACTTAATACACTGAAACACAACTGCTCCTCTGCAATGCCCCTTTGGTTTTAATTATGGCAAGGCACGTGAATACTCTCACTTTTTAATTGTTTTGCAATTATTTCTGATAGAAGTCAAACGCATTCTAAATATTCTTTAGAGAAAGAAAGTTATACATTCTTATTTTAGGTCAAGCATGCTTGATTAACATTATCCTAGTAAACATCACAGCTAAGTGATTTCATGAGCAAGAACATTCCCAATTTCTCTAAAAACAGGTAAATACTGAGACCAGCACATAATCCATTCAAGAAGCAGCATTCTGCAGACTGATTTGTTTTACATGCATCATGTGCATGCATGCACTCCTGTACACAAAAATAAACCAAAAATGCTAAAGTAATCTGTTAATAAACATCATCTGTAAGGGCTATTTAACATAAAGCTGAATTTGGAGAGGAAAAACAACACTTGTAATGACTGAATCTGTCAGTAGGCTGCAATACTGCTCCTTGTGTAGCAAAGCACATTCATATTGAAATTTTCCTCCAATACTCAAGGACACTTAGTTTCCTACATTGAATGGGAAGTTATTTTTATACATATATACACACAGACATACAGCTCCTATCACTATATCAAAAGGGAACTCAAGTAAGCAATGTCTCAGTTTTCCGAAATTTAAAACACTACCATTAAAATCCATGCAAAGGTCTTCTCCAAAGAGCAATCATCCAAAGTCATGACACTGTTCAAACACAGCACTAATCTGAGGAACATTTGGATCAACCAGGAGCTATTAGGTCAGGTCTTCTTTATGGAAACCAGGAATTCTTAGTATTAGTCAGCATTACATATTTTTGAGAATATACATTCTCAAGAACACAAAGTTTTTGCCTCTGTAATTGATCTCTCTTCAAACAAAACACTAGAAGAGTTGGTTTGTTCCATAGTTTTAAGTTCTCGTGCATTTCACTGTTTAATTATTTTTAAAAAACCTTAAACTGTGTATTGGGGCTGCAACTTAACTTCTTTTAAATATCAGTCATTTCAATCTTCTCCACATACCAAATCTTTTGGATTATTTTTGGTTCATATGCTTTTGGAAGAGAAACTTGTGTTTACAAAACCCCCCAGCAACTCCAAAACTGAACTAGTTTCATTGTTTGTTAACAGGACAAATCTAAATAGACTCCAAAACCCAAATAAACACCCCAAACAACCAAAATACTTGCTCACCAGAGTATTGCTCTTCTTAATATCTTCTAAACGCTCTAAGACTGAAGTCAGGTTTGGGTCATCTGATTCTACAAACCATATTGGTGATGAAGAGGGGTAAGACTCCTGTTAAAAAAAAACAAAACACAAAAGACCCAACGAATAAATAAACAAAATACCCCTACAGCTTTTAAAACTCATCCACCCCCAAAATTTCACAACACAGTATTAATATCACCTTTTATCTTACCGTGCGTCAGGTAACATAGAAGCTTTTAACAGCATTTTCAGGTAACACAAGAGAAGATGAAAAAATCCAGCCAACTGGTTCTTCTAGTATTTCGTTCAATTTTCATCTTATCAGATACGGACATAAACAACAAATCATGCTGAAAATTTTAAAACCCTGGAGGCGAGTGGAGCAGGAAGGAAAAATTTAGAAATAGAGTTCAGGTGATTGTTACCAAAAATGGAATCACAAGTAGCACATGTCCAAGACTGCAACTATATCAACGCCATTTTTTTCCATAAAAATACAGATTCTTCCAAATAAAATCTGTGAAAGCAACAAAACCTGGAGTCTTCAGGCTTCCTCTTAAAACATAATTATTCAAACCGTTCCAGCACTGGCCCTCAGACTAAAGCAACATAGCTCAAGTCTCCTGCCCTGGAGGACAAATTAATGGGCAGATCACAGTATCAAAAATTTGTTATTTTCTCCTTGTACCATCAAGACTTGTAGAGTGCCTTCTACTGCTGAAAGACTTGTCAAACAATATATTGCATACAACCTTATCAAAAAAGCTTACAGAGTAACTTCCTTCCATTAGAGCCCTACAGTTGTTAGGCAGGTGCTAAACACGTCCCAGTGACAGTGAGCTCAAATGGGGTCACAAGATCAGGAGTGGGCTCAACCTCCCAGAACAAGCCATGGCTAAGGCACACACCACACATGGATCACATGTGTCCCACAACTGCTCAGACAATCCACGACAATTGATTTCTCTGTCACCAAGCTGCCACAGCATGCAGCCCTTCAAAAGGTGCTAGAAAAACTCTTGCTACAGAAAGGTAAAACAGAAGTCCTTTGCCTCTTGCTTAGATGTTTCGAAAAGCAATTCTGATTTTTAACTAACACAGGCTTGGTAACATTGGGAAGAGAGGAAATGAAGTAGCTTCCAACTCACCAGTAACTGTCCCTTCATACTATCAACGTGTTTGGATTTGTTTTTAGTTATTTAAGGCTCCACTTCTCATCCATTCAATTAAATTCTAATAGATGAGGACAAATTGCTGAACCTCAGTTTTATCACCCAGATATTATCTTCATATCCCCAGGTCTTACATAATAATGAGGGAATTTCCATTCATCTCCATCACTGCAGTTTAAAAGCAAAAAGTCTGTACTTCTCATTCCAGAGACAACAAACCATGCTTCATTCTTCAGTGCACGGAGTGTCAAGGTTCCTACTGCTACTTCAAAAGACGACTCCGAAGTGTGCACAATGCTTACACATTTGACCTCTTTCTTGATTGTGCTGTGTATTTTTTGCTCTATGGCTTTCAAGACAGCAGTAAGAAGTTTCGCAAAAGGAAGACATGACAGTTGTTTGTCAGTATTAGTGTCTGGTCTTCGGTGATTCTCAAGTAAATGCGGCCTCAGCAAGATTTCAAAGCGCAAGGCCCCGAAGAAAAACCCAGGCCTTCCTAACTGAAACAAGCTTCTGTCATTTCAAAGACTCTGGGTTTATAGAGAACACTATCCATGTGAAAGCTGAAGAAAAACAGAAGCATGATACAACTAGCTTTTAATAACATGAAGCTTACTTCCTAACTGACCTTCTAGCTGAAGTGCTGAAACTCATAAAAGAAACCACGTGGCACAGAAAGAACCTCAGCTTTAGGAAAATAGACTATCACAGCAGTGCTCCCACCTGGCACCTTACTCCTACTCCAGGAAAGTTCTAGCTCCAGAAGTCTAAAATTCCCACGTGTAAACTGAAGCCTTTGCATAAACTTATTTTTAAACAAGCTCAACCCCACCCCAAGTTCACATTTATTATTTTAAATCATAGCTAAAAATACCTTAGAAGAACACATGATATTCCCAGTATCTTTATGGAAAGACACACTGTTTACATATTTCAGCTTCACTTTGAAGTGTACCATACACAAGCAGAAACCTTGGTATACCTATTCTTGATTAACTACAGCCTAACACCTCAAATACATGTCAAGAAAGTCTAGTGCTCAGCTTGCCAATATTTTAAGGCTAAGGAAGGCAACCTGGTAGTTAAGGTGTGGTTTAATCACTTTCTTCTTTTACCAAAGACAGTACTTTGAAAAACTATTTTCTCCTTACCATCACTTAAGGCACTCTTGAAAGACAAACCATTATCACTGCTGGAGAAAGGAGGCTGAATTCCCAGCTGTCTCTGGGTTTCCATATATTATTATTTTAGGAGCTATGCTTCATTAAGGATATTCCAGGATTTGAACTGACAACACTCACTCATTTTTAATAGCTGTGACATCTCCTGCAATAGTGCAATACTCTTCCCTCAAGATTCCACACTGCACACTGGATCTTTCTGAACAGTGAGGAACGTCAGAAGGGAGACTCTAAGCACAGTCCCATTGCCTGAAGGTTTTTTTGAACCAGCTGTTTGTGAGACCTGAACTTCTCTGGCCAGCTCAGGGAGTTAAGAGAACAGCAAGAGGGTAAACACTACTACTGTGACTTTAGATCATGCCAACATCCCCATCAGAAAAGATAAAGAACAAGCAAAATTTCTTCCAAGATTCATCGAGCCATCTGCTTCTCAAAATCCTCAGACTCATTAGAACAAAAATATTCTCCAGACAGAGCCAACATTTGGACTGTGTTTTTCTGGCTTTCTCTTTTTTAAATCAAGTGCTTGTTAATTCTGTTAGCCTAGGTCTAAGCAAGTCTATTAACTGCAATGATCCGTAGAAGATAAGCATCTGTCAGTCCACTCATCTAAACCACAACTTCAATCTGTTTATAGTCTCCTTTTCCGATGATTCTATTTCTCTGTTCCCCACCAGAAGGATTTAATCAACAAACCCACAGTGGGATACTTGTTGGTTGCAACCAGCATCCATCCCAGTAAGGGGGGCCTATACAAAGTCTCCTCCGAAAACCTTGGAGCAAACCCTTCATCAGACAGGGACGTGACTGACAGTGCAGATCTGTTGATTGAGCAATCCCGCTGTGTGTTTAAATACGTTACAGCAGCTGCTTGAATGTGCCAATGTCTTCTGTGCTTAATGACACTGCTTCCTCATTCTCTGCTCCCATTCCAGCTCACTCCAGTTTTTGCAATGAAAGCAAGTCCTGCTGTGTGTGAGAAAACATATTAGGGCTTGATACGCCTGCATTATTAGTGTGTAGCTCATATGAATCACTTCACCCTAAAAATGGTTAAGTAGTCAAACGTCTGTAGTCTGCTTTAGCTTTTAGCTTTTCAAACATGAATGCATTTATCAGAAGGGCTTTTCTTAAACACTGTGAATATATTCACACATCTATAACAGAAAAGACTTCAAATTTTAGAGTTCTGGAATATAGATATTTAATTGCATATTCCAACTTTTCAGAACAGATGCTTACTAGTAAAATACATGATAAATCAAGTTTCCGGGTTTTTTGCAACACTTCTTAATTCTGCATACTTACCAAAAAAACCCCGTATGTTTAAATTAAGAACATAAATGGCACTAAGTGCCTCTAGATCTGTAAGTAATCCATATTTTTGGAAGAGCTGACTTTCACGCGGATATGAGTCACTATATTTTGAAATACAGAATTCACACACAAACTTCAAACATTCTGATCTTGAGGTATAAACAAGCTCATGAGTTTGTAACACCACTACATGCATGAAAAACTAAGCCTGTGGTTCGTAAGGTCAAACAACTGAAATTCACAAGAACTAAATCTGTTCAGAGAATTCAGTCAGTTTTTTCTTCGGTATCTGCATCCTATAGAGAGAAGGATGGATTTGAGCTGTTATGTAAGGAACACCAATTTCTCAAATACAAAGATCTAATTTCATGAGAGGAACCCTAGAACTACAGTTATTTGACTATTAATTCTCCGTGCCTAAAACCCCATTATTTGGGGACTTCTGCTACGCAACTGACATCCAGTGATTTTACATAATCTAGCTTAGCTGCACAGGCATCGCCCATATTAAGTGTTTGAGACCTTTTATGTAACCCCTGCAACATGACATTTTCCTGCTCGCCACAAAGAAAAGCAGAAATTCATCACAAGAGAGAAAGGCTGCAGCACTTATATCTGGGCAGCTTTCACACAGTAATGCATGCTGTACAGCCTGGAATGCTAAGGCAGTTGCTCAGTAAGACATGACACGCTGCGATGACATCACAGCGAGCATGTCCTGAGCCCTGAGGACAAAGGCAGAATGTTTACAGCCAACCCAGATACAATTACAATGCATGGGATCATCACTTCTGGAGAGCCTTTGTGTTAACACTGGGACAGGCTGGGCGCTTTGTCAACGCCAACGCTGCTGTAATAGACTGCAGCAAAAGAATTCAACCCACTAATAAACATACAAAATACAAAGAGAATAAAAGCCCTGTGCTCCCGCCACTGGGACAATTTCAAAACCTATCAAATCATTTAGGAAAACGACATCCTAACAGAAGAATACAGACAGGATCTCACTGTCCAGACATTCTGTTGCATCCTCTGTGAGAGGTTCTACTCACATTTTACCAATAATTTTGTTAACAGGAAAAAAAATAGCAGCAAAAAGTGACAGAAGATACCAGGGACATAGACATTAAGACAGCTTTGCCAGGGTAGAGATCTGTCATCTAAGTACATCTGATCTGAGCTTTCTCATCCTTAACAATAAGGCTGATTTACTTGCATGGTTATATAATCTTTATCCTGTCTGTAAAGCTACAGCAACACAATTTCAATGTTCGTAAGAGACTTTTAAACGAGCTTTTCCTAAATTACTGCTATACTATAGAAACAATGAAGTTGCTAAATTAAAACTTGCTCACATTCCTAAGATTAGAATAACCTGTACCATGGTTTGCCATGAGGTAATACAGTAATCACATCTCCCTTGCACACAATGGAGCCATTTTATCATGGAAAATGGTAGGAGAACACACTTGAACACACATCTGTAGCGTTATGTTTTAAAATCGCAATTCCATGCTGACAGATCTTAATTTTCTTTAACTTCCTGGTCATCTTTGATTGAACAAGTGTTCTTTTCTTTTAAAACTCCTTAGCATGCTGGCTGGACAAAATTTAACCTATTTGATTTCTTTAACTAAGTTTTTGCAAAATCTCCATCATTGACAGAACCTGCTTCTGTTCTTTTTAAACTACCTAAGACTAAAACTTAGCTGATTTTCATAACAGTACTTCTAATTTTTATCTTTTCAGTCCAAAATTTTTTGTCCACTGCCCTTTTTTACTTCCAAACAATGGAATGCAACCCCTCAGATCTTTTAAACAGCTTCATCTCTTTACAAAGGCTGTCAAGATACCAGTCTAGCTCACACAAATCTTGCTAATGAAGTAAATCCTCACATAACAAGACATTTCAGAGGGTGAATACAGTATTTCCAAAGTAAATACATTTACAGCTATAAAGACACATCAGGTAATTGACCTTAAATCACAAATGGCTTTCCCTCAGCAGACACCTTGATGCTAACTAGTTTATTAATTTGAATTAGTTAGCAGAAATAGATTTTGTTAAACAATAAGATCAAGTCACACTTGTTAGGGGTCATATGCACATCCTACATAAATGTTAAAAAAAATACTGAAGATTAAACTATATCATTAGTTACAATTTAGCACACGTTATTTGAAATTGTTAGTCAATCATTCACTACTTAGGAATTTTTCACCTGCCTTTAGAGAGGAAAAAAAGAAAAGATTAACAAAAATATAAGGATTTGAGAAGATATTCTTAAAGCTAAAGTTCAGTTTGATGACCACAAAACACTAATACTTACAGCCTCTTAGGAGAGCATTAGCTGTGATTACACAACTGACAGTCTGCTTCCCATCATTAGGGGACACATTTTCCAAAAGTAGCTTAGGGTGCAAGTAAGCATTTGCTAGCACTGGGTACCTGAGTGCACACGAAATCTACAGGATAAGAACCTTCACAAGTCAGATGACTGTCATCTGCCCTCCCATCCCATCTTTTATAATAATCAAAAAAAGAAGAAAGCAAAGTATCATTTCCAACTCACGTTTTTTGAAACTTCATTGGAAGTAACCCAAATAAAACTACTTCCCAGAAACCTCAGGTGGCTAAGATAAAAAAAACCCTGTATTTTCAAACATCCAGACATCATCATTTGCTCTGTTGTATAGGCTCAATCGAGTTACTGAACATATTACAGCATTCTAGCATTTAATTTTCAAGTTCAAGTAAACATTAGCACTTTGACATATGAAAGAATTGTCATTTCTTTAAGACCCTAACAGCTCAGTGATCCAGAGTTCAAAAAGATAAGAAGAGTGTATGCAAAGGGGGAAGTTAAAAATAAAATTTAATATTGGGGACAGGGAAGAAGTAAACTGAATTTTACCCACCTCCACTGAACAATCTGCTTTGCTCTGACTTTTAAGCTGTATACAACATACTATTGACTTGCTCAATGCATATAAACAGAGGATACCTTTTATTCACCAGAGTTCAGTGCAGCAGAGATCTTTTAACTGTTTATCACAGAAAGCCAGTGTGCATTAGCTTTAATCTTCTTACACTCTTTCTGAAGTCAAAGCCTGGCATGTTCAGTTCCATGAGAATACTTGTTACAACTCACGCGTTTGGAAAGGCACCAACTTCAACTGCATAAAACGCAGCTCTCAAACACAGAAAATTATTGCAATTCTACCCTCAAGTTTAACAAGTGTCTTGACAGCTACAGCCGATACAAGACAATCCTCAAAGAAGCAGCATGTTTTGCTCAGACCCCTGGAGACTGCGAGAGCTTAATCAGCTTGCACCTTCACAGGATGCAGGTGAAAGAATCCCATAATCCCGGTGGGGGTTCTGCTAATACACTCAGCATTGCAGAACTGAACAACTTCAGGAGCGCATTAAAACAACAGAACTAACAGGGTCACGGTTCTCCTCTCCCACACTCTCCAGGGAATGAGGCAAGCATAGCAGAGAACTGTGGTTTAGGACTGTTTGTTATTAAATACAGCCATGCTAGAGAAGGAAGGGTCAAAGTCATGTGCCTCATGGAACAGAAAGACCATAACGAACCACAACTCTGTAGGCACCTATAAAATCCACTCTACAATCACAGCTTGTCCCAAGCAAAAATAAATACCGTTCTCTGTACAAACAAGTTCTACTGATTGATACCACAGAAGAAATCACAAGGAAATACTTCTGTTACCAGCATACAGAATGGTTATGGACATCACTTTTGTCCTCACAAGAGACACCCTTCTCTTGGGCAGCACAAAGAAGCAACCCAAAAGCCGAAATTATGGAATACTTTCTGCAATGTCCAGATTCAGCAGCAACTGCAAGTGCCAATATTCACAGGATGGTGACTGCAGCATTGTTAAGTATGAGCAGGGTCAGTATTGCAATGGCAATTCACTTGTGCAAGAATTACTCCATAACCCAAGCAGCTCGTCACTGCTTCATCTGCACAAAGCCCTTTGCTCAATCCAGGGCAACAGAATTCTCTGGAAGTTATTATAGAATCTTTTTTACTTTGGCTACTCCTAAGACAGGAAATAACACTGTGAGAAAGAAATTCCTGGAAAAGGTTTAAGTAAATGCTGCTTTCAAAGAGGCATGTACAAGAGGGCAATAATTTCAAAGTCTGTGAAACAATCTAAGCTACTTCTGTGTTTTACTTCCACATCTCTATCCAAGTACACACATTAAAATCTCTCACTGCTCAAATATTGTTACCTTAGAAGAGGCCAAAACACACACAAAGTACCAAAGGCACAAAACATTACTTCAAATGGTCACAAGCATGAATGCAAATGTGGCATCATAGTTCTTACACTTCTTACAGGAGAGTTCTTTTGGTCAAGGTTTCACAGCCAGTCACTCTTTGAACTATTTAATCAACGCAAAAATGTCCCAACTGCAGATTCCAACATGTGAAATTGCACATTACTTTTGGAAGAACAGGTTTATCAGACTCTTTCCATGACTTCATCCACTCCCCTTTCCAAACAAAAGGCAGCAGGCTACTTGTCCAGTATAACTACACAGAATTAAAGTCCAAACTTGGAGAACAAAAGCAAAAAAGGCATTTTTCTGATAAAAACATAGTTACTGATCTTCACTGTGAAGCGACACTTTCTTCTCCAGGCCATCATAATGCAGCATGCTATCTATCCATTCAAAGACATTCACCAAGAAGACAAACCTCCTTAACACTTTGGTATGGACCCAAAGTAAAATCCACCAAATGGTAACGAACTGCTGCTCAAATATAACCCTTCAGTTAACCCAAAGCATGACTTAGCTAACAGCAGAGCATGCGACAGTTGTTCGAGAGCAGCATGAAATGAAAACTGTTCTTGAGGGCCAACCCAGTTAAGCTATCTAAAGAGCATCCCTTTGCCAATACTATTAACTGAAACAGAGTTACAGATCAACCACACTGAGAACTGAGCAAAGAACACAGCTCTGGTGAAGACAAAGTGACTTGCTTATCAGGGAGAAGGTTGCAGAGCTGAGACTAGAATCCCAATTTATGCCACAGCACCTCACAGCAGCCAAACCTATCCATCTTACACCTCACACACAAAACCCAAACGTGTGCTTGTACTGTAGTCTTGACAGTTGCTGGAGGACCATTATTTTAGAGCCCTCAGTCATAAAAGGTTCGATTTAATGTATGCATTACACATGCACCCAAGCTGGCAACAGTTTGTCTAATAAGCAGCTAGACACAAGTATTGAAGAGGAAGGTATTTGCAAACATAATTCTCTATTAGTCTTTCTTTACCAGCATTACACTATCTTGTGTACCCAAATTCCTGAAAGAGGTCTGGTTAGCTTCAACTATGAGTTTGTTCTAACCATCAAGTGTTATTCATTACCTCCTTCTGCAACTAAACAGACAAGTAGATTCAGAAAAGGTATCATCAACACTAGCGTCACAAAGCCAGAGCAGCAAGAAGTTGCTTCTAATATGGCTAGAACCGAAGAAGTGGTTGCACTAAGTTCCAACATGTCACCCTTTCCCTAACTTAACCTGAAAAAGAGATGTTTCCAAGCAGATCTGCTCTTGCCTTTATCACTTAGCTACTCCTCAGCATGCAAAGTCTGATGCCACTTCTGCCATCATACAAAAATCCAGGCCTTCCCTTCCTGCTCATTCTCTTTATCTTCAGGAATTTGTCTTTCGAGTATTCTCATAGTTCATCCCCCTTCCAAATGCACTTTGCCCTTTCTCCCTCTCCAAGAACAGCTTTCCTCCCAGCTGCTTCGTTACAGCCACCTAGATGGAACTTTGCCTACCCCCAAAAAAATTTCAGTACCATGGAGTTCAACCAGTGTTTACCATTAATAAGTTCAATACCACACTCTTACCACAGTTATTTCCTACTTCAAAAATCCAAGGAAGCCTGTGGTATCTTGAACACCCCTACACAGGAAGGCTTCAGGTTTTTTCTCATGCCATCATACAAATTCTGACAGAGCTGACATTTCTGCCTTCCTGAACACGCTACTGCAAAATCTGCAACCGCATTGAACTCTTTCTCTCAGAGGGGTTAAAAATTAATGATCTGGGAAGAAAAGGAGAATACGGTCCGAACTAAATCTCAAGAAATCACATGCTACCTGCTCTACAGTACTTAACACACCAGGATGCCTCGTACACATAAGATAAAAAATAAACAAAACATCTAAGGCCATTATTTTAACACCAGACTTAAAAGATTACAGCTGGAAGTAAGAAATCAGTAAGACACATACTAACTGGTATCTTGTTTCCAGCAAAGATCAACTCAGTACTGCTCTGATCATATTAACTTCAACTGTGCTGAAAACAGCTAGGCTGATATAAGATCTAAATGTTAAATAGCCTCTCCTTACTATAATCAGTCATTTAGCTTTCCAGTTGCCTTCTACGAGCTGGTGACAGGCCATTTTCACTTCTCCTACAAAGCTTGCAGCTGCAGAAACACAGTGGAATGCTGACTAAGGCATAAGCTATCGTATCTCTTAAAAACGGCATGTTTTCATTCACAGTCTGAAGGAAAAAAAAAGAAAAAAATCAAGGAATTTAGGGTTTTACAACCTTTCAAAAACTGCACAAATGCAAACAACCTGACAGTACTGAACAGCAGGCCACACCGAGGCATAACTAAAACAGTAGTTATTTCTGTTAATGGGCTTCTACAAACATTTGCTTCTATCCAGCAGTTTTGCTCACCTTTCACTGCCCTTTTTTAAAAAAAAAAATCAACTATTTAGAGACCTGTCTCCTCCTTTGTATCTTCCATTCTCCTGAAAGGAATCTGATTTTACAAGTAAACAAACAAACAACTTGCAGTTACTCTGGTCCAGTTGTCTGTACTTAGCTATCCCTGTAACACACCAAGCACTCATGCAGGTCCACTGGACCGTGTGAGTATTCTATACGGATCAATCCCAAATGCTACTGTAGGCTCACCCAGAGCTTGACAAGCAGCTCCATCAGCAATGCTGGTTTCAGCAGCCTTCCCCAGCACTGGCCCACTCTTGCGTCCGCTGTTGTGATGGGACAGCTGTTCGCACAGCGATCCAGAACAACAACCACCCCATAAAGAATTTTTACACGACAGTGAGGTCCTTAATCCAGTCAACTCAGCGGTGGCCACCTCACACTGCACATGGCCTTCAGGAGACTGCCAGCAACAACAGTACCAGAGCGTGTGGGACACAATCACTCTGTTCTTCCCAGCAATGTAACTCTTAATTCACACTGAGGAGATCCGACACACCATCAACACACAGTATCCCCCCAGCACAACAAGGAAAACACCTGCACACTCACCTAGTCTGAGTCTGGCAGAACAAAGTTACTCTTCATCAGGGACACACTTGATCAACTCCATTACCAATTTTACAGTGTTCCGTTGTAGACAAACAGCCACAATGAATTTGGCAGTGCAACCTTATTCTCCAGAACAGAATGCATTTTCTACACTACTCCCTTATTTTTCTCATTTCACTGATAAAAAAGCTTTGACAGAAAAGCACACCACACCTCATCCCCTCCAAAGAAAACAATGAAGAACAGCAGGACATATTTTGGCCTCTGGTAGCATACAAAAGGTCTCCAGTAAGGCCAACTACCAGTACTCGAATTCTGACAGAGAATACTGTTGGCAACACAAATCCAAGGCAACCACTACATTCCACCAAATGTCTGTTAGGAAGCAGCCCTACTCTAAGTTACTCTCTTTCAAATCAGCAAGTATGAAAAAACATACAAAAATTACCAGGCATCTTCAGCCTTTTATAAAAACCTCCAGAACAGCTAACATGAGGTACCACATTGACTAAAAAAGAAATAATAATTTCTTTGTAGAAAACTTGCAATTATCAAAGTGCAAAGAGAGCTCTTTTGAGGACCACAACAGTTCCAGTTCTAAAATTACTGTATCATTAACGCACATGAGCAACCCTTTTGAAATAAGTGCAATTTCCTGTACATTAAAGCCTCAACATACGCCAGCATTTATATTTGAAGCCCACCACTTCCAGGCTTTCTAGGACGTTTTAGAAGCACCTCACACATTACAGAGAGGACAGAGCAATTGAGCTGCAAAATTCTGCAGTACTGCTTACAGGTCTCACACACAGCACAACTAAGCTGTGGTGTCAGAAGGTAAGGTCCTACGTCTTTCAGACATAACAGATTCCTCTCACTCCCTTCTGCAATATTCCTTTTCCAATTACAGTCTTGGCATGCAAAGAGAAGTTAAAATCCTCACTCTTCTAGCATTTTTATTTGTTTGCTTAATTTTGATTTGCTAAATAAAACAAGACTAAACTTCTCAACTTCCATTGCATAAATTATGTTTGATAATAGTTGAGTGTCTTTTTTTAAAACTCCAAGTATATCCAATTCTAGTTAGAAAAGCATGTACTATAAAGACAAAGCTGTTGGTACTTTTATTTAGCTCTGGTACCCATATGCTGCAAGACACAGGTCTCAATCTCACTGCAGAATGTCTACTGACCTAAAAATAAGAAATCTGTGGTTTGAACATATCGCCTCATTCATTGTGGTTAGTTCTGTGTACAAATAAATAAGGTTTAAAAGGTTTTCAGCTGTCTAGGCATTAGCTAGGAGTGCATTTAATAGAAGTCTTCTGCCTTTGAAGAATTATCACATACTCCAGTACATGCACTTTCTGTACATATCCAGCTTGCCAAACGCTTCCCAGCTAATATCATTTCATCCATTCTGGTTCAGAAGGGAAAATAAAAT